>OY294061.1:17756163-18368027 GCA_958510865.1 Myrrha octodecimguttata | reverse complement strand
CCAAATATTTTTCTTCTGAGGAAATGAATTTGTTCCATAATTTTGACGCGCACTGTATATTTGACACTCCCGACCCGTGAATATACTGGCTTTTGTAGAAACAGATATATCGGAACTAAAAATAAATATAATATATAATGAAAATAATCCTCACATAAAATGAATATATTGCTGTAATTAATGAATATTAGCTCTTAATTGAATACATCTGTAAACCCACTTTTTTCCCATCGGGTTTATGTGAAATGACTATCATGGATGTTGTTTAGAATAAACGCGGCTGGTTCGAATGTGTATTTACATGATAGCTTTGTTTTGGTTCCGACTTTAGAACCAATTCAGGACTGTTTGGGACGGTTCGAGTATGCACAAGTGCCGTTTTAAGTCTGAAAAATCGCAATCGCGCATACTCGAACCGTCCCGATCAGTTCTGAATTCGGAACCAAAACAAACCCAATATACTTTGAATTTGATCCACCTCGCAGAAATTCCCGACTTCATTATTATTGGTTCTCCGAAATATTGAAAGCATGTTGCCCAAGATATATTCGTTATGTTTGAAGCTCATATTATTGCACACTTTTCAGATGAAGCGACCTCGTAAACACACTAGGACCTATAGTCCAGAGGAGAGGGTAAGTTATCAATTGATTTCGAAGTTCAAACGAGGAAAACGCGAGGGTACTAATATCTAGAGCACTTCGAAATGCATCTTTCAATAAACTTTGTTGGTCTTCCCGTAAGATAGTCTCATAAAGCGCTATTATATAACCTCACATAAGTCTGCAGGGAGTTCTAAATAAGTTAGAAGAAGTTGTTCTTCTTCTTCTTACCAAAACTTGTGTGACTTCTAATCATCATAGACAACATTCCAATCTGTTCATGATGCATCACTAAAATTTCAGGAATTTTGCAATGTATTAAAAGATAACAGGTTTCGTTTCCACCACAAAATATCTTCTTCAATAAGCTTTGGATTTTCCATTATTGCTTCATAATTCTAACCTGATCTTTCAAGAACTTCTCTGTAATATGACCCACGAACACAGCTCAGGTACATTTCAGTGACACAAACCCGGACTAGATATGTCAACAATTATAAATGGTGAATGGATAAAGGAACTTGTGTTGCCAAGTTATTGGAATTCTCCAATATTTTACTGATTTTCAGAATTTAATGATGTCAACTGCGATTAAACCCAATGGTTATATTGAATAAGGCATCACATAACACACACTTTACATTGAGTCTTTTTCGGTTCATTTTTTTGAATTAATTTTCACGTTGTTACTAGAGCGTAAAGATGAATTCTGCTCGACTGAGAGGAATAGCTTGAGATTTAATCTGTATCATCAATCTAAGCTTTAGATTGATGATATCAGATGGTTTTTGATAACACAGTCCATGCGATAATACTGAAAAAGCTACAACTTCCGACTACTTTGAGAATTTGTCAATCTCGTTGAACATTGGAGGGTTCCATCGTCCCCCAATCTCAATTGGGAACTGGGTCTTTTACTCGAAGTTACGAAAATAATGATGAAACAATTTAAACATAATCTGAAAAATTTACCAAACATCCATGCGAAATTCAGACTGAACATGGGTTAAGGATTGAGTGAGAATTGGAAAGCAAACAGATAATTTTCAATAAATTACCAAAACACATATACTCTTACAAGTACCTTAAATTGAAAAAAAAAATTTAAAAAACCTTCTTCACCGCTCTGACAATATTGAAAAACTAATAGGTTTCACCCACAAATTATACGTGTACTTCTTGAAGTGGAGAAATATCCTCACCTATTTCCAAATCAGTCCATGAGGAAGTAAAACTGCATTTGGATGAATTAATACCTGGATAATCCCTTTTGCCAAACCTTTCGAACAACCGCGTAAAAGCTCCTGATCTCACGTCAGTGTTTTTTGCGCGCATGTTCTACGGGAACAGCGTGCTATCGTTTTGTCCAAATGTCTGTAATTTTCGAATTTTGAGCCGAAAATGGTCTCGAACGACTAGGTTGAACCCACTGATGACGGTGTTAAAATCGATTCTGTCGGACCGGCTGGCCAGCCGTGGACACGATAACTGTCGCACTGAGCAACCTAGAGACTTGAAACTTCAAGGGGGGGTCGCGCATCGAAATTCCGCGGTTTAGTTTGTTAATGCGCCAAATCAGCTGAATGTTTGCGGAGTTATAGCCATTTGAAATTTTGAGGCTATTGCAGTGGTTGGATTGAAACTTGGCAGTTAGTTGAAGCATAACAACACGCAACTTTAAGCGAAATTCTGTTGGGATCGTATGGTCACTTAATCAAAAAAAATTTGTATCAAAATTTTTTTCGAGAAATTTTTTTCAGAAAATATCAATCATATTAAAAAAAATACTTCTCTTACCTTGAAATCATATTTCACAGCAGTGTACCAAATTTCAATTCTATAAGACTGTTATTTTCGGAACAATATGTAAAATGTCCTGTTTTTTTTTCTCGATATCGTTGATTTTCTCGGTATAACTCATGAGAAACGGATTCAGTCATGATGAAACTTTGCAGCTAGTTCGAAGATGCAGAAGGACAACTTCGTGCAAAATTTCGTGATGATCGTGTCATCATGTTATCCTGAATAATTTCTGTATGAACCTTCGAACTGTCATTTTTCGATGAAGTACTGGATTTCAATTCGATCTAATCTGTATTTTTGAACTTTTGGAAAAATAATATTTTGAATGGGGTATATCTGCGAAATCATTGAGCGGATTATACCCATTCACGAATTCGGCCTTCGTAATTAAGGTCCAAACCTTCTCAACAAATATCGAATTTCCAAGTTGTTTCTTTCGGAAGTTGTTGTGTTTACACAACCGTTAGGCCGACAGTAAACACAATAACTTCCTGAAGAGGCGACTTAGAAACTCGATATTTGTAAAGTATGTTTGGGGCTTAATTACGGAGGTCGAATTCGTGAGTGGGTAAAATCCGCCCAATGATTCCGTAGATATACCCATTCTAAATTTTATTTTCTCAATATTTTCAAAAACACAAATGTGTTGGAAATTAAGAAAAAACGTAAACATTTTTCGGAAACTAGTATTAATCAGATTCTTATGAAGTTTGGCACACATCTTGAATTGAAAATGAACTGTGGGTATATCACTGGTCAATTTCCTTATCATAAGTGGATACCTTAGTAGATGTTTATAATGTGTGAATACTCGTAAAATGTATTGATTTATAAATACAAATATTTCTTGTTGTCCCCATTATATCATACGAACTAACTAATTCTGTTTTACAGGACCATGTTGTGCTTGCGAAGAGAAGGAGAGTCAAGGTTAGTTTAATATTCAAATTGTCTGGTGCTTCATTCATACAGTATCTGCAGAAATCCTTAACTATATTGTATTGTATTTGCCTAAGAATACTGTAATGCAACCGCAGTCAAAAATGTTCATTTTCAATGAGAAAACTATCATACAGACTTTTTATTTGAAATTTCTTGTTCGAACGATAGAAACTTCTTGAAATTGCGTGACGTTATATCATTATAGTTATACGATTTATTTTCACTCGACAGGAACCAGAGGTGGGGAAGACACGAGAAAGACATCCACATCCTAAAGTAAGTTTGATTTTTAATTTTTCAAATATTAAACTCACTAAGGAGTATGAATTCGATGATAATTCAGAAACATTGTGTTTCACCTTGTAAGATAGTAATATCTGGTCATTATTTATTGTCTTTGGTCTCACGTCCATGACTGAAAAAATTTAAAAGATGAAAAGTGCCATATAAAGATAGAGATAAAAGGTTCTCGATGTTTTCTTTGAATGTAATTTTTCTTCATTCAGCAGGCGAGTACAACACGAATCTACGATGAACTGTCATCCGATTCAGAGGTGAGTTAATTGTTGAAGTAGTGTTTTCATCAAATCATCATACCTTCGATACCTCCAATACAATCCAGTATCGAGGTATTTCTTTTTTAATTTTTGAATTTCTTGTTTTCGATTCGAGTCAATATCTAATAATAAAAGACAGCGTGATATTTTGTTTTTCACGTCAGTTGATTTCCAACGTAATAATACTAAATTACTGACAGCAGATTTCACAAGAATTAAAATTGAAATAGCCGACAGTGAGTGGATATTACTCCATAATTTTAGTTCATCTTGACGGTTATGAATCATGGCGGAATCAGTGATACATACCCTCATGAAAATTAAAAATTTTTCGAATATAACATTAATGGAATCAGAATACTCAGATTATTTTCTATAATTATAGTTATGCGAACTGAATATATTTTCATTCAACAGGAGCCAGAGGTCCGATTAATCCGGAGAAAAAGATCTGGGAAAACTGAAGTAAGTTACTGTTTTTAATTAACTCTAGATGTAAGTGGAATATGTATAAAAATGATACGTAGGAAAACTGTTTATTTCGTTCAACTGTATTTAATAGATGGATGACGTATTTACAATAAGTCGAGTCTCTGATCATAAGTGGTTGAAAAGTTCACAAATTCACACATTTATGGCAACACAAACCATATGGGAACAGTTTGGGCGCGCACAGGGGTGTATTCACTAAATTCTAAACATACCGGCCGCCTTGGAACGTATGAAATACTTTCAATGTTCATTAACTGGAAGTGGATACATTTTCGCAAATGACCGCTTGATGGTTCCATTCTTCGTACGTAAAGTTGCTACACCGGCGATTCCATCTTTACCAAGGTGGACTTGGGTCACCTTCCATTTCGATCGTTGTTGTAGCTCGCTTATATACTTGCTCCATCGTTTCCAGAAGTGTTGCTCTAGTTTTTGTGGCAGTTGATATCGTGAAAATTGATTCATCTGTAGATCAGTAACATTTGGATGTGGTATTGCAGTTAGCGATCTACCGACGAGGAAGTGTGCCGGGGTAAGATGTTTGAAATCATTTGGATCGGAAGATAAAGGAAATAAAGGTCAAGAATTCAAAATTTCCTCTATCTGAGTAACGACTGTATAAAACTCCTCAAATGTCAATTTTGCGTCATGAAAAACTCGATATAAATGAAATTTTGTAGATTTCACAACTGCTTCCCAGATACCCTCCATATGAGGAGGAATGAAATTCCAGTGAATCCCTTGCGAAACGGACATATTCGATATGTCGGACCTTTTGACTCTAATGAACTCCCCTAACTCTGATAACTTTCTCGTAGCTCCAACGTAAGTTTTTCCGTTATCAGAAAAAATTTTTCTCGGTTTTCCTCTACGAGATACAAATCTCCGCAAACTTGAGATGAAGCATTCAGTGCTCAAGTCGGTTACCAGTTCAAGGTGTTTGGTTGTAAGGCAAATAAATAGGCACAAATAACACTTGGATACCTTTGATCCAAGACCTTTTCGATCCTTTATCGAAAAAGGTCCAGCGTAATCTGTATCACAAACCTCGAATGGATGTGCTGGTTCCACACGTGCTCGGGGTAGATTTCCCATTATGGGCGCAACGACATTCGTTTTTCGAAACCTTGAACAAACAACACAAGTCCTAACGTTCTTTTTTGCAAGATTACGTTCGAATATGGGCCAATATTTTTCTCTCACAGACCCTAATAGTTGTTGTGAGCCTGCAAGAAACAGTTCTTCGTGTTCATTTTTAAAAATGAGATTAGTTAGATGATCCTTTGCCGGCAGGATAATCGGATGTTTTTTCGCATATTCGAATTTAGAATGTTTCCAACGACCCCCCACTCTGATGAGACCGTTTTCGATAAATGGATTTAAACTCATTAACTTACTTTTCTTGTCCAAGGCTATGTTGTTTATCTAATTTTTATAGTCATCCAAGAAAAATAGAGCTTGAGTTATTCTAAGAATTTTCTCGAACGCCTGATCAATTTCTCTCGTAGTCAAAGGACCGATGTTTCTTTCTTCGATTCGTTTCTTACAGTTTTCTCCAAATCTGCACACATATGCCGCAATACGTTTCAAACGCTGCAGATTAAAGCCCTGACATGATTACGTAATTCTGGCAGTGATTTTGAATCGAATGACGCATTTTGTGGCCACAAGCCCATGGATTTTTGTAACCAAGGAGGTCCAAACCACCACTGTTCTTCTTTTTTCAATTGACTCAGAATCAAGCCTCGACTTAGCAAATCTGCAGGATTATGAGTCGAAGGAACGTGGCGTCAAAGAAAGTTTTTTGATAACGTTTCAATCTCCGCCACACGATTATTTACGAATGGTTTCAATAAATTTGGACTAGTTTCCAACCATCTTAAAACAATTGTCGAATCCGTCCACATAAAACACTCGTTTAATTTGATGTCTAACGAATTAATTATCTTTTTGGCAAGTCTAGCAGCGACAAGTGCTCCATATAGTTCTAATTTTGGGATTGTCAACGATTTTAGTGGTGCTACCTAGGACTTGGCACACAAAAGATGTACGAAGACTTCACCCTCGTTATTCACCAATGTAAATGCAACTTTCATACGCTTGAACTGAACTATCGCAAAAGGCAAGTTGTACGTTTATTGCGTTCCTACAAATGACTCTCCTGTTGATTTGTAGGTCATTTGGTTCCTTGATTTCGTCATTGAATTTCAACCAAGATTTTAATAGGCTATTGGGTAACCTTTCATCCCAATCTAGTTTTTCCAGCCATAATTTTTGCAACATTATTTTAACGGAAATTATAACCGGACATAAAAGACTTAACGGATCGAAAATCTTCGATATATTTTAAAGAATTGCTCGCTTTGTATTCTCCGAACTGAAATTTAGATTTTTCGCACAAAAAACTAATTCATCAGACTTGCATATCCAACCAAGTCCCAAGGTTTTGTTGACTGTAGAAGTCCAGTTGAAGGAAAGAATACTTTCACTCCTATCATGCGTAACTTGGTTTAATGATCTGGGATCGTTGCTTTTCCATTTCCGTAAGTTGAAGCCTCCGGACTTCATGATTGATTGAAGATCTGAACATAAATTTTGAATTTCACTCAGATCGTTTCTGCCGAAAAAAAAAATCATCTACATAAAAATTACTTTTTATTATTTTCGAAATTTCCGGTGAAGTTTCGTTGCATTTGTCTTGCAATATATCTGAACACTTAGTGGCTAAGTACGGTGCTGAAGCAATTTTGACCTGGCGATACATTTTCTCAATGTCTGCCGTAACTACGTAAAGTGGTTCACGAAATCTCAACAAGATGGAAAATGAATCAGCCTGAATTGTCGGTCCAACCATCTGTAGATCGTTGAGTGACACCCCAGTGGAACTAGGTGACGACGCATTGAAAACGACTCTGAGCTTGGTCGAATCCCTATCACGTTTCAAAACCCCGTGATGCGGCAGGTAATAACATACGGGACGGTTCGAATATTTTGGAATCTTTCGCATGTATCCTAACGCTTCATATTGTCGAATGAAGTCGTGATAAAGCCCTTTCAATTCGAGATTATGTTCCAATCCTTTTTCCAACGCAACGAATTGACGTAGAGCTGTTTGTGAGGAATCACCTAGTTTTTTTATGTCATCTTTCAGCGGAAAAGACACAACTAATTTTCCTTCGGTTGTTCTGCGTGTATTCAATTTAAAGTGTTCCTCGCATAGTTTCTCTTCAATTGAGTATTGCTCTTGATCTGGAATTTCCTCAATTTCCCAAAAACGCGCTAACTGCTCCTGAATATCAAATTCCCTTAAAAAATTACAGGTAACATGATCGATATTCCCGGATTCCCGAATGGGACCTGAAACTATCCAACCCAAAGCAGTCTCTTGTGAGATGGGCTGATGATCCCCAATCCGTACCTGTCCCCGACGCAATAGATGCCAAAATACATCGGCTCCCAACAGCATGTCTATTCTTCCTGGTTTTAAGAACTCAGGATCGGCTAATGTTACGTTTTTAGGAATTTTGATCGAATTTTGACTCAACCTGTGATGTGGAAGGTATCCCGATATCATTGGTAATACGAAACATGATAAATCAGTTTTGAAATCTTTCTGTTAGGAACTTAGTGAAATGACACACCTCCCCTTAATCTGCTAAACCGAATTATTCAATCCTGATACCGATAAATTGGTTTTTGTGATATTTAAATTCAATCGTTCACACAATTCCGAAGTGATTATAGAAATTTGAATACCTGAATCCAATATACACCTGGCTCTGTGACCTATCCCGTTCGCATCGTAAGCTATAATTTTTGCAGAAGACAGTAGAACCTGATTCTCTGCAATTCCCGAAAATGTTTTCGTATCAAAATTAGTCTCCTTTTCACCCGGTATTTCTTTAACATGTAGGATCGTGTTGTGTGGTTTTTTACACACCTTACAAGAACCGAATCGACATGATTCATGTCGGTGTCCTGTTCACAGACAATTGTGACAAAGTTTCAAAATTTTAATTTGTTCCCATCGGGCAGGAAGAGATAGATTTTTAAATTCGCAATATGTGCAAATTACCGACGATTTATTTGAGCCTTGATTATGGGATGCATCCCTGGTTTTGGATGCCCTTTCTTCCGAGAAAAACGATCTGTTTTGTACAATCGACTTTGGAACATAACCGCGTTGTCTATCTCATTTTTCCATTTCTATTCTTTCCAATACATCCGCTCTATTATTCAAAAATTCAATGAGATTACTCAGTTTTGGATGGTTTTGGTTTATGGTCACATTTTCCCATTTCCTCACCGTGTTTGCATCTAATTTGGAAGTGATCATGTAGATCAACACAGGATCCCACTTTTCTGTCACTACTTCTAACAATTTCAAGGATTTCCAATTATTGTTGATTGAATCGACCATGTTCCGCAATCTTTCAGACGATTCTTGCATATGTTCCAGGTTAAAGAAAACTTTGATGTGATTATTAATCAACGATTTCACATTATTTTACCTTTCGCACAGTGTGGTCCAAGCTTGCTTCTTCCTGTAGGGACGCTCTCAAATATTGGAATTTCAGTATATCCGATAATCAATTATTATCGTGAATTACCGAAACGAAGGGATCACGAAATTCTAGCCACGAACTCATACTCACCTTTATGAGTGGCATATCTGGCAATTTTACATTGCTTACAACTTGACCTACACCTTGAGCTGGCAACGGCTCTGCAATAGGAGTATTATTTTGAATTTTGTTGAATTCAATGATATTACCAGCTAACGCCTTTGTTGCATGATATTCCGTTTCGAATATCTCCGTTTCCGCAATGATTTCATCGTCTCCGACATCTAAATCTAACGAAAGTTAGCCAATCGTTCTTCCACTTCTTTCAAAGCTACATTTGTTTAAGTAACTTCACCCGTGTCTTCATTCAAATCCGGTAAACAATTAATGTATTTTTTTAATGAAGTTAGTTTCGCTTTGATTGCACCTCGTTTTCTAATTAAATTGTCCGACATTTCTACTTCAACGATTAAAGAAATCGAAACTCGCAAATTTCAAACTATATCGCCCTGAACAGAAATCTGAATTGAACTCCTTAAAGCGTGATTGGAATCAAATCAATCTTGACGACAATATTGGGTGACTATATGAACAAAGAAATCCACAAAACTTGACCTATATTGTTTCTGACAATTTTCTATTTAGCGCGATTGAAACCAAACCAACCTAGACGCAAAATATCGAGTTATGCAGTTGAATACAGTATTTACACAATTGCGACAATTATTTCAATGAGGAAAGAAAATGGAATAGGAACGGCTCACCCTTGGTCAGTGTTGAATCACTTCGCATCGATAAATTCTTCGTTGAAGACAGGTAGCTTGACGTATCCAAATCCGATTTTCACCAAACTTGCACTGGTTGCACTGATTAGTTTTCACTCTAATCGGGTTCGAAGGACCAAATGTTTTAAATTAACTCTAGATGTAAGTGGAGTATAAAAATGATACGTAGGGAAACTTTTTATTTCGTTTAACTCTATTTAATACATGGATGACATATTTACAATAAGGTACTGTGTATTTCTCGAGTCTCTGATAATAAGTGGTTGAAAAGTTCACAAATTCACACATTCATGGTAACACAAACCATATGGGAACAGTTTGGGCGCGCAAAGGGGTGTATTCACTGAATTCTGAACAGTTACATATTCAATTTTTCAAGTTTTTAACCCAGTCAATGAAGATTGTAAATATGTATACAGGAAATATTTCAGAATAATTCTGTTTTACATTCTTAGAAAGTGATTTCTGATTATATACTGGATATACTAATACTGTACACAGGGTGGAGAACGTCAGATTTAAGGATAAGGTTACAGTAGTCAGAACCGTTTCCAAACAATTTTCAGTATATGGTTGGACGTCTCCATTAAAACTATACTGAGTGATTTGTCAGGTCCGACCGTTTTGGCTTTTATTGATAACTTCGGTATTGCTCATACGATTTTGATGAAATCTACAATGAAGCACAATATGAATGGGTTCATCCAAAAATTCTGAAAATCTATATCTATTTCTTCAAACGATGATTTTGTTTGTTTGCATTCATAATACTCAGTGACAACTTCATACTCAGCACCAAAACTTTCCGGTTAAGAGAATATTTCAGTGTCAAAATTCAGTAACCAATTCGATCTAATTTGTTGTTTTAAAACTACTCTGACATGATTTTCGCTTTTCGAGTAATTCTCTCTTGTTTTCAATGAAGCGTGAAGTGAGCGAAATGTTTCCAAGCCCCAATCATAAGTCCCCTTACTTTATCCTGCGGAATTGGTAGCATGGACTCGGAACAGTGACCTTAGCGGCATTATCATTTCCAGGGAGAAATAAGAGCGATATTTGAAAATGCTAGGACCGCGCTTTGGCCACAAAATTTTAGTGGGTAATAGTAGGAATATGCAGCCACCTGAATGATATATATTCTATTAATCACGGCTTAACGTTCGCGTACTTCAGTTGATGAGCTCATTGATTGTAATATGATAATAGAACATTGTTTGATTCCCTTAAACATTGATAATGTATCACCAGCGCTTGAATCAATTACACTGATACATTGATGTGATTTATGCATAGCATGGATCCATTTCCCCATTAATCACTTGTAGAACGTTTATTCAAGGTATAATTTTACATTGTTCTGAGGTAAATTTCATTTTACATTTTACGAATGTATTCTCATCAACACGATGTAAAAAATACAATTTATGAGCCTAGCTCTCATTATACAGATCAAAATAGTGATTCTTCCATCACTGAACATTATTTATGGTCAATCATTTATAAAGTAACAATATAAATCACATCATAGTAATGTCCAGGTGGTTAATCACTTAAGGTGATTGATATCAGGCTCCGTATGCATGCGTTTTCATTTCATCGAAATGATTAATCGATCAAGCCATATCTCTCTCTATGGTGGAGAGCATAACAAGAGAGATGGGGAGATAGATCGATCAATCGGTTCGATGAAAATAAAAACGCCGGATATTACTTTTTGTAAATTTAAACAATATCAATTGAATTAAAGGAATCCTTCTGTTGGAAATGTAAAAACAAATTGTCCAAATTTTTCGGAAACCTGTATTCATCAGATTCTTATGAAGTTTGGCACACACCTTGATCGAAAATGAAGTGTGGGTATATCACTGGTCAATTTCCTTATTATAAGTGAATACCTTAGTAGATGTTCACATTGCATGGATATTATTATACATATATTAATTTATTAATAGAAATATTTCTTGTTGTCTACATTATATTATTCGAACTAACTAATTCTTTTTCACAGGACCCTGTTGTACTTGCGAAGAGGAAGAGAACCAACGTGAGTTCAATATTCAAATTGTCTGTTGCTTCATTCATTACAGTTTCTGCTGGAATCCTTAATTGCATTTTATAGGTCTCTTGCATGTATTTTTTATTGTTTGAGTCGATGATTATTTCCCTAAGAACACTGGAATGTAACCGCAGTCAAAAATGTTAATTCTCAATGAGAATACTATCATGCAAACTTTTCATCTTAAATTTCTTGTTGTTGATAGACATTCCTTGAAATTCCGTTACATTTCCTGAAATATTCTTTTTCATCATGGACTCAAGTCCATGAATGACAAAATTCGAATTATGAAAAGTGCCATATAATGACCGCGGGCTAAAACTTGGGGATATTTTCTTTGAATTTAATATTTTTTCATTCAGCAGGCAAGTTCACGATGGTATTACATGGAAACGGCGTCCGATTCAGAGGTGAGTTAATTGTTGAAGTAGTGTTTTCATCAAATCATCATACCTTCGATATCTCCAATACAATCCAGTATCGAGGTATTTCGATTTTATTTCCAAATTTCTTTCTTTCGGTTCGATTCAATATCTAATAATATTAGGCAGCGTGATATTTTTGATAGTTTTGCACGTCAGTTGATTTCCAACATGATTGAACTAAATCACTCACAGCAGATTTCACAAAAATGAAAATTGATGTAACTAGCAGAGAGTGGATATTACTCCATAATTTCAGTGCCTCTTGACGGTTGAATCATTAGGGAATCGGTGATATATATGTTCATGAAACTGTAAAATTTTTTCAATATAACATTACTGGAATCATGATATTCAGATTCTTTTCTATTATTATAGTTATGCGAACTGAATATATTTACATTCAACAGGAACCTGGATATTCTTTATACAGGGTGATTCTGGTGAAGATCGTAAGATTTAAGGGTAAGGTTACAGTAGTCAGGACCGTTTCCAATGTTCGGTGTATGGTTGGGCGCCTCTTTTGAAAAACAATTATACAAGGTGATTTGTCGGGTTCGACCATTTTGGGTTTTATTGATAACTTTGATATTGCTCATTCGATTTTAATGAAATCTTCAATGTAGCACAATATGGATGGGTTTCTCCAAAAATTCCAAAAGAATTTTTTCGAATACATTGTTGTTATTGTGATGATTTCATATTGATTGTTCAGGTAGAAAAACCTGCGCATCTCGTTTCCAAGATGTTCGAGATTCTATCATATTTAGTCATTTTTTAGGTGTATCAAGTTTTATTGGACACCTTCAGTTTTTCGACAAATTTATCGATAAAGACAATTTTGAAATTTTTCTCCAACCGATTGTACTTTTATAGATAATATCGGCACGTCAATTCAATTTTGATGAAGTTTTCAGCGTGGAGTGATATGAATGAGTACATTCAATAATTGTAACTTTTTCCCAAAGTACAGGTACGTTATGGTTATAATTTCGAATATATATATTCTTTTGAGAACGAGCATTACTTTCTAAGATATATCACAGTGTTAGCAGAAGAAATGTAAACGGGGTACCATACTTATTTGCGTATGATACAAGAGCACAGATAAAAGCCTCAGGAAAAATTCTGTCTCCCCGTATAAGTGTAGTAATTTGTTTATAGAAGATGGATGGCATCTTTTTCATTGGAAAATAATGTTTTCGTCATCTTGAATTCATTTCGACAAAATATCTTGACATAATATCTGAAACAGAAAGAGGAACAGAAAACCAGAAGGAAGCAGTAAATAATATCACCTACATTTGCTCATGACCGAGAGGGTCTTTCGACCAGGTTCAGTCCTCCAAGTGATGATTTTCAGATCCTCAGATAAACGAAGAACGCTACAGGCCCCTTTATTGGGGAATCATCTCCCATAGATCCATAATTGTTCATTTCGAACTAGAAATCTAATAAAATATCGGGAATAAAGTGAAAAACTTTTGACATGTATTATGTCAGGATGACAATTTCGAATCAATGGTGCATTCTGAAATATCACTCTTTATATGGCGTTCTTACAACTTGATGATCCGTTCCATATTTAAACATAATGACTCATTATTCAGGTGTTTTTTTTTATTCTTGGCGCACTTTCGGTTTTCAAAAAAAAATGCAGGAAGAGCATTATCGGAATTTCGTTCAGTAGCAGTGGGAATATCTGCACTAGGTGGTGAAGATGTATCGTCAAGGGATTCAAAATTGTTCATCAGTTCTCAATGGAGAATTACTCCATTTAAATTTTGCACACCATCAATAAAGTGAAATCAGCCCAATCGGACAAATCACCCTTAATAGTCTCGATAGGGATTCCAACCATAAATCAAACGTTGTCTCCAAACTGTTGTCTTCTGCTGAAACCTGACTGTCCCCTCTGGAATCTCCCTCCTGTACATTGGACTTATGTGACAAAATTTAAATGATGAAAAGTTCGATATAATGACCGAGGTCAAAAATTCTCGATGTTGCCATTTAATTTAATTTTTCTTTATTCAGCAGGCAAGTACACGGCGGATTCACGTCGAAGAGAGGTCCAATTCGGAGAAGAGTTAATTATTGAAGTAGGCTTTTTATAAAATCATCATACCTTCGAGGTATTTCGATTTTATTTTCAAATTTGTTGCTTTCGATTCAAGTCAATATCTAATAATATTAGATACCGTGATATTACTGGTTTTTCACGTCAGTTGATTCCCAAAATGATAATACTAAATCACTCACAGATCTCACAAGAATGAAAATTGAAATAGCCGGCAGGGAGATGATATTATTGCATAATTTTAGTACCTTTGGACGGTTATGAATCATAGGGGAATCACTGATAGATACCTTGATGAAAGTGCGTGATTTTTTAGTACAAAATGACTGGGATGAAAATATTGTCTTTTCCATCGATACAGTTTTACGAATTTCATATATTTTTATTCAACAGGAAACAGACGTGGAAAAGAGGAGCAGGAAAAGATCTCAGGATAGTAGAGTGAGTTTTATATTTTAAAATTTTGAGATTTTAAGCCAAAAAAATATGAATCATACAGGGTGTATCTGAATAAAACCGAAAAAATTTAAGGGGTGATTTTGTGATGAAATTAAGGTGGATATTTGGTATACAATTTTTCGAAATACCTCCCCTCGGAAGAGTTACACCCGTCCGAAGATGAACGAAAAAAAATGTTTCCCTTTTTAATTTTTTCTGTTCGTTAAGCTACAGACACGAAACTTGGTCAACATTATTTGTCAATAAAAACTTCACATTCTGGAATTTTTTCAACCCTGAACTATGCTTGGAAGGGGTGGAAATATTCAATCCTTAAGATATACTTTCTTACAACTTTATTGTGGATGAACCATTTCCTTTCAAAACCACATGCCTGTGCCTTTTTTATCTCTAAATGTTTTTTCGAAAACTTAGCACTTACGAGAAAAAAATATCGATGATCTGCGAAACCGTATTGAAGCAGGGTGTGAATCGATAAGAAATTCAAAAAGCATATTTCATCGCATACGAATTTCAACGAGGAGAAAAGTAAATGCTTGTATTGAAAGTGAAGGCGGTCATTTTCAACATACAATATTATCTTGTAAGGTTTTTGTTCATTGTTCGCTATTGTTTTAGTTGTAAAAGTTTTAGCACAGTAGAATCATAATTTGGTTGGTGATTGTTCAATAAAATGCTATTCAACATGAGTTATATTCTTCTGTTAAATACTTGAGATTCCGAGAAAATTTGTAGAGAAAAAAAGTTGGTGAAAGAATTGGACGTTTAAGCCATGTTCATCAAAGAGGAGAATCTCTATCCAAAAAAAAAGTTGTAAGAAAAAATATCTTAAGGGTTGGTATTTCAACCCCTTCCAAACATACTTCAGGGTTGAAAAATTCCAAAATATGTAATTTTACTGTCAACTAATATTTACCAAGTTTTGTGTCTTCAGCTTTACGTGGTTAGCGTAGTTCATGCGGGTACAACGAACAAACCCAGTGTTTCGTACGGATCTTTTTTCTGAAGCGTACGAGGTTTGTCTGGAAAATACGTATAAAAGTGGAATAATCACTTTATTCACAATTATTCAGGTATTTCAATATAGTCTCCTTCAAAGTACTCCCCCTGAGACAAGATGCACTTCTGGCAACGTCGGTTCGACTGCTGATACAATCGCTGAAAGTCTCCAGTTGTGAGGCTCTTCATGTGCCGTGTAGTTTCAGCCTTGATTGCTTCCACACCCCCGGCCGCCTCGGAGCACCATTTTGCATTTTGGGAACAGAAAGATGTTTCAAGTAGCAAAATCGGGTGAATGAGGCAGGTGTTCTGTCACGGTGATCGAACATTGAGCCAAAAACTCACGCACAACGAGAGACTAGTGAGCAGACGCGTTGTCGTGATGAAGAATCCACCTGCCCTCTTGTGCCAAATCCGGTCGAACTCTGGCCACACGAGCTCTGAGACGACGCAAAATTTTAATGTAAAAATGTCCGTTTACTGTCTGGCCGGGAGGGACAAATTCCTGGTGAACAATGCCCCGAGAATCAAAGAAAACAATCAGCATTGTGTTCACATTGGATCTTGATTTTTGTGACTATTTTGTTCACGGTTCCAATGGTTGCTTCCACTCATGCTTTGAGATTTCAGCTCCACATCGAATTCGTAGAACAAAGACTCATCTCCGGTGACGACCCGGTTGAGTAAGTACCCTGTTTCCGCTGCTTCCAACCAATCTTCACAGCAAACAACCCTCCTTGCTTTCTGTTTTGGAGGCAAGAGCTCCGAAACAATTTTTGCGCACAATTTTTCATCTTGAGTTTTTCTCTCAGAATTTCGCGGACGATTGTTTTGGGGATTGACAGTTCTTCAGCTTCTAACTTTCAATCGACTGCCTTTAAGGACACAACCACGAATTCGTTCAACATTTTCCTCAGATGTCAATGTGGAGGGGTGTCCTCAGCGTTGGTCATCTTCAACATCTTCTCGGCCTTCCCGAAACCTTTTCAACCACACTGTTGGTAAACTTTTTGCAAACACTCAAAAATCTCACCACCATTATTTTCTGGTTCTGCTAGAAACTTGATGTTGATGCGCTGTTCCTCAATCAGAGAGGGAGCTCCATGCCGACGGGGTTACTTTCAACAAGCACACGTAAATCCAACTTACCCCGAATTTTAGAACGTATTTTTCGGACAAACCTCGTATACATCTGAAATAGTCTCATTATTAAATTCATTATTATATCAATGAGTCATGTACTTTCCCAAGTAACACCTACTACTACCTGACGTGACACCTGAGAGGTCTTTATCCGGCTTTCATGCGAACTCCTTTTGTGGGCTACCTCGGTAGACTAGTTGGCTGAACAGGTGTACTAGGGTGCTGAAGGGACTGGGTTCGAATCCCGGCGAGGTCATGGATGTTTGATGTTTGTGGTGTTTGTGGTGTTGAAAAACAAAAAATTGTCTATAGTTGGGTATGAATGAGAAGTATGCAATAAAAAAGTGTTACTATGATCCGTGTACATGGTGTAAAGCCGAGGCACATTAAAGAGATGATGAATGAATGAATTAACTCCTTTTGTGATTTCCTAGAGAAGTCACAAACACAACATTATTTTGGAATTCGCGATGCGAGCTCCTAAAGTTATCTCAGAAGCAGCTAGAATGCTAAATTCACATTGCGTGTTCCTTAAGTCTTCCAAAATATTATTATACTATGATAGGGAATTCACGATGCGAGTTCCTGGAGTCATCACACATGTAACCGAAATAGGAAATTCGCAAAGCTTCAGTCAACGATACGCGATTGAAGGAAGCGCTTGCCACTTGCACTTTGCACTGCCAGAAGCTTTCAAAACGTGAGGTCCGTAAGACCATAACGGTTTAAACTAATTACGGCAGTTGTATTCCATTGTTTAAGAGGAATATATTTGCAACAATGAATGACCGAAATAATTTTCTCTGTGTTATTATTAAGTAGTTAGGTTTTCTTTCGGCATAACTGGTTGGATAATAAAATAAAATCTACGAGAATAAGAAATCGAAAAAAACCCGATATGGTCTAACGCACCTCACGTTTGAAGAACTAATGGAAAGAGTTTCCATTTTCCTTCTTTCGCGTATCATTATTATGGCATTGCACTGATCGCGGATGAGATTCTCAGTTCTTATAAGCTTTGTTTTGGTTCAAAGTTCAGAACTGTTCGGAACAGTTCAAGTATGAGCGATTGTGATTTTGTGTTTTGGTTCATTTCAAAACCAATTCAGGGTTTGAGTAACTTTCATAATCGATTCCGAACTGTTCTAGAACTGTGAAAGGAGTCCGAACTGCTTCAGAATTGGGAATTTCGCACAAGCGTAGAGTGGCTGCCAACAATTTAAATGGTTGTTAGCCTGACTTTCCCGACGTCATGTTGGTTTAATTGTTGTATTTGTCGAGAAAACAGCTGTAAAATTTAAACATTTATTATTGAGGATTTCGCTACGATCTTCCATAATTATCTAATGGATTTCATTTCCATTGTTCACACCCGGGATTTATACTTCTTCTATACCTATAAATACCCCTATCGAATGATTATTATGTTTCGGATGAATTTCTCTCTAAAACACACTTGAAAAACGTTCATCTTTAAATTCATTATTGAATCAATCAATATTTTTTGTGTATTACTTACTTTCAGATTGTTGGTTCACTTTAAACTATTATATTCATAAAAATAAATTTAGAAAAATTATTTTTTAACAACGAAAATAAATTAGTTGGACGCAAGTTTCTCCAGATATTTTTTTTTTTTTTTTTTTTTTTTTTTTTTTTTATTTATATCCAGATATATATGTATATATATATATATATATATATATATATATTTTATATTAGAGAGAGGCGTGCTTGCAGGAGGAGAGAAATCTAAAAACCTACTTTCTTAACAACAATCTACCCGTACACCGATGGGTAGTCACACAAGAAGATATCCTCATAATGTTCCGCGAGGAAGCCACTGAAGAACACGAAACCGAAGACTGGATAACAAGGATGCAAGAGTGTTGGCAGGCGAAAGCGCTCCACGGAAGGTTTTACGCTAGCCTGCACCAGGCAGAGGTAGATTTGGACCACTCTCATACTTACCTGACGCAGGGATACCTATTCCCACAAACTGAAGGGACCCTTTTCGCTGTCCAGGATCAAGTGGTGCCAACACGAACATATTGTCAATATATAATGAAGCTTCCAGTGGTCGATACGAGGTGCAGACTGTGCAATGCGGCAGAGGAGACGGTGCAGCATCTCTCTTCGGGGTGCTCGGCGATTGCCGGAACAAAATATTTGACCCGTCACAACAACATGGGGAAGGTTGTGCACCAGCTTCTGTGTCTCCAGTACCGGCTAATTTCTCATTTCACACCTTATCATGTCTATTCCCCGCAAACAATCATGGAAAACAATGATGTCAAAATATACTGGGATCTCACGATAATGACAGACATAGCTATAGAGCATAATCGACCTGACGTAGTGGTGTGGGTAAAACGGAAGAACATAGCTATGATAATGGATTTTGCAGTGCCTCAAGATGGCAATTTGAAGAAGTCTTACGGGGAAAAAATAAATAAATATGAGGCACTCTCCCGGCAAATGAGGGATATGTGGAGGCTGGATAGGGTTGAAATTATGCCGCTTATAATATCCGCGAATGGCCTAGTACATAAAAATACCACTAAACATCTCCAAGAGCTAAACTTACCTGCAAGTGCCATCACATGGATGCAGAAGGCAGTAATTCTCGGAACAGTGAGCATAATAAGACAGGTTGTCTTTCCGCACTAAAACAAATCGGAATACCCTTGGCGTTCGCGCCCGGGTATCTCCTGAGAATCCGCAACAGGTTGTGTGAATTTTATATTATATTTTTATATATCTCTCGATACCTTCACCATTCAACAGATCAGTATCAGTGTATAAGGTATCGAGAAATGTTACGTGAAATAATCAGTTTCATATAACCTCAACTTCGGGAATAACAAAATTATTTTATTATATTTTATTGTCAAATGTACTAAACTGTTTCTGTTATTTTAGAAACTCCGATGAATCACATCATGATAATGATGCATCAATCATCATATTTTGTAGTACTACTCACTTGAAAATTATTGGTTCATTTCAAACTATAGTAAGCGTCATGAAGGAAATGAATAAGAAAGAGCAAGCAGATATCGATTCCTTGTTCAAGTTGTTGAGAAGCTGCAGTGTTTCAAATTATTTATTGTCCCGAATACACTTTAATATTTCCTCAAGATAGCTCAGGAATAGCCCGACGCTCAAACTCATAACCTATAGAACTAGTATGGTGTATAATTCCCTATTGAATAGAATGGTTGCTCTCTACAATGAAAGTTATATGAATGTGGACATTTTTTTTGTCGCTCTGATCTTTCATATTCGGTGAATTGTTTGGAATTCACGTTGAGTGATATAGATAGCACCAATTAGTTTTTTTCTCTTATCTAGAATTTTTTTTTTGATGCGTTTCAACATGTTTCTTGTTCTTGCGATATGTGTACTTATAATTTAAGACTATTCTATCACCTTTAATCTGTGGATATCAATTTGGGTTATTCACCAGTAGATGTTCTATTTGTTGATTAATAAATGAATAAATCGATGAATGAACAAAAACTACTATGCGTTCCGTTACCTTTCCGTATCGCTTCCATTTGCGCTTATTTATTGTCATAGTGCAGAATCTACGTATTCATCAATCCAAGTATCCTTCCATTTGTGTTTCATTGTCACATCTCTTTTTCTTCAGAAAAGTAAACCAGCCTGTGAGAGAGCCAGGATCCACGAAGATACTCTGAAAAAGATGGAGGAAAGGGTTATGAACTTAGAGAAACAGGTAATAATATTATAATCGGAAGAGATTCGAATATCACATAAAAAAATGAAAGAGTTGAAACTGGTATTCCGTTTCAAATTGTGGACTTTTGAGAAGCTTCATATTTATTTTCAAAAGAATAATTTAAGGAAAAGCTCATCCTCGAAAATACCCCGGATGAAGTGTTATCTCAAGAAAACTACTGCTTGTTTGAATCCACATATCAAGGTCATTTCCTCTCAGAAAATCAACGTCCATATTCAATTCTTTTTCATCCTTGGTGGATAATCATTATAATGTATACCCTATACAGACACGAGAGCTGAGCGGCATTCGAGGCAGTTGCGAGGCACTTGTGGGGCAGCCTCGCGTTGTTGAAATGGCTCGCGACACCGTACACACTTGCGAGGCAGCCCAATTAACTTGCCTCGCAGGCCGCTCAGCTCTCGTGTCTGTACGCGGCTTAAAGTCGCGAACAAACACGAGAGCTGAGCGCCTTGAGAGGCAAATTAATTGGGCTGCCTCGCAAGTGTGACGGTGTTTTGAGCAGGAGCCGAGCGGTGCGCGGCCGCTAAACTTGATCCATCCGATGTCGGTTTTTACGGCGAGGCAAAAAGATTCCTCAGGCTCAGTTTGGTCGGCAAATAAGTAGCGCTGAAATGTTTTTACCATGTTACGAGCACACAGCTGCGTTTCGTGACGCTATCCGTCTTGATGATATTCATAGGCGTATCGTTTGTATGAGATAGTGCTTATGAAAAAGCATTTTTATAAAAATGCGGATCGAGTCGTGAGCTATATTTTTGTCTCTGGTATTTTGCTATAAGCGTATTCATCAAGGTACCTACGTTCAGTCGATAATGATATTAGCCCTAGATGATTCGAAATTTGTGCCGTGAAAACTCAAAGATGACGAAATAAAAAGGGAAAAGAAACTGTAGTTGCAATTTATTTTCCGATGATGTAGACAGTTGAATTTATTTTAGCCTTGAAAAAAGCGTGGAAATTCGAACAGTTGTGAGTGAGTATGGATAAAAGCGTTTTGAATATTGTAATACTGATACTTTTCGATTCAGCATGAGCCTCGAGGGGCCCGTCAGTTACTTCGAGTAATAGTTAATCCACAATGTCAATATGTATTTCACTGTCAAATCATTGTGGATAACCTCAAAATGTTCATTAATCATTAATCAATTTTCCGTATCTCCAACCACATTCCATCAAAAACTAGATACCCCAATCATGCCCATTAAATAATTTTTATCTTTTGCATCATTCTCATTCATCACATCTGTACACGTTGACACATATTAATTCTCGTAAAATAATCAAAGTCTGTTGTACTACGCTGCTGTACTGACTACTGGAAAGGGGCTCGTGAGCCACTGCGAGCCGACTTGGCCTCACATCTCGCTCAAGGCTGCCTCGCTGTGTCTATCTTTTCGCGAGCTGCTCGTAAGCAGCTCTGCTCCCGTGTCTGTACGCGGCTTAATATTATTTGAAATCGTCTTCAATGGAATCGGAAGTACTTGATAGTTCCAACAGAACCCAATACCGTTCAGTGAACGTTCCACCACCTGCGCAACAGACTGTAGGCGTTCCAAAAACCAGTTAAAACCATTGTTTAAATGGTCTTTAAACAAAACATGAACAATGCCTTTAGTCTACTACGCATCATTGGATCATTTCCTAAAAAGTTTTGGCTTCTTTTAAAACAAATTTATTATTCAATCCTCTAATTACTTTGTAATATCACGCACAAAAATTGAACTTTTTCCTTCATTAAAGCTTTATTCACACATTCTAATTGTTTAGGAGGTACCACAACCCGTAAGTGAGGCTTCCAGGTCCTGGGAGAAGACAATTGAAAGAATGGAGAAACTTGTGGGGAGCTTTAAGATAGAGGTAATATTGGCGATTTGTTCATTGTATACAGATTGTAACAGAGTAAACTATTCAAGGAGGTGATGGTAAAGTAAAAAGTGCCTATAACTGTCAACTTGAACCCTATGTATTTAAAGAAGCTCTTTTAACGCTTCATTTAGAAATAGATTTTGTTTACTTTTATTATTATTTTATATTTCCGTTTGTTTTGGGGATTATCAGAAATTGTTTTTTTGTTGGTGTATTTTCATTCACACGCAGCTGAAAAGTTGCGACATATATTCCCTAGACTACTTTGAAAATGTAGATGTGATTCATAATGGCACTGTCTCCCGAAAATGAAAATTTTGGGAATCATTACGCCCAATCTCCGGGAGTACATCATCCTTGCAAACTGAAGACGATGGAACGAAATGTACTGAATTGAAACAAGTTAATAGAATGATTACATACAAAAGCAAACTCCCCTTCTTTTTAGGATATTCAAGTCAAATGTTGCATATCCATCATGCTCACCCTGCTCCAAAAAAAAAAAATCTTCTGGAGTTCACGTCCAGTTCTCAGTTCAGAACATAGCATTGAGTCTTTCGAGTCAGCGGACTTTGACAGCACTTGCCGTAGGGCACACGTACCGAAAAAACGTAAAACGTAATTTTTAGAATTTCAATCACGTAAAAGTGTAAGGAAGACATCTGCTGAAACTTTATTCCGAAATATTTCACGTCGAATAATTCAAAACTTGTTAGTTGTTAGCTCTAGATCTTCTTCGGAAGTCACAGTATTCACGGCCAGACATACATAATTTAATTCGATCACGCATTCTTTATCAGCCAGGCTCGCCAAATTGTCAAACATTTTCTGAATTCGAAACATTATCTTCCAGCCTTCCATCTTACAATCGCATATTTAATTACGTAAAGGGGACAGCCATAGAATCACTATTCCTAGTGAATAGTTTTCTTATATGACACAAACTGTATGAATATATCTTCAACAATCCAATGCTCCAATTCGTACGTTATTCTAAAATTCCACTTGTTTACAGAAGGTCTATGAACGACTTCAGGAGATGGAGAGGAAGCTTGTAAACTCTGATGAACTTATCCATACGGTACTGGCAGAGATGGTTAATTTGAAGGAGAGGTAATATACCAATTCTGGAAAAGCACTGACTTGTTGAACACGCTCAACGCAGCTTTATTGGGCTCTTTTTCTCATATGATCCTCATGATATTCTGTATGAACCCTCAAGCTGCCATTTTCAAAGGCAGAACTAGATTTCAGTTCGATCGTCTATTTGGGAAATTTCGGTGGAATACAATTTCGAACTGTTATATACCTGCCGTACAAGGTTTGGATGTACCCACTCACATTTCACGACCTGAACATTTCTTACAAATATCAAGGCTCTAAGTAGATTCTTCCTGAAACAGTCTATAAAAAAACTAACGTCTGACATAAACAACTAAGATACTCTTTATTTGTGGAGCAGTTTTGGTCCTCAAAAAGAAGGTCAAATTCGTGAAGGGGTGAAATCCACACCTTTCCGTGAAAATACCTTCTCATTTGCAATATTCTCAAAAATGCAAATCTGTTACTTTGTAAGAAAAAATTCACGCAGCAGCTTTCGGGCGCACGTTCATAATCGGTGCCAAAGCGTTCACCTTTTCACGTATTGACCCCGCCAAATTCACCTCTACTTCCTGATGCAAAGATTTGGTCATCTTCTAATGATAATATGCTCACGAAATTCTGCATGAACCTTCAGCTGTAATTTTTCCATCAAGAACTGAATTTCAATTCGATGTTATCTGTATTATTGGAAACATTGGAAAAATAAAATGAATGTCCCAAACCTAAGTACTCTACAAATATCGAATTTCTAAGTCTAAGTGTTTGCATTCACGGTCAGCCATTTCCGAAAGTAACAACTTGAAAACTCGATATTTGTAGAGTAATTACAAAGGCCGAATTCGCCAATGGGTAAAATCCACCCAACATCGAATTGAAATCCAGTACTTGTTTGAAAAATGACAGCTTGAAGTTTCTTACAGAATTTTGTGAGTATAATACGATCAACTAGTAAATATGTTTAGTTATGGTTGAATCATTATACTTGAGTTATTCAGGAAAAAAACGATACCGAGAAAAAACCACGAAATTCGACAAATTTTTTCCAATATCTACAAAAATGTTAACCTGATTGAACTGAAATTGGGTACACAGCTGTGAAATATGGAGCTCAAGGTTAGAGCAGAATTTTTCGAATATAATGAATACATTCTGAAAAACAAATTTCGAAAAATTTAATGGTTGCTTCTCACTATTAATATTGATTAGCCTGCATCCCGTGTGTGTTTTATCATTAGAGATTTTAGCTGCCTGCGCGTATTGGGAGTTTTGTGTTCGGACGCCCGAATGCCGAATTCATGTATGGTCTCTGAATACGAAAGGTTGAATTTTTGGCATGATTAGTCGATCTATACTGGGTGTCCCACGAAGACCGTTCGTTAGAATATTTTTGGGAAGGAATTGAAATTCACGTTTGTATTTTCGGACTTGAGCTTTGACTGGAGGATGCTTTCCGGTAAATTTTTTAGGATTCGTGGGACTTCCAGTGTCACCGGAAGTGACACCAACTTTCGTTTTTCAAATGGAAAGCTCATATTTCATAATGAAAATAGATTCCTTATTGCATTCTGACTCGTTTTAATGTTGAATTTTTGAATTTCCGACAGACATTTCTTTTCAACGTGAGATTGAAAATGGCGCTCGGCTGAAACATGGATACCTCCAAGGTTTTTCATTGAAAAAAAGGCGTTTTTAGGATTTCGTGAAGAGTAACAATACATGCTTCTCTCGCAATAGTCGGAATTGAAAATCATACAGGAGGTCACAAAAACTTTGTTGAAGTTGGAAATTTCGAGAACGTGAAAACGTGAACGTGAAGATTTTCAATTGAGAACCCTATATTTTTATGGCCACAATGGAATCTACGTTGAAAAGTAATGTAGGTGCAGAAACAACACTTATGCCCTAAAATGCATATTTTCTGAGATATGCATTCGCGATTATATTTCTGATATTGATATTCTCAAATATAAGAACATACTGGAATTTAAGTATTTCTATGGGTTTAATCTGAATTAAATGTTCAATATGTCCTCCATTCTCAGTGAGACAGTATTTTTTCTTCTGAGAAGAATAAAATTCGATATGTGATCGCGTAGATTGTTTTTTACGAATATCTCAGAAAATATGAATTTTTCGGCACTGATGTTGTTTCCACACCTATATTATTCTTCAACGTAGATTCCATTAGGGCTGTAAAAAAATAAGGTTCTAAATTGAAAAAATTGACGTTTCACGTTTTCGAAATTTTCAACTTCGACAACGCTTTTGTGACCTCCTGTATCATGATTTTCAATTCTGACTATTGTGACAAAAGCAAAAATTAGGTTCTAATTTGAAAAAATTGACTTTTCACTTTTTCGAAATTTCCAACTTCAACAACGCTTTTGTGACCTCCTGTATCATGATTTTTAATTCTGACCATTGTGACGAAAGCATTATTGTTGCTTCGCAGGGAATCCTAAAAACGACATTTTTTCAATGAAAAACCTTGAAGATATCCATGTTTCAGCAGAGCGCCAGTTTCAATTTTTTTTCGCAATTTCACGTTAAAAAAGAAATTTCTACCGGAAATTCGAAAATTTTACATTAAAACGAGTCAGCATTAAATGAGGAATCTATTTTCGTTATAAAATTTGGGGCTTTCCATTTGAATAACGTGAGTTGGTGTCACTTCTGGTGAAACCGGAAGTCTCACGAATCCCAAAAAATTTGCAGGGAGTCATCTCTCTATCTGCCAATATTTCCAAAGATAAATATTCTATGAAACTGAAATACGAAAAAAATATTTTCTAATAGCGACTTTAAAGTCTGTTGCGTTTTTCAATGAAATCTGATGAACGATTTTCGGATAAAAAAACCGAAAATATTTGGAAATACTTTTTGGTTTTGAAGTCTGAGAACCTATTAAATTTGCCAGAGAGTAACACAATCATAATCATCAGTTCTTCTTGAGATTATTAGGAAATAACCCCAAATTTCCAAATAGATTTTAAATATTTTTTCCAGTCTCTACGGAAGAAGAATCTTGGCTAACTGCAGTGATTTTGAGAATTTTGACTTGAAGGTCTTTGCTGAATCTAAATCGCGTCAGAATGATCTTCAAAAACTCTAGAAAAGCACTGACATGAGGTCAGGAGCTTTTACGCGCTTAATCATATTCGTTGCCAAAGCAGTCACCTGTCTACTTCTTGAGATATTGAATAATGATCGTCAAAATTTCTGATTACAACGAAATTTGACATATTGTTTCTCTGATATTTCCGAAAGTGAACACTGTTGTTGAATACTTACTCTAAGGTCGGTTACAAATTTCGTTGAAATCTGATCAACATTTCCGGAGATCATTTTCGGGAGAGAAAAAAAATTGTCAACGAAAATTTGAAACACTTTGGAATTTATTTTTCCAATCGACACGGAATTCCTAGGTTGCGCGGTGGTATTCTTGAACAATATACAATGTTTCAATCTGACCAAATCAGTACATCATGAGATATCGAGGAGCTAACTTCAAAATTTCAAATATACCTAACTCTGAGACTATTCGAGGGATTCCATCCATTTAACGAACATAACCGAGATATTTGGTCCCCAAACCTGAACTGAAAATTTCAAGACGCTGGCTCATTTCCTTCGAAAGTGAGAGCACGTATGGACGGACAGAATTTAACTACGGATTCGTTATCAGTGAGTCCAACCTAGTCATTCATACCATTCTCGGTTTGAAGTTGAAATTCGTTTTTGGCGACCCTTCAAATATAAAAATGTCAATTCTCAAAACTATGCATAAAATCAAAATCTTCTGCGCCTGGACTCGAAAAGGTAGTAATCGAGCTGAAATTTATTATTTTCCCCTTTGAAATTGTCTGGATTCTATCAATCTGAGCTTGACCGAAATTACAGATTTGATCATCTATCCCAGTTGGTCGAGGCTAGGGAGATTAGCAGTCAGGTCGAAGTGCCCCTTCGCCAAACGGCTGAAGGGCCTCAGGAAGTGGAACCACTTCGGCCTGAGGAAGAACCTGTTCATATAATAGACCAGGACGACCAACAGGAGGTTGGACAAGTCTCTCCCCGGACAGTTGAGCCTGTAGAACAGCAATTATCTGCAGAGATTGATGCACAGGGGCTCGAAGATGGGATCCTTGATCGGGCAATTCCTCAGGCAGTCGGAGCGCCTCTTCCGCACGCTCCTAAAGATAAGAAAATTGTTGGTAAGGCTACTCATAATAAACTACTCATGTCTATTCCTCATTAACTTAACACAAAATTATATGGAAAACTATTCAAGAGCTTTTGAAATTTTCAGTATGTTATCCGATATGCCGAGATAATCTCGAACACTTTTATTTATTCAAATGGCATGCTCATGTAAATTTTTCAGGTTGTTGAGATAGCTACGGCGCTCTTTTTTTTTTGTCACTTTACTCTCAAAACGTGAGGTTTTCAAAAGCACCGTGAAATTCATCGAATAACTTTATTTTCCATCATGATTGGAAAACTCTATATTATATAGGTTTGTTTGTTGTACCTGCATGAACTACACTAACTTCACGAATTTCACGGACTACAATCTCAGTGCAGCTAAGTGTAGTTGAGTGTAGTCACAGATTATAGAAGTTGATTCAGCTTTGTTCAATTTGTTCTAGAATTGTCACAGAATACAAATATATAAAAGATTTTACGCGAGTGCAAGATGACAGAATTCTATGCTTTTCTTGTTTTCGCTGCCATTTCGAGGTGAAGTTGGTTTGTCGTAAAGTTTTTGTTAAGTCTTTATGGAAAAAAAACTACATTTTCAATAACCATATGATAAAATAGATTTCGTCCAAAAGTAACCATACATATACTCCATTCACTTTCATAAACTATCCCGGTTGGCCATGATTTAGGTCTATCAAGTTTTTTCACTCGGAACTGACGCAATGTTGAAATAATTCTCAGAGACGTTGCCAAATGCCAATGCCAATTTCTACTCTCAATTTCAACATAATCATCACGCTTGGAAACTTAAAATGCCGAAGTAAGTTTTAAAGAACCAGAGACAAAGTATCATGGAGTGCTATGCAGAATTGAAATCTGCCTTTTGTGGAAGTAACCCTGATAATTTGGAATCAATAGTTTATCACATGCTGTCTAACATTCCAAGTATTTCAAGTTTTGCAAAAAGGTATTTATTTATTGATTTAATTTACGTGTCTCGACACCTATAGCCATTGACACATGATTACATTGAGTGTAGACAATACTACATCAATATGGATTTAAATAATCGAGTACAGTTCATTATCTTTGAGAAATCGTATGGTTGCTTCGATCTGGGTGGGTGAAATTAGTGCGTCATGCAGGCGCTCTTTGATACCATATCATCGACGTGCATCTCCATAGTATGGGCATAAAGATATTAGGTGTTTCACAGTCAGACGTACGTCAGGGCAGAATTCACAATTAGGAGGTTCTCCTGAAGACATAAGAAAGCCGTGGGTTAACTTTGTGTGTCCGATTCGCCACTATTTTGTCCTGTCTCTTCATGTTCAACTTTATGGGGTTATGCACTGTTGGTTGGGCATGGTGCAGTTTTTGATCAGTTGCATCCCATTGGGTCTGCCAGACATGAAGAGCTTCCTACTTGATTTTGTTTCTCAGATCAGTGTGGAGCTGGATATCTATTACAGTGGAGTCAGAGGTTCTTGCTAAATTTGCTGTTGAATCTGCTTGTTCGTTTCCAAGTATGCCCACATGGGATGGAATCCACACAAAAGTGATTGAGACGTTTCTGCCCTCTATGATATTATGGCACTCTTCTTGAATTTTTGTATCAATGGGTTATTAGAGAGAATCATTGGAGATGGACCGTATTGATGACAGCGTATCTGTGAAAATTCTTACTTTGCTACCAGGTGTTATAGGCGTAAAAAGTGATTTGTAGATTGCATACAGCTCGCCTGTGTGTATACAGCCGATAGGTGGTATCTTAAATGTTTTTGGAGCTCCTAGGTTATCTACAACTGAACAGGCTACACTATTGTCGTCTTTGGAGCTGTCGGTATATATTTCTTGGTTGAAGGCTTTATTATTGATCAGTTCAAGAAAGGAGTTTTTCAGTAAAATTTCAGGAGTTGTATGCTTATTATATCTTCGCAAGTCGGTATTGATGGTCATTTGTTGTCTGGTCCATGGGGCTTGCTTTGAAAAAGATATAGGTAGAGTCTTTGATAGGTCAAATGAGCCGATATTATGCAGGACAAGTTGTGGAATTGATAAAAGAGTTCTAGCATACATTCTATCGGGATTCTTTGATTCGTTCATGAGGTGTGAGACTGGATGATTCGGGGAAGCAGAAACTTTTGCTGTATAAGATAGAAGAATCTGTCGTCTTTGAGAGAAATTTCTTGGGCTTCTACGTGGAGGCTTTCTGATGGGCTGGAGCGAAACGCACCGAGGGCAATGCGTATTGCTGTGTTGGGAACTGTGTTGAGCATTCTGAGATTGGTTTTGCTGTATGTAGAGTAGATGATACATCCGTAATCTAGTTTTGGACGGATAAGAGATCTGCAAATTTTTAGCGAAACTTCTTCGTCGCATCCCCACTGGTGGTGTGATAATGTTCGGAGAATGTTCATGGTGTGCGAGCAGCTGTCTTTGACATTCTTAATATGTTGAGTCCAAGTGAGGCGTTGGTCGAAAGTCATTCCTAGGAGCTTAAAGCTATCAACTTGTGGTAGAGTTGAATCGTTCAATGTTAAAGGAGGCTGTCCTTCGGGGTATCTTCTGGTAAATCGAATGAGTTTGGTTTTTGATGCGGAAAATTGGAATCGTATTCTCCCTGCCTACTCTGCGATATTATTCAGTCCTTTCTGCATAATTTTGCACGTAGTCTCTATATTCTTACCAGAATAAAACAGTAATATACCTCATATAGAACCAGTTTGAGTGGAGCTTCGATGCAAGAACATATGTCGTTGATAATCAATAGAAATAAAGTTGTGCTCAACACGGAACCTTGGCATACACCATTTTGGGGATGAAAATAAACTGATTCTTCGCTGTTCGCAATAACTTTGAAGCTTCTGTCTGTGGGAAAATTCTTCAAAAAAAGATAAATATTTCCGTTCAGATTGATGTTCTTCAGCTTGGCCATAATGGATTCTCGACTTGTTGTACCGAAAGCGCTTTCGATATCTAGCATGACAGCTATTAAGTCTTGTTTATTGGCAAAGGCATAAGCAATTTCAGTCTGGAAAAGGACAAGGTTGTCTATTGTACAGCGGTTTTGTCTGAAGACCGATTGTGTAGGACTTAACAAATTGTTCACTTCGAGGAACCACATCAATCTCCTATTGACCATCTTCTCGAGGAGCCTGCAGAGTGTGCAAGTCAAGGAAATAGGTCTGAAAGAACTTGGTGGAGAGCAGGTACTGCCGGGTTTTTTTATAGGAATTATGTGAGATTGGCGCCACAGTGTGGGGAATTGGTTGGTTGTCCAGATTTGATTGTATAATTCCAATACCTTAGCCAGTGATATAGGATGAAGTTGCTTCAGAAATATCATTGGTATATTATCCGGGCCTGCTGATGAGTTCCTCATCGATGGAAGGGCCAAGTTCATTTCCTGTATTGTGAAAGGCTGGTTGATAGGTGTTTGAGAAGTGGAAGTATTCGTTTGTTCGGTGGTGGATTGAGATGTGTGTTTGAGAGTTTTTCTGTAGTAGTGCTCCCCTTGTATATTTGCACTTTTTTGACTGTTAGTGACCACATGATTGTTTTGGTCCAGGACGGCAGGGATTCTTTGAGTGGTATTTCTTCCTTTAATTTGTCGTATTTTTGTCCATACTTGTGTGGGTGGGGTGTTTGGTGTTATAGTTGAAACATATTCTCTCCATGAATTTCGCTTGCTCTCTTTCAGTACTCTTCCAGCAAAGGCTTTGTGTTTTTTAAAATCAACTAAATCTGATAAGCTCCGGGTTCGTCGGTATCTATTCAAGGCGGTTTGCATTCTTTTACTGCTGTTATACATGATTCGTGCCACCATGGAACTACTTTCTTGGTTGGGTTAATTGTAATCTTTTCGATGTTTCTATCCGCGGACGAGATAATAATGTCGTTGAGTTGGTTTACGGTGATATTGATGTCTTTCGAGAATTTTGTGGTTATTAATCGCATGTTTACATCTTCTCTAAAAAGTTCCCAGTTAGCATTGGATAATCTTCATTTTATGAGGTTATCTGCAGGTTGGAATTTTCTGTCTGTAATTATTATTGGGAAATGGTCACTGTCGTAGAGGCTATCAAGTGAATACCAATTAAGGAGAGGTGCAGTAACAGGGTCACATAGGCTAAGATCTATTGAAGAGAAGGTTCCGGTCGAAATGTTGTGGGTATGTTCCCCAGTATTGAGGATGTTGAGATCAAGATCATTAATCACTTTCTCCACCATCTTCCCTTTTCCAAATGTGGTTTTTGAGCCCCAGATGGTGAGTTGAAATCTCCTACTAGAATGAATGGGGTGGGCAATTGATCTACGAGGTTGGTGAGCTCAGCATAGGCAAGGTTATGGTCTGGGAGTATATAGATGCTGCAGATTGTGAGTATTTGTGGACATCAAACGCAAACGGCCGCTGCCTCAAGAGTGGTATTGAGATTAAGTTCTTCATGGTACAACTCTGATGAAATGAATATGGAAGCCCCTCCGCTAGATCTGGCGTCAGTGTTCCTCACAAAGTGATGACCGACATAGTTTTTCAACTTCGGGTCATGACTAGACTTAAAATTAGTCTCTTGTAAGCAGACGATATCCGGTGATATGTCGTTGATGATTTGTTGAATGCGCTCTAAGCGAGGGTAAAAACCATCGCAGTTCCACTGAACGAGCTTGAAGGCAAATTATTAAGATGTTCTCGACGATACGGAGATGCAGTCAGATAGACCGTCCTCGTCACTGAATGTATCAAGGCTTTTGAGACCGTCAATATCCACTGCATCATTCTTTAGCTCATTTTTATTTTTTTTTTTCGTTATTCCGGTTATTCTGTTCTTAACTGATGTTTCTACGTGCGGATAGATGTTATGGAGGTCTTGAAGGAGCAGTTTTACATTGTTTGTGAATCTTTTGGTTTCAGAATACGGAGTTGAACTATCAAAAGAATTTTCTATGAATGCCACGAGATTGTTGTGCGGAAGATTGAATGATCTCGGGTCTTCTTGATAAGCTTCGGATATCATATCCTTTGTTGGATCACTCAGTAAATTTCATCAGCTGATGTCTCTAGTTTGCGCTTCTTCTTGGATCTTTCGGTACCAGCAGTATTAGCAGCAAGAGTCTTGGGTGGGGGCATAGAGGATTCTACTACAAGCACCAGGTTTTCTTCTTCGTTTATGACTTCAGGATTGGGTTCTGGTTGACTAGTTCTGTCACTTGCAGATAGCATTTCTGCAATTCCTCTCTCTCTTGTCTCTTTAGTTTGAGGTATAGCTGATGATAATGTTGTTGTTTCCTTGTGGACGTAGGTTTGAGAAGTTGACGCAGGATAAGCATCGTGTGGTGGTTGTGAATTAGGGCAGCTTGATGCAACGTGGCCAGACTGTCTAAAAATGAAACATTCCATTCTATCAGTTGACAGGAAAATACGATTTTCGTTTCCATCGTGTTGAATAAGAACAGAGGTTTGCAGTTCGAAATTATCATTTGGAGGGAAGATGTAGGATTGTCTACGAAAACTGAGAATGTGGGAGTAATCGTCACCGGGGATCCCGGCCTTGAGAAATGAAACGGGAGATGCGAGTTGTAATCCAAGATTTTTTATTACTTCGGTTAGTTTTTCATGTGGAATGCAAGGCGATACATTTGAAATAACGATTTTAGTTTGGGCAAACTAATTTTCTGATGTTTAGAGTTATATTTCCAATAACTATCGAGGAGTGAGTTTGTATTAATCTGTCAACCAGTTCTTTGTTAGCTAAATAAATGCAAATCCTGTTATTAGATATTCGGGAAGCGAAGGAAATGTTTTTGGGCTGGACAATTGTACCAATTGCTTGAACATAGTCGTGAAGTTTTAAACTCTCTTCAGAATGTAATACTATGGCTTGGTCCCTTTTTGGAAAGTTAACCTTCGGTATTGTTTTTGCTGCAGATACATACGAGGTTCTTTGAGAATTAGTAGTGTTTCCTGTGTTTTCTGAACAGAAACGTTAGTGGGTTCTGATGACATTGTCAACGCCCTTGTAGTCAAGAGCTGTTGAGATTTCTATATTATGTTTTGTTAAGAAACTGATAGTATATGTGAGATGATGAAATTTCAAATACGTTCATCTTTTAAACCGTTAGTCGGATGTTGTATATTCCGTACTTGACCTTTGTATTTAAGCTTCAAACCCACCCCGAAAATTTCGAATATCTAAGTAATTCCTTTTCTATTACTATAAATTTGCGAAAGAATAACCTAAAGACTCGAAATTTTCAGGGCAGGTATAAAACTTAAGTGCAGAGGTCAAGTTCAAAATAGACAACATCCGCCTAACGGTTTAGTAGATGAACGCTTTTGAAATTTGGTCATCTCGATATTTGCAAAAATGAAGACACCACTCCGTGGATAGACGATGACGGTGCTCACATTCAAACAAAAATCCATGGATCAAATGAAAAAACTCAATACTGTGTACAATATCATTAGCAAATATTAAAACTCGATTTTATGTATCAAGACGACTTAAAAACCCATAATAATACTAAATAGATCTTAACAACTTGATGTGATGAATTTTTTTATCACAATTCTCTTTGCGGTAATTCGACGCTTAAAATACTTAAGACTATTAATGCTAGCGTAACAATCACCCTGATTCAAATTCCATAAAATCCACAAGAGAAATATAACCATCCGGGGAGGAATAATTTTATAAAATATTCCTGAAGGAAATTAAATTTTTTAGTTGGTATTCTTACTAACACATATTTCAGTACAAATTTCAACAAATACAACAGGGTTTAATGAATATTCATTTTTGAGAATATTTCCTTCATAGTCCTTTGTATCAATGATATAGTCAAATTTATTATTTTCACATTGAGAGGAATTATAATGAATTCCTTCAGTCATGTGTAAAATATTACTGCATTCGGAAAATTTGAATTTCCTGTTTAATTAATGAAGATGACTAATTCATAATTGACATCGTAATTTATTTGAGTAATCGTGATATGATGTTCTCCATTCAGGATGAATGCGAAACTGCATATTCAATCAATTTTTCATTTATCGATTATTGATTATGATATCAAAGTATAGTTCAATAGAGTACATATTGTGATACAAAAAAATAACAGATTAGATTCAACGCTTCAATGGTAAATCTTTCTCAACACTGAATTTCGTTCTGAATAATAGAACAATGAAATTGGTTCTGGAGAATTCTTCTTGTTCTATATTATTCGTTTCAATACACCTCCTAAGAATACTTCGTTCCAATACACCTCTCAAGAATAACTTTCATATTCGTTTATCTTTCTTCAATGGGAAAGTGACTAACTTGAATTTCCTAGGTTTGCAACTGCAAAAGTGACAGTATTCGACAAATGACACAGGACAGTACTAACCGTGACGTTCGGTCGTTTCCCAGGTTCAGCCCATAAAATGCAGTAATTCGATTGGTCGAATACACTTGAATTAGTGTTGAAATGTTCACCATATTCTGTTTTTTTTTAAATATTAGCAATTCGATTCAGATATCGCTTTATGTGAATTAACCTAACGGCTACGAAGGAGAACGCTGATAGGATGGACGACCTCTTTGACCCGACGTCAACGTTACTCAATTAGTATAGTTTGGAAAAAGGAAATTGGGGTTGATTATTATTTATTAAAATAATCACAAGTACGAATAATCAGAGCTAATCATCCAATCAACCACAACATCTACACCGAAGAAACGGATCCAAGGAGAATGACTACAGCTGTTCCACATTTATTACTGATCGTCAGGTCAACTTACTTTGGATAAAGCCGCAGAAGGAATCTCGATACTTGTCACCTTTCAGAGGGATCGCTGCATTATAACAACGTACAGCGCGCCTTCCAGGAGCACCTTGCGGCTCCCACCTTCGAGTGCAGCGTACTTTGATCGATGTGGCGTTCATCCTCTTGTCATATCAGGTCGCTTGATTTGCGATTTTGCAGTTCCTAACGTCCGTCACGACTTTGGAAACACTCGTTTCCTGTGGATTTCCCACGAGACGATAACGTCCAACATCTGACAAAGATAGGAATTGGTTCATGGAGTAAAGAGAGCTCCAGTAGTAATACTTGCATGATCACAAGGATTTTAAATTATTTAAAGGTTCTTTGGTGAGCTTCACCATGGTGGCGCGTTATGCTTGGTCCTCACGAAGTCTACTGGTCGGACCAAATATCTACTAGGGGAAATACAGACAAAATGACATATACGTACGAAACCGCATAGGCATCATAATTCGAATTTGGCGATATCAAATGCGCAACTGATTCCCCTTCAAGGTTTTCAAGTGTCTTCTACCTACCTGACAAAACGCGATAAAATGCTTGTCTTATTCCAATAGTCTTTGCAACTGATAAAGAGGTAATGGGTGTTCTCCTTCATACCAAGTTTCAGTAAAAGTATACGGATAAAATGATTTAGTGGTGATCTCAATATATTCAATTATATTTTTTCTTTATCACTTTCATTTCATGCAGATTGAATTTCATAAAATAATACCTAGGTCATTTATTTTGAAAATGACTGTGCTTCCACTTAGGGTGGGTATTATATAACTATTTCGAGAGTTAAATGTGAAATGTGCCTAAAAAAATTAGAGTTAAATGCCTACTGTGGTAAACCATTATATGTCATATTGTGCGTATATTCTATACTTCTATTTTGAATAAAAAAACAAGATTTCAAGAAAATTTCAAACAAGCTCTAATATTTAAATCAGTCTACGTTGTACTTCGGTGGCTGCATTCCAAAAGTCCCTTCAATTCATTATTATCATCATTTTGATATACTAGCACCGACATGAAATTTTCACCAATATTTTTTGTTTCAGACTGGAGATCCGTGGCTGGGGTAAGATTCTTAATGTTTATATCATATGAATGATATCAATTTTCAATTATTAAACTAAGACGAGTCAGCTCGATGAAGGGTATTAATACAATCATAAAAAAATACAAATTTTTCTGCAATACCTTTATTTAACATCTTTCGATACTGATATCTCACGATATACTTTCATTGTTTTCAACGTACTACGTAGGTATGAATGACAAATTAGATAAGACTTGAGAAAACGGTAACATAATATAAAAAGACAATACAAAAATAATACAAGACACAGCGTTACATCTTTATTTTCGATTTAGAATCCTCAGTAGCACCCATTCCATATTATATTGTAACGTTTTCTCGTTTTATCAAAACGTTCAGAATAATTGAACTATTTATTAACACTTATTTTCACACTACTGTTCCAATAACTAAACAACTTATTCTATCAAAGTCTGTGCACAATTTATTTCCACACTAATGTATTTTCACTTAACACTTTCCGCTACGAATCACTCTGCTGAATTAGTTCCTGGGCTGCTCCGCGCTTGCCCTTATATCGCACGTGCAACTTCTAATGATTGCAGGAAGATTCTGGAGAGGGGGTGACTTATACGCGTATGGAGTGTTCGGACACATTCTAGAATTGACAGGGCCGTACTCGTCACAATATGTCAAAATCTCACTACGTGTATCCACTAACACCTGATTACAAACAAACGGACTCAGCAGAACCTCAGGAAAGCTTGTCAAATGCGAATATTTGTGCATAAAAGAATTTTGGTAACAAGTTCCACAGCATCTCACTAATAATATGAATGAAATGTAGTAAACAACACTTTCAAAAATCTTAAAAAAAAATTCTTATGACAGTTGATACTGACTCTATTGAACTATTTGATTGGTTCCGAACATTAAATTAGGAAGAGTCTACCAATCATTGAAAAAATACAGATTTTTCTGTAATACCTTCACATTATATCTTTCGATATTGATGAACTTTCATTGTCTTCAACGTAATACGTATGAATGACAAATTAAATTATTATATCAACTGAGATATGAAGATTGAAGCAAAAGACTCGAGGAAACGGTGAAATAATAATTCTAAATCAGCTGAGTCCGTTTGTAATCAGGTGTTAGTGGATACACGTGGTGAGATTTTGACATATAATGAAGAAAAGGTGCTACTTTGTCGAGTATTATTTTGTATTGTATTTTATTATGTCACCGTTTTTTCAAGTCTTTAACTTCAATCATTATATGTCAGCTTCAGCTGATATAATAATTTGATCTGTTGATGATACGTAGTACGTTGAAGATATAAAAAGTGATTTGTATTATGTAAAAGTGTAATAGAAAAATTTGTATTGTTTTGAAGGTTATAAATTTAAATTTATTCGTTATTGACTTGATCACAAAATATATATGCTTGGACAAGGGATCTCAATAACGATTGAAATATTTGAATATTTTCTTATTATTCGAATCCTGGTAATTGGACAGCAGTTTTATATTCCACAGATCATTCCGCTCAATAATGCACCAAAATAACTCATTTAACATTTTCCCTGGAGAAATAGAAAGCGATATGATTCATTCATAGTCAACAAGCAATCGATAGTAGTCATGAAATTTAATTTGAGTGATAACTGTCAAATATGCGTTAAACTGATAATGAATGGTCGGACTTACTGATGACGAATCCAGTGTCAAAATCGATTCTGTCAGTCCGACCGGCTGACTGGCCGTCCGTCCGTAGGCACAATTATGGGCGTACAGAGGATCGTATCTTCTTGAATCTTCTAGGGTAGATAGCGCAACAAAATCCGACGGTCAAGTTCGTTAATGGGCCAAATCGACCAAATGGTTTCGGAGTTGAAGGCATTTGAAAATTTGAGGTTATTTCTTTGATATTTCGGAAACATGAACGATTGGATTGAAACTTGTCAGTAAGTTGACGCATAACGACGCGCAAGTGTCTGCCAAATTTTGTTGACTTCGAAATGTCAGTTAATCATAATTTTTTTGCGGGATCTATTATATTCGAAAAAAAACCTAGTTTGACATTGAACTCTATATTTCACAGGCGTGTGTCAAACTTCGGTTCGATACGATCTTTTGATCATATTTTGCTGACGAATTCCGGTATGAACCTTCAAGCTGCCATTTTCCAATCAAGTACTCTAATTTGATCTCATCTCTGTATTTTTGAAAATATTGGGTGAAAAAATGTTTGAATGGTTACATCCGCGGAATCATTGCGTGGATTTAACGAATACGGCCTTCTTAATTAAGGTCCAAACCTACTGTACAAATATTGAGTTCGTAAGTTGTTTTTTGAAAGTTATTGTGTTTACGATCGGCCCTTAAGCAAATGTTCCACCGTGATCAGAGCTAATCCTGCAATCAAACAATGTCCAAGTAGTACGCTCACCGCAGTTTCACGGTTGTCCCGATCATCAGACCGTAGGTAGGAGTCTCAGATACTTAGGACCTGTTCGAAGGAATGCTGCAGTATTAATTCCAATATTTCAAATATAGTACAGAGTAGACCAGAAGGCATCTGGTTCCAGCAAGTTTGCATTTGCAGTTCTTCAGGTTTATTATCGTTTAGGTTGTAAACACACCATACCTATTGGTATACTATTATAACTAGTAGAATTGAAAAAAAATGCGATGTGATCGACTATATACTTCATACGGATACATAACGCGAGTTGACAATAAATGCGATATGGATAGGTATTTATAAATGTGCTATGACAGTACAGCGATCTGCAGGCAATTGTCTAACAGCTTTCTTCATAGATAATTTCGAAACATCTACCCTAACTCTATTATGCTTTCGCCACCGCCAAAAGGCATGAAAAACTATTGTTCATTAATTCCAAAAGTTCATCATATGATTATTTTTGTAGGCGAGATGCCTACCTGTATTTCAAATATTTCGTAGTTTTCTTCGAACTAATTAGATTTCTCTTTCAACAGCCCAGCTCACGCCCAGATAATATGGTTCCACAGATGGTGAGTTTCCAATACCAAGTATTCCTTGAATGTTTTATATGGCGAAGTATTTCGAATTTTGGTTTCCAATTTTCTTGCTTTCAGCTTACATTATCTATAAATTCGTCTGACATGTTCATTCTTTATTTTTTATGATTATCGAATTTTTCACACCCTCATGTCTGCTTCCGGGTTTTAAACCCTCAGACTTAGAAATATCATGATCGGCCAAAACTGAGAGTGAACCATGTTCATGAGATGCCAATCAAGTTAAAATTCAGTAATTGCGCGCATATCCTAGGGACCGGCGTCAATTTTATGCTGGTCGATTTTATGTTGGCTCTATTTCATAAAATTCTTCAAAAATACTTCTGAGATATGAAATTTATAGGTTAATAGTTTCCTTGGTCTTTCGAGTTTTTTTTCGGAGAGGTGAAACTTGGAAAATTTCAAACTTCGTGGTTATGTCCGTGCAATTACTTCTTATATAAATAGTATGACATAGAATCACGGACCACGCTATTTTACGTTTATAGATTCAGGAGGTGAAGACCAGGGTGGAAGTCCTTCAAAAATGATAAAAAGTGAAAGAAAATAAAGTAGGATAAAACCCATTGAAAAAGAGGGGAATATAATCAAAATTAAAGGAAAAATAATTTACGGGCAATGTGAGATCGGGAAGTGGGAAGGGGTGAGGTTTTAAGGGTAAAAAACGGCCCATCTCGATTTCCGGCAAAACTACATGTCCTATGGAAAAAAGTTAAGTGGCAAAGTTGTCGGTAATAAAAAGATCTACACCTTTTTTCACATAACTTCATAATGCATATGAAAAATTCGAATAACCAAGTTTTTGGTTTTTTATTTTTATCTTCCACAAAAAAAAATTTCTTCAACGAAATTCTATGGAAATATATCTTTTAACATTCCAAATACATTGTAATTCTTTCGATTCAGAATATATATTTGTTCGTCTTAATTCGACCAAATCTGGAAAAATCACCCTAATTTCTTTTCTTTCTGATGGTGTCGAAAAAGAACCACTAGTATGGTAAATTTCCTTAGAAAATGCAAAAAAGTAGACTACTATAATTAACAACCAAATAAATTTATAAAGTTAATATTTAATACGATATCTTCAATATTTTCAGGCCGTTGTGAATCTTCAAGTTATATGAGTAGATGCCTATTTATTGCTATTCCAAAATAACTCATTTACCTCAGTGACGGAAAATTTCAGTCCCTTAAAAGGTATTTCATAAAGAAGTGGCGAAAAGGCTAGGAAGGTCTGCCCTTACTACATGATATTTTTTAAGGAAATCATAGTAATGTATAATATATATTTTTTGACACCATCAGGAAGTAGAGATTTCAACAAACAAAAAACCCACCAACTTTTTTGAAAAAGTAGATATTTTGACATGAGACCTTCCGATTGAAAATCAGGGTGCTTTTTCGATATTCAATTGAATTAAGGCGAACAAATATATTTTTTTTTATCGGAACATAAAAAGATAACATTTCACGGAATTTTGTGGAAAAAAAAAATATTTTTGTGGAAGATAACTCCAACTTTGCCGTTCAACTTTTTTCTATGGGACTTGTAGTTTTGCCGGAAATCGAGAAAGGCCGTTTTTTACCCTTAAAATCTCACCCCTTCCACTCCCCGACCTCAGATTGCACGTAAATTATTTTCCTTGAATTTTTGTTATATTCTCTTCCTTTTTCAATGAGTTTCATTTTTATTTTTGATTCAAAAAATGATCGACCCTGGTCTACTGACGCTATTAACGTCGTGATATTTCCAAACTTAATTTGGCATGCTTACTTGCCAAACACAACGTTTGTTGATGACGTCACTAAAATTCGATACGGTAATAATAATATAACTCTGTTACAGAATTCGGAGGAAGAACTTGTGGAATTCATGTACTTTGGGGACAATTTCGAGGAGGCCGCTCGTGATTGTATTATGATTCCAATGGCAGGCTCGGAAGGTACCCCAAAAACAAGGTAAACATTTTCCAGTCATAAATTTTGGTGACATTTTTTCCATGATTTGTCGACAATGCTATACGTCGGAAATATGATGTGAAAAACATGATGTGCTCTTTCTGAAAAAAAAGTGACGTCGGCAAGATTAAAATATAAGAAAATATATATTCTGTGCTTTGAATTTGAAAGAAAAAAGTGACGTCATCAATGGTAAAACGATCACAGAGGAGCAGATGAGCACACCATGTTTTGCTTACATCATGGTCGGAGAATCCACTTCGATATCATCTCTACTGATGACATTTTTCGCTCGATCATAAATTGTGTGAATTTGAAAGATGTCTCGGAATATTGTGGTCCGAATATGTTCCCATATTATCATTATCCCTATAATTAATTCACCAGAAACGTTTATTATTGATCCACTTTAAAAAATCAACATATCATAATCAAAAAATCATTACGGAAATATTCCCGAGCATGATTCTTATGAAATAACACTATGAATGTTCACTATACCGATGTTTCGAGAGATCCAATGCTCGATTTTAAGTCAACAATTTCACATGTTGTCATCAGTCTTCTAAATTCAGTGGTAGCCAGATCCATCCGCATCGCACTTTTTCGAATGTAGATTATTTAATAATGTTCTCTCGAATGTCATTTTTCACGACGTGAAGATACAGGTCCTGACAGACCGGGTGGACGGTAACCCGCTCGATGGAATGATTTTTATATTCATTTTTATATTCCCTGTTCAATCCTGAGATTTCACTAATTGTACAACATGACATACTATGGTGTGATCCTGATATCTAAATAGTCCTTACAACGAAAACTCTCTAAGCTTGTGTAAAGTAATCTGTTCCGTTTCCACCACAAAAAAGTTTTGCGATCAACGTACTTGTCAACTTTATTGACAGCAAGGTTTACAACCAAACAAATGAGATAATAGCGGCTGCTTATTGAGTTGGAAACATTATGTTTGTTCTAGCATTTGGAGTAGGCGGATTATTCCTTAACTTCGTTTACATATGTGCTTTATTCGGACGTTATTTATTTCGATATTGGTAACGCTAGAATCCCAGCTAGCTCGGATTTTCTCGTTCTAACGTCCAATAATGAAAAATAAAAAAAAACAAATTCCCCCCTTTCTACTCGTGAGGGTTCAATAACAAGATGAATTTTATTATATATATATATATATACATATATACTCTAGGAATAAGGGTATAACGACTCGTTTTGGGAGAAATTAAGTGATTACTCTTTTTTCTTCGCCAAGCTTTCGAATTGTTTTTAATTCTTCATCAGGGCTTTGAATTTGAGGTTAAAGGGAGAAATTTTCTCAGCTATAAACATCCTTTGTCTTACAATCTGAAATAATTCATTTGGGACATTACAACTTTAATTTCATAGTTTAAAAACACTTATAATAAATAGAGGTTCAATAAATAGTTGAAATAATTGTAAATATAAAAGTTAAAATTTCTTGTGTCAATCATGACAACAAAATGAATTGATACAAGAAATTTTAACTTTTATATTTACAATTATTTTAACTATTTATTGAACCTCTATTTATTATAAGTGTTTTTGAACTGTGAAATTAATGTTGTAATGTCCCAAATGAATTATTTTAGATTGTAAGACAAAGGATGTTTATAGCTGAGAAAATTTCTCCCTTTAACCTCAAATTCAAAGCCCTGATGAAGAATTAAAAACAATTCGAAAGCTTGGCGAAGAAAAAAGAGTAATCACTTAATTTCTCCCAAAACTAGTCGTTATACCCTTATTCCTAGAGTAAATATTGAAATTCATAGACTCTTAAAAACCATAAATATATACATATTTATATATATTGTTTATTCGTTTTCTAACTGCCGTCAAGATCAACTCATCAATCAATATTCGAATTCAACCGTTAGTAGGTATTAGTATAATTCCTCCAATACAATTCAGTAAGGTATCATAATATCATACGAAACCTTCGATATAAATCTTCCTTTGTCAAAGAACACACTTGGGTATTGAACTTTAGGTAGGTGTAGTTCAAATCGACATTATTTGGTATAGGTACTCAGCTAGTGTATTATGAAATGGCACAAATTCTGAGTGAGATCAATGTGGCCCACTAGACCCTCGGGATGTAAGGAATTGCCAACGCCCCTGCTGAATAGTCGGTAATTCGGCAAATTGGGCTATCGGACTGGTCCTTCCAATACAGGAAAACCCCCCTTTTGGCGCTAAAATTATATCAGTCACAAGAAACTCTACTAAAATATCAAGTACTTCAGTTACCTTATTATTCTTTAAATCCGAATAAATCGATAATGGTGATCTCAACACCCTACAGAGCTTCTCCTTCCTTTAAATCAATATTATCAAATCCCACACTCGCGGTTGAGAAAATTTCCTTCAGTATTATTGAATTTCGGGAAGAACGAACAGCCTCCGAAATAAAAATCTAGAAAAGCACTGACGTGAAGTCAGCAGCTTTTACGCGCTTGTTCACATTGCGAAATGGTGACTTGGAAATTTCAAGAGCATTTTGTCACGAAATGAAATAAAAAATTCTCGAAATTTTCTTCGAAATTTCTTTTTTTGCGCGTATGTTCTAGGGGAACAGCGTGCTATCGTTTCGACTAAATGTCTGTAATTTTCGAATTTAGAGCCGAAAATGGTCTCAAACGACGAATCCGGTGACAAAATTGATTCTGTCCGGCAGGCCGGCCGTGGACACGATAACTGTCGAACGGAGCAAGCTAGCGATTTGAAACTTGTAGGGTGGGTCGCTCATTGAAATGCCGCGGTTAATGGACCAAATCGGTTCATAAGTTTCGGAGTTATAACCATTTGAAATTTTGAAGTTATTTATTTTTGACAACAAGCAATTTTAGAAAAATTTTGTCAAGATCGTCAGTAAATTCAAACAATTTTTTTTTCTCAAAATCGTTCACCACATTCGAAAAAAATTTCTACCCAGACAATGAGCTTTATATTTCACAGCAGTGTACCAAATTCAAACTCGACACGATTAAAAGTTTCGGAGATATTGGGAAAAAATATGTCAAATTTCGTGGTTTTCTTCGTTCTTCGTTTAACTCAAGAAATACTGATTCAATTATGATGAAACTTCGCACGTAGTTTGAAATTGCTGAAAGACAACTTTGTTCAAAATTTCGTGATGAAAGTGTCATTAGAACAATTCGAAAAAAATTTGAAATTTTTTTCAAATATTCAATATTCTGTGATCATCCTATCATATTATCCTCATTTAATTCTGTATGAACCTTCGAACTGTCATTTTTCGATGAAGTACTGGATTTCGATTCGATCTGATTTGTATTTTGGAAATATTAGGGAAAAAAAATAATGAATGGGTAGATCTGCGCAATTATCGGATGGATTTTACTCATTCACGAATTCGGCCTTCCTCATTAAGGTCCAAACCTTCGCTACAAATATCGAGTTTCTAAGTATTTTCTTTCGGAACTTATATTTGTAGAGGATTGGGGCTTAATTACGAAGATTGAATTCGTGAATGGGTAAAATCCGCCCAATGATTCCGCAGATGTACCCATTCAAAATTTTATTTTTCTAATATTCCCAATAAAACAGGTCAGATCGAATCGAAATCCAGTACTTAATCGAAAAAACCCAGAAAAGCACTGCCGTGAAGACAGTAGCTTTTGCGCGTATGTTCAATGGAGATACCGCTCTGGCAACGAATTTTAACATGCGGGCAAAAGCTGCTGCCTTCACGGCAGTGCTCTTCTAGGTTTTTTTTGGGAACTACACATCACTTCCTTCCTCGATATCGTTGTTTTTTCGGTATAACTCAAAAAATCTGAATTCGATCATGCTGAAACTGAGCAGCCCGTGTGAAAATGTTGATGGACAACTTTGTGCAAAATTTTGTGATGATCGTGTCATTAGAACATTGAAAAAATAATTTCAAATTGTTTTTCTTTCGAATATTTAATATCATATTATCCTTATGAAATTCTGTATGAACCTGTCATTTTTCGATAAGGTACTCGATTTCAATTCAATCTGATCTGTATTTTTGGTAATATTGGAAAAATAATATTTTGAATGGGTATATCTGCGGAATCATTGGGTTGAATTTACACATTCACGAATTCGGCCTTCGTTATTAAGGCCAAAACTTCTCTACAAATATCGATTCAAAATTTTATTTTTCCAATATTTCCAAAAATACAGATCAGATCGAATTGAAATCCAGTACTTCATCGAAAAATTACAGTTCGAAGGTTCATACAGAATTTAATGAGGATGATATGATAAAAAAATCTCAGAAATTTCAATTTCGCATGGGTATATCTACAGACTTATTGTGTGGATTCTACCCATATACGAATTCGACCTTCCTAATGAAGGTCTAAACCTACTCTACAAATATCTAGTCTCCCAGTTGTTTCTTCCGTGAGTTATTGTGTTTATGGTCGGTCATTAGGCCGATCGTACAGGAGTGAACATGTGCGTAAAAGCTGCTGACTTCACGTCAGTGCTTTTCTAGGTTTTTATCCATTATTACTACTTCACAGCGCAATCACATTTTATCTTTTCGCGCGCATGTTCTAGGGAACTGCGTGCTGTCATTTTGTCCAAATGCCCAGGTTCACTCATGAAGAATTCGATGTCAAATTCAATTGTGTCTAATCTAGTATTTGATCAAAAAATATTAAGTAGAACGTTCACGACAAATTTCATGAGGGCCACATAAAAACAAGAGCGCCAAATGAAACTGCGTTTGGCAGGGTCTATCCTTCGTCAACGAATTCGAAAGAGCGCTCAAATGCTGGTTCTCTAAAATTATAAGTTGAAGAGAGATATATTTGATGTTGGTATTTTTCAGTTGGGAGAGCATGTTGAGGAACATCATTGCCCGAGGGGACCGGCATCATTCATCTGATGAAGATCATGAAAATGTTGAGGAAGAGGAAGAATCGGAAAACAGGTAAAATATTTTCTCACTCACATAATCAACGATTTTTCGAACGAATATTTTTTTATTTTCGAATTTTTTCTCGAAAGTTGTCTCGAACTGATTAGTAACCCGTGATCATGTTCAATTGTTTTCATTCCGTGGACTCTAAATATTAACTTCCGGAGGTAAATTTCTATATTAAAACAAATAAAAACACTTGACTACGTTCACAATTTTTAATTTAAAATATCTTGTTGATAGCATGTTTCGGGATTTACCCCATTATAAAAACTGAAATGAAAATACATGGGACTACACAAATATACATCACATTACAGATGTTAACACCGGAGATAAGCGGAATTCCAATTGATCGTTAACAATTGGTAGTTTTTGTTTATGTGCCGATGATATTTCTAAAATTTCTAGAAGGTCTAGTCTTTTTCCTTTCTTTCCTTCATGCAAGATTGTTGTTTTATTAAAATCTATAAAATGGTTGCAAGTTATACAATGTGTGGAGAAGCCAGTTGTGGATTTGTTTTGAAGAATTGACTTCTTATGTTCTTCCACTCTGACTTTGAGAGAACGACCGGTCTGACCAATATAAAATGCAGGGCATTCGTCACAGAAAAGTTTATATACACCACTCTTTTCTGAATGATTCAGTCGATCCTCACCACTAGAAAACATTGATCTTAAGTTCTTCTTATTTGTACATATAATATCAATACTATTTTGTCTTAACCTATTACAAACTTTGTCGCTCACTTGCGGAATATAGTTGACATATACAAATTTCTTTATATGGTTTTCGAAAGGACCTGGGTAAATACTTCTTAACAGTCTATCATATTGTTTTCTAAATATAAATTTATCTATTATGTCAGGGGAGAAGCCATTGTTCTTCGCTAATAATTTTAACACTCCAACTTCTTTTTTGAAATTATTATCTGACAATGGAGTTGAAATTAATCTATTTACAAGGGAATGAAACGCTGACATTTCAATTCGATATGGATGTGAACTACTGTTATGAATCAGAGTGTCAGAAAAAGTGGGTTTTCTGTATATATCAAATTCAAGATCGTCATCTACCCTTTTGATTTGAATATCTAAAAAATTGAGTGATTTATTGTCATTCTCTATTTCCAAAGTGAATTGAACAGAACTATAAAATGAATTGATCAATCGTAGTAAAGATTTTAGTTCAGAAGCTGAGCTAGTCCAAATACAAAAAACGTCATCTACGTACCGCTTCCAGTATAGTACAAATACAGTCAGATCAATATATTCTGAGGAAAATATTTTCTTTTTCAAAGATGTCATGAATACTCCACTGAGTAATTGTGATGAAGGAGAACCCATTGGTAGACCATTCACTTGTTGATAGCATTTATTGTTGAATTTAAAATGACTCTGTCCAAGGCCTATTTCGAGTAGTTTCATTGTCTCTTCTTTTATTTCTGTAGTAAATTATCGTGAAGTTGTTTGCTGACTAAATCTTTGATTTCTGCAGTTGGTATTGATGGAAATAAATTCACTACATCGAATGAAACTAATATAGCATTTGAGGGAATTTTAAGTGTCTTTAATTCGTCTGTTAACTGGATAGTGTTTTCTACTCTTGAAATTTTCAGGCTTGATACAATTCCTGAATATCTGGTTGAGTTCGTTACTAGACAACATTAGCGCAACAATTTCATATATCATTTCAATAATCATTCGGCATTTCGTTGTTTTTCGATCATAGTGAACCTCGGAAATTATTTCTTAGGAAATTTTCGATGAAATTGAATTTAATTATTATTTCAATCTGAAACACAATATATTTAAGAAATTATTGAAAAGGAAAATTTCAGAACGAATTCGTCATGTTGCGTTTCTACGCGTTTGTTCTAGGGAACAGGCGTTATCGTTTCGTCATAATGTCTGTAATTTCCGACCTTTGCGCAGAATATATTCTTGAAGTTTAGGGATTGGGTATGTGCTCTTACTTTAACAGATTATCCTGGTAGTCCAAATATCTCGGTTAAGTTCGTTAATGGGTGAAATCAGTCTAATAGTGTCGGAGTAAGGAGCATTTGAAATTTTGAGGTTAATTTCTCTATATTTCATGAGATACTGTTTAAATCAGATTGAAATTTTGCAGATAATTTAGGAATGCCAACGCGCAACCTACTGCGAAATTTCGTAGAGATCTACTATTCTAAAATATTTATTCGAAAATTTTTCAAATTTTTGATGAAATTTATTATTATTTCTGAAAATATTGATTAGATTTGAAAGAAATTTGGCACAAACGTCGAAGTCAGTACTTCACAATCATGTTCCAAATTTCACTTTTCTCCGATATTTACTTTCGGAGATAAAAGGGAAAGAATATTCCAAGTTTCGTTGTTATTCGGAAGTTCAGCGTTATTTCCGCACTATTTCAAGAAGTACAAAGGCAATCAGATTGAAACTTCGTAATCAGGTGAAGAATGCCAACGCACAACTAGGTGAAAATTTAAACAAGCGCGCAAAAGCTCCTGACCCCACGTCAGTGCTTTTCTAGTAATAAGTTTTGAAGATATTGTGAAAAAATATGTCTAATTTCGTGGTTTCATTCTCGATATCACTGTTCATTTCGAAATATTTCAAAGAATACTGATTCAATCATGATGAAATTTGGACGTTAGTTTGAGAATGCTGATGGACAATTTTGTGCAATTTCGTGAGGATCGTGTCATTAGCACAATTTGAAAAAAAAATTCAATATTCCGTGATCTTCTGATCATAATATCCTCATGAATTTCTGTATGAACCTTCGAACAGTCATTTTTCGATAATGTACTGGATTTCAATTCGATCAAATCTGTATTTTTAGAATGATTGGGAACATGAAATTTTGTAATTGTTAATCTACAGAATCAGATACACAGAAACACAATAACCGGAAGAAACGACTTGGAAACGCCATATTTGTAGAGAAGGTTCGGACCTCAATTACAAAGGCCTAATTCGTGAATGGGTAAAATCCACCCAAAATTTATTTTCTCATAATTTCCAAAAATGCAGATTATATCGAATTGAAATCCAGTACTTTATCGAAAAAAACCCTTTTTTGCTTTTACTGGCAGGTTCAAATTCTTTTCCGAAGCGGTCATCTCCATTGAACATGCGCGCAAAAGCTGCTGCCTTCACGGCAGTGCTTTTCTTGGGTTTTTTTTTCCATATCTTCTTTCCAAGAATTTTCTTCCTATGTATCCAGTAGCTTCTCAACTTTTGATTAATGCACAATAAGTTGTCACTTCAGACATTTGTTTCTGCTTTCAAATGCCATGTTAGTATTGATTTCATCATTGATTTTTAGCAATGAGCCTAAACCATGACCATTTCCTGGTCTTGGAAGTAGTCACTGCAATAATTACATTGTTCCCAATTTTGTTATTTAAATATGAATTATGAAAATAGGTTGTCAAGTCTAGGACATAAAATATTTTTAGCGATATTCGCATCTTTTCAAAGATCAATTGAGCAGTAAGATTTTTCAGAGTTTCAAAATATCGAAGTATTACCTGATTCAGTTAGTATTCACCAAACATATTGTCTTATCTTTTTCAATACTCCAACAACACCAATAAAAACTCTGCTAGTTACTCTCAACGATTTAAAGTATTTTTAACAGTTTTCACAGAATCGAGTGTCGTACCTGAAAATTTTTGTTGAGTCTTGAATAAGTACAATGCATTTACCTTCGATCCCTCTATTTCTGTTCACTTTTGACAATTGATAATTTGCTGTTAAAATCAGTTTGAAGTCCTGCTCATAAAATCTGAAGATAAGTTAGCAATAATAAGTGCTGTTTACACAGATAAACTGGAAAAACGGGAACTAACAGCATATTTGAACAAGCGCCTTCCTTCAAAAATAGCACAATATGATCAATGTTAGCTCTCTAAGTCACAGTTCAGTGCCGTCAGTTTCAGAACTACCCTATCACAGGGGAAATTCGAATTTGACATTGGACAGCCGTTCTGAAACAGTTTTTCCTGATAGATCAGGATCCGTGTCTACGTTCCACCGTATCCTACCGAGGTTACAAAAATGATTTATAAAAACGCTCACCTAAACATAACGAATTCGTAGAGAAATTTTTTCTCTCCCGAGAGGTAAACGATTTTCAAAATTTTTGGTCTGGCAACTTGGACTGAAGTCTTTCATTCTGCTCTCACTCATGTTGTAGTTGTTATCTTTTCATGGCCACTATATAGAATATTATATCTTTTTAAATTTGACTGTTCACTCGAACTTGAATTTTTGCAGAGAACAAGCAGAGGTACCAAATCAGCCTCTACATCCAGAGCACCCTGATCCTGAACAGGTTTGTATTCAATAAGATATCATTTTTAGAAGAAAACAGTTGTTTTGTAGGTTTCTTCTGGGTTTTAACTGCCAATATCTGAAACAGAACTATTGAAATTAAATACAAATTGTTTTTCGTGGAAAACGCCATTGCGGATTGCAGGATTGAACTAATCGTCAAAGGCAATTTCTAAGAAAAAAGGTTGCCTAATGAACAATACCGGAACAATACCAAAATCGAAAAAGCGATCTGTAACGCTTCAGAATAACAATATGACTCCCTCATCATACGGAGGAGAGTTTGCAGAATTGTTTTCTTTTTATTTTTCGTTTTGTGAGACTTTTGTCAAATTTAATCCTGCAATCCGCAAGGGCGTTTCTCATTAAAAAAATTATTATATCTTTAACAGTTCTGTTTAAGATATTGGGAGTGAAAACCCAGAAACACCTACAAAATCCTTCCATAATAAAAATATTTGTATCGGTTGCGTTTGTTGGAGGATTCAAATATGTAGAGGGTGTCGTGACATCTTGACATATACCTGGTGGTATTTGAAATTCCTAGACATTTCGTATCAGTGACGACTAACAAACTTAGCGACCGAATTTCTTGAACTTGAAACGTTATTGACATATCTCCAGATGATCTTTGCCAGCCTCATTTGCCTTCATTTAACGCTTTCAGGGTGGTAACACCCGGTAATTCTTACCATCTACAGTCACCGTGGCAACTGCCCCATTGTTCACAGAAATGTCGAATGGTCTCGAACCACTAGGTTGGACTCACTAATGACGAATCCGGTGTCGAAATCGCTTCTGTCCGGCCGGGCGGCCGTCCGTTTGCACGCCTACGGACGCACGGAGGAATCTATCGACTTTTCAGGGTTGGATGCATTTCAAAATGCGGAGGTTACGTTCGTTAATTCGTTTTTAGGTTATTTCTCTGATATTTCGAGAATTACTAGAGCGACTGAGTTGAAACTTGGCAGTTAGTTGGAAAGTAAGGACATGCAATTCATTGTCGAGATCGTGCTGTCAGTATATTTAGAAACATTTTTTTTCTAAATTTTTATCGAAAAAATTTTTTTCTCGGAAACATTCAGGAAATTTTTGGTCGTACCTTGAGCTTTATATTTCACAGCAGTGCACCAAGTTTCAGTTGGATACGATCATAATTTTCGAATATATGGTGAAAAAATATGTCAATTCTCGTGGTTTTTTCAAGATATCGGTATTTTTTCCGGAATAACTCAGAGAATCCTATTTCACTCATGATGAAACATGGGAGCTAGCTTGGAAATGCTGATGAACAAGTTTGTGCAAAATTCCGTTATGATCGTGTCATCAGAACCATTTGGAAAAACAATTTCAAATTGTTTTTTTTTAATATTCAATACTCTGTGATCTTCTGATCGGAATATCTCCACGAATTCTGCATGAACATACTGCCATTTTCGATAAAGTAGTGGATTTCAATTCGATCCGTTCTGTATCTTTGGAAATATCAAGAAAATGTCATTTTGAATGGGTATATCTGCGGATTCATTGGGCGAATTTTACCTATTCACTAATTCGGCCTTCGTGATTCTATTTTATAAATATTTCAAAAATACAGAATAGATCGATGTATGAGAATGTAGAATGTAGTATTTAAACATATAATTAAAAAAATCACAGAAAAGAACCAAATCCTAACGGAAAATACCACGCTCCTGAGAGAAAATTTTCAACAGTTGGAAGAAGTGAAAAATCAAATTCACAAATGGTAAAAAATACAAGCGATAAAATATCCAGTGTCAACATCGTAAACAAAACAAGTCAAGAGACAAAACAACAACCAGTTAATAGATCACAGAAGAAAATCATAGTGTCGTATTGCCTAACTGCGCGACACAACGTGAATCCACCTCTATGGTTAACATCTCTTACCTAGAAAAATATAACAGAAACAATAATGATAACATGAATACAAATGAGAAACTTTCCATATGAAATAGCGAATCCACATACAATGAAAATGCAGATGGTTTCAAGGAAGTGAAAAATAGGAAGCCAACGTAGGAATCGGCCTGCCAGATAGCACTCAATTTAAATCGTCAAAAAATAATGATGAAAAAACAGAAACTATGGCTTTTTCAATCAAGAGTACATAAATGAGGACAGGACGAAGGACGGAATTTTCCTTGAAAAGTTAAATGTTGACTCCGATGAAAGTGCTACATGCTTGGAGTTCCAATCGACATGAAAGACACCATATATGAGATATATTTCTGGCCACATTGGATCAAATATTCACGATTTTATTTTAAAAGAGGATAGCTTTCAGACAAATAAGCAAACATCAAGCTTTTTGATACACAAAAAGAAAAACAAAAGGAACAAAATACAATTTCAAAACTACATCAAAATTTAAGGTCTATAGGTAATTCAATAGAACAACTAGAACAACAACCTAAAATAAGGATTTAGCCATACTATGCATTTCAGAATACTGGAAGACAGAGGAACAGCGGCTGAACTTTGGTTTACTGGAAATCTGATTTAAAAAAACAGTATGGACGTTGCGCTTTGGGGTGATCTCCCGATTTTAATGGTACCATTTTTGTTTTGCGGCTGAACTTTGGTTTACTGGAAATCTGATTTAAAAAAACAATATGGACGTTGCGCTTTGGGGTGATCTCCCGATTTCAATGGTACCATTTTTGTTTTGCGGCAATGCGCTGTTGCCAAGTTGGGCACTTCAGATTACTAGAAATCTGCTATGGAGTTGGTTCGAAGTGGAAGTTATTCTATTGATCTGGGTGACTCATGATCTTAAATTCGAAGTTGGCGGAAATGCCATGTTGCCAAGAAATGAACAGCTGAATACGTTGAAAAAAGATTTATGGAAATTTCACTTGGAAATTCTTGAAATGTAGGTATCTTGAACCTTGACGAATCTCAATTATTTTCTTTTTTACCGAATGCGCTGTTTCCAAGTTGGTCACTCCAGATTGATGGAGATCTAAGGTCGAAATAGTTCAAAGTGGAAAACATTCTATTGAAGCAGGTTGCTTTTGATATAATATTGGAAGTTTGAGAAAATGCCGCGTTATGAGCTCGGTAAATAATTGGAAATTCCTAAATGGAAACTTTCATTATTACGGCATTTTTCATGAATCCCAACCAAACTCTGATACACCTAGTTTGATTCGATTAGTTGAAATAGTGACGGGAAAATCACTCAAAATTTTGTTCAATATATTCACAACTGGTACAATTATATTCACGAGTGTTCTCCCCCTTGCGATAGGGCTTCTTGTATCAAGAAAATCTCAAGTGAAAATTATTCCAAGTCATTATCTAATTAGCATGGTAGCAATATCTGTGATCCAGACTTGTCCTACTAAACATTTTTTTCCGAGTTTTATGGAAAACTGGACCAAGTGGCTATCAAAATGCGCACGTCCGGCCGACAATTCTTGTATCGCTACGCTCGTATAATATTTCTGATCTTATCGATCCCATATGAGGCCAATGATCAATCAGATTCAAACGTAGGGTCGTTTGCGCACGAAATTTGTGAAGCAATTTCAGTTATAATAAAATCATGTCGAGGGTTAGTTGATGATCGCGAACGTCCGGCCAAATCCGAGCGCGCGGATTTGCGAAATGTCGGCCAGACGCGCTCGCTACGCTCGCGTATCTTGTCTTATCCATACCATGCAACATATGATTGAGTAATATTAAAATAATGCTCCCTTCTGTTATTGAAATAAGTAAATCTGTCTCTACCGAAACAATTTCAGTAATAATGAAACTACGTCGAGATATAATTATTGTAGATGCATAGGTATAAAATTCTCAGAGCAGATGAATTGGCGGACTGAGCAGGTAATCAGGTTATGCTGATGGGGCCAGGCTTGTACACCGAAAAAATGGAAGTGGGAGAGTAGCAAAAGGACGCTGGGTGCGGGCAATTGAAACTGTACTAAGATATCAATTGTTTGCAATACGACGAGAAATCATTACAGAGCAATTTGTGTGATGAAATATACATTGGTGACTTGTTTCACCACAGCAAACTTCCAAAAGATGAAAATTATATCAGTTAAATGATATGCAGATCTATATTGATAGTGTTGAAGCAATACTTTTCTCCGAATTGGGCTTAGAGATTCACTGGATTCAATTGAATGATTTCTACTTATCTCCATATCAGATCTGAAATCATTCAAATTAATCAATTATTCGAAACAAAATTTATATTTTCCAAGATTCACTTATATTTTATCATTGAATTTCAAACTGTGCTGGAATCAGTTTATTTCCGGGAACTCAGAATATCATATGCAGTTGCTTCATTCGACAGCATAATCTGTCCACTTATTAATATTTAAAATAGGAATTGGTTAGTTTCCTATTAATAATGAACTACTGTAATATTTATAATAATATAACTCTTATAATGTAATCATGATGTTCAATTTTGCGCATATCCATATCAGATTGCCGGTAGGTACTACGAAGTGGCCAACTTAGCAAAACTCTCCAACGGCTTCCATTTTTCATTTGGCAACATCGGATATCCGCAAAATTTCGAAAACAATACCGAAAGTCACCTGGCTCAATAAAATAATGTCCTCTTCGAACCATCTCGATAACCAATTTCCAGTAATCCAAAGTGAACAACCTGACAACAGCGCATTTACTGAAAATTGAAATTACTCAGATATGAGAAAATCCATATATTTTTCGATATTCTGCAACCTGAATTCCCTTAGATATATTTTCAAGGGTTACCAGGATCCATTACTTGGCAACAGCGCATTTCCGCAAATATCGAATGTCATATCATGAATCACTTAGCCCACTAAAATGATGTCTACTTTGAACCATCTTCACATCAGATTTCCAGTAATCCGAAGTGACCAACTTGGCAACAGCGCATTTCCGCAAAACAAAATAGTACAATTAGAATCGGGGGGCACGCTGTTCCCCTGGAACATGCGCACATGGTGGAAAAACATGATAATAAAAATTTGTTTTATCATTGAAATATACTTATTTCATTTTTCAGGTTTTTTCTGGGTTTTCACTCCCAATATCTGAAATAGAACTATTGAAAATGAAATAAAAATTGTTTTTTTATGGAAAACGCCCTTGCGGATTGCAGGATAGAACTATTCGTGAAGGGCTGTTTCCTGGAAAACAGATTGCGAACTGTGACGTATCAGAGTAAAAATCTAACTCCTTCAACAGACAACGAGAAAATTCTTAGAATTATTTTCTTTCGATATCACCTGAACCTGCCATTAATCAATTGATGAAATTCAACTCATGTACATTCTGAATTTTCAGTGTCGCATGGAGGTCGCTGGACCTGGAAGCACAACGCCAGCGAGTGTCGAGCTGAGTGTTTCAAGGTCGGAAAGCCAAGGGTCAGCACGTGTGCCGGCACCAATATTGGATAAATCATCATCAGTCGAACATGGTCTCCCTGAAGCTGAGGTAAGTCAAACTTGCAATTTCAAATGAATTTCCAGAACTGAAAAATATTTACATCATTATAACGGCAGTATAGTCCAGTGTTAGTAGTGACTCTGCTCTTTGATCGTAAGGTCTGGGGTTCAGGCCCTAGTGCGAAAATATGCTCTGCATGTTCTAAAGGAACATCGTGATGTAGGTACAGGAAATATTAGTGAAAGAAGTTCATTTTTATGTTGAAATAGGTTTTTATTGAAATGTTTCACTACCAACATTTACCGTTGTGCGCGCATGTTGTAGGGGAACAGCGTACAATCGTTTTGTCAAAATGTCTGAAATTTTAGAATTTTGAGCCGAAAATGGTTCCAAACACCTAGGTTGGACTCACTAATGACGAATCCGGTGTCAAAATCGACTCTGTCCGGCTGACCGGCCGTCCATATGCACCATTGAGGATGTACGGAAAATTGTATCGACATGGAACTCTGGGGATAGGTTGCATTTTGAAATGCGACTGTTGAATTCGTTAATGGGCAAAATCGTACAAACGGCTTCGGAGTTATTTCCGTGAAAATGCGTGAACTACTGCAACGAATTGATTGGAATTTGACAGTTACTTGAAGTGTAACAACGGCAAACTTTTTGCAGAATTTTGTTGAGATTAAAAAAATATCCCACAAGTTTGTTCGAAAAAAATTCTTTTTCGGAAGCTTCTATCATATTTGAAAGAGATCAGACTTCGAGCTTCGAATTTTACAGCAGTGTACCAAATTTCAGTTCGAAACGATTATAATTTCTGGAGATATTGGGAGAAAAATATGTAAAATTTCGTTGTTTTCCTCGGTATCGTCATTTTTTTCGGGATAATTGAAACAAAACCTAGAAAAGCACTGCCGAGAAGTCAGCAGCTTTTGCGCATATGTTCAAATTCATTGCCAAAACAGTCATATCTTTTTAATAGGCTCGCAAGAGCTGCTCACTTCACGACAGATCTTTTCTAGGTTATTCTGGCAAAAACTTGGATACCTGAGAAAAAACATGAAATTTTATAAATTTAATTTTAAATTTTTATAAATATCTCAAGAAATAATAATCGTATCGACCTGAAATTTGGTACACTGCTGTAAAACATGTAGCTCAAAGTATGACCAATTTTTTTCCCAAATGTAATGAACGGTTCCGACAAATATTTTGAAGACATTTTTCGATTCACTGACAGCACCAGCTCAACGAAATTATGCGAAAAGTTGCGTCCTCGTGCTCCAACTAATTGCTAAAGGCGAATTTTGGCGCTGTTACCACAGGTAACCATAGATAGTAGTTACCCGTGACGTCATAGTCACGCAGTTACTTCTGTCTATGAACTCCAAAGAGAACCTCACTTTTCTTTCTTACTTCTGTCTGTCAACTCCAAAGAGAACTTCGATACTATCTTGTTTCGGAAGACTTCTTTTATTTAGAAGAATGGAAATTGTTTCCATTTTTATCAAACAAGCGTGCAAAAACAATAATAAAAAACTTGCCAGATGTTTCAAAAATGAACTTTAAAAATTGGGTAGAATTCTCGACTTCGTTGGAAATTAATTAATTTATCGTTATCGGGAAAGAAGTCAAATAAATTAATAAGGACTACAAGTGTATTCTTTATTGATATTTCCTAGCTTTCGTTCCTACTTTTTGGAACTTCTTCAAGGACTGAAAACGAAATGATGTTACTTGAAATGAGCTAAAAAAAAACTTACATTCAATGTGAATTTTAAATACATAGGACCAATTACTATCTTCGATATAATTTAATGTTTCATCAATAGCTTCAACTTCTGAACCATAATTGGTTTCACAATAGAAAATTATTAATTAAAATTTCTTACACTCTCTTTTTGAAATCTAAAAGCAACAACTAATACAAGGTCAAATGAAATATAAAAAAACGTTTGTACCGGTACAAAACGACAGGAGGGGTGACTTCTTTCCCGATAAAGATATATGAACATTAAAAATATTTGAAACTTCCATGAATTATGACCCCCAATTATTTTCATTCTCGAATCTATGTTCATAAACTCCTTCCATTTCACTCTTTCGAAGGAGATAGAACTACATACTACACGAGTAACCCTGCTCAAGAGGAAGGTTACGCGGTATGGTATGCGTGACGTCATCAATCCGTCATAGTTACATAGTTAGCTCCGCGAAAATGTGGTAACCCAAGTAACTCTACATGTAACCACAATCTGTAGTAAGCTGTGCGCCACAGCGCCAAAATTCGCCTCTAGTTTCATTTCCAATGCTTTTGTAGTTCTCAAAATATCAGGAATATAACCTCAAAACATCATTGGCTGTAACTCCGAAATCGTTTGGCCACTTTTGCCTATCAGCGAACCTAACCTTCGCATTTCGAAATGCAATTAACCCTGAAATTTTCAAGTCGATATAATCCTCCGTACTCCTGTAATCGTTCATACGGCTACCCGGCCGGCCGGACAGAATTGTAATGTGATGAAATTAGGCTGGAAGAATTATTGTAAGCAGCTTATAAAGAAAATGAAACGCACTCGTTGAGATTCAACTTAAGACTGTTTATTTTACACGTGGTTACAAGGGGTGGTTCACAGATACACCCACCATAGATAAGTGTTAATGGTTTTTCATAGAATATTGGTCACAGAATATAAGTGTTGATTTACTACCAACACCCCCACTAAATCAATATTTATTTGTTTCAAATATGCCTAATTCTTTCAAAAATTTATCATGCTTAGCAAAACATAAACCTTTTGTTAGTACATCAGCTGGCATATTGTTAGTTGGTAAATACTGAATAGAAACAATATTTTTATTTATAGTTTCCCTAACAAAATGATATCGTATATCAATATGTTTGGTTCGCTTGTGAAACGTTGGATTGAGACACAGCTTCTGTGCACTTTGATTATCATTGAACAAGGATATGCATTCAAAGTTTCCTGTTAGCTCTCCAAACATATTGTACAGATAAATAGCTTCTTTTGATGCTTCGGAGATCGCTATATACTCTGCTTCTGTGCTAGAAAGAGATACAGAACATTGCTTTTTACTTTCCCAAGAAACAATTGCACCAGAAAGCTTAAAGCAATAGCCACTATATGATCTCCTATCTATAATATTCGCTGCCCAATCAGCGTCAACAAAACCTTCTAACTTTAGCGAGTCTGATTTTCTAAAGATAAGACCTTTACATTTAGTACCTTTTAGGTAACGCAGTACCCTTTTGGCACTTTTCCAATGCGTCTCATTAAAACAATTATTAAATTGACTTAAATAACTTACACAAAATGCGATGTCAGGCCTTGTGAGCACTGCTAAGTACATTAATCCTCCTATTAATTGTTGATAAGGAAAATTTAGGTTTTTTCCTTCACCCTTTTCCAATTTAAGATTACATTCCATAGGAGTGCTCACAGGTTTACAATCACTCATATTGAATCTTGATAATAAACTATCAATAAAAGTTTCCTGGTCTAACGTTATCTGGCCTTTCGTTTTGTCAAAATTGACCCTTACTCCTAAGCAATGTTTCAATCTGCCCAAATCTTTGATTTTAAATTTTGATTTTAATTCTCTTTTAAGATTCTCTGTTTCCTTGTCACAATTGGAAAAAATGAAAAAATCATCTACATACAATGCTATCATTACTTTCACATTCATTTTGTTCTTCAGAAAAAGACAAGGTTCATATTTAGATTTGATAAAGTCTAAAGAAAGTAAGATATTTTCTACTTTTTCATACCATACTCTGGATGATTGTTTGAGGCCATAAATGGCTCGTTTCAATTTGAGCACTTTATTCGAATTAACAATCTTGTTGAAACCATCAGGCTGTACCATGTACACTGTTTCATTCAAGGATCCATTTAGAAAGGCTGTAGTTACATCTAAATGACTTATTTCTAGATCTAAATGAAGAGACAAGGCTATTAGAAATCTTAGGCTATAATGTCTTACAACGGGAGAAAAGGTCTCGTCATAGTCAACACCAGGTTTTTGCGTGAAACCCTTCGCCACTAAACGAGCTCAAGCTTCAGCTTAAACACCCACTTGCACTGAACAACACTTGCATCCTGTGGTTTTTCTACTAATTCCCATGCATCGTTGGCTTCAAAGGAGTTCAACTCTGCATCAATGGCCTTTTTCCACATTTCTCTATCAGGTCCAGAAAGAGCCTCTGCCACATTTGTGGGTAAGTCCCCCATGTTCCCATCTGTTACACATGCGTATGTCACAAAATCATCAAACTTTCTTGGCTTTCGCACCCTTGCCGATCTTCGAACTTCATCATTTGTGTCACCACTAGTCTCCTGAAAATATGATGAGTCACTGTTTATTGATTCTTCTTGTGGATCGTATTCATCGGTGCTGTTTAGCGATTCTTCAGCTTCAACAGTGGAATCTATATTTTTCCCCACTGAGACTGATGCTTCTTCTGGAACAACTTCATCTGGGAAAATATGACTAAATGTATCTTGTTTATCAGATGTTTTCTCCATTATAATCACATCCCTGCTGTTTATAATTGCCCTCGATTCTGGGTCGTACAATCTATATCCTTTGGTTTTCTCACAGAAACCAACCAATATAGTTTTTCTGGATTTTTTATCAAGTTTCTTCCTCTTTTCTGCAGGTATCAGCATCATTGCATCGCTTCCAAAGATCCTTATATCACTGATGTTCGGTTTCTTCTTTGTCCACATTTCATAAGGTGTTCTTTTTAAACCAGTAACAACTGACCTGTTTCGGAGGTACACAGCTGTGTTGACTGCCTCAGCCCAAAAACATTTTTCCAGTCCCGCATCAAAAAGCAGACAACGTGCCTTTTCTACCAGTGTCCTATTCATACGTTCCACCATACCATTTTGCTGGGGTGTATAAGGATTCGTTTTCTGGTGTACAATGCCATGTTCCGACAAAAACTTCTCGAAAATTAAGGAACAAAATTCTCCACCGTTGTCTGTTCTGAGGGCATTGATTTTGTTATTTGTCTGGTTTTCAACTAATGATTTAAAAACTTTAAAATATTTGAGAGCTTCATTCTTATGCTTCAGGAAGTAAATGAATGTCATCCTGCTAAAATCATCTTCAAGAAGAAAATAATACTTAGATCCCCCTAAGGAGCTTACCTTGTTATAAAACACAATGAAGAAACACACTTTGTTCTATTTACAGTCTTTAATGATAAAATGAAATAACTGCGATGTGAGTACAGAGACTACTAAACATTAAAACAGTACAACCTTACTCTACGACAGACAAAACCAGAGAGGGGAAATAACAGAGGGAGATACTAGGGATTACACAGAGGAGGTAGGATCCAAGAAAGATCATTGCGCATGTCGCACATAGAGTACGAATTTATGTACTGGGTATATATATTTTAACACCCCCACTTACACAGTACCAGAAATGAAATACAAACACAAAAAAAAAACTACTCAAGTATCATGAATACCTAACATTTTCACAAATAAATTATGTTTAACAGGTGGTAAACTTTTTGTTAGGATATCAGCTGGCATTTCATGTGTCGGTTTATGTTTCAAAATAATTTGCTCCTCTGCAATAACTTCTCTAATAAAATTATGTCTAATGTCAATATGTTTTGACCTTTTATGGAAGGTATTTTTAGCAGATAATTTAATTGCACCTTGATTATCACTAAACATATTAACACAAAGAGCTATTTCCATTAGCTCGTACAATAAACCTTTTAAATATATAGCTTCCTTTACCACTTCAGAGATAGCCATGTACTCTGCCTCGGTACTTGGAAGCGCAACTGTCTTTTGCTTACAACTTTGCCAGGAAACTAAGGTACCACAAAATTTAAAAGCATACCCTGTGTATGATCTTCGGTCTATTAAATTGTTGCCCCAATCGGCATCTACATAGCCTACAAGTTCCATGTTTTCCTTTGAAAAACGTAAGCAATAATGCTTAGTACCTTTCAGGTATTTTAATATGCGTTTAGCATGCTTCCAATGTAATTGATCGTATGATTTATTGAATTGACTCAAATAGCTCACACTAAAAACAATGTCTGGCCTTGTTAAAACAGCTAAATACATAAGACTACCAATCAAATTTTGAAAAGGATATTTACCAAGATCAATTTGGTCACCGTCATCTAAATTTAGATTGCATTCCAGAGGTGTTTTCACAATTTTGCAATCTGACATATTGAATTCTTTTAAAATTTGGTCAATATAATGTTCTTGATTTAAAGTCAAAATATTATGTTCTTTATCATAATTAACATTCATACCAAGACAATCCTTGATAACACCTAAATCTTTAACCTTGAATATTTTGCTCAGTGCATTCTTCAAGTTTTTAGTTTCCACAACATTATTTGAAAAAATGAAAAAATCATCCACGTATAAAGTTATAAATATGAAACTATCTTCAACTTTTTTGAAAAATAGACAAGGTTCATATTCATATTCATATTTACAGTCTTTAATGATAAAATGAAATAACTGCGATGTGAGTACAGAGACTACTAAACATTAAAACAGTACAACCTTACTCTACGACAGACAAAACCAGAGAGGGGAAATAACAGAGGGAGATACTAGGGATTACACAGAGGAGGTAGGATCCAAGAAAGATCATTGCGCATGTCGCACATAGAGTACGAATTTATGTACTGGGTATATATATTTTAACACCCCCACTTACACAGTACCAGAAATGATATACAAACACAAAAAAAAAACTACTCAAGTATCATGAATACCTAACATTTTCACAAATAAATTATGTTTAACAGGTGGTAAACTTTTTGTTAGGATATCAGCTGGCATTTCATGTGTCGGTTTATATTTCAAAATAATTTGCTCCTCTGCAATAACTTCTCTAATAAAATTATGTCTAATGTCAATATGTTTTGACCTTTTATGGAAGGTATTTTTAGCAGATAATTTAATTGCACCTTGATTATCACTAAACATATTAACACAAAGAGCTATTTCCATTAGCTCGTACAATAAACCTTTTAAATATATAGCTTCCTTTACCACTTCAGAGATAGCCATGTACTCTGCCTCGGTACTTGGAAGCGCAACTGTCTTTTGCTTACAACTTTGCCAGGAAACTAAGGTACCACAAAATTTAAAAGCATACCCTGTGTATGATCTTCGGTCTATTAAATTGTTGCCCCAATCGGCATCTACATAGCCTACAAGTTCCATGTTTTCCTTTGAAAAACGTAAGCAATAATGCTTAGTACCTTTCAGGTATTTTAATATGCGTTTAGCATGCTTCCAATGTAATTGATCGTATGATTTATTGAATTGACTCAAATAGCTCACACTAAAAACAATGTCTGGCCTTGTTAAAACAGCTAAATACATAAGACTACCAATCAAATTTTGAAAAGGATATTTACCAAGATCAATTTGGTCACCGTCATCTAAATTTAGATTGCATTCCAGAGGTGTTTTCACAATTTTGCAATCTGACATATTGAATTCTTTTAAAATTTGGTCAATATAATGTTCTTGATTTAAAGTCAAAATATTATGTTCTTTATCATAATTAACATTCATACCAAGACAATCCTTGATAACACCTAAATCTTTAACCTTGAATATTTTGCTCAGTGCATTCTTCAAGTTTTTAGTTTCCACAACATTATTTGAAAAAATGAAAAAATCATCCACGTATAAAGTTATAAATATGAAACTATCTTCAACTTTTTTGAAAAATAGACAAGGTTCATATTCAGATCTAGCAAATCCTAATTCTGACAACACTGAATTAATTTTGTCATTCCAACATTTAGCAGATTGTTTGAGACCATAAATAGCCTTATTGAGTTTTAAAACTTTACATTCATCTGACTTAGAACATACAAAACCTTCAGGTATTTTCATGAATATTTTTTCTGATAAATGACCATTCAGAAAAGCGGTTTTTATGTCCAAATGCCTTATATCTAAATTTAAGTTGACCGTCAATGAAAACAAAAATCTAAGAGTCGAATACCTCACTACAGGAGAAAAAGTCTCGTTGTAATCAATTCCAAATTTTTGAGTGAATCCCTTGGCGACCAACCTGGCCCGATATTTTACTTCTCCATCGGCACTTGTCTTCTTCTTGAATATCCATCTAGAGTCGACAACAGTGGTATCTTCCTCTGGATTGACTAACTCCCATGCTTGGTTTTCTTTGAAGGACTGCAGTTCTTCTTCGATGGCAATTCCCCAAAAATGTCCATCAGACCCAGACAAAGCATCTGTAACAGTTAGCGGGATACTTAGGGCAGTTGTATGTTCAGAACATGCATATGTCACGAATTCTGGGTCCATCTTCTTTGTTTTCACTCTTTGGGATCTTCTAGGCAGCACCTCTGATTCAATTATGAAAAGATCAGGTTCCGAACTGTGCACATCGTTTGCTATTTGATGATGGTCTCCGGGATCTTCCTTTTTAGAAACCCCCCACTGGCTCTGTCACCACCTGCTTCGATTCTTCCTCTTCCACGACAATATCAATTTTTCTCGATTCCTCGATTATCGTTACATCCCGACTGATGAAGACTTTTCTGCTTCTTTGATTGTACACTCTGTAACCTTTTGTGCGCTCATCGAATCCTACAAGGATACATTTATTTGCCTCTCTATCCCATTTTTGTCTCTTTTCTTTTGGAACATGTGTCATGGCAGTACTTCCAAACACTCGAATGGCACTTATGTCTGGTTTTTTCTGGTGCCACATTTCATAAGGTGTCCTTGGATTACTTGATGTAACAGAACGATTAATAAGGAAGCACGCAGTATTACATGCTTCAGCCCAAAGAAGCTTGTCCAAGTTTTGGTCGAAGTGTAAACATCTTGCCTTTTCTACTATTGTTCTGTTGAACCGTTCTGCCATACCGTTTTCTTCTGGAGTGTAGCTGTTGGTTCTCTGATGAAGGATTCCATTGTTTTTAAGGTAATCCTGAAAAGGTCCACCAACATACTCCCCTCCGTTATCTGTTCTCAGAATTTTTATTCGTTTTCCCTTTTGATTTTCCACTAAACATTTGAATTGGTGAAAATATTTTGGGACTTCATCCTTTGATTTTAAAAAATAAATGAAACATATTCTCGAGTAATCATCTATGAATGTCAAAAAATACCTTGAGCCTCCTACAGATAATTTTTCATGAGGTCCACATAGATCGCTATGAATAATGTCTAATATGTCGCTAGCTCTACTTCCTTTTGCTGGGAACGGCAATCTATGTTGTTTAGCCTCGCAATAAACCTCACAATTAGACATTTGTATTTTTTCTTTAACCTTCAATGGTGACATACCATCAACTACTTCAGGCATCTTCTTTAAAAAATCTGTGTTGATGTGTCCTAACCTTCTGTGCCATAGCTCTGGTGTAACCATTGCTGTAGCCAACAAAGCTGTCGAACTTTCGCTGTTTAATCTTAGCTTATAAACATTGTTCTTCAAGTCGGCTATCCCTACAAGAATGTTATTCTTATTATAAATTTCACATCCTGTGGCATGAAAATTTACTCTGGCTCCGTTTTTGATCAACTGGCTAACTGATACTAGATTAGTAGTTAGTCCTGGAACCAAGTGTACATTTTGAAGTAGCACATTCACAGGTTTTCCTCTCACTATAGTTTCCATTCTCATGTCACCTGCATTTTCTACGGCTAATTTGGATTCATTGGCACATACGATTTCATTCATTTTAGGCTTCCTTCTGTTAACAAGTAGGTTATCGTTAGATGTTACGTGAAAACTTGCCCCACTGTCTATGTACCAGTCGGTTTCACTAAATGAGCCATTAGCAAATACGGCACGAAAGCATAAGTTGCCTTTTTGTTTGGGCACTGTGACATAAAATGTCCTTTTTCTTTACACTTATAACATGTAACATTGCTTCTATCCCGTGTGTTTACATTTTCGTTGGAATTTAACCTATAATCGTTGCTTCTGCCGCCATATCTAGGCTTCTTAGGGAACTGTTTTCTTTTCATTGCATTCTTTGCAGAAAACGCTTCTCCACGTCCCTGTTTATCGCCATCTACTTGCATATCGAGCAACTTAGATTCAATGGCATCTGTAGTGATTGACATACCTGAATGTTCCTCAGCCATGATTAACGGTGAATATTTCTCAGGTAATCCTGCCAAAAGAAGTGAACCGACCCATTCTTCATTTATATCGAAACCCGTTCTCCTTAGCTTCTGCGATGTTTCGACGACTTGGTTTATGTAACTCTCCATAGAATCATGTTTTTCCAATCTGATATTAAGGTCCTCAAAAGTCCAATCTTCCTGGAAAAACCGCTATCGTCGTATAGTTTCTTTAGTTTCATCCATACTTCTTGTGGAGTTGCCGCTTCTCTCACGTGGATGTAGAGTGATGGTTCAATCGCTAATATTAATTTTGCCTTGGTTTTTGCCAATAGAAGGGAGTCCGATTCACTGCCAGTGATACATTTGCTCAGTCCTTCAAGCACAAGCACGTTTTCAATGGCGAACACCCATTCTTGATAATTTTCGCGTCCGGCTAGCTTGGGCACACTAGCGAAATAATTAACGGCCATATTGGGTTGTTTTATAATGTTTGTCTGTTCACAACACTATTTCACAATATATCACTAAACACGTGGTATATAACGTTCTGGGCCCATAACCTGTTATAAAACACAATGAAGAAACACACTTTGTTCTATTCACAGTCTTTAATGATAAAATGAAATAACTGCGATGTGAGTACAGAGACTACTAAACATTAAAACAGTACAACCTTACTCTACGACAGACAAAACCAGAGAGGGGAAATAACAGAGGGAGATACTAGGGATTACACAGAGGAGGTAGGATCCAAGAAAGATCATTGCGCATGTCGCACATAGAGTACGAATTTATGTACTGGGTATATATATTTTAACACATCGGTCCACACAGATCAGCATGTACTATTTCCAGCACTTGTGTTGCTCTGGTACCTACATTCTTGAAGGGTAAACGACACTGCTTTCCTTCACAGCATATATTACATGGTTGACGATTATTTAGTTTTCCCTTAACATCCATTCCTTGCACAACATCCTGCATTGATGAGAGATCCTTATAGTTGATGTGTCCGAATCGCCTGTGCCAAATATCTCCTGACACTGCAGTGGCCAGAAATGATTTTTCGGGTTGGTTCAGATTCATCTCAAACATATTGTTTACCAAGTCCGCAGTTGAATTCATTGTACCATTCCTGTTGTATATTTGACAACCCTGGTCAGTGAAGACTACCGAGTTGCCTCTCGTGGTCAGTTGTGAAACAGACAAGAGATTTGTCGAAAGCTGTGGAACAAACAAAACATCATTAACCACGATGTCAAACTTTTGTTTATTTACCACTGTTATTATATTTGCCTGTCCGACGCAGTCTACACTTATATGCTCATTATTTGCAACAGTTATTTGATCTATGCTGGCTTTTTCAATGTTTATTAACCAATCATTTCTTGAGGTTACATGGTTAGTTGCTGCAGAATCTAAATACCAATCATCATCATTAAAACTGGATGTCAGAAAAACTGCACTAAATGCATTCGATGTATTTTCTTTTGAATTGTCATGCTTTTGATGTAAATTAGGGCATTTGTTCTTGAAATGTCCAGGCTGTTTGCATTTGTAACAAACGATCTTGTTATTCTTATTTCGAATTGGACGGCCATTTTCTGTATTGTTGACGTTCTGTCCAGAACTTGTGCTGCCACCTTTTTGATGCTTCCGATAGTTGGTCCTGCTGGCGAAGGCGTTCGCTGCTGAGCAGTGCACGTCGCCATCTACATCCATGTCTAATAACTTCGTTTTAATCTGATCTGAAGATATTACGATTCCTGAATGCTCCAGCGCCATTATCATTGGACTGAAACGCTCAGGCAACCCTGCAAGAAGAAGTGATCCAATCCACTCTTCGCTTATGTGAAATCCCGTCCTGTCCAATTTTCTTGAAGTTTCTATTACTTGGGTTACGTAGGCTTCCATCGAACTACAATTTTCTAATCGAAGGGGAATTAAAGTTCTGAGTAGACCAATCTTACGTGTGAATCCATTATCTTCGTACATGTTCTTCAGAGTATCCCAAACTTCCTTGCACGTGTTCTTATCTCTGATATGCACGTAGATAGATGGGTCTAAAGTTAGGATTAATTTCGCTCTCGCCTTGGCCACCATCACTGTGTCCGTTTGTTTCCCGGAAAGACATTCAGAATAACCTTCTAAAATGAAATAGTTTTCCATAGCAAAACACCACTCCGCGAAATTTTCGCGACCGAGTAATTTGGGGACACTCGACATGTAGTTGACGGCCATTTTGAATTTACACTACACAACTTTTGAGTCTTAGATCAACAACTTACAGAATGTTTACTGTTTCTCACTTTTTCTTGTTCCAAAGCACGAACAATAATTGCTGTTTTATTCTTCACTGAATAAAAGTGTATCTGGGCCCATAACCTGATGAAATTAGGCTGGAAGAATTATTGTAAGCAGCTTATAAAGAAAATGAAACGCACTCGTTGAGATTCAACTTAAGACTGTTTATTTTACACGTGGTTACAAGGGGTGGTTCACAGATACACCCACCATAGATAAGTGTTAATGGTTTTTCATAGAATATTGGTCACAGAATATAAGTGTTGATTTACTACCAACATAATGATTAACAGACAACATAATTTTATTACAGATCTTTATTCAACCCCTTCAATAAGCAGGTACAATTCCAATTAAAGTGGGGATGCGCAGTTGCGCTGTGATTTTCAAATATAATGACATCTCCCCTTTTAGATAAAGATGATACAACAGATACACAAATATACAAGAATATTCTCCAAGATATTATGATGAATAGGATTATCAAATATACGCATTTCCAATCACATAATCTCTCGAGTAATGGCCCTATATGCGAGTATACATCTATTAGTATTACAAGAATTTATTAGCAGTTACACAATATGTACATGTTCAAGACTGATAACGAATTGGGGGTCTAGAAGTTCTTCCATATCTAGTAATGTAGGGTTGATTATGTGATTGAGATGCATTAGTATTATTTTGATAGGTGTTGGTTACAGATTGATAAGAATTTTTGTTTATTAATGGATCCAATATTATATGACGACGATTTCTCGTGACAATTCTGTTGGAGTTTCTTAGTTAGACATCATAACTTCTGGGGTTTCTATTTACGTTTACAATAGTGTCGGGAACGTTGAAGAGTCCATTGTTCCTTATGAGTACATTTTGATTTTTCTTCAAACCCTCAAGATTTCTTGTGTTTCGGTCGAAATAAAATTTCTGTTTCGCCTGTTTTTGTTTCAGAATTTTTCTATGGAAACTATTGCTTACAACTTTCGGTTGCAGATACTGTTCAGTACTCGGTTATATTCTTCTCATATTTCTAGAAAAAAGTAATTGCGCAGGAGAATATAAATTATGGTCAATAGGTGTATTTCGCAGTTCTAGTAATGCGAGGTGAAAATCTGTGTTATCGAACAAACACCTTTTCAATACGGATTTTATGGTTCTAATTGTTCTTTTTACCTGTCCATTTGACTGTGGAAAATGAGGACTGCTAGTGTTATGTCGAAACGCCCACATATCTGAAAATTCTTTAAATAAATTATCAGAAAATTGGGGACCATTGTCAGAAAAAACTTCCTCAGGTACACCTAAGAGAGAGAAAATTTCTTTCAATTCAGTAATGATATCGAATGACATAATATTCTTAGATGAACTCTTTACTTCCATAAATTTGAAAAAATAATCAATTACCATCAGATAAACATTACCATTCAACTCAAACGAGTCAATACCAATTTTTTGCCATGCTCTCGTTGGAACATTACGGTTTATCAAAGGTTCTTTAGGTGGGTTTTTTGAAAATATTGCACATGATCTACAATTACATATATATAATCATCGATATCACGTGACATGTTTGGCCAGTAAAACAAAGTTCTTGCACGATATTTTATTTTGTTTTTTCTTTTCCTAAATGACTCAAATGTGATTTTGACAAAATAATTTTCCTTAGGTTTAATGGGACAACAATCGTATGATCAAAAAACAATAAACCATTTGAATGAGACAAGCTGTTTTTAATGACATAATACGAGGAAAGATTTTGGTCTTTTTTCCCACCATTAGGCCACCCATTTTGAAGAAATGTTTTGACCTTAGTTAAAATTGGATCTATATTAGTCTCGTATTTTAAGCTATCCAAACTATTGTTTGACACAGGTAAATGCCTTTGTACACCTAGAATTTGAGACTCAAACTTTTCTGTCAAAATGTCACCGTCTTCGGAATTCGCTTGCACGAGATATAGCGCACCAGCAATAGGAACATTCGAACCATGTTTATATATCAAGTTAATTTGATAAGACTGAATAGATATACAGGGTCTTTCACGAGGAACCTCACCCATATTTATACGGGAAACTACTGAACGTATTTTCATGAAATTCAGCACTTATAAGTATTTCACGATGCTGATGAAATCTAAAATATTTTCAAGGCATGAGCACCTCCGGTTTTTCCGGAAATGACGTCAACTTCCGTTTTTCAAATTAAAACATCTTTTTTTTATTGCAGAAATAGATTCCTTAGAAAATTTAAATTTATTTTGATGTAACATTTTTCAGTTTTGGTTGGAAAATTCTCTCTGAGCGGGAAAATTCGAAAAAAAAATCGAAAATAGAGCTCCGCTGAAACAAGAATAACTTCGAGGTTTTTGGATGGAAAATTTTCATTTTTGGGATTTTTCAAGATGTAAGATTGATGTATCCACTTTAAAATCGAAATCGCGATTCATGATACAGGGGGTGAAAAAATCACTTTCAAAGTTAGGGATGACAAAATCGTGAAAAATCGATTTTTTCAAATTAGAACCCCATTTTTTTATGGCAGATATTGAATCTACGTTAAAAAATAATGTGAGTGTATGCATCACACCCTTGCCCTAAAATGGATATTTTCTGAGTTATTCACAAAAAACTGTTTTTCGTCTTGAATTTTCAGCTATTTCTTTTCCCTTCACGCCAAAAAGATAAAATTTTCAGGAACTGTTACTTCAACCATGTTTTAGATTTTACTACCCTAATATGCAAGAGACATTTCTCAAGTTTGTCATGGTTCTGTTAATGGTATCTCTCGTTGGTCTGGGTCGGTCAGGAAACCTTTCAATGAACAGTCGAATCGTTCTATCTACAACTTTATTACATTCTCCATGAAGTAGAATGAGATTTAAATAATCTTCATTGGTAAAATTAGGCATAGTGATCGATTTTATAACTTAATACGAATTATCACCAAATTAATAGTAAACACAAAATGCTACTGAATAAAGAGGAATTTGGCAGATGTAATTAATGATATCTATTATTAAAAAAAAATAATGTAAAACATGGTAAGTTTTTGCATATGGTTCATAAGGAATTATTTATTTATCACTGGAGAGAAAACCGATGGCCGATTAGTTGAAATAAAGAGGTTTCCGATACAAATTCGAATCCAAATTCGCCATCTATTTAGGAACAACCTGTAACTTTTTTCTCTTGCATATTAGGGTAGTAAAATCTAAAACATGGTTTAAGTAACAGTTCCTGAAAATGTCATCTTTTTGGCGTGAAGGGAAAAGAAATAGCTGAAAATTCAAGACGAAAAACAGTTTTTTGTGAATAACTCAGAAAATATCACTTTTAGGGCAAGGGCGTGACGCATACACTCACATTATTTTTTAACGTAGATTCAATATCTGCCATAAAAAAATGGGGTTCTAATTTGAAAAAATTGATTTTTCACGATTTTGTCATCCCTAACTTTGAAAGCGATTTTTTCACCCCCTGTATCATGAATGGCGATTTCGATTTTTAAAGTGGATACATCAATCTTACATCTTGAAAAATTCCAAAAATGAAAATTTTCCATCCAAAAACCTCGAAGTTATTCTTGTTTCAGCGGAGCTCTATTTTCGATTTTTTTTTCGAATTTTCCTGCTCAGAGAGAATTTTCCAACCAAAACTGAAAAATGTTACATCAATGTTCTGCAATAAAAAAATGGTGTTCTAATTTGAAAAACGGAAGTTGACGTCATTTCCGGAAAAACCGGAGGTGCTCATGCCTTGAAAATATTTTAGATTTCATCAGCATCGTGAAATACTTATAAGTGCTGAATTTCATGAAAATACGTTCAGTAGTTTCCCGTATAAATATGGGTGAGGTTCCTCGTGAAAGACCCTGTATATAAGCATTCTCTGCAAGCGCAGTGGACATGAATTCAGTGTTTTTTTTACAATTGAAACTAAGGGTTCGTGGTCTGTTTCAACTGTTATGGTTTTTGGTTTATTATTTGATAAACTCAAATAATAAACCTTAGTGAGCGACCAACAAAAAAAAAATTTCAACCCCCCCTGAAAATTTCACAGTTTACGTTTTGGAGTATGTAGATTTGAATAAACGAATAAAAAAAAATCCATCCGTCCGCCGTCCGTTGTCCAGGGCTTTTCTCAGAAAGTACTAAACCGAAATCCGCGAAACTTGGTAGAAAAATCGTGTGTCATTCGGCATTGATCCCCCAAGCTTTTTTTCAGCAGCATCGGTGTACCCTAACTCAACCTAAAAATTTTCACCCGAATGATTTCCGAGCAGCGGTTCCTGAGGTATAAAGAAAAACGCAGCAAATTTTGGGGTGAAAAACCAATTAGATATGAATAGTATACAGCGTGCCAAAAAAGTAACGTAACTCGTTAATAATTTTTGAACGAAGAAATATTTATCCTGTGTTTCTTTGAATTTGCGATTTTTCTCACTCCCAACTACTTTATTTTTTCAAATTGGAATATATGGGTTGTGATACATCAAATGAAAGGTAATTTGATTACCTACTCAGCGATTTAACTAATAAAGAATTTGTCGTGCCGTTTTCCAATAAAAAAATTAGGAATTAATTCACAATTTGTGATTGGAGATTAATCTCCCACTCTTTATGCTCCACACCCCCATACTGTTGTTTTCAAATAGTAATATATGGATTGTGGAAGTACATTGCATATTGAGTGGCGTGACTGAAGAAGAATTTGTTAAGCAATTTTTCATGAGAAAATTAACAATTTGTGATTGGTGTGAGATTCTTATTCTTAAAATAATAGATATTGAAAAATATCCTCCTACCCGCCGATTTCTATTTTCGAAGTTTGAGAAAATGCATGTAGTTTTAGAGTTGGGGGTTTATACCCTTAAACCTCAACAGTTTTTTTTTCGGAAAAATATTGCATGTGATAAATCGCATAAAAGATCATTCTGAACGAAAATGAAAGTTAATTATTAATTCAATATTAATTACAAATCCATGGATTCGAGAATTTCCCTATTTCCATTTCTATTTCTATTTTCGAAGTTTGAGAAATGCATTGTGGTGGGTGTATACCCTTAAACCTCAACAGTTTTTTTTTTTTGAAAAATATTGTATGTGATATATCGCATCAAAGGTCATTCGATGACCAATTCAGTTATGTGAACGAAAATGAAAGTTAAGTATTAATTCAATTTAAATCACAAATCCATGGGTTCGAGAATTTCCCTTAGTAATAAGGTAAGTGTTTGTGAGGTAAAAATTCATTTTGAGAATTATACTGAAGTTAGGTTTTAGAAGGGCATTCTAAAGAGAACAAATTTTTAACATCATGTGGTCTTTACGTATATGGGGTACTCGTTTTCATGAAGATACATCCAACAATATTTAAACTGTAACGACACTAGGCGCACAGATACACTTACTTGTACCCGCGTCACTCTTCAACCTTAATAAAAAAGTCGCGCTTGTACATGAGCCTAAGGCTATTTGATGCTCTACCCCAAGGGTATAGGAGGACATCCAATCTGAAAGTTTTCAAAATTACTTTGTATAATCCAATTGTTGACTGTGAACCATATCCTTAGAGTGAATTTTTTGATTTTTGTGAAAGTGAATTGTTTTGAGTTCTGTATTCTGTTTTTACGAAACCAACCTTATTGTTTTTCAATAAGCTTCTGATTGAATAAATATATTATTATTATTATTGTCATTATTTATTAATAAAAGAATAATGGTCTGATTACAGTACCCTCCTAACTGAAAATTCTAAATTATTTCTGATTTTTCAATGAAAAACGGCACAAGCAATTCTACTTCAAGCGTACACTCATTATTGACGAGTAATTTTACTTTTTTGGCACGCTGTATAAGTTTTATTTAAGATATAAATGGTATTGGGTTTCTTAACTGAGAAAATAATAAACCCTTGTGATAAATTTGCAGCGTTTTTCATATATGTATTGATGGAATCGTAAGCAGGCGTATGAAATAGCATACATTTCTTTTTCGATTCGAGCCCATTCTGTTAATGATTTCGAAATATAATACACTGGTAAATTATTTTGCAGCATGACCGCACCGATAACACTTTGCTAAGCGTCCACAGATAATGTTATGGGTTTGGTATTGTGGAATATTCTCAATATTAGGAAAGGTTTCACGGAGAAGAAAGAGCTCCAGTAATAAGAATAACATAATCGCAAGGACGAATATTCGTCGATAAATCAATAAATATATATTGATCAAGGGGGAATATTTGTTGATTTATCGACGGATATTCGTCCTTGTGATTATGTTACTCTCCGTATTGGTTTTTTCGAAAGTATTTCTTCAAGTTTTCTGAAACAATTTTCTTGACTGTCTTCCCAGTGCCAGGATATATCCTGTTTCAAAAGTATTCGTAAGTGTTCAGTTTCAAATGACATGTTTGGAATTAATTTGGAAATGTAGGTTATAATACCTTGAAATCTCTCTACATCTTTTCTATTTTGAGGTCTCTTAAAAATTTTTATTGCTTCAATTGTATAATGCACACGTGTTCGCAGTTCGCAGTGCAATGTAATGATTAACAGACAACATAATTTTATTACTGATCTTTATTCAACTCCTTCAATAAGCAGGTACAATTCCAATTAAAGTTGACACCGGATTCGTCATCAGTGAGTCCAAGCTAGGCATTTGTGACCATTTTCAGCTTAAAATTCGAAAATTACAGACATTTGGACAAAACGATTGCACGCTGTTCTACTAGAACATGCGCACAAAAATATGAACCCTAGGTACATGTTGTAAAACATTTCACAATTGTTGGTAGTAAACATAGTAATGAGCCATTTTTTCTAACATAAAGATTAACTTATTTGACTGATATTTCCTGTACCTACAATCAATTATTTGATGAAATTGATCTTACGTTCATACTGAAATTTCAGTGCCGCATGGAAGTCGCCAGACCTGCAAGTGCAACTCCAGCGAGTCCTGAGCCAGGTGTTTCTAGGTCGAAAAGCCCAGGGTCAGCACGTCCAGGGCCGTCAAATAATGGTCCTGAGCTCGAACCTCCCACCTTTGCTCGACCTAGGCCAGCAACTCCTTTGCCTAAAAGACGAAGGTCAAGAAGACTTGCACTTGAGAGATCAAAAGAAGGGCCAGCACCAACATCATCAGCCAAACCGTGTCTCCCCAAAGCTGAGGTGAGCCCAACTTTCAATTCCGAATCGTTTTGGGAAATGAAAAGTATTTACATCATCATAACGGCACTACGACTCAGCCCTATAATAGTAAGGTCTGGAGTTCAAGCCTTTGAGCGGAAATAAGCTCTGCATATTCTTCAATATATAATATAATAAGGCATAACTGAAAGTAGAAATAATGGAAATCACAAATGACAGTAAAATCACCGAAATGTCCTGGAGACAAAGACCAAATCACTGTTTTGCATTTTATTTTGAGCACATGCGCTTAAAGTATAGAGCGAGTTCTGAATCAGATCTACGAGTGAAATCAATTTTTGATAAAAATTATTCCTATCATAAGTTGGTCGGAAGCAAACTAATGGCTCAGTTCAAGAAACGCGTTAGCGTAAGTTTGGACCATTTACCAATGCTGAAGGGGTTTCTGACCTTGAAAGAATATTTTGATAACTTCTCATTGGACAAAACCAAAAAATATAATGGTAATCTTCATACCAAAATAATTTTTCTTTGAGAATTTGAATTATGTTTTTACGCGCTTGTTCTGGGTAACACTGCTATATCCTTTCAACACTATGTATGTAATTTTTTAATTTTGAGCTTTAAATGATCTAAAACGACTAGTTTTGCCTCACTGATGAAGAATGTGTGGTAAAATTCAATTCGGTCCGTCTGTCCGGCCGTGTGTGCTCTAGTTCTCGAAAGAGAGGACCCAGAGTCTTGAATTTTCAGGTTTGATTTTTAGGCTAAAAATCTCTGTTAAGTTCGTTAGTGGACGAAATCGGCCCAACAGTTTCGGAGTTATATACCAATATGAAAATTTCAGACTAATTCTATATTTCATGATTCGATCGGATATAAATTTTGTGATTACTTCTAGAATAACAACGTGCAACTAACTGCGAAATTTAACGTGGATCCAGTAGTTGGAAATTTTTTTTTTTTTAAATTACCGGAAAATTTTTATCATATTTCAACGAAATTTGGCACATATGTTACTATCCATCAAAATTGTTGTAAATTTGAATTAATTCATACTGAAATTACAGTGCCGCTTGGAAGTCGCCAGTACTGCAAGCACAACGGCAGTGATTCCTGAGACGACTGTTTCAAGAGCGGAAAGCTCAGGGTCAGCATGTCCAGAGCCAACAGATAATGGTCCTGAGCTCGAACCTCCTAGCTTTGCTCGACCTAGGCCAGCAACTCCTCTGCCTGAAAAACGAAGATCAAGAAGACTTGCACTTGAGAGATCAAAAGAAGGGCCAGAACCAACATCGTCAGCCAAACCTGGTCTCCCCAAAGCTGAGGTGAGTCCAACTTTCAATTCCAAATGAATTTTGGGAAATGAAAAATATTAACATATAACAGTAAGGTCTGGAGTTCAAGCTTTTGAGCGGAAATATGCTCTGCATATTCCTCAAAATATAATATAATAAGGCATAACAAAAGTAGAAATAATGGAAATCACAACTGACAGAAAAATCACCGGAATGTCCTGGAGACAAAGACCAAATCACTATTTTGCATTTTATTTTGAGTACATGCGCTTACGTGAAGTATAGAGCGAGTTCTGAATCTGAGCTACGAGTGAAATCAATTTTTGATAAAAATTATTCCTATGATTAGTTGGTCGGAAGCAAACTTATGGCTCAGTTAAAGAAAAGCGTTAGAGTTAGTTTGTATCATTACCAATGCAGAAGGGGTTTCTGACCTCGAAAGAATATTGTGATAACTTCACAATGGGCGAAAACCAAGGAGTATAGTGATAAGCTTCATAGGAAAAAAATCGTTTTTTTAAGAATTTGTGTACTTACATACGTATTATGCTTACATGGTCAATATTGAGAAATGTTTTTACGCGCTTGTTCTAGGAAATAGCTCTATATCCTTTCAACACTATGTCTGCAATATTTCAATTATGAGCTTGAAAGGGTCTAAAGCAACGAAACTTTTTATCATATTTCAACGAAATTCGGCTCAGATGTTAGGGTAACTATCCAACAACAATGTTGTAAATTTGAATTCGATTCGATATTTACGTTCGAAAATATAAGGAGAAACATTTCCTGGTTATTTCCGAAAGACCTCAAGAAATATTTGATTCGATGATGGTGAACCACAATAAAATTTCGAATTTTTCAAATTTGTCCATCTACTAATCATCTAGTCCTCTTTATCAAGGCTAGAATAAAAACGAACAAGTTAACAATAATATATGACAAATTAGAATAGGTCACCACCTAGTTAACGAAATTGTACAGACTAAGTCAATAAAACCAGGGACATATGCGTCTGCCAGGAATATAAGTGAGATGATATTTATAGGAAAAATAAAAGAATTAACCAAAGGATATCTAAGTACTGAGTATATAATCATTTAATAAGTCTAAGCTGGTCCATAAGAAGAACATACGATATCATTTTAACCAAAAATATTTTAATATAATATATGTCAATGATTATAAGTCAGTGTGATTATGATAATCTCGTTTCTTAAGTAATTTTTTTGGTGTTGCCTTGGTGCTTCACCTTGTTTTTTGGTGTCTCTGATTTTATTGAATTAGTCTGTACAATTTGTTAACTAGGTAGTGACCTATTCTAATTTGTCATGTATTATTGTTAACGTGTTTGATTTTATTCTAGCCCTGATAAAGGGTGAATTTTGCCCTCGGAACATTAGCATTGTTTTCAAAGAAACAGACAATAAAATATCCAAATTCCCAATACTTTTTTATCTGTTTGAAAAAAAATTAAAAATTTTTCGAATTTCTGCTGAAAAAGTTATTTTTTTCTCTGTTTTCAATGGACCTGTTTGACACGGACCTTTGGGTCAGTATCAATGTTTTATATGTCAATTCGTTCCGATATTTGCTTTCTGAGATATGAGAAAAAAATGTGAAATTTCGAAATTTTGAAATTTTTCCTCAATATGATCTATTAGAGAAGGCCAATCTATTGCTGGCACTATGCAATAACTACTGTGTTCCAGATTGGACCACGTGTAATGTTTTGTTGTGTTAGACGTTTCGACTACGATTTTGGAGCCATTTTCAAGAACTGTTGACTTTACGCCGGAGTCTCAATCTAACTACTCCCCAGGTTTCATCAACGTGGGTGTTGTTGGAGGTGTAGATGTCTTCACTCCGCCGAAGCTTCGGATATTTAATTTTGTCTTCGCTGTTTAGGTCCAGACATGTTCTACAGATATCGAGTCTATTAGTTTTTTTTTCGGAAATGATTGTGTCACTGATTCCGTAGATGCGCCCAATAATAGCAAAATTATAGATCGGATCGAATGAAAAAATGATGGCATGAAAGTGTGGCAGAATTTCAGCGGAATTAGATAAATGTTTGGATTCTGCAATCTTATATGGTTCTGATTCTCAGAACTATCCTGTTTGCAACCAAGTACTAGACACTATTCTATCCAATCTTCATTTTTGGAATTATTGGAAAGATTAATTTTGGATGGATGTATCCGAAAAATCATTAGGTGAATTTCACGTATTCACAAATTTAGCCTTCGGGCTGCGAATATTTCTGGTCTTCAAGATATTTGTTTTGGACCGTGGACACGATAACTTCCAAAATAAATTCTCGATACTCGATATTTGTAAATCAGGTTAAGGGGGTCAATAACGAAAGTCGAATTCGTAACAGGGTAAAATGCGCCAATGATTCGGAAATGAAATCGGAATATCATTTTATAACAAAGTATACCTACGTTGAGTGGGTTCAATTTTTGAATATGTTTTTCCTGAAGTGAAGGCCACTTATACGCGATCACGATCACAATGGCGATCACGTTCTGCCCGAAACATATATACGCGACGAGATCTCGATTATTTGTCACAGTGTCATATTTTCCTCTAATATCATACGATCGCTCAAGACCGCGTCTCAACGCTGCCAAGTCACCTAAAGATGGCAATAAGTGTGTGCTGCTCCACTAGTTCAATGTAATTATCTGATCGCCATCGGTATCGTGAACGCCATCGTGGTCGCGAATAAGTATGTGTGGCCTCCACTCAATACAGATGATTGTGATCGGTCTCCTTATTCGCAGGACATTACAACGCCACCCAGACGCATCTGTAGAAAGCGTTGGACAGATGAGGAGCGGCGGCTTCTGGCCAGAAGTGAAGCAGGTCTTTTGCAGGCAGGGGTCAAAAATATGAACCGGGAGTTACAGAAAATATATCCCGGCCGACCCGTTGGCGCGATCAGGCATCACCGGAGTCTGAGATTCTATAAGGATTTGGTGCAGCAATTTTTGAGGTATTTATTTATTCTTTCCATATTCATTCATACACAAGATATGAAAACTGACACATATCGACTGGAGTAACAACTTATAACAATCTTGAAACATATTCTTCCCAGAAAAAATCATTCCCAACAAATATAGACTTGCGAAATTTCACACAAAATATTTCGGACCCGACTGAGAGACATAAAAGAATCGTCAAATATAACCAGAGATGAGTTTAAATAGTCCCTAAGCTACCTAAGGGCCACTTGCACCGTATTATTACAAAACCCTACTTTCGAGCGATTTCGTACCAGTTTGACATTTTTCTGGACGTAACCTCCAGTTTGTTTACATTTTTTTTTGTTTATATTGGACATTGATGAAGAACTCTTACGAGTTAATGGATTTGATAATCAAATTCGGATTGAAAGTTATCGAATTTCAGATGATATTCATGAAAATATATATAGAGAGAAAATGGCAGCAGTAGACATTGATTCGTATCCTTTAAAGTATGAAGAATTAACATCAGTATTTCCAATGAGTTCGAAAACTCAGTGATATGTCTTATAAGCCTTCAACTATTTGAAATGAAAAAGTTACAATGATATGCTCATTTACTTCCGAGAGCGAATAGCAGAATGAAATCGAAGACATATTTGGAATGAAAAAACAAAGTTTCATGCAGATACTACTTTGTTATTGTGCAGGTGCTGTCTTTGTGCTATCATTATCCTCGATTATATATTACCTGGACTCAAAATATAACCACGAACGAATTGATGTGAAAGAAATGGCTTACTCGTTTTAGAAGATCTTCAAACGTATACCTTCGTCAATCCATTCGTATACGATTCTTCAATATTTATATAGAACACTTTTTATTCTGCGGATCCCACATCGGAGTTTTCATTATCTTTGACCAAAAATTAACTCAATTTATAATATACTTATTACAAACAAAATAATTCAATAGAAAGTTTAACCTTGGGTATAAGCTGTTCCTTATCCGAAAGTTGTTTCGGATAAATCAAAATATTTATTTATTCATTTTACAAACGCCAGGATTCTAATTGCATGCAGAAGCTTAAATCTTACGATATTACAAAATATGAGTTTACTCGAGTATATAACTATAAATTTGAATAATGTTTAAAGCCTGATGCAGATGTAAGAGCACAGGTCTGCGGTAAGAGATACCTAGTCTTAATGATAATAAACAATTCAAGAACATTACATACAATATTTTCATGGAAGCTATAAAGTCTGTCATATATATTTTTTCGGTGGGTTTCTCAATAGATGCATCTTGATTTTTCATGGCTTATGAAAATATATTACTGGTAACCCATAAAAATGGGTTTTATCTTTTAAATTCAAATCTTTCATTAATTAGGGTTAAAATAAACAACATAAAGCTAGTAACAAGTACCAATTTATGAGAAGGTAACCAGATTTGCAGATTAATTTTAATCTTAATAGTAACATTCAGCCTCGGTGCAAGCCGAATATTCAAACCAGAGTTAATAAGTTTATCGTCGCTTAACTAACTGAAGCTTAAAACGAAAACGGTGCAATTGTCCATAAGTAATTTGCTATGAGCTTCGCTAAGGAGTCCATTGAAACATTGGTAGAAGAATTGTGGGTGGGTCTTTCCTTTCAGAAACGTTCTCAAATTGTCGACCGCAGGTGGGTTGGTGTTCACTACAACGAAATGATTGCCTTCATGTTGACCAATCATTTAACATATAACTTTCCCGTTAGCTCCAATTCTAATGAGGATCTGTTGAAAATGTTAAATGCCCCGAAGTCGCTATTCTAATAGAAATTTTTACGCGGTTGTTCTGAATAAGAGTGCTCTATCGCTTCTCGCCCAAATGTCTGGAATTTTTGTATTTTGTGTTACGATTAGGTAGGAACCTTACCAACGCGCAACTTCGTGCAGAATTTATTGGAGATTCATCTCTTGAAAAACTAAAGGAAGAAAAGAGAATTTTCCTGATTTCTGTTGAAAACTTCCGTTTGTTCCGGAAAGAACAGAAAACGATAAAATTTAGCACAGGATTTGGAATCACGGAATCAGTGTTTCAAGATCAGTTACAGATTCGAAACCTTTGTTGTTGAATGAATGGTTGAACGTCAACTTCCTATCGTTCATCGTGTGATATTGTATAAAAGGCCTATTACACTATCCAATATCAAGGGCCCGGCATATCGGATGCCCAATCTGCCGGGACGGGTGTCACTTTTTTCACCACCCTAGATGCCGGCCGCTTTTATTCTAATGGGCCTTTACAAAGGCTGTCTATTCAGAAGATCTGCTCGTCTATAAATCTATGGGGAATTACGGTAGTATACTTTTCTGGCGTCCAGCATTGACCCAAACGTAGATGTTTATTCTTGAGATAAAAAAAATATTCGTTTAATTGTGAAGTGAATCAGAAGCATTTCTTTTAGGAAATATCTCAAATTAGTATTCACCGCCTTTTCTATTAGATAATGAGTATTTCAAAAGCATTTCTTTTCGCCAGCATACAAAACCTATAAATAAATATTGAATATCAATACTACATGAAACAACATTCGATAACTCGAAATTTTTATTCCAGGGCCTAGGCGACAAGTGATTGAGTGCTGGAGGAGGAATGAAGAGGAGTTAGAAGCGACAAAAGAAAAATACTAGAAAAAATAAAATGAAGGGTATGAAATAAATAACGTAATAACGATCTTGCCCCTAACGTTGATAATATGTAGGTTATTCTACGCCATAGAATGAATTGAATGTAAAGATATCAAATTCGCTAAGCATCTACACATGTCATAAGAATCTATGAACTGACCCAAAAATCCAGAAAAAAATTTTGATCTGATATTATTAGATGTCTCGTTTCCCGGTGCGTTTCTCTGCTATACTGTATGCATCTCTGAATAAAGAACAACAGGAAGGAGCATAAGGCCTCACATCGGGGGCCCGGGATGGATGTTGCATATGGCAATATGAGCGCCTACGTCGCAGTGATATACGCAGTTTAAAAGCGTTATGCTCCTTTCTGTTGTTCTTTATTCAAAGGTATGCATCAAGGACGTCAGCGAGTTCATTCAAATTGTGACTGAATAATGTTTCAAAGCTGAATGAACACTAACATTGGCACAATTTCGTTTCGTATTATATCGCTCTCAAAAGAATTAAGGTAAATTCGTAGTTATCCGTTGTTTTATTTTCTATGAACTTCTCAATTTTTTTCAACAAATCTTACATGAATGTTATCGAGTAGTGCGAGAATATAAGCGTTGAATCTCTGCGTTTCTTTAACGATCTTTTTGCTCCTTCAGTAAATTGATATTGAATTTTTATGCATGACATTAAAGTTTTCTCGATAATGAAAAATACTTCAGATGACATCAGGAAATATTTTAGTTCATTATTAATGCTTCTATGCTCAACGTGCTATATTTAACTCCCGAATTCATCTCTTTCGGTGATCCAAGTATAATCATGAATTTCTAGTTCGTATCTTGTTTTGCTATGGTGATCTGCAGTATCACCTCATTTCTTGAACTCACTTGTTTTGGGACCAGAACAACAGGTGAAATATCAGTATGTCCAAAAAATTGATGATATTTGTATGTTAACTGATTTACAGTAGACTCGAGTAATTGGTGATAAAATTTCCAAGCTGATATCAAAATATTTTTACCGAAATGTTCTATCAAATTCAGACCAATTTCATTGTATAAAGACGATATAGTTCTTTTACAATTACAATACTACAATTAATGGAAAAGTTCATTAATAAGTCATAAACATCATTCACAATCTAGTGAATGTTCTCGAATACTTTTGTTTTTTATTCATTAATGAAGACTATTTCTTATCTTTGGTTTGACACTCATTATCAGTTATACTCTTGATGGTACTCGAATATTTAAGATCATTCCACATGATAAATTCATGCGATATGCATGAACAATGCAGAGTCGAAAAATTGATATTTCTGAAAGTGCTCATAGTTCAATGATATTTGAATAATGATCATAATTAAGAGTAGCATGTAGTGAATTCTACAGAAATCAGCAAGTAAATGTTATAACAATGGTTATTTACCAAATATACACTATTTTAAAACATTAATTTCAGAAAGGTGATTACTTCATTTTTATCCGCTATTTTTTGGAAATAAGAACCGTTGTACTGTCCGTGAAAGCTTAGTAAGAACTAACAACTACTAATAACGTACAAAAGTAAAATTGTATGGTAATTTTCATCAACTTCGAAAAAAAAGATTAGAAATGGTTGAAACTGGCCAACTCCACATAGGTTTATGCATGCATCTGTCTTTTTTATTCCATAGTTATTCTAAGCGAAATTTTATTTTCCAACAATTGCATGATTTTCTCTGACGGTACAGCGGGATTCTCATTCAAATAAATTTCATTTCGGAAAAAGTCCATTGGTGTTCCATTTATGTTGCTGAAGATATAGATGTGGTTGTAACCACCCTAGACTCATCACTATATTATTATGATTACTAATTTATGGCTCCCAAGTACGGCACTGTTGAAATTGGGAAATGAGTCCGTCGAACATGAGATAATTCAAGTTTATAAAGAAAGAAATCAATGACTTTTCCATGTAAAATACACTTGAATATTCGTATTTCTAGCTGTATCGACGAATTTTAAGGATCATATCAGATTTTCATAGCCTCAAGTGAGTTTCCCGGAGAAATTACTCGTTAAATTGCTTGATTTTTCTATTTGATGAAAATGCATTAAAAAGGAATAAGCAAATTATTTTATCGAAATTTCATAAATTCATATGAAAATTTATTTGTTCCGAACCCGAACCAAAAATCGACAACGTGGTTGATTATATAACTGGTTTTTTTCTTTATGTGATTTCGAAGCAATTTAAAAAAATTACACAGTTTCTGGCAAACGTAATGTGCGGACATTTTTCGAACAATACCAAAATAAATAGGTACTGATTCGACGATAACGTTTTCTGGAGAAGGAAATTTCGAAACTAAAACTGATCGTAGAACATTGCGTTGAAATATATTGAATCCAGCATAAAAGGATCTGAAGAAAAATTCTTAGTTTCATTTTGGATCTTCGGGGACTTTCTCAGAATGCTTTGAGCGAATCAATATACTTATACCCACATACGCTACGGTCTACTGGAGAGGTTGACCTGCGCAGGTCTACCTGCACAGGTCACACGGTGCTTTTTTTGGAACAGACCTGCGCAGGTCCTCCGACCTGTTCAGGCGAACAGAGAGGAAGCGAAATTCGATTCTTTCTCGAGGCACTCTACGTTGTATTTGTCATTAGAATTTTTGGCTAATACTATTCTCCTCCACAATTTCCAACTATTGCAGCACGCCATATCCAAGAAATGAAGGAGTATTCTGTGATAACCTAACATAGTATGAAGAAACCACACCACCCACAAAGGTGTTGTGAATGTCTATGCATTTTGGTCTAGGAATCGTAATATATTCCTTATCCTTTCTGCCGAACTTTTTTACTTCGGAAATCAGCCGACTTCCTTTTATGAGTTAATATTGTGGCAACAATTTTATTATCGAAACGAGAAACCACAAAAACATCTATCTCATCAATTTTTGAAAACATATTCGATAAATAAAACTTTACTCTAGTTCTTCATAACAGATTCTTCAGGAAATACGCAATAAGGTACACGATTCTTGCGAACAATACGAAGAGGTAAAATTCCCTCTTTGCTTAGATATACCAGTAATGAACCACAGGTGAACCAGTTATCGAAAAACCCGTTGTAGTTTTGATTTTTTGGACTGACCTTGTGAGTTTCGAAACTACGTTACTACTAACTGAAGATCTAGTTGATCTTCCACTCAAAAGGAATACTTCATATCCCCATTTATCAGGTTAATTAGAGTTGTATTGCTTCAAAGTGGATGGAATGTCTTCAAAGCTATACCAGCATTTATGGCACACTGCAAAAAAAAAACATTGGTCAGAATGTTTTTCACATTTATTACAAATTTGCGTCTCAAAGCAAAAATTTATTAAAGCTCCCGTTTTTCAGAAAAATAGCGTAAGCCGGCTTTAGATTAGAGCTGCACTAGCACTCTGTATCTTCCAAAATATGCAATATATAGTGATCGAATCGGCACCAGAATTTTTTACACATTATTAATAGATAAATGACGAGCAAAAAATTCTAAATTATTAACACCACGGGGATAGATACACCTGAATATTAAATAACCACGTTTAATATGCATCCAAAAGGTGGACGGTATGAAATTTTTCACATACTTTCTAAAACTATCATTTAAGGACAAAATATTTTCCAATGATAGGAATTAAGCATACCCAATATCTCAAACTTTCTTCTTCCTCTTATTTTAAGAGAATGTCTTGTTTTTTGCCTAAATTTGACTCCGATGTCCAGCTTTCGAACCACCGTTTGGGGGTTCTCCCTGGAGGTCTGCGGTTGGTTGGTTTCTCCTCTTTCGCAATGTTTGGTAGTCGATTATTAGCGATTCTGTCGACGTGGTCTCTCCATGCTCGTCTTCTTACTCTGGACGATCTTACAATGTCTTGAACATCACATTGGGCTCTGATATTGGTGGTTCTCACTATGTCTCTAATAGTTTTGCCCGTAATTGATCTGAGCGTCTTCATTTCAGTTGTTCTTAGCAGTTGTTTAGTAGTGGCCGTTTCTGCTCTTGTTTCCGTTGAGTAGGTCCTAATAGGTCTTACACATTCCTATGTTTGTTTCTCCATATTATGTCCCGGAGATAACCTGATACCCTAGCCGCAGCTATTGTTTGCGTTCGGATCTCTTCTTTGAGGTTTCTATTGCTTGTGATATCAACGCCCAGGTATTTGAAAGACATGACCTGTTCCACACTTTTATTGTGAACTGCTAACTTACACCTTCTCGGTTCTCTCAATATTGTCAGATACTTCGTTTTCTGGTCAAAGATCACCATGTTTAATTCAATTGCAACTCTTTCGAATCTATGAGGTAGTTTCTGCAGATTATCCTCATCTTCCGATATTTTTACCGCGTCATCCGCGTAGCAAATTATTTTAAATTCTTTCTTGCCCAGTTTATATCCTTTCCCCGCTAATTTTACTTCCGTGATTATCTTATCCATCAAGACATAAAAGAGAATCGGACTAAGAATGTTCCCCTGCCTGATTTCTGTTGAGACTCGTATCTTGTTGGAGAGCTGATTGTTTGCCTTAATAAATGTGCTATTTCCGATGTTCATTTTTTTAAATGATATCGATTGTTTTGGTATTCAGATTCCTCTTCTTTAACAATTTCAGGACATCGCAAAGTCTAACCCTATCAAAGGCTTGCGTTAGGTCAATGAAGCACATGAAGGCAACTTTGTTGTACTCAATGGCTTTTTCCACTATAGTCTGAGAATAAATATTGTAACTATGGTGGATCTATTATATTTTGTCGAAGCCCCTATTGTTTTTCGCTGATGCCAGTCTGTACAATTTCTTCGGCTAGGATTTTTGTAAATACCTTTGAAGGTGTGCTTATATTACTAATAACTCTATAATTTTGTGGATCCATTTTTCCTCCTTTTTTGAAGATTGAGATTGTGATACTTTGTTTCCACTGTTTTGGCACCTTTGTCGTATTGTATATTTTATTAAATAAAGTTTGCATTTCATTCGGTAATGAGTCACCCCCATATTTGAGCAGTTCATTGTGAATATCATTCAATCCTGGTGCTTTCCGATTTTTAAGTTTTCCTACTACTAGTTCAATTTCTCGTTTTGATATTGTCTGGTTTTGGTTCTTTTTGTCCTGTTGTGATCATTTTCACGTTCTTCAAAGTATCTTTTCCAGGTTTCTGTTGTTATTGCTTCGGTTTGAACATATTCATTAACTGATTTTTTGCGGTTACATAGCATAGTCCATATCCTTCTTTTCCCTCTGTATAGATCATGCTCCATGTCCATCGAATATTTCTCCCAGAACCCTCCTTTGATTTCCTGAATTTCTACGTTCACTCTGTTTCTCACAATTTTGTATTCGTAATATGTGATAGTTTGACTTCTTCGCTGAAGGTAAGCCTTTCTTTTCTCTGCCGCAAGCATTTTGTAATCTTCAGTAAACCATTGCTTCGAGTTGGTCTTTGAATTTTTGTTTATTTTGCGTTTACCTAGCGCTTCTTCTGTTATGTTGTTTCTAACTTTCGTCTACGCAGTCTCAACGTCGTGCCTCTGATGGCCTCTATATTGATGTTTGTGATGATGTAATCTATGGTTGATTTTTGTCCTCTGGTGTTTTCAAAAGTGTATTTGTGTTGTTTATGTGGATAAAACTTGTTATTGATTCTCAGCTAGTTATATGCACAAAAGTGGATCAGTTGTTCTCCGCTATTATTTAAAACATCTTCATTAAATCGGCTTTTGATTCGGGAAATTCTTCACCAACCCTTGCGTTAAGATCTCCCAAAATCATAACTTCCTCTGCTTTCGGTATCCTGTCAAGAGTGTTCTGAAGTTCGTCGTAGAATGAATCTCTTTCTTCTCGGGGTTCAGTGGTATCAGGGGCTTATACACTTATAATATGTGGCTTAGTAGTATTCGTAAACTCAAATGTGGTAAGCATCAATCTGTCACTAACATAGCAGATGTCCATTATGTTTTTCTGGTACTTCTCGTGCACTAACAGACCTACTCCTGACGCCGCTATGTCATCTTTCGGTCTTCCACTGTACATAAGTATATACTCTGCCAACTGTAGATTTCCCTTGCCCTTCTTTTTCGTCTCTGACTCGTCTCAGACTTTCTATTACGTTATTATATTGGCAACGACATAAACTGGGTAACGCAATTTTCCGCGGACGGTACATATACTCGTATCTGTCGAGATATCCCGACTCTGGTTTATACTCGTTTTCACCGAAAGAGAAATCCGTCTCAAAAATGTATTACAATAGCCCACACTTCTTCTACATATGCTTTTCAATCAGAAGAATAAGGAATTCATGACGTGATATGAGAAAAAAATTATAATTTGAATAAATGATGAAAATTGCGATATGCACGAGTTTTCTCCTTTTCAAAAATTTATTACAGTGGCCCACACTTCTTTTACACATGAACTATTTCAATCAGAAAAAATAAGGAATTAGTGACGTGGTATGTGAAAATAGAATTCGAAATATTATGATGAAGAATTGCGATGTTTCCCGATTTTCCTCCTATTCAAGAATTTATTACAGCGGCCCACACTTCTTTTACACATTCTTACGGATTCGGATAAACAATTCCAATCAGAAAAATAAGGAATTAGTTGATATGTGAAAAAAAATAGAAGAAAGAAATAAGAATTATTATGATGGAAAATTGCTATATTCGCCGATTTTTCTCCTCAAAATTTTTGTACTGTAGCCCACACTTTGTTTACACAGGCTTAAGGATTTAAATGAACTATTTCAATCAGGAAAATATGGAATTGGTGACGTAAATGCAAAAAAGTTCGAAATATTGTGATAGAAAATTGCGATATTCACAGATTTTTTTTTCGAAAATTTATTACAGAAGCCCACACTTCTTTTACATACGAGATTTGTCCGGAAAATACGTATAAAAGTGGAATAATCATTCCTCCAAAGTACTCCACCTGAGACAAGATGCACTTCTGCCAACGTCGTTTCCACTGCTGGTACGATCGCTGAAAGTATCAAATTGTGAGGCTCTTCATTTGCCGTGTCGTTTCAGCCTTGGTGGCTTCCACATCCCTCAAGTGCCGCCCCCGGAGCACCATTTTGCATTTCGGGAACAGAAAGAAGTCGCAAGGAGCTAAATCGGGTGAATAAGGCGAGTGTTCCGTTACGGTAATTGAGCTTTGGGCCGAAAATCACGCACAACGAGAGACGTGTGACCAGGCGCGTTGTCGTGATGAAGGATCCACCTGTCCCCTTGTGCCAAATCCGGTCGAACTCGGGCCACACACACTGTCTAGCCGGGAGGGACAAATTCCTGATAAACAATGACCCGAGAATCAAAGAAAACAATCCTGAGCGTTGGCCATCTTTCACAGCTTCTCGGCCTTCCCGAAACCTTTCAACACCTATTTAACGATTGGTTCCTTCAAAGAATTGTCTCCATAAACAACCATTCTTACCTAGCTTTGCAAGAAACTTAATGTTGATGCGTTGTTCCTCAATCAGAGAGAGCTCCATGCCGACGGCAGGTAAAAAAAGGGGTTACTTTTAAAAAGCATACGTAAATCCTACCTACCCGCAGAGCACTATGGCTAGAACTGAGCATTGAGGGGATTGCAATGATTGCATAAAGAGGGGGACCACTAGGCCGTCCCTCCGAAACGCCTCGTATGCTCAAGGATTCCAATCATAAAAATAAGGAAGAAGTGTGGGCTACTGTAATAAATTTTTGAAAAGGAGAAAAATCGGTGGATAACGCAATTCTCCATCATAATATTTCGAACTTTTTTCCTCATATGAGGTCACGTCACTAATTCCTTATTTTTCTGATTGAATTAGTTCATTCGAATTCTACAGCATGTGTAAAAGAATTGTGGGCTACTGCAATAAATTTTTGAAAAGGAGAAAAATAATATATAATATATAATATTCTCCATCATAATATTTCGAACTTTTTTTTCCACACATCACGTTACTAATTCCATTTTTTCCTGTTTGAGATAGTCCACTCGAATTCTACAGCATGTTGGAAAGAAGTGTGGACTACTGCAATAAATTTTTTGAAGAGGAGAAAAATCGGTGAATATCGCAATTCTCCATCATAATGTTTCAAATTTTTTTTACATAGCACGTCAATAATTCCTTATTTTTCTGATTGAAATAGTTCATGCGAATCCTTGATCATATGTAAAAGAAGTGTGGTCTAATGTTATAAATTTTTGAAAATGAAAAAAATCGATGAATAAAGCAATATTTCATCATAATATTTCGAACTTTATTTTTCACATACCACGTCACAATTCCTCATTTCACTAATTGAAGTAGTTCATTCGAATCTCAAAGCATGTGTTAAAAGAAAGTGGAATACTGTAATACATTTTTGAGAAGGATTTTCCCTTCGGTGAATACGAGTATCCTCGAGAGTCGGTATATCTCGACAGATTCGAGTAAATTGGACCGTCCGCGGAAAATTGCTTTACCCAGTTTATGTCGTTGCTCATATAATAACGTAATAGAAAGTTTGTGATGTTGAAAATGCTTTATTCCTATTATTGGAAAATATTATGTCGTTAAATGTTTGTTTGAGAAAGTATGTGGAAAATTTCATACCGTCCTTCCTTGGATGCATATTCGACGTGATTGTTCAATATTTAGGGGTGTCTATCCCCTTGGGGTTAATAATTGAGGATTTTTTGCTCGTTGATTATCTGTTATTAATGTGTAAAAATTCTGGTGCCAATTCAATCACCATATAGTGCATATTTTGGAAGATACAGAGTGCTAGTGCAGCTTTAATCTAAAGCTGGCTTACGCCATTTTTCTGAAAAACGGGAGCTTTAAAAAATTTTTGCTTTGGGACGCTAATCAGTAATAAATGGGTATAAAATTCTGAGCAATGTTCTTTTGGAGTATGCCTTAAATGCTGGTGTAGCTTTAAGGACACGTGGATTGAGCTTTTCTTGGGATGATTTGCTCATGAACAGCAAGGTGTTCTTCTTTGGGAACAAGTTTGTCGTAGCCAGGTTCATAGTACTTCTTCAGGTCTATTTTGTCATTGAAGTGAAGAAAACGTACCAATACAGATATTATCTATATTGGTGGCTTTTCAGGTCTACTTTGAACAGAATATGAATTAGTTTGGTCAATAATATACATAGGTAAATATATCATCGGTAAATAGGTACTCGTTAATACTCTCCAAATTCCCTAACAATTCACACCCCCTGAAAGAGGTATTTTCGACAGGAAAATTAAAATATTTTTTCTCCCAATTCAAATAAATTTTCTTCTTACTCTTTAATCAGCTAAATTGGAGAGGGGAATACCGTCTACAATATCGAAACAATCGCTTTCCTCAATCTTCTTCCTCGACATCAACATACTGGTCAGTCTCTTCGCCACTGCTTTCGTCAACAAGAACTCGAGATGAGAATATATCTGTCCCGTCGTCTTCATCTTCAGATAAATTTTCATCTTCACTCTCGCTTAAAATAGAAATCTCAATAGTTTTGACACCGTTTTCGTTTTGGATCCATCTAAACAGAAAATGAGAGCGCATGGCCTTTAGTGCAAATTGTTCCGAATATGGCACAAGTAAATAAATTACGAACAATGAAAAAATATGACAGCTGAATTGCAGGATTCAAAATAAGGAATACTGACCGTATAATGAATATTTCAAGTTTCACTAAAATTCTGACCAGCTAAACTTCGCGAATAATACGTCCTAGCAGGCATAAGCTGGATTATCTCATGTCTCGGTCCTTCATGTTTCGCCGTACAAGTATTTTAAAGTGACACTATTTAACGTGATTCTCGAGTGGACAATAGGAGTCACCCAATGATGGGAGTCACCATTTTTAATTTTTTTAGTAATTTTTATTACTTACTAGCTCATTTGTTGGTACATGTGTATTCTTTTAAGTGTTGATTCATTTCCTTTTGTTCAGATTGTCATAAAAGGTTTCTATATATGTTTTTATTTCAAAAATTGTTGTCAATAATTGTTCGGGTTCATTATTCCTGATCTCTTTTCGCTTCAAGATGGTCTCTCTATATTGAGGTATAAATATCCTTGTACTGCTCTTTCAGAACCCCGAAGATAATTTGAACATAATCGAAACGTCGGCAGAATTACCATCTAACTGATTCCCTTCATCATTGACCAATTATTAACAAATTGGAATAACTAAAATTGACCTGCGTTATCTTCAAATCATCATTGATTTCGGATATAGAACAGTATATTCGATTCATCTGTCCCCCAAATTGGTGGAATATAAACAGGAATTGAAAACTTCGAATAATGAAATAATACTAATTAATAAATACTGCTCAGTTTCTCTAGCTCTCGTGAAGTTTCAAGAAATCTATCAGTTTCCCTCACATCTCTGTGAATCTCTTCTAAAGTACAGTGCGCGTCAAAATTATGGAACAAATTAACTTTCTCAGAAAAAAAATATTTGGCAACGAAATCCTGAAACAGGTCAGTTTTTGTTTAACTTTTACCAAATTTTTATGCATTTTTGAAGGATTTTTGTTGCACTCTGTGCCATCCCCATCAACCCTCCAAATGTTTTGAATAGCTAAAGTGGGTCATGTGGTACTTTTTTGGCAAGGTCTTTGTATCTTCTCCACAGGCGTGTAGAAGTTTTCAAGAAAAAAATTTTTTCCGGAGAATTAGTTGCTTCAAAAAAGTGTTCAGTATTTGCATTTGTCATGGCTCATTTACTTTGAGACGATGGTACCTGATGAAATTTGTCACCGAATGAAAGTCGACGATTACAGTTTTGTTCATGTACAACTTTCAACCCCTACAAACTTTTTAATGGACAAAAACAAAATTTTTCTGACTTCACGTCAGTGATTTTCTAGATTTTTGTGATGTTGAATTGGTATTCGGGAGTGGCCTCATTTCCTATAAGTATTGCCGACATGCTCAAAAAGATTCGCTTGCGCATTCTTATTAAAATCAGTTTGCCTTAAGTAGTTCTGTCAGTTGACTTTCTCGCCTTATCACAAATACGAAATATGGATTAAAAGTCGATAGTCGTCATTCCCAATGGCGGATTAAGGCCAACGCTTACTCATCGGCAACAGCCCAGCCCACGGCACGCCGGAATGTTATACTTTCTATATAATTGAATGGGATAGCGCTCACTTGACCACTACGGAACACGGCAAATGAGTAGGGAAATGAGTTTCCGTTTGGCCGTGATCCGGGCTGTTGCAGATAAGTGAGCTTTGGCCTTGGTTGGTACGCTTAGTTCGCGTGACCGTAGGGCCCCGAGGTCCACAGGGGCCCCCGATAGAATCAACACCTCTTCAGAATGGAAAGTCGTCCTCGTAGTGAAGGAGAATAACGTGAAAATTGTCAGTCACACGACACACAACCAGGCCTAAAGCAAAATTCAGCTGTCTGTAGAAAAATAACTTCAGATCAAAGGTTCCGCTTCCGCATTTTTCTCAAATAATTCTTATCTACTTGCAATAAATTCCCAAAAGTGTGTGGAAAAGTAGTCGACATCCCGATAAAATCTAGGTACATGCCATTGTCAATATAAACAAAGCTTGTTTGGAGGGAGGGGTGTACAGTTATTGACACTTGTTTGGCATTCAGAATGCGCTTTGCTCACATTTATTTGGGAGAAAATTCTAGAACGCTTTGTGAAAGTTTCTTACAAACTTCGAACACCTTATTACGTTCTGAGAAACAGCGTTTTGTCCAAAAAGGAGGGGAGAGCAAAGACAAGCACTGTCATGAAAATACTACTGGTTTCTCCTTATTACCATTTGTTTTACGTATGACGCATGTAATATAAAAATTGCTATGCAACTGAAAATGCATTACAGGTTTTTTAATACGTTTCAAAAGTACTTCAGGCTAAATAACAGTTACTGGAGACCCAAAGTACCAAAATTCAAACTCACTAGAGTACAGAGATTTGTATGAAACTATCGAAAAAAGCTAAATCTATACAAGCAGTTTGTGAAATAACTGTACGTGATGGAATTTTTTTAATATTTTTTCTGAAATCAGCGTTGAAAACAACATAAAAATCACTTATTGAATTTGAAATAATTCTTATGTCCCAGGCCTGTGCGCAAAATCGGCTGAATAATTTCAGAGTTGTATCCATTTGAAAAATTGAGATTATTTCCCCGATAATTCAGGAAATAATGGAGCGTTCGAATTGAAACGTGGCTGTAAGTTGGAGCATAACGACGCGCAACCTCTCAGTAGATAAATATTTCTGGAAGATGTTTCAATGCTGAACTAATGGCGTCTGTCTAGGATGAATATTTTCGCAAAAACTCATTATCGCCCTTGTGTTTTGTTATTATAAACATTATTTTTCAAATTAATGCATGGTTGAATTGTTAGTAAAAACTATCCTTATCTTTATTGGGACTGCCACCGTTATCTTGTTCAAATTGTACAACGGGACATCTGTGTTTGGCCAGAATTCCATTTTCTGAGTTAATCAATGCCGTCCAAAACATCGCGGGCATTCTTCTATGAGAATAAAGAAAAATAGTAGATGCACACGAATAACTTGACTAAGCACAGAAAATTTTAATTTTAGACGCGCTCATCGAGTACCGAGCAATTTTTCCACAGATGAATGAAGATTCATGTAATAATTTTTATCGCAAGACAACGCAGCAGCATATATATTACATTTTCCAGTAATATCCAGTCCGAATCCGTTTGAAGACTCCACTAGTTGAAACATTATAAATGGCAATCATCAATAACGGTTTCTTCTTCAGTATTCTGATAATTGAAGAAGTTAAGGATAAGGATTTGACTGAACTTTCTTTCGAGTACTTTAACTGGCGCAGCCTGATTCTCGTTCAGTTGGCGATCAATGCGCAGTAGTGATTTGATTATACATGTTTCATCTAGTTGGTTTATGAGATGGATAATTCAACTGAAAAATAGGAGTTTGTCAAAGAAAAAAAAACAGTATAAAATGAAATAGAAAACCTTCTTGGTCGTAGGAAAATATTTCAGTTAATCATCAACAAATTTTACAGGTACATGAAAAAATTTTTGTCACCATTTATCGCGACAGCAACCGCGAAGGTGCGACGATTTTTCTCGCTGTCCTATCGCAAACGCCACCCGCCACCGTAAACCAAACCGGTTTGTTTAGTGCAGACCGTTACGAGACGCGATTAAAATCGTCACATACTGACGCGGTAGCTTTCGCGATTAACGCGATATATTTCATATACGAAAAAAACTATAATGATAATTTCGATGTTAGAGGATAAAGAAAACGAAGATAAATACCTTCTCGGATTATTTCCTAATACCAAGAAGTTTTTTCATTTCATTTTCCTAGTCCGGATGAGACAAATCATGAGATTGTATTTTCTTCGGCACGTTCAATAAATTTTTCATTTTTGGTCTCTTTATTCATCATTTTGTCCCAGACGTATGAATTATTCACATCTAAAAAACTATGACACTGCTGCTACCAGATGCAATATGCCTAATGTGACCGCTACCACGCATTGATCGACAACTGATCGCTACAGAAGCCGCGTCGAGGCCGCGCCAATGTGTTTCTGCTTATCTCTGAATAAAGAACAGGAAGTTGCATAATGTCTCACAAAGTGGGTCCGGGATGGATGTTGCATATGGTCGATTTCCCTTTCACTTTGAAGAGAGAACAACTTGTTCCGAGACTTCTTTGTCTGAAGCAACTAACATGAGTCGTACTTGGAGGTTCAATATGGGCGCCTATGTCCCACTGATATACGAAGTAGAAAAGCGTTATGCATCTTCCTGTTATTCTTTATTCAATGCTGCATATCGAGACTGCTACCGCCTCCTGATCGCTACCGCAGCTGCGATGGCTAATAGCATTGAGTATTAAACTCGGGATCATGATATCGCCTTTATGATGACTTATCCTCTTCTCAAGTTGTTGTGTGGTTTCACTCACGTAGAACACTTCACAGTTCGAGCAGGGAATCCGGTATATTAAATCTTTTTATTGATTAAGTTCAAACCGATCTTTCAATTCAGTAAAAACTCCTTGCTGCTATCCTCAGTTTATCATGTCTTAAAACATTGGTCAGAATGGATGTTAACCCTTTCACTCTAGGTAACGACGCATATATTATAGTCTCCTGTGGTTCATTTTCTATATTTGAAGTTGTTGATGTGGTATGAGCTGCTGCAGCAGCTCCACCATTCTCATTTACTATGGTGCTAGTGCTGAACATCAACCTCCTGAGTAGACGTCTGTAATAGCCGTTGGACTCGAGGATGGTAGTTGAATTTAGTAAGTTCTTAGTCCTCAGCGAGGGGTGTTATATTTTAGTTACTCTGTTCTTCATATTAAGAATTAAATCAACCTTTTGACTTGATGGATTGCTCGATTGATAGTGTTTGAATCTATTTGAACATAAGGGTTTTCTGTACCAATCTAATTGTATTATGTTTTCTGGTGTCCTGATGACCTTCGTATCGAAGAATTTTCTTATCATCAAAACGAAAGTATGTAGAATTTAAAATGAATTGTGTTAAATTCATGAAATCGTTTTTTTCAAGTTTGGTATGTGGTGAAATAATATGCCATTTTGGTTCTATTACATTTAAGGCTAGAGTTGCAGGAATGTTAGAATAGAGCGACGCCACATCAAGACTGATCAATTCATAATTATCAGGAAGTTGGAAATCATTAAAAAGTTCTGAAAACTGAAAGGAGTTTCTGACATAATAGGTGATCTGTGGAGCAAATGCCTCTGATAGAATGTCAAACGTAAACTTAACCAAATTCGAAATTGGCGTATTAATTGAGGAGACAATAGGCCTAAGGCTTGAATCACTCTTATATGAATCTTTGGAAGTCCATAAAAACGTGCCATTCCAGCAGATTCGTCCACTATCAATCGGCCCATCCATCAAGTCAAATGGTTAATTTAATTCTTGATATGAAGGACAGAGTAACTAAAATATAACTTACTTATAAGAACTTACTAAGTTCAACTTCCATCCTCGAGTCCATAGGATATCCCAGCCGTCTACTTAGGAGGTTGATGTTCAGCACTAGCAATAGAGTAAATGAGAATGTGGAAGCTGCTGCAGCAATTCATGCCACATCAACGTCACATATAGAAAATGAACCACATGATACTATAATATGTGCGTCGTTACCTAGAAGTAAAGGGTTAGCATCCAATTTCATCAATGTTTTCCGACATGATGAACTTGGGATAGCAGCAAGGAATATACTTACAGGTTGGCGAGTTTTTACTAAATTGAAAGATCGGATTGAACTTAATCAACAAGAAGATTTAATATACCGGATTCCCTGCTCGGACTGGAAAATGGTCTACGTGGGTCAAACCACACAACAAATTGAGTAGTAAACATAAATTCAATACTCAATGCTAATGGTCATAATTTTTGATAGATTTGAATCATCCGAACTATACTCGTCGACATCCGTCATTCTTAATCAATAATCGTATATTTATGGTTTTCCCGACAGTTCAAGAATATGTATCGTCAATGTAATACTTTCCTAGCACGATCAATAATATTGACATTATGCGAAGGTTTTGTCAATATTGTTGATCATGTGATATGATATGCAATCAATATTATCCGTAATACCTTCGCATAGTATGGATACTACTGATTGTATAAGTCGAATATATTATATTGTGGCTTCATGTCCTTGGAGTGTTAGTGAAATTTCTGATATTATGGTTTTCGATACCTCTCATCCAAATCCTTCGGAAAGACTGATTGGGACAAATACGTGTGCCATTCATATACAAATGCGAGGACAACTTCACTTTGAACTTCTTCACTCCTCCGAACTACGATGTGGCCTAAAAGAAGGAAACATTTTTTCGCTACTATTCCATCCTTGTGTGCATTACACACGTCCAGTATAAAAAAATGCACTGCTCATCTCAAAATAATATATATATATATACTGTCGTTTTTCTAAGGGTCTCGACCTGGTGTGATAAAGAAAACTCTTTTTTCTCTTGCCAAGCTTTCGGAATATTTTATTCCATCCTCAGGGCTGCTAACAAAGGTTTTATACAGTTATTAGATCGATACATTTAAATAAAGACAACACAGACTTACAGAATTTGAGATTTTTACAACTTCTACGATGTTTTGGTATTTTGAAATTTAAATTCGTTAACATCCAGATCGTCTCCTATTTCGTGTATAATTGCGTATCAATTTTCATCATCCATTTGACATTTGAAATATTGTTTTGTCAAAACAAATTTTTCTTTGGACTCGGTTGTATGATTTTTTAACCAGTCTGATTTATAATTCTATTCTTGTCACCATTGCATGCATTTTTCATATCAATCTCATAAAAAGGGAAAAGAAACGGACAAGAAACAAAACAGAGAAACAAAAACACAAAAAATTTTTTTTTTTAAAATACAAAAATCATTAAATATAAAATCTTGTCTCATCATCATTCATCTCTAGGTCCTTCATAATATGGTTCTCTGTTGGGGCAGGTAAGTAGGTATGTGTAAATGTTGCTTAAATTCCTAGTGTCCGATTTTTTGTTAATTACATCAGTTTCTTTGTTGATGTGGATCATCTCTAGTATCAGTCTTTTGTTGTAATTTGTATGCTTGTCCAGAATTTCAACCTGATCAAAATTAAATTCATGTTTTTTCTCTATGGAGTGTTCTGCCAACGCACATCTTTGATTTCCTTTTCTAATATCACTTTTGTGTAACGCTATTCTGTTTTTTAACCATTGTGTTGTTTGCCCCACATATTTTCCATTGCAATCCCTACATTCAATCCTATAAATCACATTGGATTGTACCATTTTTGGTGTTTGATCTTTCAACTTACTGTATATGTTTTTTACTGCTCTTAAACTGTATTGTGCTATTTTTATGTTTTCTTCCTTGAAGCAGTTTATGATTTTGTTAGAGAGATTCTTGATGTTCGCTATACTGCTAAATTTTATTTCATCTGTTCTTACACCTTCTGGAGATATTTCTGGTGGAGGAGCTGTATCTACATTGTTGTGGTGTGTTGAATATAATATTTTCGATATTAATCTTGGTGGATAAGAATTTTCTTCCAAAATCTTCTTCAATTCTTTTTTGGAATTTTCGATGAACGTTGGGTGACAAACTCTCTGTATTCTCCTATACATCTCTCTTATGCTGTTTAGCTTCATTTTCATTGGATGGTCCGAATGGTAATTAATCAGTTTGTTTGAGGCTGTGGGTTTCTTGTACCAATCTAAATAAATTCTATTTCCTACCCTATGCAATCTCGTGTCTAAGAATGCAACTGTTCCCTTTTCATCCTCCCTTTCTATTGTGAATTTTAAGTTGCTGTCATAACTATCGAAAATTTCTACTATATTATCAACCTCTGATTCTGGTATTGCCATAATGAGGTCGTCTACGAATTTTTTTAGGAAAGCTAATCTATAACTGAGCTTTTTGGTGACCGTTTTTAACAAATCGTCCATGATATGTTGTGCCAATATGGGGCTTGCCTCTGATCCCATTGAACACCCAAAATTCTGTATATACCATTCATTGTTATATGAAAAATGGTTGTGTGAAAGTATGAAGCTGACCAATTCTATAAATAGTTCTTTAGGAATTTCGGTGTGCAGCTCTATTGTGCTCCACTTTTGTTCGATGATTTTTATTATCAAGTCTCTTGAGATGTTTCCAAATAAATTTATTACGTCTAATGATATAATGACATAATTTTCAGGTAGGTGGAATTCATTTATGAACTCTGCAAACTCGAAGGAGTCTTTTATATAGTAGTCATTATTTTTATCATATGATTCACTCAAAATGTCAGTTACTATTTTAGAGATATTTGTCAATGGTCCAGTATTTCGCCAACACGTCTTTCTCCAACAAATTGGCCGCTCGGAACAAGTTGGGTTCTGCGAATCGAACCTAACGGCCGACCGTGAACACAATAACTTCCGAAAGAAACAACTCGATATTTGTGAAGAAGGTTTGGACCTTAATAACGAAGGCCGAATTCGAGAATGGGTTAGATACACAATGATTCCATACCCATTCAAAATTTTATTTTCCCAATATTTCCAAAAATACAGAAAAGATCGAATTGAAATCCAGTACTCTATCGAAAAATGACAGTTTGAAGGTTCATACAGAATTTAATGAGGATAATATGCTAAGACCACAGAATATTGAATGGCACGATCATCACGATATTTTGCACAACCTTGCCTATCAGCATTTTCGAATTAACTGCCGAGTTTCATCATGATTTAATCCGTATTTTTCAGTCATTCCGAAAAAACAACGATATCGAGAGAAAAAAAAACACGAGATTCAACATATATTTTCACAATATTTTCGAAAATTAAAGCGAAATTGCGAAGTGGCTAGAACTCTGAAATCATTCAACCGATTTTGCCCATTAACGAAATTAACCTTTGTATTTCGAAATGCAACCAGCCCTGAAATTTTCAAATCGATATAGTCCTCCGTACGTACAGATCAAATCGGATTGAAACCCAGTAATTTATCAAGAAATTGCAGTTCGAAGGTTCATACAGAATTCAATAAGTATAATATGATTAGATCACGAAATATTCAATATTTGAAAAAATTTTTCGAGATTTCTTCTTCAAATTGTAGACATGACATGACAAGATCATTGCGAACATTTCGTACGAAGGTATCCATCAGCATTGTGAAACTAGTTTTCGAGTCTCATCATGATTGAATCAGTATTCTTTGAGTTATTCCGAAAAAAACAACAATATTGAGAAAAAACCTCGAAATTTTACATATTTTTTCCCAATATCTCCGAAAATGACAGCTCTATCGAAATGAAATTCGGTACGCCATTGTGAAATAGAAAGCTCAAGATATAACCAGAATTTTCCGAATAAAATGAATAGTTTTCGGGAAAAAAAATTTTTCCAAAAATATTTTGAAACAAATTTTTCGGAACTTACTGACAGCAGGCTCTCAACAAAGTTTCGCAAGAAGTTGCCACTCCTCATGCTCCAACTAACTGCCCAGTTTCAGTTCAATCACTTAGGTAGTTCTGGAAATATCTGGAAAATAACCTCAAAACTTCAAATGGCTATTATTCCGAAACCGTTCCACCGATTTTGCCCATTAACGAACTTTAACTCCACATTTTCAAACCAACCCTGAAATTTTCAAGTCGATAGACTCCCGTAATCGTGCGTACGGACAGCTGGCCGGACAATACATAAATACAAATGCATCAAAAAAACGAAAACAGTTCGAAAATATACTATCCAATAAATTTCACTAATTGACGATAGGAGATTTGGAATTAATCATTGGGAAATACTCAATCCTCAATATGATACAGAATATTTTCTCCCATAACGCCTTATGCCTGCACATATCTTTTTTTTTTTTTTTTTTTTTTTCGGCCCTGAGGTGGGGGGACGCTAATGCATTGTCCGCAGCGGGCCTTATGATCTTATGCTGAGTGCTGCGGAGGTATGTGGGACTTGCACCCACTAAACCACCCTCCTCTTTCCCCGGGTATTATCGCCACCTGGAAAATTGGCTGCAAGCCCATGCTTCAGGTGCGTGCCTGCACATATCTTGAAAAGACTTTAAACCATATATGTGTCATGGTTTCACTATTTCTTAAACCATGGATAACATAGTAATATGAAAACTTCTGACTAGTCTTCTTTTGATTTTTACCAAATAAAATTGTAGCAAGAATTTGGACAATTTCTTTATTGAATCAAATTTAGCACATTGCCGGATTTCATTTTGAACATCATCTGAATCGATCGAATTTGTTGATTTTCTCGGAAATACCCGACAAAAATCATCATTCTATCTAGTCTAATAAGAGTAGAACCTGTGTAGCTAGGAGCCTTGATTAGGAATTACAAAGTTTTCGAAATGTCGGCAATGTGCTTAACTACATTCAATACAGAAATTGTCCAAATTCCTGGTAATATTTTAGTAGATATAAAATCATTGATGCTACAAACAAACAGTTTTTGATGTTATTCTCATCAAAGTAGTATCTTTGCTTTCGCAAAAATAGTAAATTTTATGAATGATCAATTCAATAACAATTAAATATTGTTGTCACTGAAAACTAAAGACATGACGCTCTGTATTCCGTTTTGTGAATAACCCTCAACACCAATCTCTGAACGATAGAAAACAAAAGAACTTGCTTCCCAAAGAATAAATCTGTAAGAAATGAACGATTAAAAAAAAGTATCTGCCTAAATCCTTAAGGTATATATTACAGAGTTTAACTTTTCCATAAGATATTTTATACGTTTCACTTCAAGGAATGATCAATAGAAAAGCCCAAAAACTTCATTGTGCCAGAAAATTTGTTGATAATCACCATAGCCAAAGTTGTTAGGATATTGCTATGCGGATCTCTCTGTAGAGAATATCCTGAAGGAGGATTTCCACGTATAACAAAGTGTAAGTGTGAGTGGATTAGAGAGTAGTTACACACTGTTTTCTTTTATTTGAAATACGCTTCGACAACTAGGTCATTAGCGTTTATGGTACATTGAATTATTACATTATGATGATAAAACAATCATATTTTAATATTGATGTCCTTGATGAAGTTCAGGTTATTCAGCACCTTAGGATTGTTGATGTTGAGGGCGTCTTCTATCTTCGAAGGAACATCGTAGGTTTTTCTTTTGGTGTTCCATTCGTTCATGGCAGTTCACTTGCAAAAGCTCTCGATCAGCTTTTTCATTAACGAGTATTCCCATATGTGATGGAATCCATAATAGAATAGCTTTTTCACTTTGTTGGGAAATTTTATGTTTTATTATCAGTATTCTATCCACGGTGAACTCAAACAGTAATGTTTTTCACATATTATAAAATTAAGCGTTTCTGTTACACCAGAAATCTACTCTTTCCAAAACTACGGTAATTTATCTTGAGAGGGATTATTGAGAATAAATAACGATTTTATTTCCAACATCAACATTTCGTTCTATAAGGCGGCTTGCACACCGGAGCAATACGCAATAAGCAGCCAGCAATAGGCAATAAGCAACAGGCAATGCATTTTAAGCTACCAGTTTCTGTTACACCAGGAATCTACTCTTTCCAAAACCACGCTAGTTTATCTTGAGAGGGCTAATTGAGAAGAAATTACAATTTTATTTTTAATATCTGCATAATCGAATGTCTCGAATTAACGGAGCTTGCATTAAGAGCATTGACATTACTTTGATTTTTCTGCCCTAATCAGCATGAATAGACTCGCTGGTGGGCAATTCTCGAATCAGGTGACTAGACAACGACTACGGTGGTGACGTCATAACGAGCACAGTTCTTGAACAGGTTTTCTCGAGTTGGCAACACTATGGCCATGCGAACTATGGCAGGCGAGCAATTCAGTCGAGCTGAAATAAAACGTTCTCGCCTTTGAACTAGACCAACTCACCGTTGTGTAAATTGCGAATTAAAAATATCTAGTTATGTTTGAAATAACTTGAGCGTAATTCACTTGTTAATATGGCTTCATTGGAAGAAATCGCGTTATTACACGAAATGTAAGTTCTAGAGGGGGCCGAAATCCAAGCGGAGACCACTCCCCGAATATTTCATGTGCGAAAGATTATCGAAGAATTTAGTGAGATTTCTTACAGATATTGTGTCAAATCATATAGCCCAACCGTCGAGATTTTCCGTCGTTGATACTCGAGTCGAGGTAAGACCTTCTACCCACTCATTTGTTTTAAATCAGTTACGTAACGGGTAAGCTGTAAATTAATGAAGTAGTGACCCTCGTTGAAATAATCATTTTGTAGATTCTATCAAATCCATGGATTTCCAGGTGTTGTGAGATATATTGATTGAATGATAGCAATGTTCAGTAAAAAAATATTTCGAATCAGTACCAATTTACAGACATGATGTCCAAAACATCGAGGAAAGATAGCAATATTTCATGAATTCTCATAATACCATTATCTCGAAAATGAAAAATTTTACCTAAAAGTTTTTCGATATTCTGAGCGATCATGACCTAGTCTATCACCAGTACAAATATTGTTCAAAGTTTACCGGACACCCTGTATAAGTTAATAGGAAAGGTTAACATTCTATCAATGTGCAACTGGTATTATTAAATTTATAGTTTTCATAAGGAAGGCATTCACAAACTTTTACTCTTGTAAATTTACACAGAAATACTCAAAACCACTTTTATTTATTGGGTATGTTGAAGAAGGATTATCGCACATTATACAGCATGCTTGTTAACACAAGATCAAAACTTCTCCTCGATCTTCTTTTGGAAAACCAATATAGTATTTTGGCCTCTAGAAGTGATATGTCCTGAATTAAGACCGTACCACAGTCGTATTTAATGCATTTCTAGAGACGGCTATGACCGTACATACTTTTGACTTTTGACTTGCACATTGAACCAATTCAAGCAATCCATTCGTCCATTTTGCAGTGTTGCCAAGATCACTCATTCGAATCCTCGGAATGAAGAGCATAAGGAAGGAGCATAATGCCTCACAAAGTGGGTCCGGGATGGATGTTGCATATGGCCGACTTTTTTTTCACTTTGAAGAGAGAACAACTTGTTCCGAGACTTCTTTGTCTGAAGAAACCTTTGAATAAAGAACAACAGGAAGGAGCATAACGCTTTTCTACTTCGTATAAAAGTGGGACATAGGCGCCCATATTGAACCTCCAAGTATGACTCATGTTAGTTAGTTTCTTCAGACAAAGAAGTCTCGGAACAAGTTGTTCCCTCTTCAAAGTGAAAGGAAAGTCGGCCATATGCAATATCCAACCCGGACCCACTTTGTGAGACATTATGCTCCTTCCTTATGTTCTTTATTCAGAGGAAGAAACTAACTAACATGAGTCATACTTGGAGGTTCAATATGGGCGCCTATGACCTACTTTTATACGAAGTAGAAAAGCGTTATGCTTCTTCCTGTTGTTCTTTATTCAAAGTTCGAATCACATATTTCAGTTAAGTATACGACGCCGACAGTTTCGAGAATTGATCCAATAGATGCCATTCGCTAAAATCTGTGTGACATCGCTCGTCGACTCTCGTACACGTTTCGCAACGAATAGACTCGAGAATCGACCCCAGGTCCGTCGCAACATCGTTTATCGTTTAACATTCGTTCTAATACCGGAGCAATAAGCAAGGCCAGCATGATTTATGTTTAAATATTCCTCGGCATCCCTTGTTGCGAGGCGTATACCTGAAAACCGAGTTGTGATCTTACGAGTTATTTCGCCTGGCGCGACTACCCATCAGAATCATGTTGAACACACAAAATAGAAAATGGTGGTCTCAAAATATGAAATGTTGATAATATCCGTGTGTCTTTTCAACAAATTTTGCACTTGCTGACTTCGGAAAGCTTGCATGAATCCAGCTTAGGAATGATCGTAACGATAATGTTATGTTTGGGGTCTTTTCTGGTATTCTTGTCCTACTGAACATTCAAGGGAGATTCATATTTATATAGCGTAAAGACCAATCTTCAACATAGGGTCGTGCAGTGGAGTAGTAAGTCGAATCAATTTAATTGAAAAAATGAATTCTGGTTGATGATTTTCCTCGCTACGGTATAATGCATGTATGAAATATTTTCACTTCTGAACTATCATTTCTGAATTTAATGCGCTCTCATATTTGTGCTTGAGTTCAGTGTCCTGGACTACATCCCATTATACAGGGTGAGTCAAGTTGTACACTAATTTCAACCATAGATTCCTGTCATCAAAGAAAACTCTTTCTTCATTCACAATTTTTCCAAATTCGGCAGCGGTAGAAATATACATACTGTTGAAATTTCCAACCATACCAGTCATTCTATTTTGGAATCCTTATTTAAATGCACCAACGTTGGAGATACTTGTAAAACTCGCCTTATACTCTTTGGATGAAATGGGTTCGATCAAGAAGAGTTATTGAAACTCTTCAAAGTACGAGTAGCCAATTTTACTGTTGACGTAAAGAAAGCTAAAGCGAGCACGTACAGCCAGTATTCATTAGCTACCAAAGATTTTTCTGTTTTCCTGGTGCTAAATTTTTTTAATTCAAATTCATAAGTTATATCTTCAATATTGAAGAAACAAGCACGAAATTGGAATTCATCAACTAGTCTTCCTTCAATTACACGAAGCGGTCTTTGCCCTCCCAGAAATGTGCACAAACTGTGCACATTGTGCACACTCTAAGGGGCTAAGAATTCCTCGTGCGATTAATGAAAGATTCTATATTTTCCGTATACTTTTCATTAGGAGCAAACAATATCTCGAATATAACGGGGTGATTTTTGGATGCCAGATTTCGTTTTTATCAGAAAATTTGCTGGGTGTAAATGGGTGAAGAGAATTGTAAGAATTCGCAATATTGCCACATTTCATATTCAAGAATTTCCCCAAAAACTAATCACTAAAGCCAGCAGAACGACACCTCACACCTCCTATTAACGTCGAAATTTCTCGGAATTCTAATATTTCTCGCGGCTATTGGTTAAAGCATGCAGACTGTGCGCAGGTGCCTGACCTTGAGATCTAAACGAGGTTTAATGAAACTTGAATGTGGCTGTGTTGCCGGAATGTGCGAAGCAGTAATTTACCGGCATATGGTAAGTGTTTGCTCTTAAGAGCAAACAGTACAGTTGGCTGATAAATTATGGCTTCGTGGAAATCAGAAAAATAAAATTTTTAACAAAATAGGTGCATTGAAATGCGACACACTTGAACACAAGAAATTGTGTTTCTTCGGATAAGACTTGCCTACCACCACACAACTTAATGTTGAAGATACAATCAAGTTGTTTATACATTTGAATTCCGCTTATATGTCCAGTAGTACAATTTTATGTACAGAGACGATAGCTCTGAAGCTGCATTTATATGTAAGCTTTTCGCCTTTTCACTCATACAGTATAGTCACCTGTTTGACAGTTTCGAAGGGTTTTTCCAATATTTTTTTTGTTGACTTGATGGATATTTTCATTTTTTAGTTTTTTTGGGTTTTCATTCCCAATATCTGGAACAGAACTATTAAAATTGATTAAAAATTGTTTTTTCATGAAAAACGCAGGATTCAACTTTTTGTCAAGGATAGTTTCTTGGAAAACAAATTGCCTAATGAACGATACAGCAACAATACAAACGATAAACAAAGCGAAAAGTGAGGATTCAGAGTATAAATCTGACTCTTTCATCAGACAAGGGAGAAGATTCAAGAATTATTTTCTTTCGATGTCAATTTGACAAAAGTCTCCACACGGAACAAAAAATCGAAAGAAAATAATTCTTGAAATTTTCTGCTTTTTCTGGATTTGTTCCTTTGTCTAATGAAAGAGTCAGATTTGTACTCTGAAACGTCACAGTTTGCTTTGTTTATCGTTTGTATTGTTCCTGTATTGTTCATTTCGCAATCTGTTTTCAAAGAAACTGCTTTTGACAATAGTTTAATCCTGCAACAACTTTTTTATTTAATTTTCAATAGTTCTGCTTCAGGTATTGGGAGCGAAAACCCAGAAACAACCTAAAAATTATGCGATATCCTGCCAAAATAAGCGTCAATCGACGCTTAATGGATGTTTTCAACAGACCATGTTTTGGGTCCACTATTTTCTAATTTTTGTGTTGATATGGTTCTGATTAGTAATCGAATCGGAAAGTTTCCTTGAAAAATTGAATGGTATGTTAAGAAATTGAAATGAAAAAGTCTTTTTTGGGGATGAAAATAAAATGTTAAAAATTAACTATTTGTGCTCACTGTGGTAGAATACTGATAAGAGAATGGTGTGTAACTACTCTCTAATCCACTTACACTTTCTGCGTCTAACGCACGTTTCGGGAACCAGGTTTCCTTCGTCCAGAGGCATATCGTCACTTACTACAGGACAAGTTCACTCGAGTGGGGAGGGTGGTATACAGGACCAATAGGGAAAGGGTTGTTAAATGGCCATCAGGGTAGTGCTGGGCTATCAAGGGTGAGTCAAGTAAATATTTGGAATAATGGGTTACTTATGTCCCATATCTTTAATAGCTTTACGGATTTTTCTGAATGAACGGTTGTTGGAACGTGATAAGCGACCGCTGATTTCTGAGGATGGTTGTTACGTATATGGCTCATATGTTCTTTTAATATCGTATTGATGTTCTTTGCTGTTTGTTCGATGTTGGATTTATCGCAGTCTGAACATTTTATTTCGTGAATGCCCAATTTTAAGTCATCCGGAATTTTATCAAACTTATTTCCCAAAAGTTGTCTAGTTTCCGTGGAGGTTGGGAAAGCTTACTTAAGATTTACTTTTTTGGAAATGTTCAGCAGTTACTTAGCAAATGCAAGAAATGAAAGGAACGGGAAAAAGAAACGGTTTCATGACATTTAAGAATCACCCTGAAACCTAAAAAAAACTGCTAAACATTTTCAAAAAAGTGAATAGCTTCCACAATCGCCACGAAAACTAGACAACTTCTGGGAAATACGTGCGATAAAATACCGGATGAATTAAAATCGGGCATATACGAAATAAAATGTTCAGACTGCAATAAATCTTACATCGGATAAACAGCAAGGAACATCAACACGAGATTTAGGGAACAAAAAAGCCATATCCGTAACAACCATCCTGACGAATCTGCGGTCGCTAGTCACGTTTTGATAACCGGTCATTTAATTTCAGAAAAATCCGTGAAGCTATTAAAGAGTTCAGGTAAAACTTACTCAAATAAGCTTGAAGGTATATGGGTACATATATTGAAAAGAAGAAATGGATTGCTAAACAATGATCTTACCCCCATTAGTAACCCATTATTCCAAATATTTACCTGACTCACCCTTGATAGCCCAGCACTACCCTTATGGAATTTTAACGACCCTTTTCCTATTGATCCTCTGTCTACCACCCTCCCCACTCAGTCAGCATGTGAATTTGCACCTGTAGTTAGTAACGATATGTCTCTGGATGAAGGAAACGTGGTTTTCGAAACCTGCGTTAGACGCAGAAAGTGTAAGTGAATCAGAGAGTAGTTCCACACTGTTTTGTTTTGACAGATCTGATTCGAATAGGGTGTGCAGAATATTCAAGAATTCCGTCAACATGATATCTATCATCAAAAGTCTCTTCTATAACTTTCGAACAAGTGCAGTTTTCGGTGATGATTCTCAGTATCGGAATATACTTGGGAAAACTCTCGGACCGTTATATGTTGGTGTATCTCGAATGATGGGATCTCATGAAAGCCATTATACATGATGTAAATAAATAGTTGCGAATAATCTTAACAAGTGATTACTCGTCAAAGAATAGGGTGAGTCTTTAATTGAGCAGCCCCTGCTTGTATACAGCCCCCTGAAGATTTCACCAGAAAAGCAATTTTCAATTGTTTTCTTCAAAACGGTAAAGTTTAGCGAAAAACACAGGTTATATTTAGTGTTCAGAATAAATGAAGCCCTCTGAAATTTACATGATAATTATTACTGAGAAGAAAAGTTTCTTGCAAAATGAATCTAAGGGGTGATATTTTTACCTGCCTAATTCTATTTTTCTGAGATATTTGGTTTGCTAGAAAAGAATTGAAAATTGCTCTCGTAGCATTCTCTAAAAGGAGCTCTAACTAAGCAGGGGCTGCTCCACAAAAATTATAAAAGGACCACCCTTTTTTATATAATATAATCCTTCTTAATCCTTCCCGCAACTATTTATACACACCCTGTATTTCATTCTCAAAAACAAAAGAATAAGGGACGTGAGCTTGGGAGAATCGTCAGTATGATATACTCATGTAAATATTCATATTTCAGAATCCCTTCCTTCTCTCTCTTTTTTCCTCAAAGCCTTATTCTCTATACTTTTTTAGGGTTGTGCTTTCAGTTTCAGCCGAGGCATGTATTTGGTATATATCGTGTTGCCTGCGTGTTGTTGCCGGCCGACTGAAAAATCACAACTAGAACCTACTCCACTTCCGATCCACTCATTCTTTGCGATTTTCGAGTAATTAATTGATTTACTTATTTTCATAGATATTAATACAAAATGTACTCCGTCAATATTCCCATTGGTATGAAAATTGTCCTCTCATTTGAAATCCGTACATTTTAAGGATAGGAATATACTATACTGTTTGGAATAAAATTTAATTTTCTTCCAAGGCATCTTACGCTATTTGAAAAAACGCAGGTTTGAGTGTGTCTAAAAATATTCTCGAATGATTTTGGACGTATTTCATTACGCATGTATGATACAAGGGATACTGGTAATTCCCGAAATTTCAGTTTTCTATTATTTTCCATTATTCCAACTGCCAAAGTTATGAATTTTCAAATGAAGCTATATTTTGCAATAAAGAAGTAAATCAATCGATCACTCGGAAAAAGCTAGAGATAGGAATGGTAAAATGATGGCTAATCAAAAGAAGCACTGATATAAGGGTGTTGTATCTGAAATTTATTATTAGTACCTTTTTGATCTAAGCAACTATTGAAATCCAATATTTGTATCCTCCACAGGTAATCCAGGAATCATTAAGAATTTGCGTGAATAGGACTGTCCTATTACTACACATTCTGAATGATTCCTGGATCTTCTATACCTTTCCATCTTCAAATTGAGACTTAACAATATCAAATTGCGAATTATTATATTCAAATTGGGACTGAACGAAATCAAATTGGGAATTATGACATTCAAATTCTGCTTGCGATATGTTCGCACTTTCTTCGCCCAATAAAATTTCCGGAAATTCCGCAGACATGTTTCTCTTAACCCCAGCCTTCAAACTTGACCACGCAAGCTCAATTGGATATGAGGCTATAGGGACTCAGTATAAGAAAACGATGCCGACTGAATTCGACCTCCTGAAATACTGTCTCTATCCCTCCATGACAGGGGGCATTATCTGTAACCAAAACTACGTTTGAATAGTCTTGAGGATAAATGAAGAGGTCAGAGAGGAAAAGAAACACCTTTAATTCGGCCGACGTTTCGACATATTCAATGTCTTCATCAGGGCACTGTTGTATAAGATAAAGGAATAAAACATATATTACATGGAATAGAAAGGCACAAGTATTTACACAGTTGGTTTGACACCAAAAAAATTTAAACAACTAGACGGCTGTGACAATTCTGCATAATCGGACAATCGATCACTCATTCACCTAAAGACAATCAGATTTCAATACTTACAAATTGATTCGGTTTCTTTCATGAATAAAAACAAAAACAAACATTCAATATGACACAGAGAAAATCCAGCAAGAACAGAGCAATAAGTAACATGTGAACGATTCGTGTTTGTCATCCGTAAAGAATATCTGACATAGGTGGTATTTTACCTACTACGATTAGAATTCGTCTTTACAACATTGTGATAGCCTTGATTTAGATTCTGAATATCACTTCTGAAATTGACTGTCTTTTCGGTCATTATATGAAGCATCTCATGGAGGAGTCTTTTATATTAATGTTTATAAAGAAGTTTTCGTCCAGTACTCAAACTATTGGGACAGGGTAGAAGCACTCCGGTTCTATGAGTGTACCCCCATAAAACTGGCGTGCTGGCCTGCGCCTGTTCATCTGGTGCTTTTTCGGGCTTAACTATTCGTTTTGGGGTTATGTAGGTATCCTCTTCGTTTTTAGTTTTTTTGGTTATTGTCTATCCGCATTTGTTCATCTTCAGATAGAAGATACTTCTCCTTTCCATGGAGTTACACCGCTAACTTGATGATTGTGTGCCGATTTAGTCTAAGTCCACTGTGGATGTTCGCAGCGACATCTTTATTTTCGATGGCTACTTAACACTAAGTAGACTTCCACTTTACTTCGTACACACACTCCTTGGACTTGGCGCACCATGGAATTTCGACGAATTCTTGATCCTCAATTTTAAAATATCTTAATCCAGTCCTCTCCTTCCCGGAGCCAGTCTTAGCCCTCCTGTCAACAGGAGGGCTGGCATCCCTGGCTAGCTGTTCTTTTACTCGTACACCCCGTCGTTGCTGCTGGCTTGGCGGCTTAATCCTTGACGCCCTTGGACCTCCCATACCTTTTCGTAGAAAACTCTATCCTCAATGTGGATCCTTACAGATTCCATATTGCAAAAATATATGAGTGAAAGTGTCAATTCAGAACAGTTGCATCGATATAAGGAAGTAGTGGCTTGCCTGGTCGTTGATCTTGATTGTATAAATACAGTTTTAGGAATACATTCTTCTTCTAATTGAAATAGGGCGATTTTATTGTATTTTATTGTCCATTCATCGGAACCTTGAGTGGGAATAATTCTTATCCACAGATAATTTGTGCATTTCAATAAAATTGTTGATCGATGTCCTGTATCGTGTAATAAGTTAGTTGACGATTAAACCCTTATTCAGGCATCAGGGATGTATGGAATTATTCATTTATGATCAGATAGAAGAAAAAAATTCATATTTATACCATCATTCATAATATTCTTTTAGACGATCGAAATAGCAACAAATTACGACACAGTTTCATCTGTTGAACATAATAGATATTAAAACCGTACGACCCCATATCGAGGCTCCTGTTCATCTTAGGTCGATATAAAATATTCTTATAAATTTGTGCAGCTTCATCAATAACCTGGCCGACTTGCTTATCTTGCAGTTGTACACCCATATAGGATATGCGACAAGTTTGTTACAGCTTTCAAGCCGGCATGTCCCTATGTTAGGCCTTATGTGCTTGATCTTTGATCTGAAACTTCTTTCTTACAGCTGAACAAACAAACCTGTAGTAGTTTTGAAGGGCATCATTTAAAAAGTTGTAGCAATAAATTCGAAACTTTGAGTGGAATTTCCTGGGTAGGAAGTACCTCTTGTATCCCTGGGAGCGTCACTATATCGTATAATATCAGCAAGTTGAACAGATTTTTCTTTAGTCGATTTCCATTTGTAGGTGAATTCAGTGGAAAGAGTTAGACCTAAAAGTTCTCATCACAAAAAAGTAATACCTAATTATCGTCTATGCTTGGTTGGTTCCTTCTTTTCCATACTATTTTACATTCCCAATTCGTTTCTCTCAAACGAATTCGTGCAAGCAATACCGTAACCCCATACAGTAATATTTCAATGAGCTTAATCATTGGCACTATATAAACATACAGAGTGTAACAGCCAAATGGAATAAATTCGATAACGAATAAATGAGGGCGTGTTGGGAAGAACGCTCGGACACGTCGACTTGTAATTTTAAATGCGCATATTTTTCAAGAAAATAATATTATATAGGGTGTTCCATGTGACCGTGGCCAATCCCAACTTTCTTATTTCAAATGCAACCCCCTGTATATTACTTATTTTTTCGATTCTTCAGAGAATTCTATACACAATTCATGCACAATGTCCTATACCTATCTTCAACTATTTCGGAAATATTAAGTGTTTTCAGATTTAGTGCAAAAATCAACGTTTTGAATAAAAATTATTTTATTTCACAAATTCGGTACATTACACTTAAAACCTGATAAGTAATACTGATTATTTCTTGATAATTAAAAAAATAACAAAAAAAAACATTAATGTCAATGTAGGAAATGTTCAAAATGCTCGCCGCGAACGTCTTGGCAACATGCTAATCTGGTGTAAAATTGTCTTCCAACATTACTCAACATTTCAGGCGTGACTGATATAATCGCAAGTGTGATACGGTTTTTTAGGTCATCTAAGTTTAAGGGTTTTTTTTTTTGTTTTTTTTAATTTCTTCTCAGTAATGGTTTTTGCTTACTTTCTTCATATCAAGAGATAAATGGAAAATAAGTATTGAGTGTAATGTATCGAATTTGTGAAATAAAATAATTTTCATTTAAAATGTAAATTTTTGTAAAAAATCTGAAAACACTTAATATTTCCGAAAAAGTTGAAGATAGGTATTGGACATTGTACCTGAATTATGTCTAGAATTTTCTGAAGAATCTAAAAAATAAATAATATACAGGGGGTTACATTTGAAATAAGAAAGTTGGTATTGGCCACGGTCGCATGGAACACCCTATATAATTTTATTTTCTTGGAAACTATGCGCATTTAAAATTACAAATCGACGTGTCCGAGCGTTTTTCCCAACACGCCCTCATTTATTCGTTATCGAATTTATTCCATTTGGCTGTTACACTCTGTATAATATAGAGCAAAGTGATTTCGGAAATAATATAGACCAAAGTGGTTTCGGATAATCGAAATTTCGGTTATTCCGAATTTTTTTTACGATTCACCATTATCTAATCATCGAACAACTCCAAGTTTTTCCTGCAATCTGATAACAACGCGTTAATGTTTATTGCTCTAAAACTGCATTTTGTAAAATATTCGATAATAGAACTACTCATTTTGCGCTAATAAAAGAAGTTAATGCATATGTACTTGTAACACTCTGTCGGCTAACCAGAACAGTTCGCATTTTAGACCGTCGTATCGCCGTGAAACCCCGAGGGAAACCACCTAGCAGCATAGGTGAATCCCAGACGCATTTCGTAGAATGCGAATTTTTTCGGTTAATCGAGATTTTTGTTTTTAAATAGTTTGTATCGGATAAACCGGATTTCGTAAAATCGCGAGTCGGATAATCGGGATTGTACTGATTTCATATATGGAAAAATCTGAATTTCTCTTCTAGGAAACCTCTGGAAAAAAAACTCGCTTCAAATATATTCTACAATCTATTTAGATCACACAAAACAATAAGTTGAACGTACAGCAGAGGCATCTTGCTGATCCGAGTGTGTATGGAAGAATTATTTTAATAAGAATTCGATCCAGAGGTCACAAGCTCTGTTGTCACGGCTTTGCTACTTCTAATATTACTAGCGCAAACACCAATTATGTGAATTTCACAACAAGTTGCGATGACTCTTCGGAAACTATCCAATACTTCTTCATCATTTCATACCAATCGAAGAGTATGTAACTTTGCCACTCACGCCAAATTCATAGTTGAAATAAATATGCAAGTAAGTCACGTTGAGTTGTATGACTTGAATTTGGAACAGTACATACAGTGCGCGTCAAAATTATGGAACAAATTCATTTTCTCAGAAGAAAAATATTTGGCAACAAAATCCTGAAACAGGTCAATTTTTGTTCCACCTTTAACAAAATTTTATGCATTTTTGAAGGATTTTTATTGCACCCTGTGCCATTCAAATCAACCCTCTAAATTTTTCGTATAGGGAAAGTAGGTCATGTGGTACTTTTTTGGCAAGGTCTTTGTATCTTCTTTACAGGCGTGCAGAAATTAGTTAGTTCAAAGAGGTTTTCAGTATGTGCATTTTGTCATGGCTCGAGCATTCACTTTGAGACGATGGTACCTGATGAAATTTTTCACCGAATGAAAGTCGACCATTACAGTTGTGCATGAACAAAACTGTAATGGTCGACTTTCATTCGGTGACAAATTTCATCAGGTACCATCGTCACAAAGTAACTGAGCCATGACAAAGTGCACATACTGAAAACCTCTTCGAATCAACTAATTTTTCGAAAAATAAATTTTTCCTGAAAATTTCTGCATGCCTTTAAAGAAGATTTAAAGACCTTGCCAAAAAAGTACTACATGACCTACTTTCCCTTTTCAAAAAATTTAGAGGGTTGAGGGGGGAAGGCACAGGGTGCGTCAAAAACCCTTCGAAAATGTATATAACTTTGATAAAAGTGAAACAAAATTGACCTGTTTCAGGATTTTGTTGCCAAATATTGTTCTTCTGAGAAAATGAGAATTTGTTCCATAATTTTGACGCGAAATGTATTCATCAACTTCGGAATATTGCTTTTGAGGAAAATACCACTAGTTTTTTTCTCATTATCGAACTTTAACAGGCGTTCATGGGAATGATGATGCAAATATCAATATTAAAGTTTTTAACGGATCTAAGACAGATTCACCAGAACTTTTCATTTTCTTCTCGATACGATTGCGACTCCTCGACTTCCTGTGATGGATTAGGTTACTCGAGCGTCGCCTACAATTTTGTGGAGGGGTCTGAAGTCTAGGTCAGTCAATTAAAGATGAATGATAAAATAGAAAAGAGTCGGAGATAAAAAGACTCTCATAAAAATTAATTTGCAACTAGGAGGAGATTTATTTTTTCCTGAGCATTACCACTGCTTTCACATCAAACTCGCAACAAGAATCGATAATTCAATCCAAAAGTTGTAGAAATAATATTTTGGTTAATCCATTGAAAGCCTCTAATCCAAATAGTACCTCGATAATAAAGTTGTACATTGGATTACGTATGAAAATATTTATATCATACGGTACAATACGGTACGGTCGAACATATTGTGAATATCTAGGCTATAATGTTACAGAAAACTGCCGTTTAGAGACACACTTTACGATGCACATAGATATTTTTGAACCAGATAAACGGATAACAGAAGGCATAGACTAGCCATCTACTATTCTTTTTCTCTTCTACATGAGCAAAGCTGACAGCTGTCTATTTCAATGTTTCCCCAAGACAAGTGGTAATTGAAAACTCAATCTTGAAATAGAATTCGACAATCAAGCGTGTTGAGAGATAGAAGCATAAAATGAAAAAACTTCCACTTTATATACACCTTTTTCTCTCAAAATTTATACAATTTTTGAAAAATACTAATCGGACTCAGTCGCGTTGTTTCATGTTATCATTGTGTTCATAATTATTCAGGAAATCTCTTTTGACCTAAACTATCACAAAGAAGACAGAAAATCAACCGTTTAGTTTTTGTATACCCGCCTATATCAGCTTATGGATCACATAATTAGGTAAATGAATATTTGAAACTGGTTTAGCGATAGCATGAGACAAACCTATTTATTAGTTATTCATAGTCATCACTGAAGAGCTGAATATTGCTGAAAATACACTAAAATTATTGCTGAAAAAAATAAATGGTGTCAAGTTCATTCGAAGATTCATCTTGATGGATACAGTATGCATACGAGAAACCTACAGTGCCCATACAGTTCACCAATATTTTTTCTAGAATTTAGCGGTCAGTTCATAGGAAAAATCACATGAGTATTGAAATCATATATTCATTTGTGTAAAATTTAAAAATGTTTGTACATAACAATAGTAAAATGGATCATCCACAACAATGTATTCAGTAAGTTATAAGGTCAGGATTTACAGGCTAGAGTTAATTATTCAACTTTCATATGTTCAACAGAAAAAAGTGCACATTTTGTACATTCTATTTCAACTTCCTGATATTAATACGAGAAGACAATTTTCTGTACATTCCTGCTATCATTTCTTATTGAAAACATTTTTGTCATATGTACATATTGGTTGAAGTATTTAGTGACTACTTGTGAAAAAAAATTTGAATGTTGTTGCCGTCTGATTTGCATTCAACAGAGAGACAAGAAGGCGAAGTGTACACTGATTTATCGTAGTATAAAATGCTTATAGTCTCGAACTTATGTCAATCCAGATACAAAGAAACATTATGGTATGTTATTTCTCTTCTTTATTTACTGTATAGCATCATCATCAATTGATAATTTTTAGATATCATTATATTCATTTAATCGAAAGCAATTTATCCGTAATGTTTTACTTGTACCATGGATATGTTACAGGCAACTTTATTAACCGGCAGCATTATTTGTAGCCCATTAAAATGACCGGCGGCTCGTGAACCATTTAAAAATTCAAGGTTTCACATTTGTCTCTTAGACAGGGCAGTATGAATATTATTTTGTCATTGTGCCGGGCAAAATGATACTATGCTGAATTATGTAGGAGTACTCCAATACAAAAAACATAAATATTACAGTTCAATCGTTTCATCATTTTGCCTGGTCATTATTCATACTGACCAGAGAAAAGTGCTAGTTTCTATAATCTTAGTTTCACTCACATTTTCCACTAGATAACGACGTCAGGTTTGGAGTGTAATAATTACATGATTTCATATTTGCTGAATAGTTTTGAGGAACATATTTGTGAAAAAAACCATTCAATTAGACAAGGCAAAACAATGTTTAAGGTAGCCCTTACATATATTATAAATTCTTGCAATTACGCTTTAGTACATTATTTGAGTAGGAATTAAGTATCCATCTTCCTTACAGTGGAGCATCTAGAGATTAAGTTGTGGGGGGTGTAATGTACCATATTTCAGAACGGCATTGCCATTATATGGTTTGTTGTAATTATTCAGTGTTGAAAAATATCAATTCTGGGGGTGATTATATGTGGGGTTGAAAAATGGTACCTAAATTTGCCTAACGAATCTTGTTTCTAAATACAGAGATTTTCCGAAATTCGTAAAATTTTGAAATGGCTCAAACTTCAGAAATATTTTACCGATTTCAATGATATTTCGTACGATTGGTGAAAAATTTGCCCAAATTTCGTGTGGGCAATTCTCGAATCAGGCGACTAGAAAACGATCACGGTGGTGACGTCATAACGAGCATATTTCTTGAACAGGTATTCTCGGGTTGGCGACACTATGGTTATGCGAACAATCGTGGGACCAATGCAGACGTCTAGCAGTTATAAGCAGGCGACCAATTCAGTCGAGCGGAAATTAAAAATTAATCTAGTTATGGTTGAAATAACTTAAGCCTAATTAGCTTATTGATATGGCTTCATTGTATAAAATCACGTTATTACACGAAGTAGAAGTTCTAGAGGAGACCGCTTCTCGAATATTTCATGTACGAAATATTCTCGAAAGATTTAGTGAGATTTCTTACAGATATTGTGTCAAATCATATCAACCTACGATATCTTACACCGTAGATACTCAAGTGGAGGTAAACATTTTACCTACTTATTTATTTTGAATCAGGTACGTAACGGGTAAGCTGGAAATTGATGAAGTAGTGACCCTCGTTGAAATAATTATTTTGCATATTCCATCAGACCCATGGATTGCCAGGTGTTGTGAGATACATTGATTGAATGATAGCAATGTTCAGTAAAAAAATATTTCGAATCAGTACCAATTTATCTCGAAAATGGAAAATTTTACCTAAAGTTTTTTCGATATTCTGAGTGGTCATGACCTAGTCAATCACCAGTACAAATACCAGACAACCTGTATATGTTAATAGGAAAGGTAAACATTTTATCAATGTGCAATTGGTATTATTAAACTTCATTTCATAAGGCGTGCATTCACAAACTTTTGTTTTTGCAAATTTGCACAGAAATGGTCATAACCACTTTTATTTATGGGGTTATGTTGAAGAACGATTACCGCACATTATACAGCATGCTTGTGAACACAAGATGAGAACTTCTCCTCGATCTGTTTTTGGAAAACCAATATAATATTTTGCCCTCTAGAGATGGTATGTCCTAAATTAGGACCGTACCACACCCGTCTTTAATGCACAAGCCGGGAACAAGCGAAATCCGGCAACGCCTACGATAGACTCCGAACACGGCCGGCGTTTCTAGTAGTTTTCACAGAAGCACGTGGTGTTTTGTTTGTGGTTCTCGATGCAACAAGTGTTCGAAACTTCGAAATCGGTGCCATAATCAATAGTAGGTGTTTTTAATATTATCAAGTGTCGTGCTGTAAATAGTGATAGTGTATTTTACTTTGGATTACTTTGTTTTCTTGTGAGTATGGTTTGGAGACCAGTCTTAGGAAAATGGTTAGGAAGTGTTGCGTCCCGTCCTGTAAAAGTAATTATAAATCTACCAAAAATGAAGGTTATTTTAGTTCTTTTGGCTTTCCGGAGAATGAAGAAAGAAAGCTTTTATGGATAAAATCCATCTCGCGAGAAAATTTCATTCCAAGTCCTTATAGGGGAGTTTGCGAGAAACATTTCGAAGAGATCGGAATAATTCGGTATGATGAAAATTTACAAGCTGATGGTACAAGAAAACCGTTATTATTGAGATATCCGAAATTGAAAGAAACCGCAGTTCCAAAAATTTTTACAAATTTACCATAATATCTGTCGGAACCGACTCCCAAAACAAGAACAGATCCGAAACCCAGGAGAGATGCGACTATTCCTCGGAATTTAAACGAAATAGAAACATTTATGAGCTCTGATCTTATTAAAAATTTTGAGAATCTTCTTGATAATTATTCGATGAACTCCGATGTTTCAGGATGGGATGTTGAGAAGCTGGATGAAAAAAATTATTTCTATATTTTGAATTTTGAAAAAGCTTTATCAGTTGATGCTTCTCTTGAAATTGATGAAAACTTACAGATCAAAGTATTCATTAAAAATGTTCAGTTTTATCCCAATGATTTCAAGTGGATCCTTCCTTTCGATCTTAATCTGGGCAGATGATCTCAACTCATAAATAAATCCGCCTCGGATTTGCCGAATGAATCTTTGATTTCAATACAGATGTTTTTATCGGATAGGACTAATGAAAATTTTGAAAAATTCAGAGAACTTGAAATCATCACAGATCAATTCAGACAAATTATCGGGAACAAAATCAAGTACTCTTCAAGTATCTTATGTAAACTTACTGTTCAAGCATTGAGCTGGACTTTTATCATTCAGAATTCATAGAAACTAGTTGTAGTTTGAATTCGAAATTTATTTTTAATTCACTGTGTTCAATTTTCGCCAATTTACTCCTGAATAATAACATAAAAAAAATGAATAACGTGATAGCTGAAAAAAATGAAAAGCGGAAAAATCTGGGATATAGTAACTGATAAAAAAACAAAGAGTTAGAAACTTCAATTCGATGATGTCTACGTTTCATTCGCCCTAATCGAACAATTATCTATTGTTAAGTTTTAGAATATAGTTTCATTTTGAGATTTTTTTATGAATTCATGTTATTTTGGCAAGAGATGGCCCTACACCTTCGCTTAGTTCTTGCTGAACAATAAATTGAATAACAACTTTAATGTCATTACTCGAGTTTCAACGTCATTTCACGATTATTGAGAATGAATAAACGCTGCTATTCGATTTATTGACCAAGTAGGGCATAATACTATTATTGTTTCAGGTATTTTTCGAAAATAGTCATTTAATTAGTTTGACGAAGTGAAAAGTGAAGCTTTGCTTTCATATTCACGTACTACGCGTTCAAGCGGCCGGCCTCTCTCTTTCGTTTTCATGACTTGTTGTCAAACTGTGTTCCAGGCTATTTCTAGAGACACCTGTGACCGTACCTACTATTGACTTTCGCATTGAACCAATTCAAGCAATCCATTCGTCATTTTTGTAGTATTGCCAAGATCGCTCATTCGAATCACATAGTTCAGTTAAGTAGCCGAACATACTAAAAATTCAAATGAAACTACTCTAATCAATTTCGATAAACAGATTGCTCTCAGGAAATGAAGATGATTTTGTACGAATTCATCATAGTAATTGCAGAACTTAAAACATAGTGGCCCTGTTCTTAATGACCATCATGCTAGGAGGCACTTTCCTTCTTTGGAAGTATCACAGATGCCATACAACATCCATTCTGTCGGCATTTCATATAACAGATTTACGGTTCGTTTTTACGGAGCGGCTTCTTTGATACCTTGAAGAGATACTGTCATATAATAGCAAATTTTCAGTGCGACCAACATGAAAAAGTAAAAACATTCTAGATTTTACCGATATCCATGAACTTCGCCGAGAATTGCCGAAGGTATGTTTGATGGATAGAACCCTGGCTAAGAATGAGTCAGTACTTGAGCTTGTCTCAGCGGAGAATTTCTCAGGCTGGAGTTCTAGATCGGACTATGCGTACAGGCATAAGTGAATTTTTGTATAACGCCCATCATACCAATGCCAAAAATGATAAAAAATACGGCCACCCATCCAGTAGCTGCCCAACCCAGCTTGATGTTCATATAAAAACAATTTTCCTATTCTCCTGACCGCAAGATCCTCAACAACCTGAATGTAGACTCAACTAGATCAGATGATGATTTTTGGAAACATGTCGAAAATATATTGAGGAATAGGTATCCATGAAAACATTTGACGTACTTCACCAATTCATGAATTTGTTTTTCTACAGTTTTGAGCTCCAGACCTACCCAGCTAATAAACATGAATAACATAATTGAACCTAAATCATTCATTTCAAAATATATTGCAATTATATTTGATTCTAATAGATAAAATGAGACTTGTAGGCGGCGTAGTTTAACTGAGTCGCCAGAAGGTGGCACCACTGACCGACGCACGCTAGCTACTTCATTCCAACACAGCATAAGCGCGTCGGTCACGGTCACTCACTACGCCGCTTCTGCGGTTGTCATAGGCAAGTGCCAGAGGATTCAGCACATCGATAAGTAATGTCATTGAGATTAGCTTATCTATGGCATCACGTCGGGGTCGCCACTTTGGCGGTTTCCCTAAGAGCGCGCCGTCCTTCAGATGGTGCGAACTCACGAGAACCGCCAAAGACTCCAGGTAACTGATTTGGATATGGAGCTTTCTGGACTTCATATGGAGAATAATATTTGTAGGAAGTTTTGGTAGGATGGCAAAATGTTCGTCGGCAAGAATAACTCGTCACAATCCATTCAAGCCTAGGTTATGCACAATATGTACCTTTAACTTTGAGAAATGACCCAACTTCGTGTAGTTTTTGATGGCTCAAAGAAAACTTCAACTGGTTATTCTATCAATGATATATTATAATGTTCAAAGGTAATACAGTAAAACTCGAGTTGAACATTCAAATATGTCCTCAGACCGAAATAAATCCGAACCAGACATTTTTACAAAATATTCCGTGGCGTGATAATCCTCAAGATGAAATGAAGTGTTTAGAATAACAACCAGTAACCTATGTAACAAATTCTGCTCCCTTCCTTAGCACAAGATGCCTCAAGGAATTGGCAATCCAAAATCGAATTAGCTTTTCCTTAGCAAGCGAAGCACTTCTTTACTCGTGTTACGTTGATGACATCTTTTATGGTTGTCATGACATACCTACTCTGTTTGAAGCACACAATCAGCTGACCCAGTGCTTAGAGCCAGACTGTATATCTGTCCATAAATGGGGATCTAATTCTCGAGAATTTTAAAAGAGCATTGCAATGAAATCTCTACTGGACAATTACGACCTCAGTCCAGAGAACTCTTTCAATAAAATTCTAGGGTTGGTGTTGAACTCTCACTCTGATAATTTCGTCATAACATTACCAACCATCCCAACAAAAGAGACTTATAGTAAACGAGAAGTTCTATCAATAATCGCATCCATTTATGATACTATATATAGGATTAATCAATCCTATTGTAGTAAGCGTAAAAATTGTTATGCAGAAAATTTGGATTTCTGAAATTGGTTGGGGCAGAAAATATAGACGATGAAATTCTTTCCGAATGGACATCATTTCTGATTTTTTTTTTCTTTAAGGCATCGACTACTAAGGTCATTAGCCTGAAATATTTTTCTTCCACATTTTGTTTAACGGCTCACGACAGTTACAACAATGGCGATCCTGAAGGACACTAATTAAGCAGATTACACAGTTTGTCATATATTCGTATATCCTTCAAAAATTCGATCGTGTTCAAAATATCTTGCTTCTCATGTAAGTTAGGTTGATCCCTCATATTGTGCCGTAAACGATCATTCGTGTATTTAGGACATTCATACAAGATATGAAATATGTTGAGATCTAGGTGGCATAATTCACACATAGGTTTGTCTTCTCTTTTGAGAATGAACAGGTGGGTCAGGGCAGTATGGCCTATACGCAATCTGTGTATTCTCGTCATATCTTATCTTGGTAGTGTAAACGATACATAAGGCATCCGCACATCAGGTTTGAAGTGCTTCAGTTTAGCGTTGCAAAAGTTGATCACGTCAGCGATCTTGGTAGTTTTCACATGTATTCCTTACTCAGAAGCTGCTGCGCGGGCTGCCCGATCAGCCATCTCGTTACCCCTTATAGCCACATGGCTTGGTACCCAGATGCATTGAATTCCGCAGTTTTTTCTGTGTAGTTCTACGATCACAGATTGTATTCTCTGGGTTAAGGGGTCGTCTTTATAAATGTCAAATCGTTTTCGAAATCCATCGTTCCGGAGAGTTGAATTTCTACGTAAATTCTTCGTAAATCGGTGAAAGATAAATCGTGGCCGCGTATGGACATCTGTTGGTTTCGAGATAGGTTACCGATCTGTGTCATATTCCTGATAAGTAATCGGAATTCCGTATATACAGCCCGACTTAAAAATGAGCGCAGGTAGATGCGGCTGCTGTGAGAAGCAATATAAAAAGCATTTGTTGTTGCTTTGCTCCGTGTGTGGAAAACAGTTCAGCAATTCCTGTGCATGGGTTACATCATCGGAGGCCACAGTCATAAATGCGAAGAAGTCGATAACATGGAATTGTGCTGCCTGCCAGGACTTTTACTCCGACTTCGCTTCTTGGAGAAGTATTATAGTGTCTCTACAAATGAGATCAAGGACCTGAAATTGACTTTAAGTAAGGTCCAATCATCTCCAATCGAGCAAGCATGGTCTGATGAGTCATTCGAGGAGATGCTGGTTGAGGTGGAGGAGCGACAGCGACGGAAAAACAACGTGATGGTTTTTGGTCTTGGGGAGCAGCCGCGTGAGTTGTCCAAGGAAGATGCTGCGAAGGCAGATATAATGGCTGTGAAGAATATTATGACTTCATTGGACCCTAGAGTACAGTGTGCGCGATTGTCTGTTAAGCGTCTTGGCCCTTTTGAAGCCACTCGTGATAGACCGCGCCCGGTTAAAATTACTTTGTCCAGCAGTATCATCACTGCTGGCATCAGCCTTCAATATACTACGGAGGTCTGGAGTCCTCAGGGTTACGCCGTTCTCATATATTCGACTTGCACCAGACAGAACACAGAGACAGAACCAATTCTATAAAAGGGTGAAGTCTGAATTTGACAAACGTAAGGTTGATGGTGAAAACATAATTTTAAAATAGGAAATGGTTTCATGGAGAAGAAAGAGCTCCAGTAGTAATATTGTGATTATGTTATAATTTTAAAATTTATCAGAGGTGTACCAACTATGATGGTAAACTAGAAAAACCCAGCTGAAGTATTTCATGTTACTATCAAAACGCTAGGGGGCTGAATTCTAGAACTCATAATTTTTTTTGTGGTGTTTTGGGTAGTGATTATGACATTATTGGTAAACTGAAACATGGCTCAGTCAAGGTGTGATGACGGCAGAGTTGGTGCCGGAGGGATATAGTGTGTTTCGTTGTGATCGAGATCTGTCAGCTACTGGTGTCTCCACTGGGGGTGGTGTACTGCTCGCTGTGCGTGAGAATCTGTGTTCCGAACCTTTCCACCTCGGTTCCATCCGTGAACTCATACCATCTATTGATGTAATAGCTTGTAAGTTAAAATTGAAATTTCGATGTCTCTTAGTTGTACTGGTGTATATCCCTCCAAGAATTGATGTATCTACATATGAACATTTTTTTGATACATTATCATATCTGAATTGTATTTTGGATAAAGAATTGTTAATTTTAGGTGATTTCAATGCAGCAGCATACGTTGATAACAATGGTACTGATAATAGGTCAATAACATTAAGTGTGATTTCGGGTATTTTGAGACTGAAACAGTTCCATAATGTACTTAATAGTAATTCAAAGCTTTTGGATCTTGTATTTTCGACATTTGTTTGTAGTGTCGAGGCGGATTCTTCCCTCTTTGGGGCAGTAGACCCTTATCATCCGCCACTTCATGTTGTTTTAGGCGACAAACTTTATGATCAACTTCATGATCAACCCAATCTTGAACCTCATAGCTTCCTCAAAAATGAGTATAATTTGAGAAAAGCTGACTTTCCCATTTTATATAAGTCGATTTGTGATGCGGACTGGTCACTTGTGCTGGAGGAGAAGGATGATGTTGATGCTGCTTGCAGAATTTTTAATGGAATTCTCGATAGTATTTTTGCCGAAACGGTTCCTTCGAAGTGTAGACGCCGTAGAAGATTTCCATCTTGGTACACATCTAAGACGGTTCGGTGTATTTTCGATAAGGAAAGGGTGTACAAGAAGTATCGAAATTTCAAGACAAGCTCCCTCTTGGTGCGTTACAGGGCACTGAGGTCTATGTCAAAGATAAAAATCAAGTCGGTTTACAAGAAATTTATTCAGGCTTCAGAGTTGAGTATGCATCCGATTTCTGGTCCTAGGTTAGTGGTAGGAGGAGTTACTCCAGAATTCCTGGAATTATGAAGATCGGAGGAATGGTCCATACAGAGCGATATAGTTGAGGCCTTTGCTACCTATTTCAAAAGCGTTTATGCTCAATTCCTGGATGCTATTGATGTTGATATTCGAGAAGCTGTTTATCAGGATACCGTTTCACTGGCATGCATTTCTTTAGAGTCTTTGATGGTGAAGTCAAGAAGGTTATCTACCGGTATGACTGCTGGTTCTGATGGTATTCCCAGCTTTCTTGTGAAGGATTCAATCGGTGTATTATCTGCCCCACTTCTTCATATTTTCAACATGACTCTAAGATATTGCAAGTTTCCATCGTGCTGGAAGATGGCGAAGGTGATACCCATCTTGAAGCAGGGTGACCCAACTGACTTAAAGAACTACAGGCCTATCTCCATACTTTCGAACTTCGCAAAACTTATTGTATCTGATATTATATCAGAGAATATATCCTGCTGTGCGACATCTAGTTAGTCCTGAACAACATGGTTTTATTTCGAGGAGATCTTGTGATAGAAATCTTTCTGTGTTTTCACACTATGTCTCTGAAAATCTAGATACTGCTGGCCAAGTTGATGTTGTTTACACTGACTTTCAGAAAGCGTTCGATAAGGTCAACCATAAGGTACTCGTACATAAACTAAGGACGCTGTTTGGTTTCTCTAATAATCTTGTGAATTTTTTCATATCTTATCTGAGAGATCGTCTGCAGTTTGTTTATCTAGAAGGTTGCGGTTCAGTTATTCAAGTATCTACTTTTGGTGTGCCGCAGGGTTCAAATCTAGGTCCTTTACTTCTCATTTTATTTATTAATGACCTTTTTCACGATACGTTGGTGAACGGTGGAAACACCTCATCGACTTCGTTGCCTCGATTATTGAATATTGGTGATGCCAGAGGTGGGAGAAGACATCCGGAGCAGTGGTGGTGCCTTTTTCAGCGGGAGTGAACGATGTGCTTGAATTGGCGTATGCTGACGACTTCAAGTTCATCTGTAGAATCGATTTAAATGCCGATTGCTCTCGTTTTCAGCTTGTATTGGACGCCTTGTTGAAGTGGTGCGACAGAAATTTCCTTCAACTTAACATATCTAAGTGCAACGTTGTCACTAGAAAGAAAGTGTACATATTGAATGACTACCTTCTTGATGGTGTCGTGCTGGGCAGACAAGCAGAGTACAGGGACCTTGGCGTAGTATTTGATCAACGATTTTCATTTCTTCCACACATCAATTACCTGCTTTCTTCAACTTCCAAAATGTATGGATACATTATACGAAACTGCAAATATTTTACTAACTCAAGGACGATAAAAACGTTCACAAAATCTGAAGTGGTGATCCAAAAAATTTTATTTCACGATAGATTAGTGGTGTAAGGATCAAAAATGCAGGAAAAACGATACTCTGTCAGTTCGCCGACGTTTCGGAAAAATTTATTTCCATCCTCAGGGCTCTACAAAATTTACGGAAAACATGATTCGTAACATTGATGAAGTTGTTCACAATAATAAAGGAGAAACGAGCAATACTATAAGTTATTGACTAGAAAAATATCTCAGAAAAGGTGGTTTTAGAATAATTTTGACATACAAAGAAACGTTACACAATTCAAAAGACACCTTAGGATTAAAGAAAAGTTAACATACATATAAATATACAGATATATTTATATACATAGATAGAGTACTTACAGACTGAACAAGTGTATCTTCCCAAAATCATTTTGTTAAGAACCAAATCAATTCTTCAATATTTCTTGTAAAAAGAAATCATAACCGATTAAAAAGCGGAGACAAACAATGCAACCGATACGCCGACAGACGGAGGTGAAATCAAAGGAACGGCGGACTCGAAACAAATTAGGGTAAAAAACGTAAACGCATGTATGTGATGCATTGAAGACCAAGTAGTGTTGTTGAGAGGGACTAGAAATTTCATCTTATTTTAATCGTTAATTTCGTAATTTTCTGCTTGTTTTTAATAAAGAAAAATAAAGTCGGCTGAGTTGTTGAATATCAGCTCTAGAGTTTACCGAGTCATGGACGCTTATTTGTAACATTTCAAAAAATAAACGATTACTCAAGTATGGCTCTCTATTTAGTGTTCGGACGTCTTCAAAATTAAAGCGATGACCTTCGTTCAGGCAATGCTCTGCCAATGCTGGTTTGGGGTTTGATATCGGCAAACGAACAGACCTAATATGTTCTTGGATTCTGGATTTCAGATATCGGCCCGTCTGTCCTATGTAAACTCGAGAGCAATCTAGACAATTGATTTTATAAACTAAGTTGGAATTCAGAAGAGTTGCTATAGGGTTTTTGATTATTCTGAAAAAATAAGATAATAATAATAATACAGAGGGATAGGAAATACCTCTTGAGCAAATTTTTCAAGGCTTTCTCGCCTTGAGAAAATACATCAATTAGATCTTTCAGATTATTGCAGTGATGCATCATCCTGGAAATAGGCGAATTCTTTGCGCTGTTTGTGTGCGTTAGGAGTGAACAGAAGGTTTCCGGTAGCCTAGATCTTCGGACTGGCGCGTACAAATTGATCAACCCAGTGATGTCTTGAGAGTCCAAGCGATTACTCAACAATTTACATACAAAAACAACATCACCAACAACCCTACGATCACCGAGGGTTATCATTTTAAAGTATTTCAATCTAGTGGAGTAGTTACTGGGATTTCCTCGAGTTGGACTAAAGTTGAATCTGCATCCCAAAGTGCGGAGGAACCTTCGCTGAACTTTTTCGAGACGGTTTATATATATTCCGTATTGGGGACTCCATACACCAGAGGCGAAATTTAGTCTACTGAATATAATAATTATAGTAAAGGATAACTGCTGTTTTTCGGTCATTAAACCATTGGCTCTGTCTCAGTATAAATCCTACTGTCACGTTACAGGATGAGGTGACATGGTCGATGTGTAAATCAAATTTAAGTTTAGAATCAAATGAAACTCCTAGATCATTTATCTGAGTTGAACGACTAAGCACCACATTCTGAATTGAATAAGGAAAGAGAATTATATTTTCATTTCTTGTGAAAGAAACCACCTGACACTTATTCAGGTTCAGGATGAGACCACTTCTCGTACAAAAGTCCTCAAACATACAGAGATCCCTCTGTAGGGTTAAATAATCATTATAGTCTCTGATTCTGGAATAAATTTTGAGGTGGTCAGCGAAGGGGAGTATTTTATTGAAACAACGTATTATGACTGAACGAAGCATACGCTTGGTGCCACCGTGAAAAAAATTCAGATCCGCCCCTGTTTAACGGTAGTTTATTCTTGTGATTTTTCAGAAATCCTTGTTGATCGGAAATTTCCCGTGGAGATATTTTATTGAAACTATGCATTGTGACTAAGCGTAGCAAACTTGGGGTGCCACCATAAAAGAAATTCAAATCCGCCCCCTATTAAGGGTAGTTTAGTCTTGTGATTTTTCGGAAATGCTTGCTGATCCATATTTTCCAGTAGAGATATTTCATTGAAAAAAGTAAAATAATTGCAAGTCGGATACCCTCTGTGCCAACATAAAAAAGTTTCAGGTCTGACTCGTTTGAGGGTAGTTTATCCTCGTCATTTCTCGGAATACTTTGCTGAGCGAAAATTTTCGGTGGAGATATTTTGTTGAAACAATGTATTATGACTAACCGTTGCATACTCTTTGTGCCACCATAAAAAGTATTCAGATCCACCCCCTATTAAGGGTAGTTTATTCGTGTGATTTTTCGGAAATCCTTGCTGATCGATATTTTCCAGTAGAGATATTTCATTGAAACAAGGTAAAATAATTGCAAATCGGATACCCTCTGTGCCACCATACAAAAATTTCAGCTCCTACCCGTGTAAGGGTAGTTTGTCCTCGCAATTCCTCGGAATACTTTGCTGACCGAAAATTTTCAGTGTAGATATTTTTTTGACGCGATGCATTTTGACCAAGAGTAGCATACCCTTGGTGCCACCATACAAAAAATTCAGATCCGCAACTGTTTAAGAGTAGTTTATTCTTGTGATATCTCCAATAAAAATCCTTGTACAGAACTCCCCCAATCACCACAGTTTTACGAAGAATTACATGCATCTATTCAAGGTAAAAAATATAATGCAATGTTTTGATGAAATATTTCTACTGAAAACGCCCGGTCAGCAGGCTATTTCAAGAATAAATAACCCCATTAGAGCAACGAATTCCGAGAAATTACGAGGATAAACTACCCTTAAACGAGTCGGACCTGAAATTTTTGTATAGTGGCACAGAGGGTATCCGATTTGCAATTATTTCACTTTGTTTCAATGATATATCTCCACCGGAAAACATCGATCAGAAAGAATTCCCGAAAAATCACAAGGATGAACTACCCTTAATAGGGAGTGGATCTGAATATTTTTTATGGTTGCACAAAGGGTATGCTACGGTTAGTCATAATACATTGTTTCAATAAAATATCTCCACTGAAAATTTTCGGTCAGCAAAGTATTCCGAGAAATTACGAGGATAAACTACCCTTAAAAAGTTGGACCTTAAATTTTTGTATAGTGGCACAAAGGGTATCCGATTTGCAATTATTTCACTTAGTTTCAATGAAATATCTCTACTGGAAAATATAGATCAGCAAGGATTTCCGAAAAATCACACGAATAAACTACCCTTAATAGGGGGTGGATCTGAATATTTTTTATGTTGGCGCAAGAAGTATGCAACGGTTAGTCATAAAACATTGTATCAATGAAATATCTCCACGGGAAATTTCAGATCAGCAAGGATTCCTGAAAAATCCCAAGAATAAACTACCCTTAAGCAGGGGCGGATCTGAATTTTTTTCACGGTGACACCAAGCGTATGCTACGTTTAGTCATAATGCATTTTTTCAATGAAATATCTCTACTGAAAATTTTCGGTCAGCAAAGTATTCCGAGAAATTACGAGGATAAACTACCCTTAAACGAATCGGACCTGAAACTTTTGTACACTCGCACAGAGGGTATCCGATTTGCAATTATTTTACTTCGTTTTAATGAAATATCTCTACTGGAAAATATCGATCAGCAAGGATTTCCGAAAAATCACAAGAATTAACTACCTTTACTAGGGGGTGGATCTGAATATTTTTTATGGTGGCACCAAGAATATGCTACGATTAGCCATAATACATCGTTTCAGTCAAATAACTTCACGGGAAATTTCCGATCAGCAAGGATTCCTGAAAAATCAAAATAATAAACTACCCTTAAACAGGGGCGGATCTGAATATTTTTACGGTGGCACCAAGCATATGCTACGTTCAGTCATAATACGTTGTTTCAATAAAATATTTTCACTGAAAGTTTTCGGTCAGCAAAGTATTCCAAGAAATTACGAGGATAAACTACCCTTAAACGAGTCGGATCTGAAATTTTTGTATGGTACCACAGAGGGTATGCGATTAACAATTATTATACTTTGTTTCAATGAAATATCTCCACTGGAAAATATCGATCAGCAAAGATTTCCGAAAAATGAGAGGAATAAACTACCCTTAATAGGGAACGGATTTGAATTTCTTTTATGGTGGCACTCCAAGTATGCTACGCTTAGTCACAATGCATAGTTTCAATAAAATATCTCCACGAGAAATTTCCGATCAACAAGGATTTCTGAAAAATCACAAGAATGAACTACCCTCAAACGCGGGCGGATCTGAATTTTTTTCATGGTGGCACAAAAAGTATGCTACATTCAATCATAATGTAGAGTTTCGATAAAATGTCTCGACTGGAAACCTCCGGTCAGCAAATTATTTTGAAAAATTACAAGTATAAACTAACACCCCCCCCCCCCACCCTCTTTGGGGTGGATTTAAATTTTGAATATGGTGGCAAGAAGGTAATCCTCGATAGATATCTGGTTTGCATTATGAGTCTCATATTCCTACTAGAGGGCTGAAATTAACGGTATAATTCTATTTCAGTCAGCAAAGTATTTTTACCCCGTTGTTCGCCCATTTTTCAGATGTCATTATTTAAATAATTAATTCCTTATATGTGTTTGAATATGTTTATAAATATTTTATTGAGTTTCTGTTAACTTGTTGATAAATGTAGTTATCTGCAATTGTTGACAAATCAGTTTAGTGGATGAAATTAATGTTTTTGAGTATATTTAACTATTCATTCGATTTCTGTTAAATTGCGAATAAATATACAAATACATGCAAACTCATTTCGATAGTCGATCAAAGGAAATTTTGGGAGGATTTCGAATTCTATTTTTCAGATTTCGCAATTTTGCTCATTAGCTTTCGTCAACAAGCCTAACGGCCGATAGTGAACACAATAACTTCCGAAAGAAACAACTTAGAAACTCGATATTTGTGAAGCCTCAAATACGTAGGCCGAATTCGTGACGACTCGCCCAATGATTCCGCAGATATACCGTGGGTTTCACAAAGCTTGATCGTCCGATTAACGCTTTGATATTCTGTGGTGTTGTCAAAAATGAACTGAAATTGAGCATAGAATTGTCTTGATCAGAAAAATCACGTTAATCAGAGCTTTGTGAAACCCGCTACTAGCCATTCAAAATTTTAACACCCAATATTTTCAAAAATACAGATAAGATCGAATTGAAATCCAGTATTGGATTGAAAAATGACAACTTTAAGATTCATACGGTATTTCGTTAGGATAATATGATCAGAAAATCGCAGAATATTGGATATCTGAAAAAAAATTTTTTTAGATTGTTCTAATGACACGATCATCACGAAATTCCGCACAAAGTTGCAAATCAGCATTCTCAAACTAGTAAACAAGTTTCACAACCATTGAGATCGTATTTTTTGAGTTATTCCGGAAAAAATAACGATACTGAGTAAAAAACCATCAAAAATTTCCTCCAAATATTTTTTCCCAATATCTCTGAGAATTATGAACATATCGAACTGAAATTTGGTGCACTGCTATGAAATATGGAGCTCAAGGTATAAGCAGAGTTTTTCTCAAATGTAGTGATCTGATTCCGATAATGAAAATTTTTTCAATCTTACTGACGGTACGATCTGAACAAAATTTCGCAGGAAGTTGCGTGTCATTATGACTCAACTAAGTGCCAAGTTTCAATATCAGGGAAATAACCTCAAAATTTTAAATAGCTATAACGCTGAAACCGTTGGGCTGCTTATGCCCATCAACGAACATAACCACGGCATTCGGATGCTCGACCTATCCTGAAAGTTTTAAGCCTCTACTTTGCTCCGTTGGACAGATATTGGGTTGGACAGCCGGCCGAACCGAATCGACTTTGACACCAGATCAGTGGGTTCAACCTAGTCGTTTGAGACCATTTTCGGCTCAAAATTCGAAAATTACAGACAAACTAAACACCAAACAAACGACAGCACGCTATTTCCTAGAACATGCGCGAAAGAACGAATTCGCCGTAGGCCATGCACTCTCTGAGGCATGTCTCTATGTTTCCATTATTTCGATAGCATATTATTATGGCGAAAACTATATTTGGAAGTAATCGAATGTCGGTCACTAAGTTTGAAATTTCAAACCGAGAATGGACTCACTAATGAATAATCCGTAGTCAAAATAGATTCTGTCCAGTCGTAAACACGATGAATCTCAAAGGAGAAAAGCTTCGTTCGGGTCCCAAATTATTGTCGGTCTTATAGGATGGTTTTTCGATTTCGAGAAACCGAAATGCCGAAATTACAGACAATTGGCTGAAAAAGTCTTAAAGTCGAAGTTTCATACTAAAAAGTGCTTAGTGCTCGGCGCTCGTGTAAACGAATTACTTTTTGAAAGTGCTTGTTAATTGCAAGCATTTCACAAAAAATGAGTGCTTAGTGCTCGAGATTCCGGGGCACTTCTCGAAAGGGCTTAGTGGTTCGTGCTCGGAGCACTTTCAATCAGTGCTCGGCACAGCTCTATACCAGTATGATGATTTTCTTGAAGTTTCATTCTGAAACTTTCAATGGTTCTTATAGTGAATTTTTTTCATAAGTGAAACATGCGGTTGCTAACATAACTGCTTTCAATTGAATATTTTGAGCATGATTGATAACCGCTGTGTTCCCCACAATTTATCACAAAGGATTCGGCAAGTACATCACAAATAAATCCTTTTGTTCTTATGATAAATAAGTTACCTTTGAAATTGAAACCTTTATATTAAATGCAAGTTTATGTTCTCACCAAATTGTTTTGTGGAACTCGGCCTGGCTTTTTTGAGGACTCGTTCCACTTATATGTTTCACCTAAAATGTTTAACAATCAGTTTAAATTTTCATTTGATATGATTAATATTAATATAAATAGCCCGAGCTGTGGACAAGATTTCAACGAAAGTTTTAAATTACCTTCATTTGTTTATAACATGTATTTTGTTTATGGGCAATTCAGAATTTTCGTTCGTAATAATCCATAGTAGTAGTAGTGATAAAATGTGCTCACCAAATTCAAATTCGTATCAAGCGTGGCTGTGTCTGTGTTTCACTTATTATCATGGATATAGGCTTTTTAATTCCATCTGAAATTTCAACAGTTTTCATTTCTAATAACCTTTATTTCTGAATATGTAATAACGACATGATAAGGAAATAATTTACTACTCACCAGACAAATATCAAGAAATAATCACGATACAAATACCTTATATTTGTATCGTGGAAATAATGAAAACACTCCTCCTAACCTAACTTTATAACCATTACAATTCCTATTTCCGAATCCGAATGATTGCAGTTGCATTTGCCAGCAGCGCAGACTTTATGGCTTCGTTCTTTCTCGCTCTCTCCCGCTGATATCGTATATAGCTCTCTTTCTTACCGAACGTTGTAGTGTAACAATTGTGTTACATTTAGAGGAAAATTTATCAAAATATTACTTATTCTTTCGATTTTCGACATGTTGTTGGAACGAAATCTCCAAATCTTCGAGATCAAACTAAGGGGTGTTACGAAAAGTTACAATCTTTGTAATGAAAATATATTTTCCATTTCACCCTAATGAAAATCATAATATCGAATCGATCAAAGTTCTTTGAAACAATTCATTTATTTATTTATTCACAAGGAACACAAACAGGTATCCCAATGCCAAAAACAGTGTTCACACATTAAGAATACAAAAAAAATTAACAAAAATGCCTATTCTATATATAATTCTATAATACCTAACACTAAGTGAACAATGAGAAGAAAAAAAATTACAGATAAAGAGCTAGAAGCTGAGGTCGCTCAACAGAGGGATAGGAAATACCTCTTGAGCAAATATTTCAAGGTTTTCTCGCCTTGAGAAAATACATCAATTAGATCTTTCAGATTATTGCAGTGATGCATCATCCAGGAAATAGGGGAATTCTTTGCGCTGTTTGTATGCGTTAGGAGTGAACAGAAGGTTTCCGGTAGCCTAGATCTTCGGACTGGCGCGTACAAATTGATCAACCCAGTGATGTCTTGAGAGTCCAAACGATTACTCAACAATTTACATACAAAAACAACATCACCAACAACCCTACGATCATATTATCATATTGAAGTATTTCAATCTAGTGGAGTAGTTACTGGTATTTCCTCGAGTTAGACTAAAGTTGAATCTGCACCCCAAAGTGCGGAGGAACCTTCGCTGAACTTTTTCGAGACGGTTTATATATATATTCCGTATTGGGGACTCCATACACAAGAGGCGAAATTAAGTCTACTGAATATAATAATTATAGTAAAGGATAACTGCTGTTTTTCGGTCATTAAACCATTGGCTCTGTCTCAGTATAAATCCTACTGTCACGTTACAGGATGAGGTGACATGGTCGATGTGTAAATCAAATTTAAGTTTAGAATCAAAAGAAACTCCTAGATCATTTATCTGAGTTGAACGACTAAGCACCACATTCTGGATTGAATAAGGAAAGAGAATTATATTTTCATTTCTTGTGAAAGAAACCACCTGACACTTATTCAGGTTCAGGATGAGACCACTTCTCGTACAAAAGTCCTCAATATACAGAGATCCCTCTGTAGGGTTAAATAATCATTATAGTATCTGATTCTGGAATAAATTTTGAGGTCGTCAGCGAAGAGGAGTATTTTACAGATATTGAAGTACTTTTTAACATTGTTTATATAAATAATGAATAGGAGCGGGCCTAGATGGGACCCTTAAGGCACCCCTGAAGTCGCTGCGAAATATCGAGACTTGAATCCCTCCACTGAAATATATTGAGATCTATTCCTCAAGTAGGATACGAACCAACGCAAAAGGGGGTCGCAAACTCCAACCTCCATCAATCTGGTGATTAGCAGTTGGATACTCATTTTATCGAAGGCTTTGCTGAAATCAGTGTAAACAACGTCAACCTGAATGCCTTTATCTGAATTTTTGAGAAGGTATTCAGTGGAAATAAGTAAATTGGTCTCAATGGACCGGACTTTGAAAAATCCATGTTGTGCGGGAATAATTTGGGTTTTAACAAGATAAAGGAGGTGGGGATACACAAATGATTCGAATAGTTTGCCAAAGATACACAGTTTACTGATAGGTCTATAATTGCTTACGAAATTCTTTTTACCTGACCTGAAAATAGGTACAATAGTTGCCTCTTTCCTTTTTTTCGGAAACACTCCAGTTCTTAATGATTTGTTATATATCATTCATAGTGCTTCGCTACAGTTACGAATAAAAGAAGGTATCCAATCGGGTCCTGCACCCTTGTTCACATTTAAAGAATTCAGTCCCATTTCCACATCGCTAATGTCGAGTTCAACTCCACAGAGAGAGTAGTTATTGAGTTCATCAGGGGCATCACCCAGTTCAATGTAAGAACGTGGTCGAACGTCCACACTTTCGAAATATTCAGTAAAAAGATCGCTTATTTGTTGCCCTCCACTTACCATTTTGTTTTCGTATGACATAGAATTAGGGTAACCGGAAACCTTGTTTCTCATGGACGCAAACTTAAAAAACCTCCTCCGATCAATTTCAATTCCACACTCTATTGAATTTTTGTATTTCATAAAGTCTATTTTAATGTTTTCCTTGCATAGGGATCGTATTGTTTTGTACTCAACTTCAACCCCTACACCCTTATAAATCTTCCACCTTTCGTGAATTTTGTTTTTACGTTTAATCAGTTTAATTGATTGGTAGGAGAAATAGGAAGGGAATTTCCTTCTCACCCCAAACTTCGGAACACACAACTCAATTATGTCGTTAATAATGTCGTAAAAGATCTCGACATCAGGATCTACATCACCGCAATCTAACAATTCAGGCCATGGTATTCCAAGCAGGGTTCGATTGATAAAGTCATAATCGGCATTTTTAAAACTGAAAAAGTATTCATCAGATTTCTTCAAAAATTTGATATTTTCAAACTTCAGCAAAAACTCGAGCACTGGATGGTGTTTATCCTCCGGGACAACAGGAGAATCACATTTCTGAACATTTTTTAAAGCATAACTATTGCAAAGAATTAAATCTAGTGTTTTGCCATTACTATTTTTATTGGCATTGAACTGCAATAACTCTAAAAAAGATAAAGTGTCTAAAAGTTCTCCACTCCTATCAACATTAATGGCCTTATAGTCGCCGTTTATACCCTTCTCCCAAACTAAATTAGAAAAATTAAAATCTCCCACAATAAGTACAATGTGCTCTTTAAGATCTTCCATATTAGAATAGAGTTATTCGCAAAAAGACGTCACAGCATTAGAGTCTGTTGGAGGAATATATACACAACAGAGCAAAATTTTGGAATTATTTATTGAAATTTTCATTTATACGTCTTCGGCGCCACTTTGGAGTTCTTGAATTCGAAAAGTCTTCAACTTGTTCTTAACTGCGATAAACACACCACCTCCGTCCCTCCGAGTACTTGATGTAGTAGATCGATCCCTTCGGAAAATTGAGTATACTGCTGGATCAACAACCTCACCGTCAAACATACTATCATTTAACAAGGACTCGCTAACGAACATTAAGACATGCTCATTTGCACTAGAGCTAGTTTTGAATTCATTCAGTTTAGTTTTGAGACCCCGCACATTCTGGTAAAAACAACTGAAAGACCCATCCATAACAGAACACTTATGAAATGAATATTATAATTGAAGTTTTTTCAGAACAGCGTTGAAGAAAACATGTATAATTTTCGATGTGTCGTCCTTTCTGATCAGAACGTTACCGTTTTGAGTCCAGATATATTTGTATCCCTTCGTTCTCGCCAGGGACCGGGCTTCTTTGAAAATAATTTTGTTAGCTAGTGTTAAGTGCTCGTTTATGTACAATCTCTCAGATATTCTCTTTGCAGCCCAGCCACCGCGGACTGTCTTCAGGGAGAGAGGCATTTTACGGTAAGAGGCAAGGAAATCGTCACGCGTTTTCTTCGAAGTAAATCTGACAACTTTATTCTCATGTTTACCTTTTATGCTTGTAGGAACGTAGTCTATTAAACTCGGCTCGATTTGAATATCCATATACGAACCAATAGTAGACACAGATTTAATCAGATTTTCGCCAGTTATATCGGGCACATTCTGTATTTCCACGTTATTTTGTCGACTATGTCTCTCCAAGTTTTCGATCCTAGTGTTAAAAAGGGATACTTCCCCTGCCAGCTTCCTATTCTCGCCCTCCAATCTCGAAACCGCAGTTATCATCTCGTTGAATTTGAGGAGTTTAACTCCGAAGTCGGTGATCTTATCAAAACAAAAATTGACTGAGTCCCTCAAACCCTCCACCTCCTGGGCAAGTTGATCGATAAGGTCGCTGAAATCACCTGGAACCGACATGCCAACAGCCAAAGGACGAGGTGTCTCCGTGATCACACCGGATGAGTCATCTCGGTGATTCGAGGATCTACCTCTGCATGACGAACACTGCCAGCCACCACCTGGTAGTCCTGTGATAACGGCCAGCTGACCTCTCTTAATTTCACTGCATGTTCCATTGGCATGATAAAAACCCCCGCAAAAACCGGTATAGTTAATTCCTGGTTGTAGATTTGTTATTGATTGAACATCCAGGTATGACTCATGTTAGTTAGTTTCTTCAGACAAAGAAGTCTCGGAACAAGTTGTTCTCTCTTCAAAATGAGAGGGAAGTCAGCCATATGCAACATCCATCCCGGACTCACTTTGTGGGACATTATGCTCCTTCCTGTTTTTCTTTATTCAGAGCTTTCTATCATGGAATAATATATTAATATGTTATGTCATAGAACAATAATAATATATATTCATAGAGTACAAAATAGGTCATTTCAAATCTACTCCGACACCCCCCCCCCCCCCCCTATTTGAAATAAGTTCCTGCTTTCTCACGCAATCTCGAAATTTCACTCTGTCCATCGGTTTGGTTAGAGATTCCGCCAGCATGGATTCAGAAGGTACATATTGTAGGGTTAGAATACCTTCATTAATTTTCTCCTTCAAAAAATTATGGCGAAGATCAATGTATTTAGTTAGTGCTTGATATCCTCCATTGGTGGCCAACTTTTGTGCACCTTGGTTATCCACGTACAATAAAGCTTCTTGTGCTGCAGAGGACATAGCCATGTATTCTGCCTCAGTGGTAGACAGAGCAACTGTTGGTTGCCTTTTGCTATTCCAAGATATTGAGCCTCCATTTTTCACAAAAATATATCCAGTAACTGATCTTCTGTTCATTAAATCATTGGCCCAATTAACATCGCAAAAGTCCGAAGAGGTCTGTATTTGTATTTCTATTTACGTCAAATTCGAGTTTATAATCAATCAGTGGTCTCAAGTACCTAAAAATTTGTTTAACTGCGTTCCAGTGAGTGAATCCTGGATTCTTGTTGAATCGACTAACACAATTCACTGCATAGCATATGTCAGGCCTAGAGATTTGAGCAGCAAATAAAAGACTTCCAACTGCTTCTTGATATGGAACATTTTCCATTTTCTTCTTATTCTCTTCATCGTTGACTGTTAACTTTTCACCTACTAACATCGTTGGAGTATCTACCGACTCACATTTATCCATGTTGAATCTTTTCAACACCTGTTCAATAAGAGAATTTTGACTCATCCAAATTTTCTTCTCAGCTCGGTTTCTTGTAATCTGGAATCCAAGAACACTTTTTGCTTCACCTATATCCTTCATCTTGAAGTTTTTCATCAGTTCTCTTTTAAGTTCATTTTCAGCATCTTCATCATTTGATAAGAAAATCATATCATCTACATAAATTGCTATCTTATCAATTATCTTATAGTAAACACAGAAGTCAGTTTGTGACTGTTTCATTTCAAAATTTTTGAGGAACAAATTTAACTTTTGGTTCCACACTCGACTAGCCTGTTTGACTCCATAAAAGGATTTCTCTAAACGACAAACCTTTTCTGTATCATCATGACAATACTCTGGAGGAATCATGTATATCTCCTCTTTCAAGTCACTTTGTAAGAATGCTAATACTGCATCGAGTTGATCTATCTCAAAATCATGTTCTACAGCAAAGGCTAGTAAATATCTAATAGAACTGTATCTAACTACAGGTGAATATGTCTCCACATAACATACCCTTTTTCTGTGAACAGCCTTTTATAACTAGTCGTGCCTTATATTGAGGCACATTTCCTTCATTCCTTTTGGTTTTGAAAACCCATTTACATGGTGAAGGCTTCTTACCTGGAGGTTAATCCACCAAATCTGGGTGCTCGCCTTTCTCGTTCACCTCTTCTGAGACTGTCAACCACCACTGGTTGAACTTGATCTGGTACAAAATCTGGATCAGAGCCTGTATTCGAGTACTTTTTGCTACTTTGGTCCAATGCATTCTCCTCTGGTTCATTACTATCAGTACAGTGGTCTGAGTCTGTCTCATTCAACACTGGCACTTGAATAATCATATCTGAGAACATAAAAACATCATTATCTCCCTTTTATTCAGTTAGGATCAATAAAGAACTGCCTTTTTCATTTTCGAAAAACACTTATTCAACGCTGGCAACGAATACTTTATTTGTATGAGCGTCAAATAAGCGGTATGCTTTGCTTTCTAGACTGTAGCCTACCATAATACTGGGTATAGTTTTCCTATCCAATTTTCTCCTTCTCTCTTTTGGTACATGAGCGTGAGCTTTACATCCAAATAATCGAAGTCCCTCTAGCTTAGCTTCTAAGGCAGTCCAAGTTTGTTTTGGCGTTCTGTCTCTGAGACACTTTGTTAGGGATCGATTCAGTAAAAACACTAATGTGTAAGCAGCTTCAGCCCAAAAACAGTTTGGTAACTCTGAATCAATCAATAGACACCTAAATTTCTCAATTGAAGTTCGGTTAAAACGCTCAGCTTCACCATTCTGCTCAGCTGTATGTGGAACAGTAAGCTGATGAACTATACTGAATGTTTTACTGACATATTCTACCCCATTGTCTGTGCGAAGAGTTTTTATAGATTTTCCAGTCTGATTTCCAACCAAACTTTTGAAAATCTTGAAATATTCAAATGACTGATTCTGTGGACTGAGAAAATATAAATAAAATTTATGTGTGAGGTCATCCACATGAGCATCTAACGTGATCCATTTAGACTTTTAACCTCGATTGGTCCATATAAATCTGAGTGTATTAACTCTAGGACATTTTTCGTATATGTTTCGCTATCTCTGTATGGAAGTCGGTGACATTTACCTATAACACAAATTTCACATTTGCAATCAATATTATTGTCAGTGAAGTCTAAACCTGATGCCATTCCATTTTTCAATTTGCTCAAGTTTCTGAAATTTATGTGTCCTAGCCTACGGTGTCATAACATAGAATCGGTTGAAATATGCAATGCTGAGTGCTCTGATTTCAAATCTAACTCGAATAAGTCTCTTTCTAGGGATCATGTGGCTATAATATTATCTTTTGAATCAATTATCTGGCAGCCTTTAGATGTGAACAATACTGAAAAATTTGTCTTTACTATTTGGCTCACCGATAGAAGGTTGACTGAAAGATCTGGGATATATACAATATACTTCACTTCTGCATTGAAATTCTCTGATACAGGTAGGTAAACAGTGACTTATTTGTTTGCTGACATTTTATGACCATTTGCATTACTTACAGCACATGATGAGGTATCATCAACATTCGAAAGCATACTCAAGTTGTTCGTCATATGGATTGTGGCAGCTGAATCTAAATACCATGAATTTATATCGCCAATATTTGATCCTACTGTCAATACTGAGCAGAATGAAACATTATATTTTTTATCCTTATCGACTTTCTCCCTGTTGCCTTTCCTCGGTTTGTTACTATCTTTAGCAAAATGTCCAAATTTGTTGCATTGAAAACAGCGTACCTTTCTGTTTTTCTCAGAATTAGATATACTACTATTCTGCTTGCTCAAGGTCCTCTTGCTATACATTGCAATTCCATCCTTGCCTGATTTTACATCTTGCAAAATGTTCATTTCAATAGAATCATCTGATATTGCTATTCTTGAACTCTCAATTCCCATTATCATTGGTTCGTATTCTGTTGGTCAACCAGCTAACAGAATTGTTCCAACCCATTCTTCACTTACTGTGAGACCAACACTATATAGCTTGTGTGCGGTGCCAACGATCTAGTTGACATTATCTTCAACAGATTCACTATCCTCTAATGTAGTGGTTATGAGTTTTCGTAGTAGTCCTACAATTCGTGGGAGTCCTTTGTCCTCAAATGCTTGCTGTAGCGCTAACCATACTCCTTTAGCATCATTGGCATTTTGAATATGTACGTAGTTATCGATTCTACTAGTCAAATGATCTTACTTCACGCTTTTTGTAACCTTTTAAGAGTCGGTTTCGGTTCCTAGTAGGTACGCATTCCCATAATTCTTCATGTTCCAGATAAGTTTGAACCGCAAATTTCCAGCTATCAAAGTTTTCGCGCCCACGCAATTGCTCAATAGTTGGTAAACTGGTCAATATTCTGACAAAATGTGACTAAGAAACTCCCGTTTGCAATATCAGATCTTATTGAACATTCACGGAGGTGTCTGGGCCCATAACCTGTTGTAAAATTCAGATATAGGATATCTAGGAAAAGTAAAACTACGTAATTAACATCTTATTAACTTTGTTCAGCACGTGTACATACGCTTTCTATCATGGACTACTATATTAATAGGTTATGTCATAGAACAATAATAATATATATTCATAGAGTACAAAATAGGTCATTTCAAATCTACTCCGAAAGCATCTGCTCTGTATTAGTTGATGGTGAAATGCATAATTAAATTTTGAGTAAGGAAGGTGTCCCCGCAAACTGATGAAAAATTTGCAGCAATTGCAGCGATTATTATTGATGGAAAATATAAGTGTACTCAGAAAAATATTTCAACTGAATAAAAAATCATGAGTTTCTAGGACGGATCTCTCCTCATTAACAAATTCACGCAACAACAAATTGCCCTATTGAAAATCATCATAGGTTATACCCATATTGCTCCAAACTTTTTCTATTTGACAACCAATGGATATCCATGGAATATGCAAATTTGGATATCCATTGTACAACCACCAATTGGATGTAAAATGGATGCACATATTTCGATGCCCTTTGGCCATCTGCACTATAGATATCCAATAAACCTCCATGGACATCCGGTAATCCACTGGACAAAAAATGGACATTCATCTGATGTACGTGTGCTGTCTGCATAGTACTTGACCAGAATTTCAGTCGAATCGGCCAAGTGGTTCGAGAGTGAGTATAGCTGCCATTTTATGACAAACACCCTGTATCTCAGTTGCTTCAAATGTGAGACTGTTCATTTTCGAGAAGATGTTCTGGATTGTGAAGCGTAGTACTTGACCCAAATTTCAGTCGAATCGGCCAAGTGGTTCGAAAGTTAGTATAACTGCCATTTTAAGACAAACACCCTGTATCTCAGTTGTTTCAAATGTGAGACTGTTCATTTTCAGAACGTTGTTGTGGATTGTAAAGAGTAGTATTTGACCCAAATTTCAGTCGAAACGGTCAAGTGGTTCGAGAGCTAGTATAGCTGCCAATTGAAGAAAAACACCCTGTATCTCAGTTGTTTCGAATGTAAGGAAAATCATTTTCAGAATGTTGTTCTAGATTGCAAAGGATAGTACTTGGCCCAGATTTCAGTCCAATCGGCCAAGTGGTTCGAGAGTTAGTATAACTGTCATTTGAAAAAAAAACATCCTGTAATTCAGTTGTTTCAGGCGTGAGACTGTTCATTTTGGAAAAGTTGTTCTGGATTGTGAAGGGTAGAACTTGACCCAAATTTCAGTCGAATCGGTCGATTGGTTCGATAGCTTCTATTTCATGAAAAACACCCTGTATCTGAGTTGTTTCAAATGTGAGAATTTTCATTTTCGGAATCTTTTTCTGGATTGTTAAGAGAAGTAATTGACCCAAATTTCAGTCGAATCGGCCAAGTGGTTCGAGTGTTAGTATAACTGTCATTTTATGAAAAACACCCTGTATCTCAGTTGTTTCGAATGTTAGGAAGTTCATTTTCAGAAGGTTGTTCTGGATTGCAAAGGATAGTACTCGATTCAGATTTCAGTCCAATCGGCCAGGTGATTCGAGAGTTAGTATGACTGCTATTTGAAGAAAAACACCCTGTATCTCAGTTGTTTCGAATGTGAGACTGTTTATTTTCAGGAAAGTTGTTCTGGATTGTGAAGGGTAGTACCTGACCCAAATTTCGGTCGAATCAGCCAAGTGGTTCGAGAGTTAGTATAGCTGCCATTTCAGAGGAACACCCTGTTGTTTTGGATGTGAGAATTTTCATTATCAGAACGTTGTTCTGGATTGTAAAGAGTAGTGATTGGTCCAAATTTCGGTTGAATCGGCCAAGTGGTTCGAGAGTTAGTGTGGCTGTCATTTGAAGAAAAACACCTTGTATCTCAGTTGTTTCGAATGTGAGACTGTTCATTTTCGGAACGTTGTTCAGGATTGTTGACGGTTGAACTTGATCCAAATTTCAGTCGAATCGGCCAAGCGGTTCGAGAGTTAGTATAGCTGCCATTCGAAGAGAAACACCCTTTATCTCAGTTGTTTCTAATATGGGCAAGTTCATTTTCAAAATGTTGTTCTGGATTGCAAAGAGTAGTAGTTGATCCAAATTTCAGTCGAATCGGCCAAGTGGTTCGAGAGTTAATATAGCTGCCATTTGAAGAAAAATTCCCTGTATCTCAGTTGTTTCGGAAGTGAGACTGTTCATTTCCGGAAAATTGTTCTGGATTGTAAAAATTTGAACTTAATCCAAATTTCAGTCAAATCGGCCAAGAGAGTTAGTACAGTTGCCATTTGAAGAAAGGCACTGTCGTGAAGGCAGCAGCTTTCAGCGGCTTTTGCGCGCATGTTCAATGTAGATGACCGCTTCGGCAACGAATTTGAACACGTGCGTATGCCTAACGATATTTGTAGAGAAGGTTTGGACCTTAATTACGAAGGCCGAATTCGTGAATGGGTAAAATCCACCCAATGATTCCGCAGATATACCCATTCAACATTTTATTTTCTCAATGTTTCCAAAAATACAGATTAGATAGAATGTGAATCCAGTTCTTCATCGAAAAATAACAGTTTGAAGGTGCATACAGAATTTACTGAGGGTAATATGATGAGAAGATCACAGAATATTAAATATTTGAAAAAAAATTTTTTTTTTAATGGTTCTGATGACACGATCATCACTCAATTCTGTAAAATGTTGTGCTTCAACATCTCCAAACTATCTGCGAAGTTTCATCACAATTGAATCAGTATTTCCTGATTTATACCAAAAAAACCAACGATATTGAGAAGAAAACCACGAAAATCTACATATTTTTTCCCAATATCTCCAAAACTCATAGCCGTATCGAATTGAAATTTGGTACATTGCTGTGAAATATGAAGTTCCAGGTATAATTGAAATTTATCCCGATTATGAACGATTTTTTCAGGAAAAAAATTTCGAAAAAAATTTTTTTTTTTTAGTAACCATACAATTTCGACGAAATTGTGCTAAAAGTTGCGCGTCATTATGCTTTAACTAACTGCCAAGTTTCAGTTCAATCGCGACAGTTGTTTCAGGGATATGAGGAAAATAACCTCAAAATTTCAAATTGCTATAACTCCGAAACTATTCGGCCAATTCGGCCCATTAACAAACTCAACCTTCGTATTTTAAAATGCAACCCTTCCTGAAATTTTCAAATCGATAGAATCTTCCGTACGCCGTTATCCTGGTGACGGCGGCCGGCCGCACAGAATCCATTTTGACGTCGGATTCGTAATCAGTTAGTCCAACCTAGTCGTTTAAAACCATTTTCGGCTCAATCATCGAAAATTACAGACATTTGGACAAAACGATAGCACGCTGTTACCCTAGAACATGCGCGCAAAAACCATGCATTGATGTGCGCAATGAATCTTCCAACGGGACGAATATCTTGTGATCACATCCTCGCATAATTCCGAAATTCGAGAAGTTGTGGTGGTGGATGGAGGCAATTTGGACCCGGGTATAACTTCTCGGCACTTGGACTTTCTTGGAATATACGAAAATTTCAAATCAGTTTTGAAATCAGCTTGTTTCGGCAACTTCGATACGTAACAGTTTTATCTTCAATAGGAAACTGGATAATTATGTGAACTGTGACGAGCCAAAGGGTATTTCAATGGAGATTTGAAATTTCACCTAGGAAGCGGCCATTCAAACTCAAATAAAACGATTCATGTGAATTGTTGAGAAGTGTATTTGATTATATTTCAATGTCCATTATCCGCTAGACAGATTCAATTACTCAGAATCAGGACAATTTTTCGATAAAATGAAAAGTAATTTTGTTATTATGATCCCCAGGGGGCAATCGATAATGCAATCAAAAATATTATTAGGAAATCGTAGGAATGTTATTTACTTGCGAAGTATTTTGTTGATAGCCATGGATGAGTGAGTATTGTAGAATTGATTTGTATGGAAAACTTTCAATGCTTATTTACAACGTATATACTGGTCGAAGAAACGAAAAAAATAGATAGGTTTTGATGTGATTATTTCGACTTTATGCTGATAACACGATTTCGAGTGTTTTCTCAGGGATAACCTCTCAAATTTCAAATATTCTGAATCAAAAATAACTGAAGATTCCAGGGATTGAAAACCTTCGGGAATACATTTATATATATAGAGAGGATTTCTTTAAAGTTTTCACTTCGTCTAGTCTATAATCTAGATGGTTATAGTGGAACGAGCAATTGGAGCTAATTGGAGGGAAAATCGTCATTCTACTAGAGTAAGCACAAATACATACAGTTATTTTTTCGTGCGATCAAGTGCCAAAATCGATTCTATCCGGCCGGTCATAGACATAAAAATGGTCGAAGGGGGCAAGCGGGTATTATCCACTTGAAACTTTTATGGTATGGTGAGTTCGTTAATGAGCCAAATAGGCCCAGTGGAGTAAATGAAATTTATTTTTTCGGAAACTATTTTTCAGCACGTATCCATTGTTATATAATTCACAATGAAGTTCAAATTTTGAGTTCAATCCGAATTCAACCTTCAGAGATATAGGGAAAAAATTTATGTTTTTTTTTGCTTCCTCCTCGTAATCGTTGTTATTTCTGGAATAACTCCAAAAGTACTGACCCCTCATAATAAAACTTGGCACCTAGTTGAAAAAATCTGATAAATCACTTTGTGCGAAGTTTCGTGATAATCATACCATTAAAACAGTTGAAAATAATTTTTCAGAAAGGTTTTATATTATCAGATTTCAAAGAGAGTTTCCTATAACTTCAAACCCTATATTTCACCACAATGAACTGAACTCGATCCGATTAAAATTTTTGGAAATATTGGAAATATACCTCGAATTTCAAGGGTTCTCCCGGTATCGTTGTTATTTCCGTAACGACACATAAATTATTAATCCAATTAAAAAAGAGCAAGGATATAAGCAGAAAAACGCTGATGCATAACTGCCCAAGTATGTGCAGAATTTCGTGATGATAGAGTATTTAAACAATTTATTACGGAATTTTTTTCGAAATGTTGAAAAATATAGGAATTGGTCAAACGGGGAAGAAAGAGCTCCAGTAATAATAAATCAACATAATCACAAGGACGAATATATGTGATAAAGCAACAAACAAGGGGGAATGTTTGTTGATTTATCGACAGATATTCGTCCTTCTGATTATGTTAATTTATTATTACTGGAGCTTTTTCTTCTCCGTTAGACCAATTCCTATCTTTGTTAGATGTTTTCGTCTTCGTTTTCCTCTTGTGGGAATCCACATGAACCGAGCGTTTCCATGTCGTGATGGTGTTTGTAAATCTGCAATATCGCAGATACTAGCGACTAAAGGATGAACGTCATGCACATCGATCAAGGTATTCTGCACTCGAACGTGGGATTCGCAAGATGCTCCCAGAAGATGGCGCACTGTACGTTGTTAAACTGGTCCATTTGAAAGGTGACGAGTATCGAGATTTCCTCTGCAGTTTTAACCAAGGTAAGTTGACCTGACGATCAGTAACAACTGTGAAACAGCTGTAGTCATTCTCCTTGGATCTGCTTCTTCGGTATAGATGTTTTGGTTGATTGGATGATTAGCTCTGATCAAGGGGGAATATTTGTTGATTTATCAACATATATTCATCAAGTTTCGAAAAGCACTTGCAAAGACCTTGAACCCAATATTTCACTACAGTTTATCAAATTTCAGTATGATCTAATACAAGGTGTCCATCTGTGACGAGAGCGTATGGAGAGCAGTCTCGAGACTAGAGTCTCTCGAGCACTCTTGGACACAAATCATTACTACTCTCCGAGACAGCATGTGTCTCTGAGAGTTGTTTCGAGAATTCCTCTTTCTCATTTTTGGAGATATAAGGAAAAAACAAGTCAAATTTCGTGTTTTTCTCCTCGATACCGTTAGCATTTCCAAAATAACACATAAAATACAAAAACATTTCTGACGAAACTTGGTAATTATTCGAAAAATGGTGATTGGCAACTTTGTGCAGAATTTCTTGATGATCAGGTCATTCGAATCCGTTACCACATCAGTCATCTTTTCACTTGAATTGACCCCGTCAAACGCACCCTTAGGTCCTGATGAAAAGATCTTATTATATGGTTCTCATGAAAATTCTGCAGTCACCTTCAAGCAATAATCATTCAATCACGTTTATTTCAATTTTATCTGTATTTAAAGAAATATAGGAAAAATACCATTTTGAATGGGTATTGTGAGCTTTTTCGGGCTAGTGTGACTGTACGGTTGAAATTTAGTTTCTCAAAACACAAGGCCGTGACAAAAATGCACTCGGTAAACCAAAGAGCGCCCCGAGGAACGTTTTGCTTATCCAAACTCGAATCACAGCCTATATCTCCCGATCGAACTCAGCTCAGAACGTCTGAAACAATCTGATAATTCGAGGATAACTTAGGCACGGTGCCGCCTCAATTCAAACTCTATGAAAGGGAAACTGAACGAAGGGTGTAGGTAACGTTCATTACAACGTCCCCGAAAATACTCTAGAAATGATCCACTAAAATATCAAACTAGTCCTCCAAGATACAAAATGAATAAATAGGATATTTCAGGAGCCTTTCGCTAATTCAATTTCGAATCATAGCCTGTATCTTTCGATCGAACTCAGAATGTCCGATATACAACCTGACAATTCGAGGATAACTGTACCTGCACACTGCCCAGTACCACCTCAATTCAACCCCTATGAAAGGGCAATTGAAGGAAGGTTGTAGAAATGATCTGCTGAAATATCACATTTTATAGCTTATTTTTTATTCGACTGGTATCAAACGGTAAAAGCGATATGGAACACAAGGAAATGTAAAGGAATCAAACGGAAAGCCGATTGAAGCCCAAGGGGTTCTTATCAGGTAAAACACCACTTTCACTCACAATGTGCGGTGAAAACTTGAGTCCTTTTTCTCTTTAAACGCAAAGATCCTATTCACGAATTCGGCCTTCGTAATTAAGGTCCAAACCTTCTCTACAAATATCGAGTTTCTAAGTCGTTTCTTTCGGAAGTTATTGTGTGTACGGTCCGGCCGTTAGGCCGACCGTAAATACACGAACATCCGATTAGTAAATTGGTATAGATACGTAGACGACATCGTTTGTTGTTTCAACTTACTACATTCAAATATTATGAATAAACTCCACCCAAACATGAAATTCACAGTTGAAATAGAAAAATACAGAAGTATCAATTTTCTTGACTTCACCATTACGATTTCAGTATTCAGTCGCCGAAGTGACACAACAAGGCATGACAATTACATCCTTTTACGTCACTCTATGGAAGCCAGCGGCGTCACAAGAAAAAGGTCAAATGTTAACAAAGGCGTGCAAATCGTTGCACAATAAACAGAAGATCGTGACATTGGATCTCGTGTATCCAGTCATAAAAGAGGACAACACACAATGGTACATTTCATTATCTTATGTTAATGGATTATCTGAAGATATTGCTGAACATTCCAAAAATATTTTCAATGGTAACGTAGCTTTTAGAACCTCCAATAATCTTAGTTCTTTGTGAAAAACAATAAAGATCGAACAAATATAGGCACTATATCTGGAGTGTATAAGTTGACTTGTAGCGATTGCCCTATGGTATATATTGGCCAAACAGGAAGATCATTAAAGAAAAGGATCCATTAACATCAAAGAAGCTACACATCGGAAAAAAATACATTCAACATACGCTAACCACCTCAAAGAATTCATACATAATTTCAACGATAACTACGTAATTCTTCATGTTGAAACCAAAAGTTCAGGATCAACACTCCTAGAATCATTATTTTTTAGGTTTTCATGGGTTTTCACTCCCAATATCTGAAACAGAACTATTAAAAACTAAATAAAAATTGTTTTTTTCATGAAAAACGCCCTTGCGGATTGCAGTATCAACAATTTGTCAAGGACAGTTTCTTGCAGAAAAGATTGATTAATGAACAACACAGAAACAATACAAATGATAAAGAAAACGAACTGTGACGTTTCAGAGTACAAATCTGACTCTTTCATCAGACAAAATAGAAAATAATTCTTGAAATTTTCTATTTTGTCTGATGAAAGAGTCAGAAACGTCACAGTTCGTTTTCTTTATCGTTTGTATTGTGTCTATGTTGTTCATTAGGCAATCTTTTCTGCAAGAAACTGCCCTTGACAAATAGTTGATACTGCAATCCGCAAGGGCGTTTTTCATGGAAAAAACAATTTTTATTCAATTTTTAATAGTTCCGTTTCAGATATTGGGAGTGAAAACCCATAAAAACTTGAAAAATAATGCAAATTCCTCCCAAAATAAGCTTCAATCGATACTCATAGAATCGTTGGAAATCAACAGGTATAACGCCCGTAAAATTCTATTGAATGAACAAACAGTTTTGTATATTGCTCTCTGTTATTGAATATCATTCTATAACTTGAGAAATCTTGTGGTAAACCCCAAGTTATACCTACTCTCACTTTATATGATTTTGGATATTCATTTAGGCACTTCCTGGCCATATTTAAACTTTGTTGTACTACATAACATCAGCAGTTCAATAGCTGTCTGAAATTATGCTATTTTTCGAACTCATGAAAAAACGCGATTGTACTTTCCTTTCCCAAGCCAAAAACAGACCTAAAACTCGCATCCAATTACCGTCCATAAGCTTGCTACGAACGATATCAAAGGTTTTAGAAAAAATTACATTGAACAAAATTAAAGACCGCGAAAACGATTTCAACGAAATAATAGATGAACAATACGGATTTAGAACAAACCATAGCACGGTTCACCAACTGGCAACTATTGCAGACTTAATCACAAAAAATTTCAATTATAAAAAAATCACTGCTTTGCTCAATTCAGACATTGAAAAAGCGTTGGACACCGTCTGGCATGGTGGCCTTATTCACAAGCTCCTTATGACTAACCCTCACTTCCCTTAATCAAAATTATCCAGTTCTACCTGCACGGTCGAACATACCAAAAGTAAGAGTAGAAAAAACTCTATCACGCAAACACCCAATCTCAGCAGGCGTCCCACAAGGAGGATTTATTCTCCGCAAACCTGTTCAATGACATCTGAAAAACGCCCCAAACAAAAATTAAAATTTTCGCAGATGACACGGCCATACTTACGGAATCATCTGATCCAAATTATGCGAATAAATATATTCAAGCTCATGTAAATGAACTCGAAAAATATTACGAGTGGAAATTAAAATCAACGCCAAGAAAACAACCCTAACACACATTTCACCCAGAATCGGAAAATTCCACCGATCCGCTGCAATGTGGAATTCAACACACTTAATACAGATTCAAAATTCGGTGAAATATCTAGGGGTGACCCTAGAGAGGAAATTATCTTTCAATGAGCATCTAGGTAACATTACACAAAAATGCTACACAATTCTCAACAAAATTTTCCCATTGACCAACAAGCATATAGCAAACTCAGCCGAACATCCACAAACTTCGAATTTTTTAAACAAGGAATCAGGCCAGCATTATTGTATGCAAATCCAATTCGGAGCAAAATTTTGGACACTAATTACAAAAAGCTACAACGACTACAAAACAAATTCTTAAGAACCAATGTTCAATATTTGACCAGAAATAAATTCCAATTGGATTTGGCACAACCTAATAATCTCAAATACTCTGAGGGACGAATATTGGAAAAAAAGATATTTCAGGCAGAATATCTCGAAAACCGTTGATATTTTTGTGGTAAGGATATGGATTAAGTGTATTTTATTTTTCAGGTAGAAACCGAAGAATTAAGGTAAAAATAAAAAATACAGGTTTCCATTAAAAAAACAAAGTTGTGATCCGCCCAGAAAACATTTTTAATTTGTCGAGTTCGAGCAATAATTAAATATCATAGAAAACTAGATTCTTATATCTGTTTCCTAAATAGAGATATGGAACACCGCGCCACTGTTGCGGGACCCTGAATGTTAAATATATATTGCTGTGACTGCATACCTGCACTTCAATAATTATATTAGCTCCGAAATACTTCTGCTGATCATTTAACTAAATTCGTGAAATATCTTGAGAACCGTTCTTCAATTCAGAAAAAAAACCTAGTAAAGCACTGACGTGAAGTCAGCAGCTCATGCGCGCATGTTCAAATTCGGTGCCAAAGCGCTCACCATTTCACGTATTACCCCACCAAACACACTTTTGGTGATCTCCTTTGAACATGCACGCAAAAGCTGATGATTTCACGTTAGTGTTTTTCTAGGTCTTGTATTTTGATGCATAACCTTTTTAAAAATTTTTTTTGTTGGGAATTTACTGATGGTAAGATCTCAACAAAATTTTGCGAGAATTTGCGTGTCATTGTGCTTCAACTAACTGCCAAGTTTCAATCCAATCGCTGTAATAGTTCCTGAAATATCACAAAAATAATCTAAACAGTTTAAATCATTTGGCCCATTGACGAACTTAACCGCCACATTCCGATGCGCGACCTACCCTGAAAGTTTCAGTCGCTAGCTTGTTCCATTCGATAGTTATCGTGTCCTCGGCCGGCAGTACCGAATCGATTGCGACATCCGATTCATTATTAATGGCTCCAACCACTCCAACCAAGTCGTTTAAGATCGCATTTTCAGGAAAAAATCGAATATTACAGACCTTTGACAAAAAGATAGCACGCTGTTTTCCTAGAACATGGGCGCATAAACGATACAAATCAGAACACACTCAGCAGAATTCAACAGAAAAATTCTTCGAAAAAAGCTAGACCAAATCCACACATGATAATTTTTTCAGATCGCAGGAATATGATGCCAGTAAGCTGATCAGAACCGTTTGCTTATATTCATACGCTTTGTATGTAAACATATTCATCTGTAGTTGAATTTCTCATTTTTTCTAACATACAAAGGCATTGTTTAAACAATGCTAAGGGAAAAGGCGTATACCTAGATACACGAATTTCCATCAATCGATTGCTCTTTCTACTAGAAATATTAGTGTGAATGATCAAGCTGTAGTTGAAATATTTCCACATTATTCATCCGATAGATCTCTAAATAAATATTGAACATAAATTTCCTGGAATTTTATTTTATAGTGTCCATCCCATTCTTGGACGCCTTATATTATTATGAAATACTGATGTGTATGATAAGTTGCCTGCCCATCATAGTAATGGTAATAATGTAGTTGTAACTACGGAGGTTAGATGGCGCCAAGTGTATATATATATTTATCTTTGAAAAGTCGAATTTGCACTTCTTGCTTCTTGGCGATTAGTTTTATATATATAACTGCTTCATGACGCATCATCGTGATCAATTGATAACTTCCATTAATGACAATGTGTTTGCTTCCATCTAAATATAAAGGTTCAACAAAATTTAATATATACCTACCTACTCTCCTTCAATTTCTTTTTTAATTTTAATGTGATGAATTCAGATTTCATACGATTATAGACTTTGTAAGGCATTTCAGAAGGATACTGAAATTCTCTTGCTTAATATGTTCACCTATATTATTTTGAAATCATGAAATTTAGGGGCTTGCTTGAATAGCAAATTGATGGAATGATGGGATTTACCGGACTTCATTCCATCAAACTGAACATTATCTTTATTATGTTGAACTACCTACAAATACTCTGAAATATCTTAGATGCTAGACTGGAATTACCCAAGACAAGAAAAACTATAATTGTATTAGCTATCAAGTGCAAAGCTTGAAACCAGATCGAATAATGTAAAACTTATAAAATATACCTAACATGTCATCATTTTGAGGATGAAGAAGTAAGCAAATGAATCTTTAAATTTCAATTATCGAAGAAAACATTTCAACTTTTTCACAGTTTTTCTTCATCATTGAGATAAGAGTATTGATATTCATAACTTTCATTCCTCTTATTATCTTTTCAATCAAACATCAAGAACTTATTTGACGCGTTCAGGATAAACTGAGAACTTATTTATATTCAAATGGGAATAGCGATTTTAACTGGAGGAGTAATAGCTTTTCTAATCATGATGTTCTAGAATTTGAAATATGCTTTACAGGAAAATACTCACCTTAGTTAAGCTAGCTCTTGAATAATAACGCTACTCAACAGTAATATATTAGATTTATTGGCATATTCAACGGAGTTTCTTTACATATTTCTTAAAATTTTAAACAAACCAGCTTTCAGTGATCTTCGTCAGACTTCAAGAATTCTTTATATTGATCTTCAGACATAAGTTTTGTCAGCTCTGTTTCATCTGATAATTCCACTTTAAACAACCAACCTTTATCGTAGCATGATGTATTGATGAGAGAAGGTGTATCTTCGACTTCTGTATTTTTGGCCACAATTTTACCAGACACTGGACTATATATTTCACTAGCTGCTTTTACACTTTCCAATGCACCACATTCATCTTTTTGTTTTACAACCACATTAGTTTCGGGTAACTGAGCATATACTACATCTCCAAGGGCTTCCTGAGCATATTTTGATATTCCAATGGTTCCTACTTTTCCATCCACCTCGACCCACTCATGCTTATCAGTAAACCTCCTCTCACCAAATAAAATTGTGTTGGTATGTAAGAATTTCCTTCTACTTCTAACGATTCCACTGAATACTATGGTTTTACTCATTAAATTGGTAGATTTTACAAATACTCGTGGCCCCAACATGTTCTTAATGAATGAAACTATGTACTATTCGCTTATCACGTTGTAATCATGAACTGGAGAAACTTATTATGAAACTTCTTATCAAAAACGTTACAAAATCATTCCAAGACTAAGTGCCGCTTCTGTTATTTTGTTAACCATATCAGGGGAAAAGTTTTTGGAGGTTATGAAATTTAGTCATTTTAGTCATAGAGTTATAAACTTAAATTCCAAAGATTTTTTTATATATATATGGTGTATCCGTAGATAGAGGATAGAGAAGATGCCGCATTTCCCTTCATCCTTCACTCTATGTCTGCAGCCAACATCTCTTGTGGTTGTTGTCAAATATTTGTTTACATTTCTCCACAGCGATCATTGGCGTACTCATCATAAGGTAGAAAGTGATCGGACTAGTTAACGAAATGATAATATAATTGAATAAAGAGATTTATACAATGATAATATTGAGCAGTTCTTTAGTGGTATTCAACCCAAAAACTTGCTTTTCTCACGCAAATCACAGAAAAAAGCTTCAAGTAAGCTTGAGAATCTGAATTAGGGTAATATTTCAGACGAAAGTGAGAGTCTCCTGAAACCAAAATATTTTCATTGCTATGAGCAAAATTAATGGAATGCATCGAATAAGCAACTATATTCAGATTGCTGGATAACGTCTTGTACCAATGCACCCAAATAATTGAATGGTTTCTCTGAGCGGATATCCGCACGGACAATACAATATTTAATGAAAACCATGGTGTGCTCATCTAAAAAAAAAGTGACGTCAGCAAGATTGAAATACAAGGAAATATATATTCTATGCTCTGAATTTCAATGAAAAAAGTGACGTCATCATTAGTAAATCGATCACAGAAGAGCAGATGAGCACACCATGTTTTACTTACATCATCATGATAAAAACCAAGTGTCCAATTCACCGAGGAAGAGACTATCCGTCGGTTTCACAAAACTCTTGACTTCCGAATTTCCGATCAACTCGTTGATTAAGATTTTTCACTCGATGGTTGGGTTGAAAATAAACTGAAATCGAGCACAGAATTTTCTGTTGACTGACAATCAAGCCCTTGATCGGGCAATCAAAGTTTTGTAAAACCGGCCGTAAACTTACTATATTTACTTTCAGTCTACAGATTCGGAAGAGATTCATGACATTATTAAAAAATTGTAAGGAAACTCATCTCCAGAGACCCAATTCTTGAATGTGATGGAATGAACGTTCTCTATCGTTCCATCAAAAATGCACCGGGTTTCCTTGGCAACAGCGTCGACACGCCTATTTTCTCCCTTCCCTGTTTCAAGAATAGGGGCTCTGGTGAAGATCAAGCCACAAGAATAGTTCATTATATTGGTGCTATGAGAAGATTCGCTGTATTTTTGAACAAAAGATCCAAGGACCTATTGAATAACTCATCAATAGCGCCACATCTTACGTATATCATACCTTGTTGGGGAAACTTCCTAAACCACCTTTTGATAAAAAAAAGGGAAAATAATATGCTGTTCAAGGATCATAAATAAATCTTTGAATAAATAAATATTGGTATCATTTTGTATTGGATAAAATAGTATATTTAAGGAGCAGGTTCTCAAATAATGTTAACAATTTTCTATCATTTATAGAGTCATAATAGATATAATTATTGATTGGAAACGAATCGTACATAAAAATATAACAAATATAATGCAAAAAAAATATAACTAAGAGATGGTTTAAGAATAAATAGTTATATTATTGATGTCTGAATAATATCTGCATCCAAAATATTGACGACGTACGCCAATGGCGAGGAAAGCAAAATACCATAGAAAATATAACTTACAATGGAAGCGGTGAGGGAAAGAGAAACGTGTTGTCTAGAGAAAGATAGAGCTAGGAGTGGCAAGAAGCCCGCCAAATCGCATTCAAAACCATTCATTAGAAGCATTGTATAAAGAGGTTTATACAATGTAAGTGTCCAGCGTCTTGTTTTATGCTTTTTGTTGAATTTTTCAAAGTGTTTTCTTTTTGAAGTGTGTATATTATAGTTACAAAACAGTTAAAACTTGATCAGCCGTAAACTGCATAAACAAGTTGTAAAAGGGCCAAAATATCAAATTTCACAAGTAAGATGGCATCTATCTCATTTGGGTTTTTATTTAATTAAAACTGATTTGTTTTATTTTTTTCCTTATTTCTTGATAGAAGATAAGATTTTCTGTATATTATAGATTTTCAAAGGACAAGGAAAAGATGGTTAGTGGCGGTACGAAGAAAAAAATTTGTTCCCACGGACACCTCTCTAATTTGCTGCAAGCATTCTGTTTAAAATTATTATTAACATTGGTATAAATGAAATCAAGTAATTAAATCTCAAATGTCAATAAATATTGAATAATTCTTCCAACATTGGATTTTGTATTGATTGAAAGTTTATTTAATAACACATCACAGTGATATCAATCGGCATTTCGCGCGCATGTTCTTATTAAGGGAAAAGCGTGCTCTCGTTTGGTCCAAATGTCTGTAATTTTCGAATTTCGAGCCGAAAATTGTCTCAAACTACTAGGTTGGACTCACTGATGACGAATCCAGTGTTAAAATCGATTCTGACGTCCGACCGTGGACACGATAACTGTCGAACAGAGCAAGCTAGCGACTTGAAGTTCCAGGGTAGGTCACGCATCGGAATTCCATGGTTGAGTTCGTTAATGGGCTGAATCGGTGAAACGGTTTCGAAGCTATAGCTGTTTGAAATTTTGAGGTTATTTCCCTGATATTTCAAAAACTGATGAAGCGACTGGATTGAAACTTTGTAGTAAGTTGAAGCAGAACAACGCGCAAATTTTGCAGAATCTTTTTCAGATCGTACTGTCAGTAGACAAAAAAAAATTTCTCCAAAAAAATTTTTTTTTAAAACTTTTCATCATATTCCAAAAACAAATGTGCTCTGACCTTGACCTTCATACTTCACATCTGTGAACCAAGTTTCAATTCGATACAATTATAATTCTCGGAGATATTGGGAAAAAATAGGTCAAATTTGGTTATTCCCTCGGTATCGTTGTTTTTCCGGAATAATTTCCATAATAACTCGAAAAACCTAGAAAAGCAATGAAGTAAAGTCAGCAGCTTTTGCGCGTGTTTCCTTTATGGTGTTTTATTTTTCGAACATGCACGCAAAAGCTGCTGACTTCACGTTAGTGCTTCTGTAGGTTTTTATTTTTCTTCCCGCGAATGTTCTTGAAATTTTAAGTAAGAAGAACAACATGAGCCAAATTTTGAGAATTATTTATCAGAAATAATAGATTTGGAAGAATATATCAAAAAAAGAATTTTCTTGTAATGAGTATAGAATTGCACTTAATGAAAAAAGTATGAATTCAAGAAAAGACATATAGGTGGTCTCAAATCGATTTTTTCATATAACTCATTTAGATTCTATAAATTCTGATTAATCAATATCCCTGAAGAAATGAATAAAATATTATTTCGATATTTTAAGTCAATATTTTTCAGCAATATTTCAACCTACTGATTATCATTGAGGTCAATTATTATACTTCTACTTCATAAAATAATCTTTCATTTTAATGCTCCTACTTCATTGTAAATTTTTAGTTCTCTTGATGAAAGAATAATAAAATCTCGAAAGCTTGCGCCAAGAAAAAGTACCTATACATCAATCATTTATATATAATTCCTGCTATTTCCAGTAATCCATTTTTGTAGCTATGCAAACAAATCATTCTTTAGGCAATGTAAGCGCAAATAATTTTCATATTTGCTCCGAAAATTTTCAGGAAAAACGCATAAAAATTAGAATTTTCATACGCATTTAATGCTTTTTAAATGGAATACGCGGGCTTTCTGCCACCACTAGCTCTATCTCTCTCGGCAACATATGATTACACAGTGCAAACTGACAGGCCTCATCCATGGTTTGTTATGTCTATGCAAAATACTAACCTATGCATGGAACGATTATTTTCCTTTTCAGCATATTTACCACACACTACACACTATACTGGCATACTTAATACTATATAATTGTATTACACTTGAAAATATTCAACTACTTCGATCGAAATATCACAAATAACTGAATAAACAATTTTGACGTTTTTGAGAAATGTAAATATAAACACAGAGAGAGATGTTTGCCACGCTTTTCTGTGTTGTTTACCTTCATCTTCTCTTTCCTCTTTCTACGGGTATATCCGGAATTCTATGAATATTGAAGAATAAATGCCGAAGGACGCTACCATAATTGTTATGTCTTTATAAAATGCTATCATTTTTGCCCGAATATCTGCAGTTTTATGTCGCAGTTAGTTCGGGTGGCAAGACACATTGTTGCAAAATTCTCCCAACTATAGCATCAAGCACAAACATTTTCGAAAGAAGAGAACGACAGACTTCGAATTACCAGCTTGGGTCTAATGATGGACCTTGCAACCCGTTCTTTAGATCTAGCCACACGATTTTGGTGGGTGCGCTGAGACGATAATTCTGCATAAGAGCACGTGCGGGTAAATAACGGCTTCGACAACACAGCAAAATTGAAGTTATATTGAACCTTGTTAAGAGCTCAAGTTGAGGCGAGAAATATTAGAATTCTGAGAAATTTCTACCTTAATAGGAGAAATCGGAGTGTCAGTGATTATTTTTCAAATTTTTTTTTGGGGTGTGAATAATTCTTTTGTGAGAATGCGCAATGTTAGTTATTACTCCATTTCAGTTTTTATTTTCTCGAAAATTCTTGAATTCAAAAAAGTGGTATCATTGCGCATTCTTACAATTTTTTCAAACCATTTGCAGTCGAAAAATCAAAAAAAAAATAACTGTGGCCTTAAGCCTTTACCAGGACTATTCATATTCAGACTCATTCAGATTTCAAATAGCAATATATCCAAGAAAAAAATCTAAAGCACTGACGTACAGTCGGCAGCTCTTACTTCTTGATGAAAAAAATTGAATTGATCTTACATTTTTATGTAGTATTTGAAACTCTTGAATATATTGTGTTTGGTGGAGAATAAATATATCTGAACAATTAATGAACAGTCAATATTTGCCTTTTCTGACTGTGTACCTATAATAGCTACTTTCGTATTTGATATATACTTGGTGATTCTGGAGGAGACCGTCAAATTTTAAAATAAAAAACAATGTTTGGTTTATTCGACCGATTTTACTTTCACTGATAACTTTGGTATGGTTCATTCGATTTTGATGGAATTCTCAGTGTTGCACAATATGAATGAGCAAATGCAAAAATTTTGAATTTTTTTTCAGAATACACGTTTGTTGTTGTGATAATTTCAGATTGATTGCGCAGGTTGGAAAACGCCCTGTACTTTACGTTTCGGAAACTTGTGTATGCGTTTCAGATGCTACCGCTATAACTCTCATTATTTAGGTGTTTCCATGATATAAGTAAAACATGAGGTGTGCTCATCTGCTCATCTGTGATCGTATTTACCAATGATGACGTCACTTTCTCCGTTCAAATTCGAAGAAATATATATTCTGTTTGAATTTGAATGAAGAAAGTGACGTCATCATTATTATATACGATCACAAATGAGCAGATGAGCACACCATGTTTTACTTACATCATAGGTGTACCTATCCAATTTTTTTGGCACACTTCCAGTTATCCGAAAAACCATTTCAAAAAAGGAAAATTTTAAAATCTAAGTCCAACTGATTCCACTTTTATTGATAACTTTGGTATGGCTTATTCCATTTTGATAAAATTTTCAGAGTAGTACAATAGGATGGGTACCTACTCTCAATAATTCCAACATATTTCTCGAAATACAGTGAAGTTATTGTGATAATTCCAGATTAATTGTTCAGGTTAAAAAACACCCCGTATATTGCGATTCTGAAGCTTCTTCATCCGTCTCAGATTTTACCATAATGAGTCATTATTCAGATGTCTCTCATTTTTTGACACACTCTCGCTTTTCTGAGATAATCTTTTTAAAGAAGAGTATTATCGAAATTTCGCTTGGAAGCAGTGAGAATATTCAGGGGACAGGGACATGAAGGTTGGAATTTGGAATCGGCCACTCAGACAAAACGCGGAATGGCGGTAATTTTAAATTTCTCAACGTGAATTTTGACTGTTCTATTTGGTGTGTCTTTGGTTACATTCAGTATGTTATCTCGAACTGATATATTTTTCATTGATTTTGACGAACGTAGACTGTGTATTTCTTTATTTTTTCGGAAAAACAGAGGTGTTCATCAAAATCGAATGAGCCATACTAAAGTTATAATTGAAAGTGAAATCAGCCGAACCGGACCAATCACTATGTTTAGTCTCAATATAACCATAAACATTTTCTCAAAACTGTAGTCTAAGCTTCTGCTGAAATCTGACGGTCTACTCCGGAATCACCCTGTGTACAGTTTGGTCCAACGAAAACTTAACACCTCGATTTTTCGGCTTTGAAATAAAAATGTGGAAAATTACTGGGACCCTTCAATTTTGATTCGAGGGGGAACAACTTTTCTGCTCTTTGCATCCCCGTAACTGCAACCCCCTAACGGAGGTGAGCACAATAACCCCTTGATTTCGAATAGAGATGAGAGGTGTTGCGATACCTCATTTTAAAGCTTCGCCTTCAGGGGAGAGGGCTCCGCAAAATTGGTCCACCCAACGAAATCGCGTAAAATTCGTCAAGCTTGAGAATTTTTTTCGATTTCTTGGAAATATCGGACAGGGACGAATGGGGTATCGACGGAAAGAGCGTTCTCTCCTTTTCGAATAACGTCTTATAATAACGTCTTATATTCCGGGTTCTGAAATTGCAAGATTGAAATCTCGTAAACCTTTATGGATTAACGATTTTCTTTATTCCAAGAAAAGTGACAAGGAAATTTGGCGTTCGGAATGGAATTCTTGTAATGTTTTCAACAAATGTTTGATCAGCGATTCTTCAGAAATAGTTCATGGTTTTAATCTTCCTAGGAAATATTTGGTGCATTTTGAATCGACTTGAAACCGGTCATGGTCGTTGTAATAGTTTCCTCTTCAAGTGGAATTCTGTCGAAAGTCCACGGTGCGAATGCGAAAAAGAAGAGGAAACGATAAAACATTCAGTTAATAGTTGTCCAATATATAAATTTGACGATGGTTTCGAGGCAAATTAATTCAATAAATAATAAAACATTTGATAGTTCATATTGGTTCTTACGTCTTCTGTTCTTGTTTTCAGGTGTGACTTCGAGATATCAACCTGCATCGGAAGGAAAGAAGAAATTTTGTTTTCGTTGATGAAAAAGAAGCCATTCAATAACAAACAACAGTGTCACTACACTTATACGGGGAGACAGAATTTTTTCTGAGGTTTTTATCTGTGCTCTTGTATCATACGTAAAAATGTATGGTACCCCGTTTACATTTCCTCTGCTAATAGTGTGATAACACATACTGTATGATATGAAAGAATTGAACTGCTCATTCTCAAAAGAACGTCTTATCTTCTAGTATTAACTGGTCCTGAAATATCGCTTCAAAATTTCCATCGATTACGAAATGACAGGTAAAATGGTGGAAGACTACCTACTTTTACTTAAATATATACTATACTACCCAAGTAACACACACTTGTCTAAATCACATAAATTAGACGTCTTATAAGATCTAAAAACATCTGAATCGAATAAAAAGCATGCAAATGTCCTTTCTACGTATATAATAGTGTTTTATCGGACGTAAATTATAAGTTTATATTTTTATGCTTATTTGACGTTTAAAAGACAACAACTATTCAATGTAGAAAAATAAACGTACAGTATACAACTTGCTGAACATCATTTGGATGAGTTTTCAGAATCGTGAAATTAATTTTTCATTCCTCAGAACATTTTCATTGTAACTACCACCTTCTCGGAGTAAGACTACGTTATCGTGGACATATTATCCTTAACGATACAAAAAATATATGCATTTGTTTAATAAGTTCAAGTATCACCTTATAATGACTTCAAAAAATTCAGGTACATAATACGTTAAAATGAATTCTTCTGGGAATATGATGGTTTAAGTTCAGCAATGAACTGGTAGACCATGAATATTCATTACAGGAATTTATTTTTGATCTTTCCAGGAAAGATAAACTTTCCGTCGACCAAAAATTCAACAGATCTTAGCCATCGACAGCACCGTTTGTCCTTACTTGTACATTGATATTGTTCATGTCCGTATTTATTGTCTATGGTCATATCTTCAAAAGGTTTGAACTTGAACCGAATCTCGCGGGAAAATTAGACAGCTGTACAGGTAAGAACGAAAGCAGTGTTCCTGATTGGGTACCGCAAACGGCGCCAACGTATCTCGTCGTGTGTCGAGTCGAGTCGGTCGCCTAAACCTAACGCTAACGGCTAACAGTCAGTCGGTGCTCAGGCAGTCTGTAGGTCAGTAAGACATTCAGATCCAGGTTTATAAACGAAATCAGTTAAAGATGATGATGAATAACAGAAAGTTATTGAGTTCAATCTTATGAAAAACGGTAAGTGAAAAATATGTTGTAATATACTCGATCTTACTACCCATTTTGATAATTTGAAGTTTGGAACCAATTGAGAAATCATTTTTTCCATTACAATTCAACATTGAACAAATGGTCTAATAATGTCTAAAAAAAAACTTTCATAGACGACATGTTGAATACCCATCATATCTAATCTCTAACTTATTTTCATAAAATAACTATTCAGGTAGGAGCTCATTTGCTACTAATTTTGTAGGTATATATTGTTTAATTGATAAGATTTTTTTTGGTATTGAAATTAAGCTAAGTGGTTCTTCCCGCCACAATTATATCTTTCGTCTTAGGATAATAATTCACATGCCAATAAATCTATTTTTCAGAACATAATTTCTCAATAAAAATTTTGTACTGAATACGATATTCATTTTCGTCTTTAACAATCGAAAAACGAATAATATTTTAAGCCAATCGCTAAAGCGGACCTTAGATAAAAATTTATGAATTCATTAAAATTATTTATAGTCAGTTTTGAATTTCTGGGCTGATAATAATAGGGTACCTACCATATTTGGAAATTCATTTGGTTATGCTCTTGTATAAACTGTTTGGATGAAATTCTGAACTTCTTGCATTTATTTTAGGTCCATCATTTTGTGGAAAAATAGCGTGGGTATATATCTTTGGATGTGTGTATTGCATTTTTTGTTATTGATACTGAGATATTTAAACGATGTCTTCTATAAATAGGAAAGCAGTAGTCAATAAAATAATTAGTATCCGACATTTGAAACGTAGGGCAAGAAAGAATGCAGAAAAAATTTGCGAAGAACTTACATCAGTAAATAAAACCTCATTATTACATGAAAACATAAACGAAACTATAGAGTGTTCAAGCACGTATCTTAAAAAAGTTGACGAACGTAAAGAAATAGCTCAGAGTTTAGACAGGAGAAATGAAATACCCCAAGATAGTGAAACTTCTGAAAAAAACGATATCATGCCAAACTGTTCCTCCCCTCATGAATATTTTGTTTTTGAAAGTGGTGAATCTAGAACCAACAAGCAACAAGCAGCAATTGGAAAAATTCGAAGAAAACAATTTTACAAGCGAGTTGAGGAAATGGGCATTAGAGAATAATATTACACATACTGGTTTATCCCAGCTGATCCGGTTGATAAAGCCTAAGTATCGTTTTCTGAGGAATGATCCTCGTACAATTTTGAAAACCCCCAAAACTTTTGATGGTATAAAGTTGGATAATGGTACAATGTTCTATTTAGGTATTGAAACTCAATTGATCTACCAGATTCAAAAAGTATCTTTTACGGATAGCATCACTCTTCAGTTCAATATAGATGGCTTTTCTCCCTACAAGAATAGCTATAAGGAATTTTGGACAATTTTGGGAAAAATCGACAATTTAAAAAATCAAAAACCCTTTGTTATAGCTGTTTTTTGTGGCAGGGAAAAACCTTCTCCGATAGAAACATACTTGAACTCCTTCGTACATGAAATGAAAAACCTGTTGTAGAATGGATTAACGTTCAGAGGTAAAAAAATTACTATCAAAATATCATTTTTTTCGTGTGATGCCCCTGCACGATCATTCATTAAACAAATTAAGGGACATACAAGTAAAAGCGGCTGTGAAAGATGTGTTCAACGGTCACAATATGATAATAAAAGACATTTCTATTCAGTGCATGAAACTGCCAGGAAAAGAATGGACTCCGATTTTCATTTGGAAATAAATGATGAGAATGACAACAGAAAAGGGGTTTCGCCATTATTATCTTTAAATATAGGTCTTGTGAGCCAGTTTGTATTGGATCCAATTTGATCTATTTAGGAGTGACAAAGCGATTGATTCACAACTACTGGGTGGAGGGCACAAAAAAATTCAAAATTATAAATATTAAGCTTCTGGATAACAAAATCAAAATTTTGAAATTTCCTGATGACTTCGGGCGGAAGTTGAGTCTTATGTCGGATATCAAACGCTGGAAAGCAGTTGAGTATAGAACTTTTTTGTTATACTGTTCACCGTTTCTTCTTAAAAATCACCTGAATTGTGACCGTTTGAAACATTTTTCAAATTTGCATGTAGCTATTTGTATATTTTCCTGCAGGTTATTTATAGATCGATATTTCCATGTAGCTGAAGAAGCTGTAAAGAATTTCATTGAAGATAGCCCCGTTAATTATTATATGATAAATATTTTGTTGCTTACAACGTTCATTCATTGATCCATATATGTGATGATATTCTGAAATTTGGAACCTTAGATAATTTTAGTTGCTTTCAATTTGAAAATGAATTGGGTAAATTAAAGAAGGTTGTCAGGGGTAAAAACCGTCCATTAGAACAACTTCACAATCGACTCCTAGAATCGAGAAATTGTAATACCAGCACCTCTTTCAAAACAGACGAAATCATTGCTAAGGGTAAATTTTCATGTTCCGATAATGATTTTTTTCAGTGTACAGATTTATTTCTACAGAAATATCATATTTCTGTAAAATATCCTAATAATGTTGTTATGGTTGTCGATAAATATTTTTTCATCAAATCTCTTTATTTTATGAACGGAAGCTATTTTTTTACGAGGTCAACATTCAGATTTGCAACAGATTTGTATAATTATCCTATTGAATCCTCAAAACTATTTATTTATTATGTTGAAGGTAATATTAATGAAAATATTAACTTCTCAATCAACTCAATTGTTTGTAAAGGTATTGCACATAAATATAAAGAGGGTTATGCTGTTTTTCCTATTTTGCATACATTAAATCTTTAAGTAAAATAATGAAATGAGTTGCATCCATAGAATGTATACTGCTATTGAATTCAACGAAACGAAGGAATGTGCAATCGTTCCTTCGATTTGGACTATCGAAGGCTATTGTTATTGGCCGAAAAGAAGTACAAAGCAATTGTATGAAAACCTTCTTGCGAACCCCACTCCACCTAATCCAAGTTGGCCGAAATATAAAATAAAAAAAATTCTATTCCCAGAAGGTAAGATATATCTCTCTAGATTATAATCCATCAGAACGAATGCTATAATATAATTTGTATGGCTTGATTTGCTGATTACAATTTGATTTGTTCTGACGCCAACTTGTTAAAATATTTTAAATTTTCATTGGCATTTTTTTTGAGGGAAAAATGTAATTTGCATACGTTCAAATAAAATATTTCTTTCAGACAATCTCGATACTGCAAAGAATAAACTTGAAACAGTATTTGAAGAAAGTACTAGTAGTGGAAATGCTTTCGGTTCAGAAGACTTTCTTCATCCCATGATAATGGCAGATGAAGATGGGAGGGATGAGCCTGTTTATACAAATGGTGCTCCTACAAATGATGAAATATCTTCTGGATGGAGTACTCCATCCACTTCTTCCACGCTTTCCAACGATCCTAGATTAAGATTGTTTGAAGAAAAAATGATGTGCAAACTAGAGACCATTTATGAAGTTGTTCAACAAAACACCTTGAGGGTGCAACAAGTGTTGAGAGCGCTGAATCAAAATGAAAGTCATATTCCAGTGAAACCTGCTAGCTTCCCTGCATTGCCTCTCAAGAAAACTAATTAAATGAAAGACTTTGAGCAAATACTAGAAGAGGATGAAACCAGTTTCAACTACTTGGTAAGAATGTGTAAAAATTTATTTCAACTTAAATTGTCAAGCACTATAAAGTGGCAGCTTGTCAAATAACATCCTCATCTTGCATTTAACATTAAATGGAACCATTTATTCTTTCAGAAAACCAGGCTAGCTTCAATTGGAGAATCATCGGTAAAAGCAGCAACAACGAACATGTTGTTGGCCAGAAAATTCAACTGGGCTGGGCATTATGACAAGAACTCATTCAAAACTACGAAATGCTTTCAGGCTTTGAGAGGTAAGTTCGCTGATTTATGAAATTAATTTTATTCAATTGAATACACTTCACATTGCCTGATTTTCAATTGTCCGAGGGTCTAATTTTTGTACGGTCCCAAATGTGTCTCTTCTTTCCACTATTGGAAAATCAAGCCGAAAATTATATTGAATATAAATTTGACCAGATGATTGTATGATTCTCGAAAATGGATTAACATTTTCTCAGTCAATTAAAAAAATTGATACATTTCCAGGTTGTATAAATAAGGCTTTGAGCTTTGTCGTAAGATTAAAATAAATATAGTCCAATACAAAATATTGGATCTTTGACAGGCCACAGAAATATCCTTGATTAAACTATTGAAATCAATACTGCTCTTTTCAGAAAACTGTTGTATTTCAAAAAATCTACCAACTATATGTGTCTTTTATACGGAAAGTAAACATACAATACAATGGATATATTTTTGTTTTCAGATGCCGTTTTTCTTCATTTTTCAAATGAAGGTGTAAGCGAGGTTGGAATTATAAAGGCCATTCAAGATTGGCTTCGGCTGGCTAACCAGCGATACAAATATTCCAAAGCAAAAAAATCATAAAAGATATAGATGCATTGTATTATATTTTTAGATGTACGTTCCATTCATTTGGATTATAAATTAGATATGAATCTAGTTATTTTTTGTAAACTCTTCACCAAATTTGATTCTTCTATCCCCCCATCATTAATTCCTTTATTAGATATATCTACAGAAATCGATTCAATTACGGTTTCTCGTGGCGTAAATAAGCGAACTAAAAAAATGTATTTCAGACATACATAATACCAATTAATATTACCTTTATTAGATATCTACAAATAACGACTAAAATCGTTTGCTTGTGACATAAATTAGAGTACTAAAAAAAATGTATTTCAGACATACATAATTCCAATGAATGGACGTTAATTAAACGTGAAAATTTAGCTCAGTTTTAGATTCTGTCTCCTAATCATCCTATATTTCACATCTAAATAAATTATAAAAAACACATTTATTAGAAGGACATTTAGATATCGTTTTGACATCAATGTTCTTCTGAAATATGACTATCATTAGATGATCTCTAGAACATCTATTATGAATCTTATATACGTAACTATGTTATTTGGGCAATAGGTCACGAGCTGATTTGACAGTTGGGAGAGACTGGAGGACCAACAATAACCTAAAATGCGTTGTTTACTATGGAAAAGAGCGATTTCTCTCGTGATTTCGTATTCATTTGGAAATTTTGGATATATATATATATTCACTTTTTTTTGAAAAGGATGGTATAAATTTGGTGTACTCAAAATGAAACTAGTCCCTGACTTATAGGAGTAATTATGTGAATGTTCAACGAAATGATGATATGATTCATGAAAACGAAAACAATACTGGTAGAAATAGTAGTGATAGAAATATGTGCTTTATGAAGGAAAGAAACGTACATGATGAAATTAAATATGAGCAATACGAGTTTTCTTCACCTGAATGCATCAATGTTGAAAATGATGATATTGAATTTATAAAATGGCACAAGAGATATTCTCACATAGGTTTTGGAGGTTTAAAAGAAATAATTAAATCTAATATGGTTAAGGGTATAATATAAAATTTAAAAGTTCACAATGTAAGTTTTTGTGAACCCTGCATAAACGAAAAAATGACACGAATTCCTTTTGGCACAAGGAAAAAAATTACTAGAATTCTTGAAATAGTTCAACCAGATATATGTGGTCCAATTAGCCCCGTGGCAATTGATGGAGGTAAATATTTTTTAACCTCAATAGATGATTATTAAAAGTTTTCGGTTGTTTATATTTTCAAGAATAAATCAAAAAACTTTGATAGGTTTGTCGAATATTTAGAAATGTTAGTAGCTAAGTTTACCTGTAAAATTCATGAATTGAGATGTGATAATGGCGGAGATTATATATCGAAAGATATCATTAAACTTTGTTGTGAAAAAGGAATAATTCTTTATTATACAGTACCATACTCTCCACAACAGAATGGTAGAGCTGAACGAAAGCTATTAGAACTGTGAATTATGTTTTGAATAGGGAAACAGTATCAGATTTGAACGTGACACAACATATTCGGTTGTGTGGCGTTTAGCTATGTTTAAAAACAATTTCGAAAAAAAAATGGATCTAAAGCTAAAAAATGTATTTTGGTTATACGCTCTAACAGGTTACAGATTATGGAGTATTGAAAAAGCGAAAATTATTATTTCTCGAGATGTTGATCTCAATAAGAGTAAGTTTTTGTTAAAGAATAAATCTTGTGAATTTACTAGTGAAAATATTGATGATGAGAATGAATTAGAAGATGAGGTGGATGAAAATATTCAGTCAGGTGATTTGGATGAAGAGGGTAATAATGAAAAACTAACCAATGAAAGTATACACAATTCACTGAATAGAAGACTTATCGAAAAACGTTCAAAATAGAATGATTTTCAACTCTATAGGGCATTTGATGCGATGACTTTCATAGAGGATGTTCCCTAAGATTTAAGCCGAATTGGAAAGAGATCTGATAGTAAATTTTGGGTAAATCCTGTAGATAGAGAATTGAATTCCATTCATGAAAATAAAACAAGGGAATCAGTAAAATGCCCAAAAATGAAAATATATAAGATACGAAGTGGGTTTTTCCCTACAAACATTTAGAGAAAAATGAGAGATATAAGGCTAGATTAGGAGCAAAAGGTATTTTAAAAGATAAAAATATAAATAATGTCTACTCTTCAGTTGCTAAGATATCTACGCTTATTTATTATCGGAAATCAATTTAAATTCTATTACTGTCAACTAGATGTTAAGACGGCTTTCCTGAATGATACATTAATTGAGGAAGTATTTTTATATCCTCCTGTCAGGTGTGAGAATGGAAAGGTTTTGAGATTAAATGAATCATTATATGAATTAAAACAATCTAGTATGTGTTGGAATAACGAAATAAACTTCTGCTTGTTGGAACTGGTATTTGAAAGATCTGCTGTTGTTAAGGCCGAACCCAATATTCTGTTCTGTTCTGTTTTTCCTATATTTCACTAACAAGTTGACACAGTGGCAACAACTCTGTGCGTATGCGTACAAGCTCCAAGCCACCCCAGCAGTAGTAGCACAGACCAACCAGGTAAACCACTCGCGTCATTCTCTTAGGAAATATATATTAACGTGTATTTGACCTTGAATCGAGCTAATCAGAATTTTAGCAGGCGTTTGGGGTGCCAATCAGATTGCAGATATAGGATTACGTCACTCCCGCCGCTTTTGAACTCGCTTGAAGAGGTTATTAATATGTAAACAAACTGAAATGAAATTTTTGTCATATTTATTTTATGAATAATGTCGTATCTATTTCATTGTAGAATATAATGCAAACAGTTTTTACAACAAAATCAATTATGAAGTAATCTCTGAAGTTCTATTTTATGGTGTCAGTCCTCATTATATGATGTTTCAACTGCACCTAAACAAGAATTGGAACCGAACGTAGGTGAACATAATGTTTATTTCATATAATATAAAGTGTATAGCAATTGAAGTAAAAGAATTACAACCTCCATTATTTAATCAAAACGATGGGATGGCTAAGGAAATTGTCTGTGATTGCACAACCACAAAAAATAGAATCAAACAAAGTTAGTTTATTCAAATACTGATTTTCTATGAAAATGAATCTCAATTGATGTGAAAGTATTTCAACTAATACATTTTACAGTAAAAACAATAGTATATCTCTGTTTGCAATGAAGATGTCGCAAAATAAATAAATTTCAAAGAACGCAAGATTTCTAACCAAAAAATACCTCTTCTATCAATGAATGACAGTAATATATCTTCTTGATTGATAAAGTAATGAAGCAAATACCCATTGTACTCAGCTTGCTGAATTTATTCATATCAAAGTCAGTGTCTGAAACAGTTTGGTAGACTTTACGTAAACATGGTAAATATACAGCAATACAGGTACTGGAAACTTATGGAATAAAATATTTATATAAGTAATTATTGATGGTGTTATAGAAAAGTTAAGGCAATATAAAATTTTCTATTTCTTGTTTATCAATTTCTAAAGTTTTTTCATTCCTTACAAATTAATCCGATTGGATCCACAATTATTAGAAAAAGGCTCATAAGTATCCGTCACTACAAAGATCGAAACGTTAACCCAGATAGCACACCATATCCCCAGTATATCCTCTCAATATCCTATTCGTGTCGTATGTCCCAGGACATTGGGAGGATATACGGGGGATGTACAATTGGAGATATCCCTATGATTTAGGGTTCGTATATACCAAGTATGTCCTCTGAGTAACTGCAACCCACATTAAATTTTCGACATTGAGAGGACATACTTGGGATGTACAACTTGGGATATCCCCACGATTTAGGATACGTATATCCCAATTATGTCCTCTAGTAGCTGCGAATGCTGCGATGCAATCCAAGTCAAATTTTTCGAAATACGCCTTCGCGTTAATTGCTGGTTCAAATACCAATAAGAGCCAGAATGTTAATGGGTTTGATCTATGTTGTATCATTTAATAACGAAAAATATCCAACTTGAGGTGAGAAATCGAATCATTCACTTTTTTAATATATCTGGGTGCATATCTGAAAGCTGAGATCAATGAATATCATTTGTGGAATATGAAAAAATCAGAAATAATCTGATAATATAAAAAAATTCAATGTAGCAACGTGAATAATGTGATAATTTATTATTAGATCATTGATTATCGATCACACAGATTAGGAAGTTATAAGTTTATATTACTTTATGTTCTGTGGTTCATAATCTATGATCGCATGATCGGTCAATCATGGCATTTGACAGATTCTGCGTTGATCGGCATTTTTTTATTTTTTTGCTTCTTTTCTTGACTTGGAGTAATATTAATTGTGGGCATCACAAAACACAAGAACTGATGAAATGGTATACTTGTCGTCTTCAGTAAACTCGTTCTGCATTCGTCCATTTCGAAAGTGGATTTTGGCAGTGATTTTGTGCTATATTTTATACCCTGTGGTATGTAAGTATAAAAAATTCATTAACTAGCTAACAAATATACCATAGGGGTCCAACGACAAAAAGGAGTAATTCAATACATATTTTATATGTTTATTCATTTCCAGCATCAAATACAGTGAGTGGAAGAAATCAAACCAAGAGAATGTGAAATAATGTATACAACAAGCATTGCACACAAAATAATTTGAACATTTGTGAGTTGATCAGGTGCAGTTCGATAAGACAGTGTAATATGTGAAACTTTTAAGGTGATCAAAGTATGGTTAAGACTCTGATTATGCAGTGTCACATTATCCTGAGTATAGTGTTGGATATTGTACAAGATGTGAAGAAAATGAAACAAAACCTAAAGAAAGCCCAAAAACCAGCAAATGATGAAATATCAACCAATAGACTGAAGGACTTCGGTCGATGCCCTTTTCAGAAAGAATAAAGAACGGTATTATTATTATCATCTAATTATCATGATTCTTTGGATATAACCTTCCCAATGAATAGCTCAGATCTGGAGAAATTTTTTTTTAAGTGATGAGCAAATTTTTCATCTAGTCATGAGTTCAATTAATAGTTTGTACATCAAGTGATTAAAATGAATTCATGAGTAGAAAGTTCAACCTATGAGCCCTAAGTGTCAATTCATTTTGATGAAGATTTAAATGATAATTTCTTCTCAGAAAAAAAGTATTTTAGGAAATAAGATTAAATGTATTGCTTTGATTAATGGTTGCTAGGTCACTGAGTATTTGATTGTCATCTTACCCTTGATGCTATGGATTGAATAATGTCCTTTTGAATGGTCAAAATGGGATAACATGAATCAATTTCAGGCGATGTACCAAAAGCTCTGGTTATCGTTCGGTTATCCAAACTGACTTGTAGGCAAAGGATAATCTGTCAGTTTGGATAACCGTAACTAATCAATTTCAAGCGATGGACCAAAAGCTCTGGTTATAGTTACGGTTATCCAAACTGACATAGATGAAAGATAATCTTTCAATTCGGATAACCGTATCTATAACCGGAGCTTTTGGTCCATCGCTTGAAATCACATTTTGTGTTGATAAGTATTTGCAACTGTCTGAATGTCATTTGTCATAATGTTAATGTAATTTGCTGACTCTTAATTTTAGGCCGAAGAGATTGCACAATGCGGAAGAAACACAATAGTTATGAATTTGTAGGAGGGGCAATGACTCCCCCAATCAGTGACAACGGCAATGCAGTTTAACTGGCGAAGAAAAAGAGGAAGTTTGGGAGATTGTATATTACAAAACTGATAAATGGTAAGCAAAATAAGTCTGCAATTAATTTATTGTTTCAATTTATATATTTTGTTTCAGACGCTGATGAAATTGCGAAAATTTCTACACTGAGAAAGACGGAAAAATCTGTTGCTGGCTGGCTAGAGAGATGTAAGAAGATGATTGAACCCTGTGATAAGTTGAGAAATATGTAATATCCCTTTTTTTTTGTAGGCTTTCTTTTAGAATGAAAATTATTGAAATTACGTACATTGCTTTAGTCCAATGACCCTGTAATGTGAAACTCCCCCCTCCCCTTTTTCTAAATTAGGGATGCCCTATAATCAACTTGAAACTATATCCCTAGAATATATGCGTAGACCGCTGGGGGAGTTCCCACTTTTCTAAATAAGTCATCCTCAGGATGTCTTCTTGATAGCTTATGGTCTGTGGAGTATATCCTCTGGATATACAAAAACACCACCTGGGGGATTCCCACTTAGTAACATTCTATATCCTCAGGATATCCTGAGGATGATGTATAGACGAATTCGGATTTCTCTGGGATATACTAATATCCCTGCTCGATAATCCCAAGAACATCCTCAGGATCTTATTGTGCTATCTGGGAATGCTGATGATTTTTTTGAATCGTCCCTCAATAAATCAACTGTCATTTTCTCCACTGGTTCAGATGCTCATTTGACTCTACAAATTTCATAGTTTGTACCTTCCTACAGCTTTTCAGTTGGCTCGGAGCAATAAAGCGAAAGTAATTTGGTTGAATCCATTTCCCTCTTGTACATATGAGAGTTTTCCTTCGATGGATTTATGTCCACTATTCACCTTACGGTTCCCTGATCAAGGAAATAAGGTTTTCCCTTTACTCCAACCGAGTTATTCAACTTATTTTTGCAGGAGTTTAAGAAAAGACGAAAAACTCGCTTTGCTATTAGGAATTTGCTTTTCAAATAATTTCCTGTTCCATCGGAAATCATAGTCTGATTTAAATCTTGTGATTCCTGAATCCCGACAAATCTATTTATACATTTCGATTCAAGATATTCCAAAGTCGAGCTGTTTTGTTTAGCGGAAGAAGAAAGTGTGATTATGTCTGTTATTTTTTTCAAGGTCAGAAAGACGCGATTTCCGCAAATGATTAAGTTATTTGTCTCGTTGGTCTGTGGTAGTAGCGTGTACGACGTAAGACGAGCAACAGTACATTCCGTCATTGTATATCGAGACTCTATTAATAAACGAGTAAAAACTCCAATTCAAGTTAATCATTTCCAGTGAGAATTGTTTTTCCACAACCATGTATATGCAGTCCACAATTCAGTCATCCCCAACAAAGTTTCGGTCCATTTGGCCGCATTTAATAGGAGAATCCTACGAGTACAAGGGTGAGAATCAAGTCAAAAGTGTAGCAACCCAGATAGCACACCACTTCCCCAGTATATCCTGTTAATATCATATTCGTGGCGCATGTCCTAGGACATTAGGAGGATATACGCAGGATATACAATTGGGGATATCCCTGTGATTTAGGGTTTGTATATACCAAGTATGTCCTCTGAGTAACTGTAACCCACGTTAAATTTTCGACATTTAGAGAACATGTACTTGGGATGTAGAACTTTGGATATCCCTGTGATTTAGGGTTCGTATATACTAAATATGTACTCTTGTATCTGCAATGCATATATATAATGCTGGTTCAAATTTCAATGAGGGCGTGAATGTTAACTGGTTGGATATATGCTATATTATTAAATATGGAAAAGATGCAGCTGAAGTTATGAAATCAAATTAGGTAGTTAGAATAGTTTAAAACAGCAAATTCTGCTATTTATTCATAAATATTTCTGGTTATGTATCTGAAGGTTGAGACCAATGAATGTCATTTGTCGATCATGAAGAAATCTGCGATGATACGTTCTTGCCGGTTTGGCGGTATATCGTATCCGTATATCTTGTGCGATTTATGGTTAGCGTTAGCGGTTAGGATTTGGAATCTTGGCGGTATTTTACTTATGTTAAAAGTGCAATATTTTGTATAATCTTCTATATTCTGTAATCTGTGTATGCAATTGCAATCGTGTTTCGTTTCAAGTAGACTCGTGCTTCGAAAGTGAAAATTTTGTGCTGAATTCAATAACCTGTTTTAAGTAAGTATAAAAATGCATAAAGTAGGTAAGAAATATTACATGCGGGCCAAACGACAAAAAAAACAAGAGCTGAAAGATCAGGCTTGCAGGAGTAAAACTTCTATCATTGTTGAAACTAATACTTTCGAGCAATTAGTTCGCCGATTGGAAAATGCAGGTAGTATGATTTCTGAAACAGGCATTTATATTACTACTGATAATCCTATGAATTCTTGTAACACAATTAAGTTACATGATGTTAAATTATCCTCTTATTGTTTAGAAGAAACTTTACCGAAAGAGATTTTTTACCCTTGCTTTATCAAAGATGGAAATTTATCAACTACTCAGGTTAAGGTGAGTCCAGTAGATACTGCTGTTGTTGGTGTTTGTTCTGATTCATTAGCTAGATGGGCAATAGATCATAATGTTAATCATAAAACCATTAATGGCCTACTAACTAAACTTAAACCAACGCATTCGAACTTGCCCGAACACTTTTGAGTACAATACGTGAGGTACGAACTGTATCTGTTGGTTCAGGCTCCTATTTCCATTTTGGGGTATACAATTGTCTACAGAAACTCATGAGTAAATCTGAACGTTTTTTTGAAAACTGCTCAGTTATCGAAATTCTTATTAATATTGATGGTTTACCATTAGCCAAATCGTCCAGCAGCCAGGTTTATCCAATTCTTTGTAGTTTAAGAAAAAATAGGGGCTTAGTCGACATGATCGGTGTATATCATGGCTATGAAAAACCAAACGTTGCTAATGATTTTTTGGAACCATTCGTAAGTGAAATCAGTTGTATAATAACTAGTGGAGTTACATTTCACAATGTGCATTATTCAGTACAAATTTCAGGTTTTATATGTGATGCACCGGTAAAGTCATATATAACTTATTGTAAGGGGCACTCTGGATATGCATGATGTACAAAATGTTACGTTGAAGGAGAATATTCGAATAACAGAATATGTTTTCCCTGTTGTAACAATCCCATATCCCAGTCGAGTTCAATAGAAAACCACGTTCCCTTCTGGAAGCTAAAAGATGGAAAGCAACTTAGTTTCGTCAATTTTTACTGTTTACTGGGCCTGTTGTATTAGTGGGTATTTTAGATAATGACATGTATTTGAATTTTTTGTGCCTCCATGTTAGTGTCCTTTCTAGTTTAGAACATTCTAGATATACTGATTGTGCTGAATCTCTTTTGAAATATTTTGTTGATACTTTCATAATCCTGTATGGGCGAGAAAATATATCTCATAATATTCAAAATTTACTTCATATTGCTCAAGATGTAAAACGTTTAGGACGTTTAGATACTTTCAGTGCCTTTCCTTTCGAAAATTATATGCAATCCATTCTAAAATTAGTTCGTAAAAACCATAAACCATTGCACCAAATTGTAAAACGAAAAACTGAATATGATAACTTGAATGATTATATTTCCGCTGAACATCAATATCCACATGTTAAAGACCAACATTTTAGTGGCCCCCTACTCGAAAATTGTTCAAATGTATTTCAGTACAAAAAAATTTTTTATTCAGGTTTCGAATTGCATACATCTGATACGAACAATTGTTGTATATTAAATAACGGAGATATATGTATCATCAGAAATATTTTAGTGCATGAAGGTAATATAAAAATCATCGGTCAAAAATTTAATACTTTAGAAAATTTTTATAGTAGCCCAATTGAGTCTTCAGTTGTTGGAATTTTTGTAGTAAGTAATACTGGTGAATTAATTTGCTTTCATTCTTCAGATATAAAGAAAAACTGTATAAAGTTGAAATTCGGATCAAAATTTCTAGTTCTGCCTTTTTTGCATGTTTGTTAACAACATACACACTGACTTATATTTGCAGTAATTTCCTGATTCCCAATTGTAACATTTCATTGTCATACAACATATTCATAATCTAGGCTCCGGAGCATTGCATTTAAGTTCCTTATTTTTTTTGTCTCATTATTATTCGTTAGGCAACACTGTTTTCAAAAATTGCTCCTGACAAACTATGTTCAACTTGTAACGCATGAGCATATACTAAAAGAAATGAATTTTCTTTTCATTTATTTATTACTTGTGTTTCAGATATTGGTAAAAAGAACCCACAAAAAGTCTCAAGAAAAATGCTAACCCTCTTACAGTAATCTGTCAACCATCAAAAATTACAACATTTATTTCCTAGTTGTTACATTACTTATATTGCTGCTCCTTTTTTTTTCGAAGTAAAATATAATGGGGTGCGAAAAATTTACTAAAACAGAAAAATCCTTGAATATATTGCATGGAAAACTAATAGTTCAACGGTTAATTCATTGAATCATATCCTGTAGTACTGAACAAACATTATACAGTTATAATTATTGATCTTTAATATATCATTTTTATCGACTAGAACTAATGGATACAACGTGGACAGTTGTTTCCTTCGTTGGTGAAGGATCAGTAGAAGCTGTCCCTACAAAGTGAATAATAGGGGACATGTGTTACTTTCCTGCAACAACAAAGGAAAAAAAACACGGCTGCAATTATAAGGAATGAGCATGTTAACATGGATTGGCCATCCTACAAAATCAGGACTTTCAGAGAAGGAACATATTGTAAGTCATACAAATTTTTTTTTTAATTTCCAGTTGCAAAATGTTCAACAATGTTTCAGATAACTATATAGTAGCTCGCAATAAAGCTAAAATAGCTGAAGATACAAGTGACCTGAATTCTGATTTGGACATGATCACCCAGATGAAAAAAAAAAGAAAAATACATAAAATTAATTATAGTGACTCGGATTCCGAGGCTAATTATGATAGGCAGACAAGATCTCAGTAACCTCCAATTCCTAAAATGACTTCTCTGCCAACCTTCTCCAAATCGACTACACAACATTCACAAAAAGGTAAATTAATTTATGCATGAATAAGCGATGGACCCAAAGCTCCAGTTATAGTTACGGTTATCCGAATTGACAGATTATCCTTTGCCTATATGTCAGTTTGGATAACCGTACATCATGATGCTTTCATCATGACCATAACTTTGAACGAAGCTTTTGGTTCATCGCTTGAAATCTATGTATGTGTTGTGAAGCTATGAAAGAAATGATGCTCAAAAAATATCATTTTTTACGGTGGATTATTGAACGATTGATAAACAACAATAACTGTTTTTTACTGTTGTTTTGACAAGCTTTTAGAAGAGGAAAAAATAATGCACTAGTGGCTTGTTTGGACATCTATAGAATAATAGAAAGCACCTGACTTCAAACCATAAATTGTTTTTCAGTTGCAGAAGCCAGTGTAATAGACAATAATAGGATTATTATTGAGAACACACATGAAAGTGTCGGTAAGTTTTTATTCAGGGATTTTTTTCTCATTAACTTTATGTAGTTTCATATAGTTAGTTCTATTTCAATTATCATTGGGCCTCTCAATTTATAATTTGCTACAGATGGGGACTTAAGGTAAAGACCAGAATATACCATGAAGTTGCTATTTTTCATAGTTGAATTTCTTGTGAACTCGAGTTTGATTCTTTATGTTTATTTCACCAATTTTTCTTCTTTGTACTTCACGATAAAGTTGTATACTAGTGTAAAATGAAAACTAAAAAATACACCTGATGTGTAAGAAATGATTTTGTTAATTTTTATTTATCATTCAGTTCCAGGGTCAATTATAGGGAGTGGAATGGATAACAATGAGGAAATATGCAATAATGCATGCAACAAGTGTTGCAAGTAAAATAATTTAAACAGTGGTAAGTCTATCAGATGCAGTTCGATGAAACGTTATATAATATGGGAAACGTTTCAGTTGATCAACGTGTGATCAAGAATCTTGGTACGCAGTGTCACCTTATTAGGAATATTGTAATGGATATCCTACAGGATGTGAAAGAAATGAAGCAGAGCTTCAATGAAGCCAAAGCACCAATGAATGAAGAAATTAACAATTTTTATGAGTCCATGGATATAACTTTCCCCATTAATGGCTTGGGTGATCTGGAGGCATTTGAAGGTTATTTGAATGACAAGAACAATTTCGATTCAGCAGTAAGTTCCATTAATTGCTAATTGTTCAATTGAATTCATGAGTAGACAGTTTAATCCACGAGCCAAAAGTGTGAATTCATCTCTTCAAATGAGTAAACGTTTATATTTCACGTGTTGCATACAAAATTTCATTCCATTTCGACGAGGATTTGCATGAGGTATCCCTTTGATTGGTGGTTGTTAGATCACTCAGTATTTGATTGTCATTTTATGCTTGTTGCTGTGGGTTGGATAATGTCGAAATAGGATTATTGTTGAAAAGCATTTACAATTGTCTGAATGTAGGTTTATTGTAAATAATTTTATCGTTAATTGTTATCGAATTTAAAAGATCAGCAGTTTTAATTGAAAAAAGTGTGCAGAAGTTTAAATTAGATAAAATCATTGTGAATCTCAAATGTCTGTCAATAAAATTTTAATAGGTTGAAATTCTTTCGGAAAGTTGAAAAAGAGTTTGATTAACTATTTAACTTGCCGAATTTGTATTTTAGGCCAGACAGCTTGCACGATGCGGAGGTAACAGCAGTTACGAATTCATCAAAAGGGCGATGACTCCATTGATCAGTGACAACCTCGTAATGCTGTTCAACTGGCAAGGAAAAAGAACACGAGGAAATTTGCAGATTTATTAAATTCAAAATTGATATTTGGTAAGCAAATAAAGTCTTCAACTAATTCTCTTGTTCTAATTTGTATATTTTCACTCAGAGGCTGACAGAATTGCAAATATATCGGCCACACAAAAGGAAACAGAAATAGCCATTGTTGCCTGGCTGAAAAGAAGCGAGGAGAGGATTTCGCGACTTCCTAAAAATTTTTAGAAGAATAATGTGATATTCAAGAAGGAACTGTGATATTTTGTTCAATAGAATCTTTCCTTCATTTTTTTTGTTGGTCTTTTCCAAATGAAATTTATGGAAATTATTGCTGTAGTCTGATGACCCTGTAATGTGGAACCCATCCCTTCTATTCTAAATTAGGATATCCTATATTCCACTCGAAAATATTTCCCTAGGATATATGCGTAGATCGCTGAGGGAGTTCCCATTTTACTAAATAAGTCATCCTCAGGATGTCCTATGGATAGCTTGTGGTCTGTAGAGTATATCCTCTGGATATACAGAAAGACTACCTAGGGGATTCCCACTTAGTAACATCTTACATCCTCAAGATATCCTGCGGATGAGCTATAGACGAATTCGGATATCCCTGGTATATATCTCATATCCTGCTCGATTGTCCCAATTTCGTCCTCACGATATAGTTGTGCTATCTGGGAATTAACCTCATCAGTATGAAAACCCAATTTTCCGTCAAATGGTAAAATTAGGAATTGGCGCGAAACCATCGAGCAAGCCTGATCCTTTTCCAAGAATTGAACCAATCAGACGGAGGCTTCCAGACGGCGCCAGCTCCAGTTCTTGCAGCGCGGTCGCAGTTAGCAACTGAGAAAACATCAACTACGAGTAGTCTAAACAATTGGCTATCCTTGTCTAAGTGAGTCCGATCCAATATATCCTTCATTGCTTCATCTCATTCATTCTATTTCGAAAAATTGAAACTGAAACGTTCCCAGACCAAAGGGAGATTAACAAGTATAATGATGAAGTATAACCTCTTTTCATAATTCTATCGATAAGGATAATTTGTCTGAAGTCGTCACCCAATTGAAACTACGTTTGGAGCGATTCGATTCGGCATTACAAGAATTTTCGGACGTAAATTCGGAAATGAGTTTAGCGGTGAAAACAATGATCCTGATGAACTTAACAATTTTGAGATGAATTTTTATGAGATATTTGCAAAAATCAATGAAACTATTTCTAATTTTAATAAATCAAATATTGGTAATGCAAATGAGCAGTCCCGATCATTATCACCTGCACCTAGCAATGGAGCAATCAGTGTCGGATTACCTACAATTAAGTTACCTTCATTTAGCGGTCAGTATGAAAACTGGGTAGAATTCAGAGATTCAGAAATTTTTAATTCAAGAAAATGAAACCTTAATAGATGTACAACGCTTTTATTACTTGCGCTAATGTTTAATGATGATGCGGCTCAAGTTATTCAATCTATAGAAGTAACTGCTGTTATTTATAATAACGCATGGCCAGCTTCTCGAAAAAAAATTGGAAAATAAATCATTAATTATACATAACCACTCAAGAGCAATTTTTGATCATCCAGTGGTTTCGAAAGAAAATAGGGTACAACTGAGATCTCTCTTCGATTCTGTTATGAAAAATATATGTTGATTGAAAACTCTCGGAGAACCTACCTTGATCATTTACATTGTTGCAAAAAAATTCGATCCAATAACCCGACGTGAATGGGAATCTTTCGAGAATCAAACTAGTGAACCGGGTATGTGCGATTTGAATAAACTTTTGAAATTGAGATGTGAGCTTTTGTAAAAATTAGTTGTTAACTAATCCAAGCCTCTTAACGACATTCATTTAAAAGCGAATGGCAGGATTACAATAAGTTCAACGTTAAGAATACACTTAAACCCAAAACAGTAAGTAATCGTTTAGAGAATACAAACATCTGTTGTTATTACTGTAAAGTAACACACACAATTTTCAAGTGCGACAAGTTTATAAAATTAGGGGTAAACAACAGAATTAATGAAGTTAAAAAATTGAAGTTGTTTCAATTGTCTCAAATTAAATCATGAAACAGCTGATTGTAATAGTTCGAGTTGTCGTAAATGTAGCAAGAAACATAATACTCTCATACATCTCGATGAAAATGTCAATACCACGGAAGGAAATCTATGAAATTCAGACGTTACGGTTGTAACAACGATGATAACCTCGTCAGCACACGTTTTGCTTTCTACAGCAATCGTTGAAATAGATGATACACAAGGAATACCTAACAAATGCCCTGCTCTATTAGATAGCGACTCACAAAGTTACTTCATTACAAGAAATTTGGTTACAAAGTTAGGAGGAATAGTTACTCTCAAAACTAACTTTGCAGTTACTGGAGTAGGCAATTCATCCACAAGCGTAAAGGATTACGCCAACATAAATTTTCGTTCCCTTCATAATGATAATAAGTATATCTTGTCTCATTTTGGAAAAAATAACTGATAATATACCAGCCATTTCCTATGGTAATCCAGATAATTTTGCATTACCAAATGTTACATTAGCAGACCCTTTGTTCTTACAAAGTAGTCCTGTTGACCTTTTATTAGGTGCAGATGTTTTCTGGGAAATATTACGTAAAGGATAAGTGCGTTCAAATAAAGGTGTACTTATATTCACTAATACAGCAATCTCAACACAAATAGGTCAAGTGTAGATATTCCTCAAACTAATACATTTTTCAGTAATATTTCGAACAAACAATTAGATGAGCAATTAACAACATTCTGGCGAATTGAAGAATGTAACTTGGGTTCACATTTATCTGAATCTGAAAAGTATTGTGAAAATCATTTTGTGAAAACGTATAATCGTAATAAGCAATCAAGATTTTGCGTGTCGATTCCACTGAAAACTAATTATGTCAAATTAGGTGAATCCCGTAACTTAGCTCTTGAAAGATTGTATAAACAAGAAAGGGGACTATTGAAAAATCCTGAATTACGTCGAGAATACATCGATTTTATGAATCAGTATATCTCTCTAAATCATATGCGCGCACTCAGTGAAATCAATGACACTGATGATATTATCAGGTATTACTACATACCTCATCACGCGATTATCATGAATTCTTCCACAGGGTGGTATTCGATGAAATGCGATAACGGCCTATCATGTGTGATTGCGGCAACGGTTTTTTGGAATAGTATTATTATCGTTTCTGAGTGGAAAATGCCGCTACAATTAGGTATTTTTTGGAATATATCTCATCGAGTGAGTTGAATGAGTTTTATTCAAGATAATAATTTGTCACCCCTGAACAACCCCCTCAATCACCCCCTGAAGAGAAAAATATCGTTACCACTAACACGACCGTTGCTGGCGATTTTTCGATGCCAATCGTTCATTTCGAGGCCTATGAACACGTTCCATATGGTGCAATAATTTGTGACCCCTTAAAAACCCCCCTTAATCACCCCCTAAAGTGGAAATACTGTGGAAAATAAAACATCAGTTGCTGTTGATTTTTTAATGTCAATCGTTCATTTCGAGGCCTATGAACACGTTCCATATAGTGAAATAATTTTTGAACCCTAAACAGCCCCCCTTAATCACCCCCCAAAGTGGAAAATAACGTAGACACCAAAACGACCGTTGCTGGCGATTTTTTGATGCCAATCGTTTATTTCAGGGCCTATGAACACGTTTCATATAGTGAAATAATTTCTGACCCCTCAACAGCCCCCTTAATCACCCCCCAAAGTGGAAAATAACGTAGACACAAAAACGACCGTTGCTGGCGATTCTCTGATGCCAATCGTTCATTTCGAGGCCTGTGAACTCGCTCCATATAGTGAAATAATTTGTGACCCCTTAGCAACCCTCTTAATCACCCCCTAAAGTGGAAAATATCGTGATCACTAACACGACCGTTGCTGGCGATTTTTTGATGCCAATCGTCCATTTCGATGCATATAAACACGTTCCATATATAGTGAAAACCCCCCTTAATCACCCCTTAAAGTGAAAAATACTGTTGAAACTTAAACGACCGTTGCTAACGATTTTTTGGTGTAAATTAATTTTGGGGCCTATGAACACGTTCCATATAGTTAAATGATTTGTGACTCCTTAACAACCCCCCCAATCACTTCCTAAAGTGAGAAATATCGTGATCACTTACACTACCGTTGCTGACTAGTTTTGGATGCCAATCGTTCATTTCGAGGCCTATGAACATGTTCCATATAGTGAAATAATTTGTGACCCCTTAACAACCCCATCAATCACCCCCCTGAAGTGGAAAATATCGTAATCTCTGTTAACATTTTTCAGATCACCTTTCCGGTTTTTCTTGTGATGCCGTAAATATGTGGGGGGCACAAATTTTTTCACTTTATGGAACGTGTTCATTAGCCTCGAAATTGAACGATTGGCGTCAAAAAATAGCCAGCAACGGTCGTTTTAGTGATAATGATTTTTTCCTCTTTAGGGGGCATTTAAGGGGGTTTTCAAGGGGCCACAAATTATTTCACTCTATGGAACGCGTTCATAGGCCTCGAAGTAAACGATTGGCATCAAAAAATCGCCAGCAACTGTTGTTTTGGTTTCTACAGTTTTTCCCACCTAAGGGGGTGATTAAGGGAGTTTTTAGGGGTCACAAATTATTTCATTACATGGAACGTGTTCATAAGCATCGAAATGAACAATTGGCATCAAGAAATCGCCAGCAGCGGTCATGTTAGTGAGCACGATATTTTCCACTTTAGGGGGTGATTGAGAGGGCTGTTGAAGGGTACAATTTATTTCACCATATGAAACGTGTCCATCAGGCTCTAAATGAGCGATAGCCATCGAAAAATCGCCAGCAACGCTCGTTTTAAATGAGTTTTTAAGAGGTCACAAACTATTTTACTATATGGACCGTGTTCATATGCTTCGAAATAAACGATCGTCATCAAAAAATCGCCAGCAATAGTGTCTACGTATAGTATGGAACGTGTTCTCAGGCTCTAAATGAACCATGGCCATGGAAAAATCTCCAGCAACTGTCGTATTAGTGATAACGATTTTTTTCCTTTTAGGGGGCGATTCATGGAGTTTTTAAGGGGTCACAAATTATTTCACTATATGGAACGTGTTCATAGGCCTCGAAATAAATGATTGGCATCAAAAATCGCCAGCAATGGTCGTTTTAGTGTTAACGGTATTTTCCACTTTAGGGGGTGATCAAGGGGTTGTTAAGGCGTCACAAATTATTTCATTATATGGAACGTGTTCATAGGACTCGAAATGAACGGTTGGCATCAAAAAATCGCCAGCAGCGTTCGTTTTAGTTTCTACAATATTTTCCACTTAAGGGGGTGGTTGAGGGGGTTTTTAAGTGGTCACAAATTATTTCACTATATGGAACGTGCTCAAAGGCCTTGAAATAAACGACTGGCATCGAAAAATCGCCAGCAACGGTCGTATTAGTGCTAACGATATTTTTCACTTTAGGGGGTGATTGAGAGGGTTGTCGAGAGGTGACAAATTATTATCTTGAATGAAACTCAACTTCGTTCAAAACGATGGAGAAGGTAGTAGATAACTACATAAGAACGGAGAATCTGAAGAAGAAGCCACTTCACAACTGTCAGCATGCGTATAGGGCAGGACGTTCTACGGAAACTGCTCTGTATGGGCTGACTGAAGGCATCCAGAAGTCTCTGAACAATAAAGGAATCGCATTGTGCGCTTTCCTAGATATATCTGGGGCCTTTGACAACACAACACATGTGTCTGTCAGAGAGGCACTTGTAAGGCGAGGAGTAAACGATACCATTATAAAATGGTTGTGTGAGGTGCTCTCGACGAGGACAGCTGAGACATTGGTGGGCAGTCAGACCATCTCTGTTAAAACTACTCGCGGAACACCTCAAGGAGGAGTATTATCCCCCCTCCTATGGAGCCTGGTAGTGGATGAACTATTGCGCAGGCTCACGGAGTTTGGCTTCGAATGCATAGGATATGCCGACGACATAGTCCTAATAGTAAGAGGTAAATTCGAGGATGTCCTCTCTGAGTTGTTGCAGAGGGGCCTCAGAATTATTGAGCAGTGGTGCTTATCAGTGGGTCTCAAAATCAACCCAGAAAAGACCACAGTAATTCCCTTTACTCGGAAGAGAAACCTTCCAGCTATGAAGTCCATTTCGGTAAATGGAGTTGTTGTAGGATGGAAGTCTGAAGTCAAATATCTGGGAATCACCCTAGATAGTAAGCTTCTGTGGAATGAGCATGTCAAAATTACTGCTGGTAAAGCGATAAGGGCTTTAACGGTGTGCAAAAGACTATCCGGCAAAACTTGGGGGTGTAACCCTAAAATACTGAGATGGATATGTACATCATGATTGTAAGACCGATAATAACATACGTGGCAGTAGTTTGGTTTGCTAAAGCAGGGCAGACAAGCACGAGGAAAATACTCGACAAGGTACAGAGGCTTGCCTGTGTTTGCATCACTGGGGCTATGAGAACATGCCAGACTAGAGTACTTGAGGTCATCAAAGATCTCAGTCCTCTACATCTAGTGATCAAAAGGGTAGCCCATGAAGCTATCCTTAGAATCTCTAGGGAAGGTACAGGGAATGAGAGAATCAAAAGTCAGAGAGCTTGGTCCTCCCTGAACAAGTACATCTCATTAGCGAACCTACCTAGTGATGTTATGATTAAAAAAGTAAGCATCGAGAAGAACTTTGACTCAATGCTATGTAAAAAGGAAGAATGGGAAAAGGAATACACTACCCAAAACTTCAAAGCAAATACCGTTAAATGGTATACAGATGGTTCTAAAACCACGACGGGGGCCGGCGCTGGAGTATAAGGGCCTAAAACTAAATGTACACTATCGCTAGGCTCCTACTCGAGTGTTTTTCAGGCAGAAATACTTGCTATCGAAAGATGCATAGACATAAACATGGAAAGAAACTATCAAGGGTGTGACATAGTGATCCATTCTGATAGTCAGGCTGCTATTAAAGCACTGAACTCCTATGTCATCGACTCAAAGCTGATATGGGACTGCCGAAGGAAACTCAATGAAGTAGGCAAGAATAACAAGGTCTCCTTAGTCTGGGTTCCTGGGCACTCAGGAATCAAAGGAAATGAAGAGGCCAACACTCTAGCAAGAAAGGAAGCACAAACGCTACCTACTGGACCAGAACCTTTCTGTGGTATAGGCAAATGTACCTATAAGAAAGAGTTTTTGGAGAAAGAACAAAATGAAAGTGGGGCACTCTGGAGGAATTCTCCAGGAATGGAACACTCTAAAAAGTTCCTTCGGAACTTTGAAATTGCTAGATCCAAAAATCATCTGGATCTCAGTAAGAATAAGTTACGCCTCCTCACTGGTTTCCTCACAGGACACTGTCGCCTAAGGAAGCACATGATGAGAATGGGCTTATCAGAAACTGACGAGTGCAGATTTTGTGGGGAGGAGGAGGAAACCCCTGTTCACCTGATCACAGAATGCCTCGCCATTGTGAGCCTGCGCAAAAGATACCTTGGACAGGAGCATTATAGGAGGAATGAGAACCTAGCCTCCTTGAAGCCCTCACAGATATTAGAATTCATCAGAGCTCTAGAGCTGGAGGGCGAACTATAGGTTGCGAAAACAGCTCTGAGAAGGGGGCACAATAGACCTTAAGGTCGCAGTGGAACGTAACCCCTTACCAACTATAACTATAAAACTCATTCAACACACACGATAAGATATAATCCAAAAAACACCTAATTGTAGCGACTTTTTCCACTCCGAAACGATAATAATACTGTTCCAAAAAATTGTTGCTGAAAACCCGTTGCTTCATTCACACCCGTAATTTGCCGTGGTTGCCCAGGTCTTACGCACCAACGCCAATGTGGCGACTTCTATGCGGATTACGAAGTCGCAAGATGAATTCTTTTCATGATTAAAGTCTTTGATAGTACATATGGAACCTCTATGACCATTATTCATTGGCTTTTAGACGTAGTGTTAGTGTGAATGCTGTCGTTTTGGACACAAGAAGAACAAGATTATCTTTCCTTCAGTGCAGAATTGGATTCACAGTTTCAAAGGGTATACCTACTTTGAGGATAAAAAGACCGCTTCCTACTTCATTGGCAAATAAATCGGGATCCAATAGAATTTTTTTTGGGGAACATGGATGTCATGGCGTAAGGAACGTAAATCCTAACACTCTCACTTCATAAACGCTTTCTTCTCCTTAATATTGTCAACAACCAATAGAGATGCAGTTATTCTGTCACTTTTCAATGTAGAGGCAGCCTAACATAGAAAGCGGGTTATGTGGCAAGGAAAATACTTGAGAAAATTCAGTCGTGGGTTCAGTGTTGGACTGAATTGAAAGGGAGTGATATATCAAAGTCAGACTAATACATGACAGAAGCTAAAGTATATTTACCAAATGCACTTTTGGACTCCTCAACAAATTTCAACAGTTTTTTCCAAAAGTGCATTCAAATTTTCTACGACTTTCGATTTCAGAATAAATGAACAAAGCTTTAGATTTTCCGGTATGAATTGGTTTATGCTATTGCATATTAGAATTTTACGTTGAATTTTGAGTGTAATACCTTCGAAAGAAAAATAAAATTAAGGAAAAAATTCAAATGAAATTTTCTATTTGATTCTGACTTCAGTTCGATTATAATTCTGGAAATATCATTTATTAGCCAACTCGAAATTCACTACATGAGCATAAGTTACACTATTTTGTTTCAGTCCTTTGGAGGCATTCTGCTCTAACTGTAATTACACTGAGTTTTCGAAAATTTGCACTTAAACTCCCAAATCCTACAGGATAAAAAATAATTTCAGTAATTTGCGGATTCAAATTTGTGAAAACATACATCAGTTCAATATTGGGATAAAGAGGTATTGGCTTCAGGACTCTTGGCTGAATTAAACACTCTTTATAAGATTGTCGACGTTTCGACCTTTTTTGGGATCTTCTTTCGGTCTGCAAGATCATTCATTTTCAATGTTGGATAAATGGACAATCTCAAATATATATGAATTTGAATACACGATTCATAAAATAACGACAATGTAACCATCACATCAGTTCATATTTGGAAAGCGAAAGTTACGTCCACTTCCGGTTGACCCGGAAGTCATAGACACAACTCGCTTACCTCAGACATATCTAGTCCCTAAGTTGTTTCTTAAGAAACTTATTGTGCCTACGATTGGATTTCAGGTCAGACGTAGACACATCGAAATTTCATTTCATTCCCATAATTTATGAAAGTATTGATGGTGCTCCTATAGATATTTTTTATTAGCAATATTGATAAAGGGGTCCAAACAGAGTCATTTCTAGGAGGCTTATGTATCTTGTTCACATTTCAAGGAAGGATGAAATAGTTGAATTAAAGTTCTTAAGGATATGAATGAAAAAAATATGCCGAATACCAAAGTAATCACTAAAGGATGCTCCAAATGAAAATAAGCTTGGATTGAATACGCTAAATCTGGATATCACAAAGTATATTTGAAGGCATACTCCGTGTGATGGAATTCTTAAAACAAGTACCATATTATCGTGGTTCCGTGAATTGTTTTTCAGGGATGTTATCCTATAATTGAACTTATTTTAGAACAACATATCGATATGAAAAGTTTGCACTTGATTACCTTAGATTCTCTGAAAGTTATTCCTCAAATCGGTCTGCGCTTGAGATTCTGAGAAAAAATCCAGGAGTTCATAAACCCTCGCTGGCAAACGAGACAGGAGAAATACGAATACTGGTTTTTATCATGTACCTCTAAATAAGACCTCAATCACCACATAGAATAAGAAAAAAAAATACAAATAAAATCGAGAAGTGAATAATTCGATGAATTATAGTCGATATTTCTTGAATTTTACAGTCCAGTTGCTAGTGAAACTTCAACCTCATCATCCTTTTCAGTCATAGATTTGAGCGAAGTGGAAGAGGAATCAACAAATCCACTAAGTAAGTCTTTCTTACCTCAAAATCTTTGAGGAGGGAAGGATGCGGAAACAGCCAGATTCATAATATTTTGTCCATATCATCCATATGTTATCCTTTCCCAACCACTATACCGCCCGAAAGCAACGAGTCCTGTGTATTAATTAAAAAATTATTGGAATCATCTATAAAGGGTCGATATGTATTAGCCTTCTACGAAAAACATGGCGTTATCAATAAGGAATCCAGGCAGAAGCTAGTGGAGATACTGGTGGATTATTTGAGATATAACTAGTACGCGCCCAGATCTATCTAGCGATAGATCAATCTTTACTGTAGATCTACTTAAACGATACCTACGTAGGAAGCGCCCAGATTTACCTAGCGGGTAGATTTGCGTTTTTGAGTAGATTAATTGAATAGTTAGTTGAATTATTAAAAACGAAGCACACTGTTTATAAATTTACAAAAAATCAGTAGCTAATGTAAAATTCGATCACAGTTATCGTCTATCCTCGAACTGAATTTCGACCAAATCGTGTATGTATTTTTGTGAATATTGAAATGATGAAATTTCAAATGCGTTCATCTACTAAACCGTTTGGCGGATTTTGTTCATTCCGAACTTAACCTTCGAATTCAAACTTTAAACCTACCCGGAAAATTTCGACTGTCTAAGTCATTCCTTTGCAAAGTTATCGCGTTTACAGCCGGCCTTCGGCAATGTGATGTTTTTTCGACGAATTCTGGATTAGCATTCTGATTCTTATCGTAGTCTTGAACCCATTCTAAACATTCTTCACTTTATGACTTCAATGATACAGAAACTTTCCAATGTCCAGTTCATTTAAAATATCTGACTCATCTGAAAATAAATATTTCCTCATGATATTCAGGTTGGAAAAACTTGTGATAAGTTAAAGTATCTTCAATTGTAGGTAATACTTACTGTTTCCTCTCGTGAATGTAGCATAAGGTTATAATAACTTGCTAAAATTATACCGATAACTCGACTTTTTCTTGAAAAAGTCATTGTTAGAGTTGGAATTAGGCAGTATTGACCATGATTGATACTTCTAAATGCATTTCCATTCGTTACTAACTTTATTTTCGTCAATTTCAATGTAGCTTCCACATAGGATGCTATTTTGACGGCAAATTAGAATTGATGTTAATGACAATTGACATAAACATAACGCTGGTTCGGCTGGAAAATATTGACGGAAGTACCCGATCTTTGCCGACGGTCAAAGCCTACGATGCTTAAGTTTTCGGCGAAATCGACAGAAATTCGAGGTTCGACGTTGCCATATATTCACTGTCGCAAGAAATTCTACCTCCAAAGCGAGCCCGAAGGCGGCGGAGATAGCCGATCTCGGCCGAGTCCACAGAAGAATATGAAATGGACAATTTTTACCGGATTTTCTTAGAAATGTCACTTTTTTCCATCATTCCTGCAAGAATACGAAAGTGGGAATCAAAAAAAGAGGCCCGCTACGCCACAATTTCGTCTTTCGTCTTTCTGTTCGTACCAAAAAACTCTACCTAGCTTGAACCCAGCGACCAAATGCTCTCCTGTGGTTTTGCACCTTTGGGAAATATCGATATTTTCGTTATTTTTCGGGAATTTTTTAAAAGTATCTCTCGATTTTTCCGCGATGAAAGATCAAAAGTACGGGAAAGTTCGAAATTTCCTCTTTCTAATCACGTTCAGATATCACACCAAGACTCCCCGGAAATATCAGAAAAACTCTCACGAACATAACCCTTTCTTAGCAAAAGTTTTTCTTGATCTCCTGCAGTGGTTTCAGCGGTGTTGCCTGTAACGCGTTTAGTATTATAGACTAGAAGGTCAGTCATTTACTTAGTAATTATATTGAAGGATATAATCAAGAAATCTGTTTCATTTTAGGGTTCCATCAGCGGAGTTAGATTCTCTGGCAATAAATATACATTGTATCTTTCCATCAGAAAATAGGGTTCGTAGGGTTTTCCTTTCACTATGATTTCATTTACAACTCTTTTATTTCAAGGACATTTATTTTTCTGTTGTGACACATAATAATAGAAATATAGGAAAAGGCAAGTTGTGTCAAAGGTATTACAATCTCAGAAGGAGATTTGCAAATGTGGGATTGATTGAAAGGGGCAGGAAACGAGAGATCCAAGGTAAAATATTTTTATCTCTTTACTCTCTATTTTATTTCATGACATATACAGGGTCTTTCACGAGGACCCTCACCCATATTTATACGGGAAACTACTGAACGTATTTTCATGAAATTCAGCACTTATAAGTATTTCACGATGCTGATGAAATCTAAAATATTTTCAAGGCATGAGCACCTCCGGTTTTTCCGGAAATGACGTCAACTTCCGTTTTTCAAATTAGAACACCATTTTTTTATTGCAGAAATATATTCCTTCGAAAATTTCAATTTATTTTGATGTAACATTTTTCAGTTTTGGTTGGAAAATTCTCTCTGAGCGGGAAAATTCGAAAAAAAAATCGAAAATAGAGCTCCGCTGAAACAAGAATAACTTCGAGGTTTTTGGAACGAAAATTTTCATTTTTGGGATTTTTCAAGATGTAAGATTGATGTATCCACTTTAAAAATCGAAATCGCGATTCATGATACAGGGGGTGAAAAAAAACGCTTTCAAAGTTAGGGATGACAAAATCGTGAAAAATCAATTTTTTCGAATTAGAACCCCATTTTTTATGGCAGATATTGAATCTACGTTAAAAAATAATGTGAGTGTATGCATCACACCCTTGCCCTAAAGTGGATATTTTCTGAGTTATTCACAAAAAACTGTTTTTCGTCTTGAATTTTCAGCTATTTCTTTTCCCTTCACGCCAAAAAGATGACATTTTCAGGAACTGTTACTTAAACCATGTTTTAGATTTTACTACCCTAATATGCAAGAAAAAAAAGTTACAGGTTGTTCCTAAATAGATGGCGAATTTGGATTCGAATTTGTATCGGAAACCTCTTTATTTCAACTAATCGGCCATCGGTTTTCTCTCCATTGATAAATAAATAATTCCTTATGAACCATATGCAAAAACTAACCATGTTTTACATTTTTTTTTTAATGATAGATATCATTAATTACATCTGCCAAATTCCTCTTTATTCAGTAGCATTTTGTGTTTACTATTAATTTGGTGATAATTCGTATTAAGTTATAAAATCGATCACTATACCTAATTTTACCAATGAAGATTATTTAAATCTCATTCTACTTCATGGAGAATGTAATAAAGTTGTAGATAGAACGATTCGACTGTTCATTGAGAGGTTTCCTGACCGACCCAGACCAACGAGAGATACCATTAACAGAACCATGACAAACTTGAGAAATGTCGGATCTTTCGTTAAGAAAACTACACACAGAGAAAAAAGTGTAGTAGAAGATGAGAACAACGAAATTACAGTTCTTGCATATTTTCGTGTGAATCCTCAAAATTCTCTCAAAGATGCCGAGATTGATCTGGGATTATCTCAATCGAGTGTTTGGAGAATATTAAAAAAACATAAAATGCACCCATATAAATTCAATAGGGTACAGCATTTGAAGGAAACTGATTTCGTCAGGAGAACAGAGTTTTGCGAAGCTATGATGATTCGATTTCAAGAGAATGAAAACTTTTTGGACTGTATAATTTGGACAGATGAATCTAAATTCACAAAGAAGGGTTCTTTCAATAGGCATAACAGTCATTATTGGGATGAAGAGAACAACCACCACTTCAGACAATGGAACTTTCAAGAGACCTGGAGTTTCAATGTTTTTTGCGCCATCAAAAATAATGCAATTCTCGATGTTCACATTTATGATGGGACTTTAACTGGTAAGATAGAGCACTACACATGTTTGCATTATTTAAAGAATGTTCTCCCTTAGGAGATAGATATTCTGACATATTGACTCAAATAATTGAGCCGCTAGTACAGAACCATAATGACTTATGGTATCAACAAGATGGCGCGCCTCCACACAATTCACTCAATGTGTCAAATATCCTCTACAGGCTATTTGAAGATCGATGGTTGGCGAACAATGGTCCACATCTTTGGCCACCACGTTCTCCCGATTTAACTCCTTTAGACTATTATGTTTGGGGTAGGATAAAAAATATTGTCTACTCAACTCCCCTGACTGATAAAGGGGACTGCATAGAACGAGTCAGAAATGCGTTCAGGTTTGTTTAGATTTTTAGATTCATAGTTTTGAAACTCAATTTGGTTTTTAAACACTTTTGCAGATCTCTTCCTCCCGATGAAATAAGAAGAGCAACGCACGAAGCATTCCTGAGACGTATAAATAAATGTCTAGAAATTAACGGTCAAAACTTTGAGCATCTTCTCCAGTTATAACTGCGAGAGTTTGCCATGGTTCTCCTAATAGTAACTTGAAGTCGGTTTCAAGAAGGGGTGAAAAATCTACAGCATGGTTCAAATAACAGTTCCTGAAAATTTCATCTTTTTGGCGTGAAGGGAAAAGAAATAGCTGAAAATTCAAGACGAAAAACAGTTTTTTGTGAATAACTCAGAAAATATCCATTTTAGGGCAAGGGTGTGATGCATACACTCACATTATTTTTTAACGTAGATTCAATATCTGCCATAAAAAAATGGGGTTCTAATTTGAAAAAATTGATTTTTCACGATTTTGTCATCCCTAACTTTGAAAGCGATTTTTTCACCCCCTGTATCATGAATCGCGATTTCGATTTTTAAAGTGGATACATCAATCTTACATCTTGAAAAATCCCAAAAATGAAAATTTTCCTTTCAAAAACCTCGAAGTTATTCTTGTTTCAGCGGAGCTCTATTTTCGTTTTTTTTTTCGAATTTTCCCGCTCAGAGAGAATTTTCCAACCAAAACTGAAAAATGTTACATCAAAATAAATTGAAATTTTCTAGAGAATCTATTTCTGCAATAAAAAATGGTGTTCTAATTTGAAAAACGGAAGTTGACGTCATTTCCGGAAAAACCGGAGGTGCTCATGCCTTGAAAATATTTTAGATTTCATCAGCATCGTGAAATACTTATAAGTGCTGAATTTCATGAAAATACGTTCAGTAGTTTCCCGTATAAATATGGGTGAGGTTCCTCGTGAAAGACCCTGTATTTATAGAGACATCAGGTGATATTTGTAATGATAAAGAAGAATATGTCAAATGGTTGCAAGATAGCTTGACCCCGTGGGCAACTGTGAATATTGGGATGAGACATATCAATTAAGAAGGCAGTTACTTAGCCGAAACTGTGAAATACATGATTATTTCGAACAATTTCCTGCATTGTCTTCAGGAAATGGATTTGAACTAGTGAGTAGTGTTTTTGTGGTGTATCCCTGAGGATTAAAAACAGAAATGTATTAAAATAAACAATATCAGCTTGGACAAGATTTTCTGAAGATACATCCCGACAGGGATCTTGTCCGTTTCGCAAATTTTGATAAAATCTGTGTTGCGTTCGAAAAATACCTGAAATCGAAAATAGACAAAACTTTAAGACTATTTAAATGAGGAAACTTCTGGTGAGTTTTCTGATTGAGATTTTATTCTGACTTGATTTGGATATTCATCACATTCTTTGTTGGATTTCAGAAACAAAATTCTGAAGCTTCTCTTTTTGTCACCCTACCTGTTGGTACCTGTCACCATTAGAAAAAATAAGGAATGCCAGTGGAGACCATCTAGGTTGGAAGTTGCAGAAGCCTCCATTCTTCATGTAACTGTGAGTACATTTCAAAAATTCGTTTCATCAAAGTTGATTCGAATTTTTTTCTATTCCTATTCTGTTCACTCATGTCTGTCGGCAATTGAACTCAAATTGCTGTCAAACTTGACCTCCAAAGAGGACAAAGCGAACATGCAGATTGGAAATTAGTATTGTAAGCTTTCGACTTCGCCACTAACAGAGTAACTTACGTCAGACTTGTATGATAACATGGTTCTGTTTGCTTATTAGTTTACATTTATACATTGAAGGGGACATATCACCTAATAGGAGTTATACTCTAGAAGTATGAAAAAGAGAATGACGGTTAGAAGAATCTTTGGCCAACCTGGACAACTTAAGTGCGTATCAAAGGCAACTTGTTCTTTTTAGTGTGATCAATTAGCAAATTGGAATTCGAATGCAAAAATCAAATTTTACTGGGATTTCATGTAATTTCAGGATATTGCAAAATTCAACCATCAGATTGAAAACAGGAGAGCGACTGTTGCAAAGTGGAAATCAACTTTACAACCTTTCATAATTGTGGTGGGACAGAATTTGGATGAAATCACAGACGTTTACATACGAATCTATCAATATCTTTCAGGTTACCAGGAATACTGAAGGCATTAGATGAAACCTTTAAATCGTTTTTTGCTTTGAATGACCAATGTCGACCAGAGGCAGAACAGCTTTGGATTTTTATTGAGAAGCTATTTTATGACATTGAAGAGAGCCCTAATAAATTCACAGCGGTGACAACTCTGGTAACAGACCTCAAAAACTTGATGAAATCTTAGACTATTTTTTGTTGGTTTTTGTTTTCACACATTTTTCATTTCAGTCGATATGTTTTCGTGCTTTTTGAGCAGGAAATCCCTTAAGACCATATCAGGTTTAACCCATCATTTCAAAATTATCCACAAACTTACGTCAGACAGCATTTACAGGTGTTCACAGGAAGGCAAATGTTTCAGGGTTTTCAATTCTTTCAATTCATTTAAGAAGCATTTAAAAAAGAAGCATTCTGTGGATAAAGTTCATCGTGACACTGAAATTGTATTTAATTCAGGGTAACAATACACAGATAGAGAGAATGACGATAGTGATCAGATTAATGAAGATTTTGATCAGGTTGTTGGGGAAATTCAAGATGTTGATATAAATTATTTTTTAGAGTCAATAAGATATCAAGCTAGAGGTTCTGTAGCAATAATGTATGCAAAAGAATCATTACCGAGATCTATGGTCCATGTTATAATAGATGAGGTCTCAAATTTTTTCAGTGGTGGTTTCCTTGACCTTTTGCAAAAAAGAATTGAAACAAAATTAACGAACCTAAATGTGGATCATGAATTCATTAGAGATACTGATAATATGTTCAATTGCCTGCGCAATCCTTTCGACTTTTTGTCCAGTGAAAATTTTCGATTCAAGGATATAAAAAAAACAAAATATGTTGAGAACCACACAGTCCTAAAACAAATTGATGTTGATATTCAATGTATTTCTCTGAGACATACACGGACGAAATTATTTGAAATTAATGGTTTTCATGAAATAGTTTCCAGTTATGCCCATTCACTGAGCACTGATAACTGCAATGTGACCAATTTCATTCACAGTGAATTATAGAAATCAAAAACATCAAGGTTTGATAAGAAGGACCAGGTTTACCAGCTCTTAATCTATTTCGATGAGAATGAAACTTGCAATCCGCTTGGTTCACATGCAGGCATCAACAGACATTGAAATAGATAAAGAAATGGAAGGGACTCGTCTATGCTTAGATGGACCAGATTGTGTAACCAAAATTGTTAGAAAGAGAAGGAAGCCATTGTAATATCACCTACTCTTTCTTGCTTGTTATGGTAAATGACGTTGTGGTGACTATTTATTTTAATTGCGTTTTTGTGATGCGTTTTGGGTGCATTTAAGTACCAAAAGTTATTTGAAAGTGTTCAGGAGGGTTTCTTCAAATTATTTGTTCGTTTGCCTTTCGGAAAAACTTTATATTTATCTGTTTAGAGCCGAGCAAAATTGGTGAAATTATTGGACTGTTTGGAGATTGAGAATTTTGTGAAAAATGGTGTTAAACTGTGTTGCCTTTGGATGTCACAATGTGCACGACATAAATAAGCCTATAGCTTTTCACACGTGAGTCATTTTTTAAAAGTTTTACTATTATGAATTCTTTTTCCATCTGCAGAAGCTTTTTATGTATATTATGTACTCTATTTCAGATTTCCTTTTAAACGCCTTGATATTTTGAAACTTTGGATTAGAGCAATAAGAAGGGAAAATCGGAATCCATCTAAAACAAGAAGACTACGTGGAGAACATTATCTGCCATCAGATTATCAAAATATACCACGTTGCAGACGAAAACTTTTGGAAATTTATGCCATACCAAGTGTGTTCAATTTCCCCAAACATCTCAAAAAAAGCGTAGTTTTTCGAAAGGAACCTTCAAGACATGTAAGGGTTTATATTAATCTGAATCATTTTCATTTATATAATTACTATCTTATTTTTATTTCAGACAAATATTAGCAATATTGTAGAACCAATGGATGTTGATACCAACCCCGATGTTAATTTACCATCTACATCTACAGCAATACCTAAAACATTTGTAAATAGGGAAGCTCAAACTACAAGAAATTATTACACATTCAATAGTTTAAAGAGGAAAGTGAAGACATTGCATCAAAAAATCAAACGAAGAGATGTTAAAATTTCAAATATGAAAGATGTGATAAGAGAAATTCATAAAAGTTGACATAGTAATGAAAAATTAGAAGAAGTTTTGAAGAATTATTTTGGAGGTAATTTGAAAGGTCACTTTTGAAGTAGAATCTGATATATATATATTTATATTTTTATATCACAGGTGTACCTCTGGAACTTGTTCTGCTTAAAAAGGTTGATAACAAGTTGAAACATATTGGAAAAAGGCGATATTCTTCGGTTATGAAGGAGTTTGCCCACACCTTGTATTTCTATCCGTCCAAAGCATATAATTTTCTAAAACAATACTTTGTTTTACCCAAAGGTCGAACAATAAGAAAATGGTTGCGTAGTCTTAATTGCGAACCAGGTCTTTTAAATGAAGTTTTTGAATATCTAAGACAAGAAGTACCTCAAAATAGGCATCTTAAAAAGTGTGCATTGATAATGGATGGTATGGCAATACGCAAACAACTTGTTTGGGATGATTCTCAAGGAAAGATTACTGGGAATGTTAACTACGGTAGATTAATCGATGAAGACTATGAAATGCCTGCATCAGAAGCGCACTTTTTACAATTGGTTAGCTACACTACCAATTTCAAATGTCCAGTGACATATTTTTTGATAAATAAAGCTGATGCTAAATTCAAACACAGCTTATTCAAACTATTTTAAGAAGTTTGCATAAAGTTGGGGTTACGGTAAAATCCATAACAGGAGATGGGGCACAGACGAATATTGCTACATTTAAAAATTTGGTGTGTGATTTCAATCTAGAAACGTTGAAGACCTTTTTTAGTCATCCTTCTGATGCAAACATAAATGTGTACTGTATATTAGACCCATGTCATATGCAAAAATTGACTAGAAATACTTTTGCTGATAAAAATTTAAATTCCCCGATGGGTAAAATTTCTTGGAACTACATTAAAGAGCTAGATAAGATTCAGAACAATGAAGGTCTCACACTAGCCAATTCTCTTTCGTCTCAACATGTAAAATATAAAAATCGTGTTATGAATATTAAATTAGCAACGCAAACTATGAGCGGTGGGGTAGCAGATGCCATTGAATTTTTGGACAAAAAATGTAATAAATCAGGATTTAAGGACAGTTCTGTTAATAGGGTATTTGATATGCTCAATTCTAGGAACCCATATGAGAGCCCCTATTAGACCAAATTCACTAAGTTATTTTGAGGAAGTATTTGATGATACAATTAACTATCTCCGATCTCTAAATGTTGAAAATGTAAATTTGCTTTATCATAATCGAAAGACATTTGCACTAGGTTTTATTATGACGATGAAAAGCACAATTAACTTAGCAAAAGACCTATTCATTTCAGATGATCCATTGAAATATTTTTTTTGTATACAAGTTCTCGCAAGATCATTTGGAGCTGTATTTCTCATGCATTCGGTCCAGGGGGGGCTGGAATAATAATCCAAATTCACAGCAACTAAAATGGTCACTGAGACAATTACTGTTTCGGAATTCTATTAAAGCCAGTGTAAGTGCAAATTGTTGCGAGTTTCGAGAATATTGCAGTCCTGCATTTGAACTAAGAAACAGTGACAATCAGGGAAGTGATAATCAAAAAACTGATTTCAATGAAAGGGAACAGTTAGAGTGTATGACTAAATATGCAACAGAATCTCTCTGAATTTCAGGAAAATATAATTTATTATATTTCCGGATATATAGTGCGCACTTTATTGGAGAGTACAGTTTGTGATTACTATGTGAATATTCTATTGAATAGAAATGACGCTGACCCTGACCACCACTACACTTTATTTTCACAGAGTTTTCAAAAATTTACGGCTTTTGTTAGTCGGGTTGGATTACTTCATGCTTCAAATATTGTTTATTCCATTGTTAACTTTTTGAAAAAACAATTTCGAACATTGGCGAATGAAGGAAAGTTATTGAAAACCAAATTCAATATGAAGAAAAAAATGGTTGATAGCGCGATCAAATATTTCTCTGAAAAAATTGACCTTTTTATTTTAGTTCATCCCATAAATAATGAATTTCTTGCAGAGGAACTTCATGAAGTTCAAATTATAAGGAAAGTGGCAAATAAATTTTTAAAATGTAGAATGCATCATCACTCAAAGTTGATGAACAATGAACTGCATGGGAAATCTGCTACGATAAGACAAAAAATGTCAAAACTAATTTTATTTGAAAATTGTTGAAACTTTTTGATATTGTAATATATTTCGTAAAGAGAATTATAATTGAGAAAATCAGCGACAGCGATGATTTCGAATTTCACATCATATGTAAATATGAATTCAATTAGAATGAATGACTTATCGTTAAATCCAATAGTATACCTCTTCCAAATAAATTTCAACTGCAAACAATTTTTTGCTGCTAATTTGATAACTAAAAAAATTTTCAGGAAAAATTTTTATTGTTCTTCGAAAATTGTATATTTCAGGAGCTGTCTGCCGCACCAATTCTAAAGCAAAAATTTCACAATAGATCACCAGATTACAGCTCGATCGACTTTATACTTTTGGAATTATTTCATTTTAAAATTTGACACCCAATGCATTTTTTCTGCTGTTAACGCTGCCTCTATTCATACTCAACTTCATGAAATATTTCGTAAGGCGTATGGAAATAAGTGGCTTATTTGTATATTCGACGATTCTCCTCTACCAAATAAATTTCAAATGAAAATGATTTCTTCTCCATTTTTATTAGCATGTGTGGGAAATAAATAATGTTTAAGTTATAACAGCAAAAACTTGGAAATCAGAGGAAAAGTCGAATATCCCCGTTCGCATAGTGTGTAAGAGTGCGATGGGGATACTACACTATATCTATCTCAGTCGGCTCACTTTCTCGCAGTTGAGAGTCCCTTCCATTGCTTCATAGAGTTCACTGTCTACAAATTAGGAGCAGTATAAGTTAGATTTTCTTTTCTCCCACCACATTTACGAAGTTCATTGGATAATATATTTTTAGTATCTCTACTATTTCATTCAGATGATCGCAAAACATTTGGAAATAACAGAGTTTTCTCTATTCTAATCAACGAATTGATTTATCTCGAGAGTTGTGGAATTCAAATTAAAGTAAAAAATAAAATTGAAAGAATTTTCTTTGTTCTTGGACTGTTGACTGGTGATAACTTAGGGTTAAATTAAATTCTAGGATTTATCGAAAGTTTTTCAGCAAATTTCTACTGCCGGTTTTGTCTAACTTCTAGAACAAGTGCAGAAGTAACCTGCTCTGCTGACAAATTGATTCCACGTGATAAACAAAATTATATGGACCATATAAATTTGAATGATGTCCCATACACAGGAGTGAAAGAAATATGTTGTTTCAATGACATACCCTCATTTCATGTAACTGAGGATTTCAGTGTGGATATAATGCATGATGTATTGGAGGGAATATGTGATTATGATTTGAAGAATTTATTGAATTATTATATCAACATTCGAAAACTATTTTCCCTAGAAACTCTAAATAATAGAGTTGAAACGTTTAATTATGGAACTACTGATATAAGGAATAGACCACCTCTAATATCCGAAAATTTTATATCTAAACCCAAGATTTTGATGTCTGCTGCAGAAATGTTGACACTTGTCAAATATTTAGGTTTTATTATTGGAGATTTAATCCCAGTTGGAGAGAAAGTTTGGGAAGTCTACTTGTCCCTTCGAGACATTCTAGATATAATTTTGTCTAACATTGTGACTCCTTGCTTGATCAATATGCTAGAAACATTTACAAGTGAGCATCATAATCTTTACAAAGAATCATTCGATGATTCTCTCAAGCCTAAATTTCATTTTGTAGTTCCTTACCCTTCGATTATGAGAAAAATTAGACCTTTAAAGCATATTTGGTGGATGCGATTTGAATCTAAGCATCGTCAGTCTAAAATTACAGCGAATAATACTCATTTTAGAAGAAATATTATTAACAGTCTTGTATTGAAACATCAATTCATTTTGAGTAATAGGTTTTTGATTAACAATGACATTACTGATCATTTAATAATCGGTCCTGATTCCGGTAATAAATTTTCATCACCAATAGAAATACCTGATATATTTGCCACCTCAAGTTGTCCGAAATGGGTGACTTTCAATAGCATAATTTATTAACCAAACATGATTGTTAGTGTCAACACAGAGGAATTTGTCCCCAAGTTCGGCTTAGTAGATAAATTATTCTATAATATGAATCATGAGTTGTACCTATGTTTTAAATCGAACTCATCATTCTCATGCTTATGAGATTAAGATCAACCATAATGCATATTTTGGAGTCAATGCTAAAGACCTGTATGACCCATTTCCTACGCATGTTGTGCATATTAATAACAAGAATTATGGTACTTTATGTTGCTATTTCAGTTGATGTATATTTTGTTGAGAACATTGTATATCATGACCAAACATTATACAAGGTGTTTCAAAAAAAGGTGACCCCGTCTTAAGGATAGGTGGAAAACTGAAAAATAATTGGGTTTTGCTTTGTAAAAAATGTTCGTAACGCCGTCCTGTTTCAAGGTAAAGAGCGTTGAAGAAAAAAAAATTAAACACATTTTCCACGATTTTGCCGAATGTACTTGCAATATTGTAATGAAATTTTGTACGAATATGTTCTGAAAGCTGTTACATTACGTGAATCTGTTATTATATGAAGGGTGCTAGTTACACTGTTCGTATACCATGTAGTATTAAATAGAACTTTTTTCAGGTTAGATTTATTAACCAAAATTTGAAGTGAACTGAACCATCTTTCAATTTTTCGGCAAATAGATACTCTTGGTGAAACTCGATAGTGTGAGTGTGTACCATTTTCGGAATATTTTGATTCTAAAATTGTGAAGGAATAACCGAAGCTGAATATATTCGGATGAAATTTCATTACAATGTTGCCAGTAGTTTCGGCAAAAGCGTGAAAAATATGTATAATTTTTTTTCCTTCCATCCTGAAAACGAATGGCCTTACGGGCATTTTTGCACAGCCAACCCCAAGCAATTTTCAGTTTTTTTCGTATCCTAGAGACGGGTTATACACCAGAGTTTTTTTCCTATGTTTGGAATAGTAAAGACAATTGGTTTTTTATAGAACACTCAGAGGTATTCCACTGATGTTTTAGTTTTTTATGTATTATGTATTTCCATGCTTGAGGAGAAATAAATGTATCCCAATAAATCACCTTTTCTTCCTTTGAATGAGTGGTAACTAGTCGAAGCAGTGATTACTACAAAACAATTCAGTAATTGTCCGCCAAGGAAGGGTATGTAGCCAAATGACAATCAGTACTTGCTACTTGACAAATTAGTGATGTGCAGTAAATAATGATATCTAGCAAAATTGTATTCAGTTAATAATACAATTTCAATCAGTATTTCATACTGAAATCATTTGTGGCGAACATTGTGATTACTACAAAAAAATTCAGTACTTATCCTCCAAGGAAGGGTATGTAGCAAAATGACAATCAATACATAATACCCGACAAATTAGCAATGTCCACTAAATAATGATATCTAGCAAAATTGTATTCAGAGAATAACTACAATTTCAATCAGTAGTACCTACTGAAATCATTAGTGGCGCACACTGAGACGATGGTGGTAAATTATTTTGCTCTGTGTACTGAACATTTAGCTGTCCCTATAACGACGAAATAATTTTGCTGTGATCACTAAATTTTAGTAATCTTGTCAATTTTTTTTTCAGTGTATATAATAACGTAAATGAAAATTCTAGGAATTTACTAGATCTCCAACCAGAACCTTTCGATGATACGCGTGAATTGCTGGAAAATAGAGAAATAAAGAGACAACAAATCTATTTGCAACCTGTTTCAGAATCACCTTTTACGCAGAATCCATTTCCCAATTCAAACATCGTTAGAACTAATCAAAATCATTATCAATGCGCTACACCCAGTCGAGAATTTACGTCCCAACCAATTCAATTGAAATTTAACAAAACACCCGATTACAAAGTTGCAACCAGTAGTCAAGTATTTTGAAAGCCCCGTGATGTATTTAAACCAAATCCAAATCAGAGATTAAATCTGCCGAAACCGGAGCCAATGTCTATTAGAACAAGAAATTACCCCATGAAAAGACTAGCAAGTAGTCAGGTATGACAAGAACCCCCGAATAATCGACAATTTTCCCGAAAAACTGGACCCCCAGAATTTTTAGCTGAAGAACTTACAAATACGGAAAACGTAGAGTATCAAGAGATCGAGCAAAGTCAAGATCTAGAATATTTGAATGAAATAGTCTCTGAAAACGAAATTGAGACTGACGAACAAGAAGACGAAAATTTTCAAACATTAGCCTTGCAAAATCAAATGACCTAAATTTCACGAAAGAGCATTTGGAATCATTACCAATTATCAAATTAGATAATCCACCCTGTAAGTTATTAATCGGTACTGGAAGTTCGACGAGTATAATTGACCCAGCTCTAGCGTATAGTCTATTCCCGGAAAACATTTATGAAGAACACACAGATTTCAAAACAGCTGTTGGTAACCGTGGTAAATACAAAGTTGCTTCTCCACTTTACTCATTTGGCCAAGAAAATACGTATCCCTTTGTAATTTATGAATTCCACACAAAATTTGATGGTGTTATAGGTGCTAATCTGTTGAAGGACTTAAAATTAAAATTTGATTGGCAAAATCATGAGTTAAGAAATGATATTAAAACACAAAATTTTTTCGTGCAAAAAACCAATTATAATGAAACTCTACCCATTAAATTAGATCATTAGGACAATAATTTTCGGAATAAATTGACAAAAATTATTCAAAGTCATAAACAAGCTTTCCACTTGAAAAATCAACCTTTAAATGCCCCAAATAGAGTATAAAATAATATCAGAACGATTGACGAAAATTCAGTTTATGTGAGACGATATCGATACCCAGAGGTACATTAACAAGAAGTGACAAATCAGATCCAAGATTTATTGAGTAAAAACATCATTAGACCGAATTATCCGATTCTGCAACATCCAGATTTTAACAGACCATTTGTCCTTACAACCGATGCATCCCAATATGCAATAGGCGCCATTCTATTGCAAGGAACGCCCCCAAACGATCTTCCTATCGCTTACTCAAGCCGGACACTAAATGAGCTGAAATCAAATATTCCACAATTGAAAAGGAACTTAGAGCCGTTGTGTGGTTCAGACCCCACTTATTTGGCCGAAAATTTACCATCTACACGGATCACAGACCCTTGACTTGGTTATTCTCTTTGAAAGGCGCATTATCACGACTAATGAGATGGCGAATTGAATTAGAAGAGTTCAATTTCGAGATCAAATACAGAAAAGGATCCAACAATAATGCAGACGCAATTTCGCGCATAAAATTAGATTAATTAAATTTCAATGAAAATTCAGATGATGATTTAGATTCGATTATTCCCCAGGTTACACATGAAGATCTGGAAATATCTCAAAAAGCATTAGAAGAGATTACGAAATCGTGCACGGAAGATCCAATAAATCCCTCTTCCTCTCAAACCATTCATATTAATGCGGAAAACCCAATATTAGAGATAGCTTACATAGAACGATCTTTGAATACTGCGATTAATCAAATAATTTTTCAAGAAGCCAATGCATTCAAAGTAGAAAAATTAAAATAACATAAAAACAGTCGCGTTGGAATTATAGTTTCTATGAATGTGTCACACGATTTCACTAAATTTTTAAAAGAGTTTATTCAACAAAATAGTCATTATGGCATATATTTCAAGCAAAAATAATTGGAAAATCATTTTTGAATTTATCACAGAATCTTTTCTATGCTTTTTCTTTCAAAATTTCTAACTCTCTTTTAGGAGATATCGAAACAGAAGACGACCAACAAGAGGAAATGAATTATGTCATGAAACTAAAACTAAGCACAGAGGTTTTCACGAAAATTTAGAAAGCATTAAAAGACGTATTTATTGGCCCAAAATAAATGAGGATATTCAGTCTTATATTAACTCTTGTGAAATTTGTCAGTGTCAAAAGTATGAACAACAACCAACTAAATTGGTTTTCAAAAGTAATCCAATAGGTGAAAAACCATTCTCGCATTTATACATTGACACAATTGTAATAAATAGAACACCGTGTTTAACTATAGTAGACTCTTTCTCGCGACATGGTCAATGTTATATTCTAAATAGTAAAATTAAAACAGAAATAGCCAATCAGCTCATTAGTTATTTCTCCAATCATGGTATTCCAGAAAAAATGACTTTTGACAACGGAACAGAATTCAAAATCACATCATCCAAGATTTGGGCGAAACTCTCAAAATATCAATCCATTATATAACGAATTATAACCCTAGTTCAAACGCTTTAGTCGAAAGATTTCACTCCACCCTGATCGAACAATTAAGAGTATTAGATGACAAAAATATGTCATTAAGAGAGAAAATGAATCGAGCGCTTATGAGCTACAATAATTCGATACATTCGTTAAAAAAATCTCTCTATATATTAAGCAATATCTCAAAAATATGAAGGAAATTTCAGACCATTTGAAGTCAGGAACAGATAAACAAAAGTCTAAATCAGAACAAACCAATCAGAGTAGACATAAGGAGAAACAACAAGATGAGGCGAAACCAGCTTATTTAGCCGTACCAAAAAAGGCAAAACTTGACACCAAATTCAAGAAAACTAATATAGAAATTTCAGATTATGTCCTGATAAAAACCCGGATTCCCAAAGAATTTATCATGAAAATAAAACAGATAAAGTAATAATTTCTATTTTTTCTCTCTTTTCAGATAAACAAAATGGAAACCTTTTTTCTAATTTTCACCCTGTTTTTCTATCCTACTTTTCAATCACTCAAAATTCAGGAAATTAAACATAACGTTCTCCTATTCTTCGTAGGAAAACCTATACCAGTGAATCTAAGCACATATTGATGTATCATTATAATTTAACGGACATCAGTAAAATAATACATGATCATTGTGTCTTAGCAGATCAAATATTTTCAATCAGTTTCAATAATACCATGGTTTCAAATTTTGTTGAATCCATAAAAACCAATTAAAGCAAAATGAAATCCTGCTTAATAACTTATATTCTACCAGTCCTAAACTAGGTTAAGTAAATGTAGTTGGTCACATGGCAGAGGTATTATTTGGCACACTTGATAGTGAAGATGAATTTCTCTATTTGAATTATTTTCAAACATTTGAGAAAAAACTTCAATCAATGAAAACAGAACAAAATCAAGTTATAAGTATCGTTAGATCTATGACATCAAAATATTCTGATATTATGAATCAAATTATTAAAAATTATAACCAGTATCGATCAGTTCAAAATGACATTAATCGACTAATTCTCGTGCAATTTGAAATTCATACAGCAATTAGCTTTGCAAGACTCCATCTATTACATGAAAGTATTTCACCTCAAGACCTATTTTATAAATTTGTAAATTCAACTGATTTCATGAGACATCTGTATTATTTGAAAGATTTTTATTCTATCTGCTTTACCTCTTATCATCTTTATCATCGAAGTGCCTTCGACCTCTCCAAATCTTTTGGACATCTAGTATCTTCACTATGTCCCATACAAAAATGTTACCCCCACCGAACAGCCGAAGTACCTATTGGCCATTGATCAAGAATGCCCTAAAGTGGAAGATTGGTGGATCTGCCCTCAGAATTGGCTGCGACCAGTACACCATTGTATGGAAGAAATCATTTCTCACAAGAGAGAAAATTGCAGAAGACCAAGTGTTCAGTGCAGTGACGATTTATTGAAGCTATCACCGAAAAAGTTTTTATCGATCGGTCGTGCACAGATCGGCGAATTGTGTAGTGAACATACCCAATACCATAAAATGAACGGTATCTTCCTAGATTAAAACTCCATGTAATCTAACAAATAGCTTTAAGTATTTTTCTAATGATGAAATTTCAACAATAGTTCACATTGTGCCTCTTCCAAATGTTAAAACTGAAATAATTGAAAACCTAACCATACCAAATCTAATGTCTGATAATTTCATTCAAGAAACAATTTTCAAATGGAAAATCCATCCAAATCACATATCTTCGATATATTTTATCTTCAACCTGACGATTATCGTAACGATAATGTATGTTTTGTGTAAGATTTTTGTTGCAAAATTTACGAACATTGTAAAAACCTATAAAAATAATTCAGCCAGCGACGCTGAGGTTATTTCTTGAAAGGCAGGGAGATGTTATGTAATTTAGGCTCAAGTATTCCTTTTTACAATGTGGTTGCACTCTAGCGAAGCTCGAAGAGTTCCTGGAAGTCTTTAGAAAGGAGCATTTCTTCTATGTCAATATTATCAACTGAATTAGCTTTCTTTCCGTACAAACGGAACTATGTTAATGTTTATTATTACAACCAGCTTCGAATAAACTTGCTTAAGAATAAATTGCGTTTTTTTAAAGTGATTAAAGAGAAAAATTATAATTATATTCTTTCCTCATTTGCTTCCAGGGTTTGATTTGTTTGAAATTGTTCCAAGTTTAAATTCTTTTTCTGTAATTCTAAGAGAAAGAAGCAAACTCTTAATAATTTGCATATATGTATACATACATTGGCCTATTACTATTCAACTAAAGTCTTTTTTTTTCAGTTTGAATCATTTTGTTCAGGGTGTTTCTGTGTTTTCATTTCATTCGAATTTTTAATACTTTTAAATGTATATATTTATTTTTTTACTGTTTATGCATTGATCTCAATATTTATTTAATATTCAATAAAAATCCATTCAAAATATAACTCTGGTTCGACTCTTCCTCAAGTAGTATTATTTGATGAATATATTCATTCTGATGAAACAATTCTTGAAAGGAGAGGAGCTGGATTATATAACCCAAGCTGCTGACCTTTGTATTCGAAGACACCTACTTCCCCTATTGCGGTGATTTCTACAAACAGGTGATTGGTACACTAATGGAAGGTAAAGCGTCAGGAATAATTGCACAGTAGGTACGTGATGGATGATGTTATCTGCAGCGTATCAAAAATGATGAACTAGTTAAAATTTTCAATGAGTATCACAACCAAGGGCATAGAAAGTTTACTATGGCAACGGGCACGGGACACAAACAAAACAGTTCCTCTCCTTGATACTTTGGCAATCAGAACTGAATAAAACTCAGTGAAACTCGACTGGCACAAAAAACTTATGAGCTCCGATCAAATGAACTTCCACTTAAACCACAAAAATAAGGTAAAATCAATTTTGAAGCTGAAATGAAAAATCCACAAACTTCACAAAAAAAACCTGAGTTTTGTCCAATATTCCTCTCGAAATTTTCTCAGAAAATATACCTTCGATGTTGTATAATAAACACAATAACCTTCGGAAGCTACCCATTAATTCCGATTATGTCTGGTTCCATCAGGATACACAGAGCAAGAGTAGTCATACAATATCGAAGGATGACTTTTTCGGATCCGAAAATTTAAATCGTATCAGTTGGACTTTGGTGCACTGCTTTGAAATATGAAGCTCAAATTATGCGCTAAATTTTTTTCAAATATGATAGAGAAAATTCGACAAAAAAGATCTTTTCGAAAAAATTTCAGTGAAGAATAAATTTCGCAAAAAGTCGCGCGTTGTTATACCCCAACTTACTTCTAAGTTTCAATCCAATAGTTTCAGTAGTTTCTGAATTATTACGGAAATAACCTCATTATTTCAGAAGGCTCTAACTACGAAACAGTTTGGCCGATTCTGTCCATTAACGAACTCAATTGTGGCATTTCAAAATGCGACCTACCCTAAAAGATTCAGGTCTATAGAATTCTCGGTACCTACGCCCATAATTGTGCATACGGACTGCCTCACGGCAAGCCGGACAGGATCGGTTTTGACACCGGATTCGTCATCAATGAGCCCAACCTAGTCGTTTGAGACCACTTTCGGCTTCAAATTAGAAAATAACATTCATTCTGCGCCGATATCGGTAGCGAAGATCGGATACCCCCGCCGATCGACTCGAATCCGGAACCTCACTCGCTGCATGGCGAATGAGCTCGGACCGAACGACCGTAAGGCAACATATCGATAGAGACGGAACTCCGAAGGCATTGTCTGCGCCAACCTTCCCCGTAGATCGGATACCCTAACCGTTCGATTCAATCCCTTAAACTCACTCGCTGCATGGCGAGCTTCCTGTCGGCCTGATGGGTAGCGGGTTCGTTCGTCGTATGTTGTTTACGGCCATACCACGTTGAATATGCCAGTTCTCGTCCGAACACTGAAGCCGTCGAGTTCCAGACTTCAAGCTGGTAACACGCGTCCCAGAGCGCTCCGCTGCAGGTAACCAATATCCCCACCTAAGTGAAACCACCCTCACCGGCCCAGGCCAAGCGACCGTTACCACGTGTAGCCAGACTGGCGCCGCACTAGAAAATGGGTGTTTTACCCAAAGAAACCGTGTAATTAGTGAAAAAGGTCACAATTATAGTGAAAGTGAATAGTGAACGGGTGTTTATCACCCAAAAAACTAGTTAAATAGTGGAAAAGGACACTGTTAAAGTGTGAATTGACTATAAAAATGGGCGAACCAGTGAATACCGCCCACGTGGTGTTAAGCGTAACGCTAAAATACCTAAAAAGAAGAAGTATGACATTTGTGTAAATATACCGGGTGACCCATTTTAACTTAGGCAGCCAAATAACTCGAAAAATAAGCACACTACGGAAAAATGTTTAGAGTCAAAATTTCGTCATTTCGAGGGGGACGTACAATGACGTTAAAATGATTCCGAATATGCAATAAAAAATAGGGGTTCCTATTTAAGATTTAAAACTTGCCCCCCCTCACCGCCCAGGGGGAAGGGTGGGGGGGCTCATTTTAACGTCATTGTACGTCTCCCTCGAAATGACGAAATTTTGATACTAAACATTTTTTCGTAGTGTGCTTATTTTTCGAGTTATTTGGCTGCCTAAGTTAAAATGGGTCACCCTGTATATTTTCCATGTTATGTTGGGGATATAGAGTTTTAAGTTTTTCTATGATGATTGTCTTGTTTTTGTAGTAGATGACATATACGTGTAAAAGAGGTTGTGTGCTGAATAAAGCAGAAGGTTACAGATTACAGATATATCCTGTTTATTACCTGAAATATAGAAAAATACTCCTACATTCTAAAACCAAAAGTCAAATCAAATATTTAATTACAATAGGTTATGGGCCCAGAGCTCTGATTGCTGAAATGAAATTGAAAACAAGTGGACAACATGGCACAAGGTGGAAAGACGTATAATATTGAAATTCTTACAACCAACAATTACACGAATTGGAAGTTCCGGATGCAAATGATATTAGCCGAAAATGGAGTGATTGAGTATGTCGAAAAGGAAACTGATGTAATAAGAATACTGGAGGAGGATAAGAAACTTAAATTCATCAGGGAGGATAATAAGGCGAAATCACTCATTGTTCAGTGTGTCTCAGACACCCGTTTGGAATCTCTACGAGATAAGAAACATGCCTATCACATGTGGAAGGTTTTGGAGGGAAATTTTGAGAAAAAGGGGCTGCCAGGCCAACTGTTCCTAAAAAAGAAAATGCTCAGCATGAAGATGAAAGAAGGTGAACCATTAAAGATGTTCATAATAGAGTTTAAGGAAGTCCTGAGACAGTAAAAAGCATCTGGAGTGGTAATAGATGAGAAGGATCTTGTATGCAATTTGTTGTTAGCTCTTCCAAAGTCTTACGAAACCATTGCCACCATCAATGAAAATGCATCGAACGATATACAAAAATACGAGAATGTCAAGAGAATGTTACTAAATGAGGAAGAGAAGAGATCTTTAGGAAAAAGCCAAAATGAAACTGTCACCGAACAAACTGCATTCCAATCTCAGAGAGGTGAATCAAATAACTCTAACAGACCATACTCAGGATCAAGTATTATTAGAAGTGGAACATATGGAGGAAGATTTCAACATAACCGAGGATTTTCTGGAATTCGAGGCTCATACAGAGGAAACAACTATCAAGGTCAATAAAGGGGATCAAGAGGATATAATCAGGTCAGAAATCAGAGTAGTAATTCATCAGAACAAGAATCTACTGAGGTGGTTGAAATGTGCAAAGATTTGTCGAATGTTTGTTTCATAGGTGAAGCACAATGTTACAGTGAAGATGAGGAACAAGTAAAATTTTTCATTGACTCTGGTTGTACTGATCATCTCATCAATGATAAAAGTATGTTTTCGGATATTTTGATGTTAAAAATCCTATAAAAATAGCAATCGCTAAAAATGATAATAATCTCCTTGCTACAGGGGTTGGAAATGTTGATGTAGTCAGCTGCGTTGAGAATAGAAAAATAAACTGTACCATAAAAAATGCACTGTATGTACCGAATTCACGCAAAAATTTGCTATCTATGAAGAAATTAGAACTGTCTGGTATATAGGTTATTTTCAAGGACGGTACAGTCAAGCTCATAAATAAAAATAAGATTATAGGTATTGGTAGAAGGAATAACCTTTATGAAATTTCTTTCCAGATCGTAAAACGTGAGTGTCAAAATGTAACTGTTGATGGTAATTTTATGAAATCGCACAAACGGTTTGCTCATCTAAATTTTTCTGGACTTAGAAAATTAATTAAGGATAAACTTGTTGAGGAGGTAGAAAATGTCCAAGTAGGGGGAGACGGGGTACTTTGATACAGGGGGCACATTTATACAGTATCAATATTTCAAGAGAGAAAAGGGTTATGAAGGATGTCGCATACATATAGTACTCAAGAATACCCCCAAGAAAAGCAGTTATAACAACGCTTCACGCCAGTCCGCCGTTTGGCGTTGACGAGCACCAATGTGTTAGTGCTGCCGCCTAATAAAATTTTATCCGTGATGCAAACGTGTCTTAGCAAAGTCTAATTAGTGATTTTTGTTTTTCTATCCTACCAAAGGTAAGTTAATGTATCCAAAATTGTCCTCCAATATTTTTGTCAGTAAAATATCAATGAATAATTCAATAAATTAATTATTAATGAAAATAAGCTGTTGGGGCACTTTGATTCAGTAATGTGCGGGGCACAATGATGCGTATCAATCTGCTCCATCTGTTTCGTCATAAATATATAATAGCTTTCAAATTCTTTTCCTAGAAAATGATCTGCACCTACGAGCCCGAGACTGAAAGGAACAATGGTAACGAAAAGAACATACAAGATTCAATACGTGAAGTTCAGTCAAGAATATACACCGAAACCCCAGAAAAAACTAGGCTCGAAATCTTACAGATAGAAAAAGAAAGAAAAAAGCAATTACAGAAAGTAAAAGAATTGAAAACTTTTACGCTTATCCGAAGTGAAGAACAAGAAAGTGAAATGTTTGCCATCAGAAACAGATTCCGATTCTAATCAAGATGAATTGTTGATGACAAGTGAAGATGAAGACACAGAAATGGCATCTAAAACAGAAGATGAGGTGATTTGTGAGACTGTTAACCCAGAAGCTATAAATTCCGGAGATTTCTTGCTGATTAAATTTGAGAAAAAGAAAACTTCATTACGTTGCCAAAGTCATTTCAAAGTTTACTATGACTGAATACCAAGTATATCATCTCAGAAAAAAAACGGGGTGTTCAAAGTTTGTTTTTCCAATTGTAGAAGATCGAGCTAGTGTTGATATCACAGACGTAGTTTTGTAATTGCCGAAACCAATTTTCTTCAAAGGCACATTTCGTACATCATCTCTTTACTCATTTTCAGTAGACCTATCTAGATATAGTGTACAGTAAGTGCGAGAATGTTTTAGTTTTTGAGATGATAAGTATTTTATGATTATTTCTGTTGAATATTCAAAGGTCTATAAAACTTTGTGATACTTCTGACGATATATTTAGAGAAACCTGTCTATTATTTTAAAAGGAGGTTATATTATTGTATTCGATCGTTATCATGTTCAAAGTTCTTGTCTTGTTTCTCATTACTCAAATGGTTATATCATTATGAAAAACTAAGATGAAGTCAACACTGAGAAAAAATGCATATTTCCAGCAACAAAATGCTTTGTTTGAGAGGTTTTCTTTGAATTTAATTTATGATTTTATTTCCTCAAATAAGAACTCTTTTTGGTAAATGAGCATTATTACAATGAATCAACATGGTTTTTTTGGTTTACACAAGGGATTTATTTGAGCGAATTTATTTGAACATAAGAAATATTTGGTATGGTCAAATGAATGATTTTTTAATTCAAAAAAGTAATTTGTTTCTATTGGGTGCTGTTGAAAATAATTGAATTAAATACGCAACTCATTCGAAAGAAATATAATCAGTTAGGTTGGAACAAATGGATTAGTTTGATCAAAGAAACATCGATTGAACTTCTAAATGAAATAATAGTTTGGCAATAACATAGAATTTATCCTTCTTTGTAGAAACAAAGCAACATTTATGTTCTCTATTTTCCATTTAGGTACTATAAGTTTCGTTTAAAAATTAATAAATTCATCAACGCCTTTGATTTCTTTAAATCTCCTTGTGTATCATCCGCATATTCCTGAAATAAAAATTGAAACCCACGAATAGTGCCTAAAAATTAAAGCAACACTGTTGGGTTGGCGACATGTATCGCGTAAACATTTGGTAACGTTTTACGATTGCGGAGCCAATGAAATAGGTGTCTTGTACTTTCGTCCTTTTTCCGCTCAGTCGTATGTCGTATCGGTATATTTGTATTCTGTTAGTCGCACTTAGGGCGTAGGGGATCAAATATTATTAATGAGGATGCGGAGGAAGCAACTTAAGGAAGAAGTTCTTTCTCCTTGAAGAGGATAAAAGTGATCATAGTGAAACAGTGATTTGGTTGTTCGTAACTGCTAAAGTGATTAGTGTAATAAAATTGAGGTAAAAATATGTTTAACCAGATACTGCAGGATTGTTTGTGATGTATCGAAGAAAAGTGTCTTGTTTCTTCTTCAATTATATCTTTCCTTTCAGTGTTTCGAAGTTTCGATTTAGGAATTCGTCGAATCTGAATAATATGGAGAAATCAGAGTGTGACCCACTGGAGCTTTTCTTATTAAAAAACGGATTAGGAGATTATCAACGTACTTTCCAAGGTAATTCGATTTCTGTTGAAAAAATATTTTAATTCAGTTTTTTCTCATTGGATTCATAATCTTTTATATAGGAATTGAGCCAAACAAGGTTCTTTTGGTATAAATAAATCAAATTAGGCGCCAAAGAAGATTTCGCGCCAAAGAAGATTTCGCGCAAAGTTCGATTTATTTCTACCAAACGAACCTTGTTTGGCGCAATTCGAGCTTATATTATGTGCAATAAAAAATCTCATTTAGTTGGGTATGTCGTTTTAGATAACCATATTAGATTCCAAGACTTGAGAAAACTGTCAGAGTCGGATATCGATAAACTCATTCCAATTATTGGACACCAAATAATATTTCGGAATTCTTTGCAATCCTTAGAAGAAGTAAGTAGTTTACTGTTTCTATAGTAATATTTTTTATAATAACTACATCAAACTTCTAAGGAGGACCTGCAGACCAATGTAATAGTTAATGAAATCACTGCCAATGAGGAATGTATAGCAAAGTGTTCCTCTGATAAACAGGAGAAGCATCAGTTAGAAAATTATAGGTAGGTCTATCATTAGGTTTAGTATTCCTAGATTTAAAAACCTATTCTCGTCAATATACTTGAGGTTTGGATATTAATTTATTTTCCTGTTGTAGGGAGGTAACGTCCTACAATTTAGACCTCTCGTTGCCTCACAATGTCATTATAGATGTTCCACCTGTAAGTCCATCTTCCAGATCAGAATCTTCCGTTTTAGCACTAAGCACATCATCATTCACAAATATTGTCCAAAATTTAGAATTGGAAAGCTTACTACAGTCCACATTGTTAGGTAGAGCTGTGATTCAGAGTTATCGCAGCTCAGAACTCTTAGATACCAAGTGCCAAAGTTTATTGGTTGAATTTATCATAACACATTTGCTCAATAATAATCAGCAGTAAGTCTTTCCTGTCAATTTTTGAATTTTCAAAATATAACATGTTTTTCACATTGTAGGCGATTATTGAATGAAGATTTCAATGATCTTGCAGATAAAATTATAACTTTATTTCCTAACGAAGTAAAAGGAGTATACTACATTCCACCCTTGAGAAAAAGACATTCCTCAGAAAATATTTCTGGGATATCCAAAGGAAAATTAGTCGATAAATATAGAAATACTCTCACATTGTTGAGAAAGTGTGGCGTTATTAAATCATCGAGAAAAGGAGAAATCCAAAATCAATCATCCGATGATTCTGATGAAGGTGAAAAAGTCAATGAAAATGAGAATGAAAGCTTTGTTTGGTTGAAGAATAGGACTGAGCCATGGACAGAAGTTGAAAAACACTGGGAAAGAAGCTTCGATTTTAGGAATCGTATGTTCAAGGACAAAAAAGTTACTATTCATGATATTTATAAAGAATGGCCTATTCTTTCCCAAAATGCTATCTTCTTGTATGTAAATGCACTTTTCAATTTTTTATCAAATAATTAATTAAATTTTTTATAGGTGAACAAGGATTTTGAAAAACTTTTTTCCGATGAAAACACTTTATGGTAAATGGGACAAAGTATACGACAAACTGATTCAATATAGGGAAAAATTTTTGACTGGTTAGAGGTGAGTATTTTAGAAGGCCATATTTTTAAATGATATTCATTCATCAATTTTTTCAGAATATCGTCATTATTTGCAACTATGCCTGTTGGCTGCCTTAATTCCTTACAAAGGGCGAGTATCAGCCAAAAAATCAAAAGGTATGGTTCCATTTAAGCCATCAGCAAGTGAGAGTAAAAATAGCATTTTAGCTGAAGTCAATGTGAGTACACTCATATGTTGCTACTGTTTTATATTTTCAATGTAGCTTGTCCTATGTTGTAGTTTTTGCCTTTCTTGTTATTTTTTGGCTTATGTTGGGAGGCACCTTGATGAATATACATAATCTAATTCTTGTGATAATACATGATAGAGCCTAATCATCAATTAATTATTTTGTCGTTTAAAGTAGAAAAGAGAAATGGAAATACAATTAGGAAGGTTTTTTAAGAAAGTTCCATTCACAGCTAATTTTGGGTCAATGAAGCAGGTTCTGTGTAAATTGAAGAATGGTAGCCATTTCGATTAACACTATTTCCAGTTTATTTATGTTTTTATAATGAACTGAAGACTAAATTATTGCTTTTCAACACGTTTTTAGTTAACTTTGCTGAAAAACCTTACTGTGTATGTCACTTGTTAATATTGAAGATCTTTTTAGAGAATGCATTTTTATATTTATCATAAATCGATGAAAAACAATTTGTGGATTTTTAGCTTTCATTTCAGAGCTTTCTTTGAGAAATAAAAGTACACGTAACTATTTTCAGATTCCTGCTGATGTTTCCAAAGTTGTTAAAGATAAAATTCAAGAAGCAGCTAGTATAGGAGCTACATTGCAACCTTTCATAATAGTGGAAGTGAATGGCAATGCTGTCCATAACATATATGTAAATATATATACATCTCTTTACAAGGTACCATCTATTTTGAGCGCAGTGGAGACCTGTTTTTCATCATTTCATGTTTTTAATTTAAAATATCCCATAGAAAGTCATCATTTGTGGCTATTCATCCAATTAGCAATGTATGATCTGACAACAAAAGAAGATAAATCAGTTCCCTTCATAATAGACTTAGTTAACAAAACAAAAATAAAATAAACGATTCAGGTTTAAATTCTAGCTTGAAAACATGACACTCAACTGTAAATTCTGTAAAAAAAATTGAAATCAAATTACTTTTATCTCTTACACTTGAAATTATTTCACAAAGTTGAAAATGATTTTCCATGTGGAAAATGTTCCAGAAGTTTTTCTTCCAGAAGGGTCTTACAGAAACATATTCACAATTGTTCTTCTACTAAAAAAATTCAATGCTACAAAAAAATAATTGGAAAATGTAGAAACGAGAAAAAAAACTCAATTGACGTCAGTGTTAGTGCAGAATTAAGTTCTGATAGTCCCTCTGGACATACTCCACTTTCTTTATTTGATAATACCATTCTGTTCATTTCGAAATTTTACAGTAATCCATCAATGACTAGAAAGAGTATTCAAGAGATTATTGATAGTAGTTCAGTTTTTTTTGCAGACTTTTCAGATGATATAATGAAAGAAATAAAATCTTTAAATATTTTGGATGAAATTGCTCTGGAAAAAATTTCGGCTATAGTAAACAGGAAACCATTTCAACCATTTTCCACTGAATACAAACGATTTCAGTTATTTGAGTCAATGAATAACCTTATAAAGCCTGAGCCCTTCAAACTTGGAGAAATTTTTGATAATAAATCAAATTGCCAAACTATCAGTATGGACATCAAAACTTGTGAAGCATATATAGTACCCATACAAAAAGTACTGAAATCTTTTCTTGAAATTTCTGGTGTGATGGAAAAATTGATGAGGCATATTGAAAATGAAAGTATGTCCAATGATACAATTTCTTCCATATTCTCATCTCATCTGTGGAAACATATAAAAAGCAAGTATTGTAATAAAATCTTGCTACCCTTGTTTGTATACTTCGATGATTATGAACCTTTAAATCCATTAGGTACAGCTGCGGGAGTTTATAAAATTGGAGCTGTATATTTCACTATAGGAGCTATCCCCCCATCTTTTTCCTCTAAACTGATGAATATTTTCTTATGGGGTCTATTTCATTCAGCTGACCGAAAAACTTTTGGTAATAAAAAAGTTTTCTCTAAGTTTATCCAGGATATGAAAATATTAGAATCAGAAGGCATTGAAGTATATTTTGGAAATGAAATTATCAGAGTATATTTCTGTTTATTTGCTATCATTGGAGATAATTTAGGAATCCATAGTATTACCGGTTTTACAGAAAGTTTTTCAGCCGAGTTCACTTGTCGAATATGTCGTTGCCAAAAAAAAATTCTGCACTCTATGGTTGAGGAAGATCCAGATTTAATTAGGACAGAAGAAAATTATGAAACAGATTTAGAACAGAGATCTTTCGGTATAACAGAACAATGTTTTTGGAATGAACTTTCAACTTATCATAATATCACAAATAGTTGTTGCGACATAATGCATGACATATACGAGGGTGTCTGTCGTTATGATTTGGGTCATATACTTTATTATTATGTGGTTACAAAAAAAACATTTTCATTAGAAATTTTGAATGAACGTATAAAATATTTTGATTATAGTGATTTATGTGACATAGGAAATCGTATTCCACAGATTACGAAGCGACAGTTAGATAACCGAAATATTATTATATCTGCATCAGAAATGGCAGCTTTTGTGGGATACATACTGTTTATCATTGGGGATCTGATAGAGGAAAATGATGAGGTCACCATTTTTCTTCGTCTCCTGGTTGAAATTGTTTACATTGTTAGTAAAGCGACTACTTCCTGTGAAGAACTAGACCAGTGTTGAATCCAGGGGAGGGCACGGGAGGGTCATACCCTCCCTAAGCGTGGCCGATACACCCCCTGAGCAAAAGACTTTCCCTGATTATGAAAATTACGATTAGAAATGCAATGATGCGAAAAACGTAGTTTGAGAATATTACGTGCAACAAATGATCAAAGTCATATCGAAACGGAGCGGTACAGTATGAAAATCGGTAACAAAATTCCAATATTTGGTACTGTGTAAATTATTCCGTTTACGCTACGCGTAAACGCGTTTCCAAATTGTATCCAATTAGTTCCTGCGACCTGCGACCAGACACCGAAGGCGCTGATATAGCGGGACAAGCTGTTAGTTCGTGCGTTGGACATCTAGAGAGATACTTTGTCTATGCACCCATTCGTGAATCAACATTTAACGCATTATGCTATATTGATGATCATAGGTTTCCTCGCAGGGTGATAGTTCTGATCGTGAAAGTAAGTGCGCTCGTGCAAAAAGTTCTGATTCTGATTACAACTAGCTTTATTTCACAAACGTAGTGCAAAAAACGGTAAGTTTATGTGAATGTTAAAGATTTATTTTCTGATATTAAAGTATTCCTTTCTTAGATGGCAGAAAAGAGAAAACAGGCTTTCATTCTTTCATTTGTGAAACGAATAAAAAACTCTGACGATAATCAAATATTGGAACCGGAGTCGCAATCATACCAACGTTTGGAAAAAAATACGTTAGGTACTGATGGATCCGATGAAAAAACTCCAGATTCCAACTTTCTAGCTCAAAATTACAAATATCAACAGAGCTGGGAATCTAAATTTCCATGGCTATACTTCGATGAGAAGCGGGGAGGTGCTTTTTGCAAGTATTGTGAAATGTTCTCGAAAAATGACACTTCTCTTTTACAAAAAACTGGTGGCGTATTCATAAATACGCCTTTCAAAAATTTTAAAAGGGCACTTGGTGAAAAATGCGGTAAGTTGACGAAACATAATAATTCTGATTATCATAAAAAAAACATGGCAAAAGAAAGAGAGAGGCAACTCAATTTGGAAAAACCCTTATATACTTTACTCTTCGAAAAAAACCAGAGTGATAAGGAGTTGAATCAAAAAGCAATTTCTGCCCTTTTGGAGGGTTTATATTTTCTAGTGAAAGAGGAGATTCCTCATACAACTAAGTATGAGGCTTTAGTTAAAAAAGTGCTAGTTAAAAGGGACAACACTCTGAAAGACTGGTTGAACCAACAGAGTAACAGATCAACGTATATCAGCAAAGCTATGGCAACTGAATTTTTATATGCGATAGGATCGGTACTCAAACAAAAGTTGACAAAAGATCTTGAAAACAAGTGGTTCTCGTTAATGGCCGATGAATCAACGAATATAAAAAATGAGCCAATTTTGACTATTATAATTAGATATCTTGATCAGAATTTCAAAGCAAAAGAGACATTTTATTGCGTAAAAAAATTGGAGGGAACCGATGCTGAACATATCACACAAGTTATAAGATCCTCTCTTGATGAAGGGCATTTTGATGTCAATAAACTTGTGTCAGTTGCTTTCGACGGTGCTGCAAATTTTTCGGGAAGTGCGAACGGTGTTCGTAAAAAACTATCAAATTTAGCAGGTCGAGAAATTCCCTATATACACTGCAAAGCACATGCTCTACAGTTATCAATAACAAACGCCAAAAACAAATTTGCTTGCATCAAGAGAATTTTGAATATTGCTAAAGATATCTACAAACTCTTTCATAAGTCTCACAAAAGAGAAAGGATATTGCATGATATTCAAGCGCTTCTAGAAGACCCAATTCTGAAGATACCAGAAGCAATAGATGTCCGATGGCTTAGTAATTTCAATACAATAAATGCAATAAAAAGATCATACCGAGCAATAGTTATGGCATGTGAACACATTCATAAAGATGGGGGTGATCTGGCATCTTTAGCAGGAGGACTTCTACTGGATTTGACAAAATCTAGCTTCATTTTCAATTTTGTTGCCCTTCACGAAACTTTGTTGGCAATAACAAATTTGAGTAAAACTCTACAGAAATCAGATTCAAATATTACATTTCTGCTTAAACTGATAACGTCCAGTATAAATCATCTGCAGCAAATATCAGAAGATGTTGCTAATCTAACTGGAAATAGTGAGATTTTATGTTTATATAATAAGCTGGTTGAAGCTATAGAAGAAATAAGAAAAATTGAACAAGATGAGCAACCAGCGAACACTGCAAAAAAGTTTAAAAGTTTTTTAGAAGCTCTGATTGATAATATGAATAATAGATTCAATAAAAATTCAATGGAGCTAATGAATTTGAGTTCGAAATTCGAATCTTTGTGCCGAATGTTGGACATCGAATTCGAGCCTGTGTGGAATGATGTCCGCTCATTCCAATATTTTGCCAAAGAGTTAGAAAATAATGAAAATGTCATGCAGTCGATTTTTGAATCGAGCATAGGATACAAGAATCTGAAGGTACTGTGTGAAAAACTTTTATGCGTCCCAATCTCGACTGCTGGTGCCGAAAGGTCTTTCAGTGATATGAATCGCATTATGACAGATTTGAGGAATCGTATGGGACCAGAAACGCTTGATGCATGCATGCGAATCACCAGTGAAGGGCCTGATGAATTGACTGAAGATCTAATGAACGAAGTGATCGAATGTTTTGCAAGGGCAAAGGAAAGGAGAATTGCTCTCATCTAATTTCTTCAAGGGAATGATATATTGAAATTTGACAGCGATTCGATGAAATGTTCCTGATTTGAGTTTTATATAAATCGATTGTAATTTTTTGAATTTTTTTACTTATTTTATGTGAATGAGAAATGTTACTGATTTAAGATTTTCAATTATATTCTTCCCCTTAGTCTTACATTTTGGTTATTGCTTTCATTCTATGTTCGAATCTTCGTTAAGTTTTGTTGAAATAAAATAATTGAAATTCTTCAACTTTCATTTGGGTAAGTTTCAATTTTTGCTATCACGCTTGCGAATCATTTCACTTTTTTGGTTCATGGTTGATTTCCGTTTTATGGTTTTTCGAATATACAATAATATATGTACTAAACCTACACGAAGAATTAGGTAAAAAGACCCTAATATGAGGCAGCCGCCTCTCAACATTTTACATACTGTTGCGCAATAATCCAAACAAATTCGAATTCGAACCTCAGTATTCCAAAATTTTAAGTATAATCTACGAGTCTGACAATAAAATTTATTTTTACTGTGAATCTCTCAGAAGCATAGGGTATTCGACTCATTATCAGGGTTTTATTGTGGAAAATGATGTAAAGGGTAACAAAAAATTGATCAATTTGAAGTCACTGAGTTGCATATTTCCTGTAGCTCTTCATAAAATGAATGATCCGAATTTACGCATAATTCATAAATTCAAACAGAGTTTGTGATCGAAGTCTATTGCGCGGGCCGCTTCCTTAAACTTTTTGGGAACTGATTTGAATCTAGTCGAACCAATTCAGAAGAATTAGAAAACTCCTTTTATTAACTTGAACCTGTATTTTGAAAAATGTTATGTTTGATGTTTATTTTTCCATACATATTTGTTACTTTATTTCTTAGCATAGAAGTATATATTATATTGTTTTTTATTTTGTTAATTCTAGTCGAAGAATAAATATTTAAATTAATTCCTGAACTTCAATTTGACTAGCTACCTAGAATTTTCATTTACAGGTTAAAATGAAATAGGTACTCGAATTTTTATAATGAACTAATATATTGATTTGAAAGGAATTAAATGTTTTGTTTGATTCAAAAAAATGTTTATTAGTAGATAATACAATGAACACAAAAAATTAAATAATTATAATTCATGATGAATCAAATGCTTATTGGAATCAACAGAAGATATATATTTGAATACAAATAAGCTTTTTCTACAGAGTCTTCACTATGTTGTTGTAATGAACAATCAACCTTGGGACTAAAAGAGCATTTATTTGACCCTAATAAGTATATATTCAATTTCAATAAGAGATATGTTCTGGTTTAAAAAAGATATATTTCATACGAAGTGAAAAATTCAACAAAATCCCTTATTTGAGCCAAACCTAGCTTTATTAAAACCATTTTTAAAGAAATCATTGGTTATGGACAAAGCAGGCTGTATTAAATCAAATAAATACTTTTCTCAGTGAATGAATAAGACAATATGGTGTTTTTTGCTGAATTTTTGGAAGAATCTTGTAAGACTGATCGTTAGTGACGCTTTTGTATGCATATAGAAGTTGATTTTCTGATAGGTTCTGGCAGTTCCCACCGATTTCAATGTTGTATCAAAATGCCCCAGCCTGTGTATAAAAGTGCCCCTTAGGTGGGGCAGAATGATGCAAATCCGTTATTTTACTCAAAAGATTATATATGAATGTCTAAAAGTTTATTGTGGGCAATTCGTAACAAAAATTGAAGATGAAATATTAATCAATGCACACGTTACAATAATTATTCAAATACGATGCTTTTAGTTCATTCGAAATGAGTTTGAATTTTTGTGCATCAATGTGCCCCCTCTGTTATGCACAATTGGTAAAATGTCAAGACAATCATTTGGTACAAGACATAAAAGTAATAGAATATTAGAAATCATTCATTCTGACATTTGTGGTCCAATAACACCTATAGCCTATGATGGAAACAGGTATTTCATAACTTTCATTGATGATTTTACTAATTTTACTGTAGTTTATTTGTTAAAGCATAAAAGTGAGGCATTTTCAAAATTTAAAGAGTACTACTATATGACGAAAGCTATGTTTGGCTCTACAATATCAAAGCTCAGATGTGATAACGGAGGGAGTACACGACTAGGGAAATTTTTCTAGGGATAATGGTGTAATTATGGATCATACGGTGCCATATACACCACAACAAAACGGAAAGGCAGAGCGTAAAAATAGAACTTTAGTTGAAATGGCGAGGGCTATAATTAATGAATCTGAGGTACCTAAAGAATTATGGGGAGAAGCTATCTTGTCTTCAAATTATGTTGTATATCGGTGTCCAACTCAATCAATAAATATTATACCTGCGGAGTTATGGTATGGGCGAAAACAAAATGTAAGCAATTTGAAGGTATTTGGTAGTATCGCATATAGTTATTTGAGAAAAGGGGTTAGAGATAAATTTGATTCGAAGGTACAAAAATGCATAATGATAGGATATACACCTAGTGGTTATAGATTGTGGGATATAAGCAGTGGAAAGATTGTTATATCACGTGGCGTAAAATTTGATTCTTTTTCTTTTATAAAAATAAAGTAAGCATTAAGATTAACGAAGATGAAATGGACGGACTACAGAGGAATGTATCGAATGATAATGAAGAAAAAATTATCGAAGAAATAGGGATTATTGATAATAATTACAGGAAAAATAAACGAAAAATTAAACCACCTTCGAAATTAAATGATTACGAATTATATATGGCATTCGATGCGATGGGATTTCTGGATGATTTACCACGGAGTTTTGATGAATTAAAATTCAGAGATGATAGAAAATGTTGGGAAGATGCTATGGAGAGAGAATTAAGAGTCAATAAATAAAAATAAAACTTGGGAGATAGTAGATAAACCTACAAATACAAAAATACTAGATACAAAATGGGTGTATACTTCTAAATCAAATGAGGAGGTAAAGGAAAGATATAAGGCACGGTTAGTGGTTCGAGGGTTTGCTCAGAAGGGAAATATTAATTCTACAGATGTTGATTCACCAGTCGCGAAAATGACAACGATAAGAGTTTTTATTAGCTATGGGAAATCAATTTGGACATTATTTCAGGCAATTAGATGTGAAAACAGCTTTCCTGAACGCAAAATTGAATGAGGAAATTTATATTTACTCTCCTCAAGGTTTAAATGTAGGAAATCATAAGGTTTTGAAGTTAAATAAGTCATTGTATGGATTAGTGCAGTCATCTAGATGCTGAAACGAGGAAATAAATAACTATCTTACAAAATTAGGTTTCATAAGATCGGAAAATGATTACTGCCTTTATATTTTGGATTTGAAGGGAGAAAAAGTATATTTGCTGCTTTATGTCGATGATATTATAGTCATTGGTAGTAACTCAAGTAAAATATACAGTATTATTGAAACACTGATGAATAACTTTGAAATAAAGAATGAGGGAGAACTTACGAATTTTCTAGGCATAGAAATTGATTATAATAGGAAATTGGGAATTTTAAAATTGACACAATCAAAGTATATAAATAAACTATTGAACAAATTCAATATGAATGATTGTAAGGGTATAGATACACCAATTGATCCAAAACTGCAAATACTTGTATCAGATGATGATGTCGTGACTGAGAAACCTTTCAGACAATTAATTGGATGTCTCATGTATTTAATGTTGGGGACACGTCCTGATATATGTTTTTCTTTGAATTTCTTTAGCAGATATCAAGATAGGGCAACTGATGAATTATGGTTATATTTGAAGAGGATACTTAGATATATTCGAAAAACACAAAATGTAGGATTACAATTTACAAGAAGTGACAATTTAGATCTGATCTGTTTCGTAGATGCTGATTGGGGTAGTGACTTAACGGATAGAAAATACTCAACTGGATTTTTATTTAAATTATTTGGGCACACTATTCATTGGGTAACAGGGAAACAAAATTGTGTGACTTTATCCACAACTGAAGCAGAACTTGTAGCTCTGTGTAGTTCAGTGAGTGAGGGTTTATGGCTCAAGAAGCTGTTATTTTATTTAAATCTTGATGTAACACCTATAACGTTTTTTGAAGATAATCAGGCTTGCATTGCACTTGTTAAAAACCCTGGAAATAACCGAAGGGTTGAACATTTAGACTCAAAGTATAATTTTATTACTGAACATTTAGAAAACAAAAATATTATCATTAATTATATTGAAACAATTTCACAACAGGCAGATATCCTTACGAAAGGATTAAATTGTGTTTTTTTCAAAAGGTTCAACGGGGTGTTAAGTGTAACGCTAAAATACCTAAAAAGAAGAAGTATGACATTTGTGTAAGTATATATTTTCCATGTTATGTTGGGGATATAGAGTTTTAAGTTTTTCTATGATGATTGTCTTGTCTTTGTAGTAGATGACATATACGTGTAAAAGAGGTTGTGTGATGAATAAAGCAGAAGGTTACAGATTACAGATATATCCTGTTTATTACCTGAAATATAGAAAAATCCTCCTATATTCTAAAACCAAATCAAATATTTAATTACAATACGTGAAAGAAACTAATGTGCCTGTAGCTGTGAAAAAACGCAAAATTCACGCAGAAAATGACGAAAACACCACGCAACCGACAGGAAGAACAAAAATTATGAAAAAAGGACCACCACCGACAACAAAACTATTAACAAACCACCCCCAATTGTTGTGCATGGAATATTCGAGGATCACCAATTCATTGTTGGTAAAATTAGACTCAGAACAAAAGGTGAATTCCACATTAAATACACAAGAGACCATTCAATGATATATTTTGAAACCATGAAAGATTTTATGCAAGTCAAAAAATACTTCATTTCAACTGGACAGGAGTTTCATACATACACTCCCAAATCTGAAAAAACACATGCCTTCGTTGTGAGAGGTCTGGAAAATCCACCCCCCATAGAAGAAATTAAGCAGGAATTAATAAATTTGAAACTGCCTATTAAAACCATTTACAAAATGAAAGGAACCAGATCACCAATGTTTTTGGTTAAAACTGAGAGCAATGTCACCCTCAAAGGCATTCAGAATAATATAAATGTACTAAACTACACAGAGAAAACCATTTTCTTGAATCTAGATTTTTATATTCTTTGGTTTTTATTCTCTTCACCCAACAAAAATTAATTTCAATTAAAATAACTTCTGTTGGATTGATAATCTAACGTTCTTTGAAGTATGAATTACTTTTCTTTAAAACGGTTCTGAAAATTTGTGTAGATTGAAAGATATGAAACGTTGATTCAATTCAATTGTGTTTTGAAATTTTGAACTTCCGAAGATCTTAAATGGAATAATAATTTCTTTGAAAGAAAAGAGTCATATGACGTCTTCAAACTATCGCATATCGTTTCCAAATAAATTATTACTTTGTGAGTGGTACGCATAAATGATCAGGCAGAGTTTATTTGCTGAATATTTCTTTGGATCAAAGAAATATTAGTCATATTCATATACCATTCTCATGCATACGAAAGGAATAAGGTTATATCAGTTATATGATGATATTCAAGATTTTTCACTTTTTTCTCAAAACTTCACAACAATCAGGTGATCAAGTGACACCAATAATAGTACATATCATATTATATGAACTTTAGAACATAAAAGCTATTTTTATGTTCTGGTTTGCAGAACGACGCAAACTCGTGCAGCATTGCCATTCTTCTTCAATGGTAATGATATTTGCATACTTTTCTGGTGTATTTATTTTATTACTTTGCTATGAAGTGATGATATTTCATATTCATAGATGATTCATTTTGAATCTCAAAGATGAACAAATGGTTTTTTTCAGACTAGGAATCTTGTAGGGTGAAATTATGATTTGTTAATACTTATTAGGTAACTAATACCTACTATTTCGAACTTTCAATTCCAATAATCATACAATTTGATCATTGGTGAAATAATTTTAATTACATTTCTAATTATTTCCTTAGTAAAGGGCTACCGGCTAGTAATATATATTAATGTAATCGGTATAAAAATCATAACTTAGTATGAATCCTGTAATATAAAATATATTATAATTCAACAAGCGGTAATGGTCATCACACACGCAGATGAATTTTGCTCCACGAGTCTTCAGGCTATTGGTGTATTTCATCAAGTGTGTTATGACTATTACCGCTAGTTGAATACTATACTCTATCTACGACTTCAATGGAGTGACAAAGTAATCAGAGATGTAGGTGAAGAAGGCAGTAATAAATAAATTGATTACGGTTATTATTTCTCAGAATATTATTGAGTTAACAATTACAGAATACTGTCCATTTTCACTAGATTGACTAAATGCCATTTACTATAAAAAATATATTGCTTTCTACTATTCATTCAAAGTTGCCTAGATCCGACAACACTGCTATGCTGAAAGCGCACGCGTATATTCCACGTCACCGAAAGCGTCGACGCCATCGCCTAACTTTCCATGAAGCTTGAGCCTGCATGAGCGTGCGTGTGCGTGCCCGGTGCCATTATTGAAGCGTCTAACCGACTTATTTTCAGTGATTAGTGATGGATTATAGTGAATTCCTGAATAGCTGTGAGATTGGTCATTTAACCGATCATTTCAGAGGTGAGTTTTAATATGATCTATAATAATTATCCCTTCCTTATATCTATTGGTACAATGAAACTCTTCGTGGAATATCGAAATGATTCATCAAATCAAATTTGATTACATAGTTTTGCAAAATAATGAAATCAATTTATGAGAATTCTTTCATGGCCTATTGTCAACTGAGTAACTTTGTTTTACAGAACAAAATCTTGACTCAGTAGACCTGTTGTCCGACCTGACACCGGATTTAACCCTGCGTTGGGCGCGGCTGATCTGAGAGGCACAAGGTATACATTTCTTATCGTCCCAGTCAACTCTCGCGGAGCTAAATCCCCCCCACTTTAGTACCTTCCTAACTTCGGGTGATCAGTTTAGAGCAATCGTTCAGTGTTGTTTAACCGCCTGTAAATAACGCGTATAATCCTTGTAATCTCATAGGCTCACCGCGCCCAAGTACGTCATAATACACAAGGTAAGTTTTTTCAACATTTCTCAATGCAATTATTTACATATGCTTTTTAATTTGCGTGAAAAATTGTTTACATAATCTGTTATGCGAAAACGGGGGTGAAACAGCAAGATGTGCCTGTCAGGCACACCGCGCCCATTTAACTTCTTCATGAAGCATTCCACTTTTCATAGTATTTTTCAGTGTGTGTAGCCGCCGTTTTTGCGCAATCTTGGAAGAAAAATTTTTCTTGTGTTATATTTTATTTTTCGTTATAGCATCTCCAACATGAACAAAAAGTATAACTTATCCAACCCAAACCACATAGACGAAGTGATGAGGTTGCTAATGGACGAAGAAGAGGATCCGATAACAACAGAGAATGTCGGAGAAGAGAGTGACATTTCATCTCATGATGAAGTAGAAGTCCGCGACGAAAATTCAGAAACTGAGCAAGAGTGTGAGGAGACTTCAGAAGAAGACGATGAAGATGAAGATGATTTTTTTTGGCTCGGGATAAAGTCACGAAATGGTATAAAATGCCTCCTTCGAAACGTCATCGTAAAGGCCCTCACAACATTATAACTCACTTACCTGGGGTGAAGGGAGACGCCAAAAATGCAAAAACTGCTGTTGAATGTTGGTCAAATTTACTGAGCAATGAACTTTTAGAAAAAATAGTCAAATTTACCAACCAATACATCGACCATATAAAAATCAACTTTTCCAGGGACAGGGATGCGAAACACACCGATATGATAGAGCTTAAAGCATTTATTGGCTTATTGTAATTGGCCGGTGTTTATAAAACAAACCGTATATTTCTAGATGGATGTTGAAAGAGTTGTCATATTGTGCGCACGCTAATTCGGAGCTCCGTAATTAAACTCGATATACTCGAAAATTACGAGCGAGAAATTATTTTCAATAGTGAATACCATATCTGTTATTTGTGCACTAGGCGAGAGTGGTCGAAGATTTTAGTTTTCTGAAATATAAACTTGTAAAACAATAATTATTGTTTTGATATTGCAACCCGACAGAGAGGTATAGCATCGGTAGAAAAAGCAGCTGGTGTGAGTGATAAACATCGTTATCGCCGCAGATAAGCGAGCTGGATTTCGGAGTTGACAGAGGCGGACTCAGGTTTAATTCGAAATCGCGAAATCGAAATATTAAGATGAGAAACGAAGAGGAATATACTAGTGATGAAGGTAAAAGAAGAAGGGAAGAAGACAAAGAAGAGGAAATATTTACAAAAAGCAGAAAAATTTTTCGAACACCACTAAAACAAAAACCAAATACTCAGGATGATAAAATGGATAGAATGATGGAAATGATGGAGAATATGATGCGGGAAATGAAGGAGATAAGATCTGAACAGCGCAGTTACCAGACAGAAATGAAGAAGTTGAGAGAAGAAAATGAACAAATAAAGAAAGAAAACGAAAATCTCAAAAGCGAAATTAAGATGATTAATTCTAGACTAGAGATTATAGATAGAGATAAAAGAAGAAATAATGTAGTGGTCAGTGGTCTAACTATGAATGAAACCCAACAAGACTCAATACAGGATAAAATGAGTCAGTTTTTCAAGAAAAATATGGAGATAGAGCCTCTTTTGAAAACTGCCAGGAAAATAGGAGTGAAAACTTACCTTATCGAATTGGAGAATACGTCGGAAAAAATGAAGTTGATGCGAAATAAGAATAAACTAAAGAAATATAAGGATGAAGTAGTTTATATAAACGATGATATGACGAAGGTACAAAGGGAGATACAGGAAAAGCTAAGATCGGCTGCCAAGGAAGAGAGAGGAAGAGGTAGGAATGTTAAAGAGGGTTTTCAAAAGCTAATCATAGACAATGTGCACTTTAAATGGAATTATGATATAGGAAAAATTGAGAAATCAATGTCAAAAAACTATTGAAGAGGATGAAGGTAGGAACGGAATTGAAAATTACGACTGAGCAGAATAAAGGACAACGAGACGGTAGAACGAGCGTAAGAGATGTATGGAGGATAGCAACATGGAATGTGAGAGGTTTAAGTGGAAAGGAAGATGAACTGGAGACTGAATTTGAGCAAATGGAACTGAAAGTTTCGGCAATAACGGAAACAAAGAAAAAGGGAGAAGGATCAATGAAAACAAGAAACGGCCATTTGTTAATATATAGCGGAGTGGATCGAAATACTAGAGCAAAAGCAGGAGTAGGATGTTTAATAAAGAATAGAATATCTGGGAGTATAAATGGTTGGAAAAATTGGTCCGAGCGGATATTGTCAGTGGAAATTAAAGGTGGAAATAACGAGATAACAACAATAATAGTGGTGTATGGGCCTAATGAAGATGACAGCTCAGAAACTAAAGAGACATTTTGGGAGAACTTAACAGAGATTACGGAAGAAGCGAAAGGAAAAATTGTTATCTTGGGAGACTTCAATGGCAGAGTAGGTAGAAGAGACAAAATGTATGAAGAAGTAATGGGGCCCTTTGGAGAAGAAACAAGGAATAATAACGGTGAGCGACTACTTAACTTTTGTATACTTAATTCTATGTTAATAACCAACACACTATTTGAACATAAAAATATCCATAGATACAAGAGGGAGGTTAGTAGCCGGGGGGAGAAATCGATAATAGATTATATATTGGTTCAAAAAGAAATTAGATCAACTGTTTTAGATTCAAGAGTAAGAAGAGGACCAGAAATAGGCAGCGACCACTACGTAGTAATAGCTAAAGTCAAAATGGATGGAATTAGTACAACGAACAACCGAAATAACCAGGGGAAAAAGATGGAACACGAATGCCTGAGAACTTACAAATTAGTTAACAGAGAAATTGCTGAACGATACCAAATAGAAACAGAAAGGAGATTCGAGCAAGAAAGATATAAACAAGAAGGCTCTTCACTTGACAACATGTGGACTAAATTCAAAAATATAATTATAGAATCAGCAAGAAAAGTTTGTGGAAGTTACAGAAAAACAAATAAGAAAAAACAAACAGCATGGTGGACGAAAGAACTGAAAGCTGAAGTAAAGATGAAGAAGGAAAAATGGAGAATATACTTGAATGAAAGAACTACAGACAATTACCAACAGTATAAAAACCAGAGAAAGAAAGTCAAAGAACTTATATTGGCACGTAAAAAGGAAAAATGGGAAGAATTCGGGGAAAAAATGGAAAACGATTTCAAGACTAATCAAAAACTATTTTATGGAGCCCTGAAAGCGCAAAGAAATAGACAAACGAATGAAAGCGTAAATATAAAGAATAAAGAAGGAACTCTATTGAGGGGTGACGATGAAATAATGGATAGATGGAGAGAGCATTTTCGAGAACTACTGGATGGGGGACATAGCGAGGTAGAAGATACATACGAACAGCAAGAAAATATTGAAGATAAAGAATTTGAGGGAATAACTCTGGATGAGCTGAAACAAGCGATATCATCATTGAAAAATGGAAAAGCTCCAGGAAATGATAAAATAACATCAGAGATGCTTAAGAACTTGGGACGAATAGGATTGAACACATTGCTGGAGATATTTGAAAAAGCATGGAAAGATGAAATGATACCAGAGGATTGGCAAACAGCCTTAATAGTTCCAATATATAAGAAAGGAGACAAACATAATTGTAATAACTACAGAGGTATAACTTTATTGAGTACAGCTATGAAACTATACGAGAAAATATTAGACAAAAAGATAAGACAGAAAATAGAGTTAACAATGGAAGAAACACAGAGTGGATTCAGGAGAGGAAGGAGTATTCAAGATCATATATTCACTATGAAGATATTATGCGAGAAAGCAAAACAAGAGAATAGAAGATTGTACTTGGGCTTTATTGATCTGGTGAAAGCTTTTGACAAAGTGAACAGGGAAAAACTGTGGACAATACTGAAGAAACGAGGAATAGATAAAAAATTGATCTGCATTATAAAGAATATATATAGATTGAATAAAAACCGGATTGTTAGCCACAATAGAACATCAAAAACATTCCACACAAAAACAGGACTAAGGCAAGGAGGAAGTTTGAGTCCGGTACTGTTCACTATCTTCATGGACGAGATTTTAAAGGAATGCACAAGAAGAACAAAAAAAATTTCACGTAGGACACAAAAATATGCAGCGAGTGGAAATATCAGAATGTGCTTTTGTAGATGACATTATCGTGATTACTGGACGAAGAGACGATTTGCAGGGAAATATGAAGATATGGGATGAAGTTGTCAAAAAGTATGGAATGGAAATAAATAAAGACAAGACAAAAGTTATGGTGATAGGAAACTCAGAAGAACTTAATATAGAGCTAGACGAAACAACAATAGAACAGGTGAAAAATTTCAGATACTTGGGTGTCGAAATAGATGAAGAGGGAAAACAAGATGTGGAAATTAATAAAAGAATAGAAAACACAGTTAAATTGTACCATACGATGAATAAGAGTTTCATAGGTAAAAAGGAAATTTCCCAGAGGACAAAGATGAACGTGTATAGAGCAATATATAGACCTACCCTGGCATTTTCATGTGAATCATGGGCCTTGAACAATAAACAGAAAAGTAAAATCCAAGCAGTAGAAATGAAATACCTAAGAAGAGTAAAGGGCGTAACCAGAATGAATAAGATAAGGAACGAAAGAATACGTGAAGACCTAGAGATTGAACCAATACATGATTTCGTAGAAAGAAGACAACTTAGCTGGTGGGGACATCTGAACAGAGCAAATGTGGAGAGACCTGTTAAACAGATATGGGAAGCTAGAATTCAAAAGAGGAAAAGGAGAGGAAGACCAGAGCTGACGTGGAACGAAACAATCACTGAAATAATTAATAGGAGAGGACAAACATGGAATGAAGCAAGGAATATGGCTGGGGATAAGAAACGGTGGACCAAATTTGTACATAGAAATGAGATACTTTGATTTTGTATATACTGAAATTTAATTAAGTTGAAATGGAATACCCTACACCATTATATGGTAATTGGGTTTTTGATAATATATATATATATATTTCTAGATGAACTCTGGGGAAAGAATGGCGACGGAATAGAAAAATTTGGTCTCGTAATGAATGTGAAAAGGTTCAAGTTTTTGCTACGTGTTTTACGTTCCGATGATAGAACTTCCAGGACCCAAAGAAAAGTAATTGATCGCCTGGCTCCCATTCGAGATGTTTTCGAATTATTTGTCCAGAACTGTCAGAAATGTTACTCACCTGGTGAGAACCTCACGATCGACGAAATGCTGCCAGGATTTCGAGGACGATGCCCGTTTCGTCAATACATTCCCTCGAAGCCAAATAAATATGGCATAAAACTATTCGCACTTGTAGATTCTCGAATGATATATACTCTAAATTTGGAAGTGTATGTAGGCAAACAGCCCGAGGGCGTATACCAGAAGAGCAATAAACCAGCAGATGTAGTTATGCGAATGGTACAACCTGTATTGGGATCGGGTAGAAACATTACAGCAGATAACTGGTTCACCGATTTTGATCTGATAAATAATCTGAAAGCGAAGAAACTGTCGTACGTCGGGACAGTAAGAAAAAATAAAAGAGCATTGCCATCTGCTTTCTTGAGTACTAAGGGGAGGCCTCCATTCTCCAGCTTATTTGGTTTCAATAATGGAAACGTTTTGACTTCGTATATACCACGTAAAGCTAAAAATGTGATACTGGTTTCTACCTTACACTCCGATGACGCCATCGATCTGTCGACTGGAGATGCAGCAAAACCAGAAATTATAACCTACTACAATACACACAAATGTGGAGTGGACGTTGCGGATCAGATGTGTGCAGCGTATAGTGTTCAACGCAACACACAAAGATGGCCACTGATAATTTTTTTTACATTGTTGAATATTGCTGGTATAAATTCGCAAGTAATTTATCTGGGAAATCAGCTTGAATCTATGCCGAGAAGAAGGTTTTTGAAGACTTTGGCACATGAATTGACCATCGAAGAAATTCAACGGAGAAGTCAGAATACGTCTGGTGTCCACAGCTCCTTGCAACTTCGCCTGAAAAGATTTCTTCCCGTGAAAGGAAACCCACAGTCACCCCCACCTCCTCAAAAACGGTCAAGATGCTCTGACTGTACCACAGAAACCGGAAAACGTAGGTTAACCAACTATTCCTGCAGAAAATGTAATAAAGGTGTATGTCTCGGCCACGCCATACCCCTTTGCGCAGACTGCTTTTCAGGGTATCAAAGCAAATATTCAACGCAACAACAAGAAGAGACAGATTCAGACTGAACAAATTTTCAATGTCTTCATTTCTTTTACTTTCTAGAGTTTTGTATGGTTTCTTTTTTTGGTCCAATTTGGTTACACATTTATTTTATGTAGTTTTATTTCACTTCTATAACCTTCAAATTAACACATAAAAGCATAATAAAAAAAAATTCACCCATGTTTGATTATTTTTTAACCTTTTACTAATGTGAGCCTGATAGGCACACCGCGTCCATTCTTGAGATTTTAGGACCGCGCCCAATGCAGGGTTAATCAAAGAACTAATTGTGAACTTAGGTGATCGTCTCAAGTTTTTGCGGGGTCTCAAAACTTTATAGATCGTACAGGTAAGATTTGCACTTCTATCTCAATTGAAAACAATTATGAGTTTCTCTATTTCAGTATCGTAATAATAATGAGTTCATTACAGTACAAAAAACAGTGCTGTATTGATCTCATTACAGCATTGTTTTCAGTATTTCATTTTGTAGTTGTCTGTTGTCTACACTGACTTCCGATCCAATCAAATTTCAACACAAAAATTGTCAATATAATATACCTAATTCGGATATAGTGAAATGATTGTTGACCGGAAGAGTTCTATAATTTTCATTAAGAAATAATGTACCAAAGATTTTTTTATTGCTAATTTTGAAATGTACGATACATATTCAAATTCCGTAATCTTCCAATTTTCAACAGTCACCAACTGCCAAGATATCGTGCCTTCAAAAAATTCGTGATCAAGTAAGCTCTGGATTTTATTTTTCCTAAGGTTTTATAAAGGAAAAATAGAATCCACTGCCTACTTGAGCACGAATTGTTTTGAACGCACGTTACAATACCAAAGTCACTAGGATGAATAATCCGAATTTCACAAAACTTGACTGAAATTGAGAAAAAGTCGTCTAAAACTCGTTGCAGAAGGCATTTCCAACACTCATGCGCTCAAGAACTCGCTCCTTCGTCGCTCGTTTTCGAATTTCGCATTCGTGTTGGAATAGGAGACAATTCTGCAACTTAGTTTAGAATGTATACTATTATTGGACATTGATAAATTTTTACAGTATATCTAAATTCTTATGTGCCGTCAGTTTTATCATAAATTTCTCATATTATCATGCATTGATGTTGATGGAGTTTGAATCTCATATTCATCAACTGTTTCAAAAACCTGTATGGCCGTATATTGAGTAGTTTCACTGATCCGTTTTTTCTTCGGAGCAGGTGAGTCTTCAATGATATCAATGATATCATGATATCATGATATCATTGAAGACTCACCTGCTCCGAAGAAAAAACGGATCAGTGAAACTACTCAATATACGGCCATACAGGTTTTTGAAACAGTTGATGAATATGAGATTCAAACTCCATCAACATCAATGCATGACGGTACTGACTGCATCAACAGTAACTGACCTTAGCAACAATAACTGTGGAATAAATTATTCCTTTCTTAGTTACTGTTCTGCGGAAAAGGTTCACAATTTAGATCTCAAAGAAATACTGTCAAACGATATCATCGGTAGAGCAATTCTTAGCAAATATGACCAAAAGTCTTGGTTGGATAATAAAGATAGGAACAATATTTGTGAAATTATTGTGACTTCTTTCCTCAACAAAGCAGTCAAATTGAATAATGAGGGTTTATCCATACTTGCCAACAAAATTGTGATGCTTTTTCCTGCCTCAGAGAGAAAAACCACATACTTTGTCAGCCCAGTATCGAAACGGAGGTCTGGACATAATAAACCTATTGTTGCTCGTGGCAAATAAGTTGATAAGCACAGGAATGAATTGACAACCCTGAGAAGAGCCTTCCAGTTTGAGAGGAAGGAGGAGGAAGATTCTGAACAGTTAGTCGAAGGTAAATATTATGACTTAAATCTTTTGTATAAGATTAACTTTTGTGAAATCAACTTTTTCAGAACCTACTCAAGCAGCCAAAAATAGCCAAATCTGGCTAGTAAAGAACAGTATCCCTCAAGAAGAAGCAAGAGAAGATGTCCTCAGGCATTGGAGTACTTCATTTCCACTAAGAAAAATAGCACAGCATAAACATAAAACGATTGAGGACTTCTTCTCAGAGTGGCCAATTCTAGAAACTCAGTTAGCAGTTGAGCTGGTAAGAAAAAAAATTGATGATTGTATTATTTAACATAGTGTTGATGCTTCATCTTAGAACTGAGCCTTATAATATCTTCCATACAGTGTGCGTCAAAATTATGGAAAAAATTCATTTTCTCAGAAGAAAAATATTTGGCAACAAAATCCTGAAACCGGTCAATTTTTATATCATTTTTACCAAATTTTTATGCATTTTTGAAGGATTTTTTGTTGCACCCTGTGCTATCTCCATCAACCCTCTAAATTTTATGACTAAGGAAAATGTGTCATTTTGGTCTTTTTTTGGCAAGGTCTTTGTATCTTCTTTACAGGCGTGCAGAAATTTTCAAAAAATTTTTTTTTTCAAATTAGTTCAAAGAGGTTTCAGAATGTGCACTTTGTCATGGCTCATTTACTTTGGGACGATGGTATTTGATGAAATTTGTCACCAAACGAAAGTCGACCATCACAGTTTTGTTCGTGCACAACTTTCAACTCCTATGAACTGAGATAAAATGAATTTGGTCCATAATTTTGACGCGTAGGTACTGTATATATGTATATTTAAAAATTAGTAAACTCATCGAAAAATTTTGAGTTATTAGTTTATTACATTTAGAGTTTTCAGTTTTGATAGCAGAAAAGGTTCATGATGAAATTAATAGGTTTCAAATCATTTTTAAGCGTTTCCAATATCCTTATGAATTAGTATGAATTGTAAACTTCCAATTTCAGTTCTCATACACCTTCAATTCACCTAAAAACTTCTTGTGTCTTCTTAAATTAATAACAATAATTTTTGAGAAAAGGAATACATGCAACGAAAATAAATTGCATTGCCAGTTGTTTAGAACTCAACTCAACTCAACTTTCAAACTAAACACTGGAATTTTTATTTTTTTTACCTTCAGAGCTCAGAAGAAAATTATAATGATTTCCATATTTATATCCCCATTATTTCAGATAATTTTGACGTGTTTTTTTTTGTTTTTAATCTTCTTTCAAAATATTGAAATGCAAATTCCTTTCCACTAGGTGTCTTATGATTTTGCGAAATCATATGGTACAAATATAAATATCCAGGAGAAATTCGATGAATTTTTCAATAGAATCCTCAAGGCCCGAAAGCCAAATTTGTCAGCTGCAGATGAGAGTATTCTTCAAATGTTAGAGGATAACATAACATCTGGTAAGTAATGCGAAAATTATATGTTGGTATGCAAATACTTCTTAGGGACTGTAAGGAGACAAAACAATAATTTTTTTCTACATTAAATTTTTTTTAACTCATCTGAAAATATCAGTCACTAATTTTGAAAATCTATTTCAAGGGGAAAAAAGCAACACAGGCTTCATACAGTTTTATAGAATGCATTGTTCTATTACTTCTTGGGTCTACTATCTTATTTGAATGATTAGTTACTGAATTTAACTCACAAAAAATTTGCATCTAATATTTTCCTCCTTAATTGTAGACTCGAAGCATACCATCCAACTTTATCTGATACCTTCATTGGTGCCTCTTAGAGGCCGAACAAAAGTTGCTGGTAATAAGCAATGGAAACCGTCAATAACCGAATCTAGGGATGGAATTTTTTTGCATGTCTAACTCCCCGGAGATATAGAAAGAGCTTAGAAAGAAAAATTTGAATTTATGTACCAACGAGGTTTGACAGTACAACCTTATTTAATTATTGTAGGCCAGAGCTTAAGCAATGTAACATCTGCTTATGTTGTTATAAATAACAATCTTTATAAAACAGTGTCAGTTCTTGATGCTGAAGATTTCTGTTTTAAAGCTTACCACATTTTGGACGCAAAATATTCCTATGAATCACATCATATTTGGTATTTGATCCAATGGAGTTTATATAGTTTATACACGAAAAGTGATATAAAAATACCGTTTATTCAAGATTGTTTAATCTAAGTGAGATTTGTATATTATTCAGCAAATTTGTATAGGTGTTCTATCAAGCTGGACATGCTTATTGATTGGGATTATTAGAGCCACTTAACCAGCTTATTCAACTAGTTTTTTTTTAGTGTCTTTGTAGTAATTTACTGCAATGGATGAAAGTTCTGGATATATATGCTTCAAATGTGCCAAATGTTTCAATTCATCTGATGCTATGCTCATGCATTTCAAAGTAATTCATCCTTTATTGCAAAGATATGAATGTAATATAAGTGGTTGTCATAGATCATTTCCTAATCTGAAAGCAATACGTAGTCATTTCAATGTGAAACATAAAAGTTTTGTTGAAATTTCCACAATAACTAAGAAAAATATTGATGACACACTTTTTGACAATCATAGTCAACTTGCAAATCGAGATTCAAATAGGTCACCTCCCATTATTAACAAAGCCCCAAATATTGAAGAATTTGATATAAATAATGAAATTCTTGCATTCGTATCAAGCTTGTATAATATTTCTTGCTTACCTAAAAGTGAAGTTCAATTAATACTACTGAAATTTCGAAATTTATTGTCCACCGTTTTTGATCATCTAACCAAAATATTGAAAACCAGTGTTTCGGGTTGTCAGCACTTGAAAGATACGTCTGAGAGCTTCATCAGCATTCAGAATTTTTCATTAAATTTTAAATCCGAATATCTCTCATTCAAGTACTTTGAACAGACTGATAGCTTCATTTGTAACGTTACAAAACGCTCCACTGTCGATTTCAGTTTCCATCGCGAAAATACGTCATACTAATAATTTCAATTCCAATCGCAAGCAAAAACGCCTTACTGAAATGATATGATCGGTCGCTAAAGAACGCTCACCGCTTTGACAGTTGAGTGTGTGTTTCGCATGCGCGACCCTTTCCAAGTCAGTCTAGCCGATGGAAAGTTCTTTTTTTTTTACCGCTAGGAAGTTGTAGAGTAAACACCTTGCTAGAGTTTAACGAATAAACGAACTTCGTAATCCATTAACATCGTGGAATTTTGAAGTTTTATTGTTTCTTATAAGACGTCTATTCAAAAGGCGTCTTTGTACCGGGGCTGTTGGCCACTGAAACATCTTTGTACCGGGGCTATCGCACACTGAAACATCTTTGTGCCGGGGCTGTTGCCCACTGAATTATCTTTTTACTGGGACTAATGCCCATTTGAACATTCTACTACCGGACCCAGAGTTTGACTGGATCATCTTAATACTAGAGGCAATCATTACTGGATTATCTGAATACTGGAGCTGATTATGACTGGAATACCTTTATTCCGAAGCTAATTATTACTGGAACATCTTAATTCTGGACTTTATTCTGGTTGGAATCTCTTGAAACTAGACTACCTGCATAGTACCTGTATTTTGGAGGATCATACCACCGGATCCTTACTTCTAAGATAAGTGCCTCTTCGAATCGCGGATCTCAGATTCATTGTACCTGATTTTGTGTTTGTAAATAGGAACTTTTAATTGTAAAGTTGAAATAAATAGATGGGGAGTAAGAGGTTGCATCATTACCACCAGATTAACGAATAGGGATACATTCAGGAGTTAATTTGATTTCACATTAAACCAGAAACATTCAGTATTGGTGAACATTCTGCCTTCAGTAAAAAAAAACATCTGAGCAACCTGTCATGGTTTTTAAGAAAGTTAATATTCAGGTCATTCCCTCACGGAAACTTCTGAAAAAATATTTTGAACTTCCCAATGTATTCCAGATTGCTCAGGATTATATATCTGATCAGGAATCTGCTTCTATTGATGTACTTCAGAGTTTATTTCAAGGATCACTATGGAGAAAAATTGGACCAAAATTCAAAAACAAAATAGTTTTTCCTCTTTATATGTATTTTGATGACTTCGAATGCTGCAACCCACTTGGCTCAAAAGCAGGTATACACAAAATAGGTGCAGTGTATGTTTCTTTGGCTTTACCTCCTGAATATGCAACTTTATTGGAGAACATTTTCTTAGCCGAGCTATTTTACTCTAAAGACAGATCTTCTTTTGGGAATGGAAAAATTTCAGAAGTGGATATTGGGAATCCCATACCCCCTATTAAAATAAAAAATATAAAAAATAAATATTTAATACTGAGTGCTTCCGAAATGCTGGCTTTTGTCAACTTTTTTGGTGTTTCAGTTGGTGATTTGGTGCCAGAAGGAGATGTAGTTTGGGAATTCTTCATAAATGTATGGCAAATATTAAACATTTTGTTGAATCGCTCTCTATCTGTTACAACTGTAGAACATTTGAAGTATTTAATTGAAAACCACAAAAAAGATTATTGTGAGTTATTCAATGACACACTAAAACCTAAGCATCTTATTCTGTTACATTATCTCACTATAATTTTGAAAATTGGTCCACCAAGACTAATATGGTCTATGAAATTTGAAGGATTTCATAAGAAACTTAAGATTTTTGCAGATTCTGTCACAAGCAGAAAAAACATAATTTTAACCCTATCTTTAAAACAGCAACTACGATTATCTTGCAGACTATTAAGTTCTATTGGCATCATTGATACTGTTTCACATGGCCCCTCCGAGACTGACATCTCATTGCATCCAGATCATGAAAGATTCAAAAAACTATTTCACAAAAATGATATAGAACTTATTGAAGACATGTCTTTCATTCTTGCCTGGATCAAAATTAATAATTTAATGTACAAGCCAGGTTTTTGCTTACTAACTGGGAGTAGGGAAATGCCTGGATTTGGGGAAATAAAATTTGTTTTGAATATTGGAGATGACACATTTTTTATTGTTTGTCCAGTTATAACTATTGGCTTCAACTTACATATACAAGCTTACGAAATCAAACCAACAATAAATATCAGTAATGAATTGGTTTTGATCTCCTCGAGGAGCATGCTTGATAGAACACCCTACAATATTCATCAAATGCCAGATGGCACATCTGTTGTTTTTGGTTAACTATTTTCATATTTTTTTTATTTCAGAGTGTTATATAGTTGAGGATTTTTTTTGTATACGATATTCAATAAGAGTTTTTGTTATTTTATATTGAATATTTGTTTAGGTACCTAGGTTCCTACTTTTTTTTACATTGAATGAATAAATTTCTTGATGCAAAGTTTCATTTAAATTCAAGCCCATTTTTCCTTCGGGGGAATTGTTGAGGTCATGAAACATTTCATTTGCCTCAATAAAATTCGATTCTATTAGAAATTAATTTGTAATTGTTTCAAATATATTTTCATTTGAATGTCCATAACTTTTTTAACAGGATAAAAAAAAATTTCTTAATAGAAATTTCAATACTTTAATTGAATGGGTTCTTATTGTTACCTGAAAAAACATTTTTTTTAAACCAAAAAAATATTTATTTCAAACAAATCATATAATTTCTTCAAGGTAAAATAATATGTCTTCAATTCAAGTGAGTATGATGATATATTAAAATTTAAAGTGCTTGGAAATAAGTTAAGTTTCTTTTATTTGTCTTATTATATATACTGATCGAGACCTCATTTCATCACATTAAAAACTACTATTTTTGGGTTGAGAAATATTTTATTCAGACCAACACATCATAATCTGTAAAACGAAATCAATATACTTATATTAAATTATCACTCATTCGAATTGTGATGAATAGAGTCTTGATTTAATTGCCTCGAAATTTATACCAATAAAATATTTTTTTCCTTCATAACAACAGATTCTTGAATTGAATCTCACTTTAATTGAATTAAAGAAATATTTCTTTGATAAAATCAAAAAAGTCGCATTCTTCATTCAACAAACATGTTTATTTCGGCCTATTGAAAGCTTAAATTTATTCAGTTCAAATAATTTTTATTTTTTATAAAGAAATGTTTTTCTCTGTGTAGTTGCTGTGAGTCAGTTCGCCGCTCTTATTTTGGTTTTTTCTTATTATTATATGACTATGACTACAACTGAGATTATCTAATTTTTCCATCATATGTATTTGTTGATTTAAATTTCGAATTATGTGTATAGGAAGATGTTATGTGAAGGAATTACAGAAAAACCTATATCTTAAATGTTAACCCAAGTAAAAATTCATTTATTCAATACATACTCTTAAATGTGGACATGTATGCTATGAGTTATACACTGTTGTTCTTGTCATACGTGTTAGAATATATAATACATTAATTCATTCCACCGTGATTCTGTTGACGTTGTCATGTTCTGTGATGTAACAAAAGTTCTATGAATATATAATGGCTTGAATAAGCAGGATTCACAAAAATGGTGGTAACGTAACGATAGAAAAAGAGGTTAAGTTGAGTTAGTTTTTGTAGAAGTGTAATTTCCAACAATAAAAGGATAAAAGTAGCTTGCAAGTCTATTTTAATTACCAAAACAATAGGTTATGGACCCAGAAACCTGGATGCAAATCTAAAATAGGCTGTAAAGTGAGGCAAGAATTTTTTTTTGAAAGCACGTGTTCAAGAATTTTTAAGAACAACCGAACCTGAAGAAAAATGGATTCAGAAGGAGTCAAGTTCGCGTTTGCAAGGTTGGACAATAATAATTACCAAAATTGGAAATTTAGGGTCAAAATGATTCTGATTAAAGGAGGAAATTGGCCAGTTGTGAATGATGAAATCCCGGATGCTCCTACAGAAGACTGGAAGCGTAAAGATGGAAGAGCTCAAGCCACAATATCACTAAGTATTGAGGACAACCAAATAGTGCATATTTGCAAATGTGAGAATGCCAAGGAAATGTGGAATGAACTTCAAAAGGTTCATGAAAGGAATAATTTAAGTAATAAGTTATACCTGTTAAGGAAATTATACCAGTCCAAACTTGAAGGAAGATCTATGCCTGAATATATTAAAGAAGTTTTGGAACTAGTAGAAAGACTAAGAGGTGTAGGTGAGACAATTAAAGACTTTCATGTTGCAGCGTTATTACTGGGTGGCTTACCCGATAGTTACTCAACTTTAGTTACTGCATTAGATGCAAGACCTGATGATGAATTGACGTTAGAGTACGTCAAGGGCAAATTATTGGATGAGGCAGTGAGAAAACAAGAGAGTACTTATACTGAAGTGGCAATGAACATTAAAAGTTTAAAAATTAATCAAGTAACAAAACCAAGGAAAGAGACTAGGGAATGCCACTACTGCCATCGAAAAGGACACTTGAAGAAGGACTGTTATTTTCACAAGAAGGATCTAAAGAACAAAAATCAGGCAAAAACAGCTATTGAAAAAGGTGAGTCAAACTCTGAATTCTGTTTTAACTTAACTGATAAGAAGTATACCAAAAGCAAATGGTTTGTGGATTCAGGAGCCACAAGTCACATGTCAAATGATTTGAATTGCTTTGTTAATTTTGAGCATGTTAAGTCTGAAAAAATAACAGTAGCAAATGGTCAGCATATGCAAATTAAAGGGAAAGGTGACATAATCATTAAGGTTGAAGTGGCTGAACAGGTTAGAACCCTAAAATTTAAAGAAGTGCTTTATGTACCAGATTTAGAAAACAACCTCTTGTCAGTACCCAAGATTGCAAAGACTGGGTATGATATCAGATTTGATGAAAGACAGTGTGTTATCAAAAAGGATAAAATTTTAGTTATGACTGCCAAATATGAAAATGGTTTATATGAAGTTGAAACCTTTGTTGAAAAAGTAAATCTAATAAAAACTTCATGCGAAAAAACCGAAAATTGTATACACATTTGGCATAGAAGGTCACAGTCACAGGGATCCTGAAACAGTAAGGCATTTAGTCACAAAACATTTGGCCACAGGGATAAATATTAGAAATTGTGGAAATATTAAGCAGTGTGTATCTTGTATAGAGGGAAAATTATCGAAAAGACCTTTTCCCCAGATGTCAAACTCAAAAACTGAGGAAATTCTTGACTTAATTCATACAGATGTATGTGGTCCTATGAAAACCCCTACAGTATCGGGTAAAAGATATTTTGTGACTTTTACTGATGACTATTCAAGATATACAACTTTGTTTCTAATGCATTCAAAAGATGAAGTCATTGATAAACTGAAGTTATTTTTGGCAGAACTAAAAAATGTTTTTGGAAAGTACCCTAAAATTTTGAGATCTGATAATGGTGGAGAGTATGTTAGCAACACTGTAAAGAACTTACTAAAAAATTTTGGTATAAAGTTTCAATATACAGTACCATACTGTCCAGAACAGAATGGTGTTTCAGAAAGAAAAAACCGTACGTTAGTAGAATCTGCGAGATGTATGCTTTTTGATGCTAAACTTCCATATAAATATTGGGGTGACTGCAAACTATATTTCAAACAGATTGCCTACAAGATCTAGAGATAAAACGCCTTATGAGCTCTGGAACAAAGTAAAGCCAGACCTGGTACATTTTGTAACTTTTGGAAGTCAAGCATACGCGTATGTTCCAAAAGAAAAGAGATCGAAACTGGAAGAAAAAGCTAAAGAAGGAATAATGATAGGATATAGTGAAACAAGTAAGGGCTATAGAATTTTAGATCCCAAGACAGATAAGGTGATTGTGAGTCGCACAATAAAATTTAATGAATTTGTTAATCAACCTTTTCAAGATATTAATAAATGTCAAGCCGAAAGTAAGTCAAAATCTGATCTGGAAGTTACTGTCAATCTGGAATCAGAAATTAATGAAATATCAGAGTCCTCAGCAGATATCGATATCCAAGATGAGCAAGAGGAGGAGGAAGAAATGGCAGAAGAGCAATGTACGAATGATTATGAGCGTGAAGAAGAGATAGTAACGAGATCTGGAAGAGTATCAAGGAGGAAAAGATTTGAAAACTATGTAACGTATAATGCTTTAAGTGAAGAACAAAATCAGTTTGAAAATGGGGATCCAAAGTCTGTCAGCGAGGCTTTAGCACGAGAAGATGGCGAGAAGTGGATGGAAGCCATGAGAAAGGAGTATCAGTCAATGATAGACAACAACGCATGGGTGCTAGTTGATCGACCCAAAGAAAAGAAGATAGTGCAAAATAAGTGGGTGTTCTGTGTTAAAAAGGCCTCTAATAGTGATGTGAAATACAAAGCTCGTTTAGTTGCAAAGGGCTTCACCCAGCAACACGGTATAGACTACTTTGAAACTTTTTCCCCTGTTGTGAGAAATTCTACAATAAGATTATTGTTTGCTTTGAGCGTAGAATTGGACTTATCTATTGATCATTTAGATGTTGAAACAGCATTTCTAAACGGTGACATTGATCGGGAGATTCATATGAATCAACCAGAAGGTTTTGAAGTACAAAATGAAAAAGACAAGGTATGCTTATTGAAGAAAGCAATATATGGTTTAAAGCAGTCATCAAGAATTTGGAATAATAAAGTAAGAGATATATTGATGAAACTTAATTTTAAACAGTCTTGTCATGAACCATGTATTTTCTTTAGGGGCATAAGTTGTTCAATGATTATTATTGCAATATATGTGGATGATTTTTTGATTTGTTCAAACTCTGTATCATTGAGAACAAGTGTTAAGGATGAATTATCTAAACATTTTAAGTTAAAGGACTTGGGTCCTGTAAAATATTTTTTGGGATTGAATATCAATTATGATGAAGAAAAACACATTTTGAAACTTAATCAGAAAGATTATATATTAGATCTTCTACGAAAATTTATAATGGAAGAAGCCAAGACTGTTTCGACACCTATTGAACCCGGTTTAAAATTGAAACCAAGTAGTGATGAAAGACCGAACTTACCATATCAAAATTTGATTGGCTCTTTAATGTATTTGGTAGTTCATACAAGACCAGACATTTCATATTCTGTGAGCTATCTGAGCCAATTTAACGCTTGTTTTAATTACGAACATTGGAAACATTTAAAGAGAGTTTTGAGATACTTGAAGTATACTGTTGATATTAATTTGACATTTACTAAGAGTGATAATAAGATTACTGGTTATGTAGATGCAGATTTTTCAAATGACGTAAATGATAGGAGGTCATATTCAGGATATTTCTTTAAAATGAATAATGCAGCAATTTCCTGGGAGGCCAAAAAACAGTCTTGTGTGGATTATCAAGCACAGAGGCTGAATACATTGCGATCACTGAAGCTAGCAAAGAAGCAGTTTTCATAACAGGTTTTCTTAAGGAAATTGTTGGATTTAAGGAACCAATTGTACTTTGTAATGATAGTCAAAGTGCCCAAAAGCTAATACGAAATCCAATTTATCACAGCAGAACAAAACATATTGATACAAAGTATCATTATATTAGAGAAATTGTTGAGAAGGGCATTATTTCACTTAATTATGTTCCCACGGAAAAAATGTTTGCTGATGTTTTTACAAAGGGACTTTTTGGTCCCAAACATAAATTTTGTATTAATAATTTAGGAATGTACTGAATTGGTGTATTAAGGGGAGATGTTAGAATATATAATACATTAATTCACTCCACCGTGATTCTGTTGACGTTGTCATGTTCTGTGATGTAACAAAAGTTCTATGAATATATAATGGCTTGAATAAGCAGGATTCACAAAAATGGTGGTAACGTAACGATAGAAAAAGAGGTTAAGTTGAGTTAGTTTTTGTAGAAGTGTAATTTCCAACAATAAAAGAATAAAAGTAGCTTGCAAGTCTATTTTAATTACCAAAACAATAATACGAACTAGTCATGGAAATATAAACCAAGGCTATTCCAATACACCAGGTGCTTCAATTATTGTTAACATGAATTAATATTTCAAAATTCTTGAAAATACTCTATAAAAAATAGAAACGCCACTAAAAAGCTATGATTCGAATAATTTCGTTATGATACGTCGGTAGTATTCTCAGATATTTCATAACTCTATGCTTCATTCATTCTCCGGTGCCGGCATATATCGGTAAAATTGAAGTAGAACAAAGACACAGTTTCAACATTTTTTGGCAGCTTATTAGACCCAAATTATGTTCACAAATAGTACACTCAAGGTAATCTATGCGTCGAATTCTATATTGACGAGTATTCTTAGATTAACTCATTTTTCGATCAGCTCAAATATTCAGTAGTTCTGTTGCTTTTCAAACAGATCCGTGTTGTATTTTTGTCAGAGTGACATTTCGGATATGAAATAAATTTGGTAATAACTTTCCTCAACCCAGTTTCTGGAAAATAAATGGGAAGATATTATTTCAAAATCTACAATCAATCGATTAGATAGTTTTATTCTGGAAATAATATTTACTTCAGAGTTATAAGATATTATATTTCGATCGATAATAAAATTTTACACAATGTTGAGTATCCAGAATATATCCTACAGATACCTTGTATTCCTTAATGAGTACTTCATGGAATAATGGGTTGGGATTTTACCGACATTTATATAATATGAATTGAATTCTTCTGAAGTAAATTAAAAAAGCATTTTTCATCAATAATTCATGGTTTAATTCACATTTTCACTTCTTTCTGAAGTCGTTCTATTTCTAAATATTTTTATCGATTGAATATAGACTATGCCGTAATATATATATTCTATCATTTTTGGATGCAAACTACTAAAAATTTTATTCACAACAAATTTTGAAGGTATACTTCAATAACTCATTCTTGCGGCAATAAGCGATGAAAAAGGGAAGTTATTAGCTCGAGGAAAGCATTTACCTGAATATTTATGTGCGCTGGTTCCAATTCAAATAAATGGCATATTTTTGAACGAGTGATAAAATAATGGTGGAAATTTCCCAAACCGACCTTGAACAACCATGCTGATATCTTAAACGCTATACTTTTTCACCAGCATTCCAAGAAACAAAACAAGAAAGAGAACTGGTAATTGTTCGATATTTCAGAAAATTCCGGAAAATCACAAGTGAATGCTACTAAGACAAATTGGTATTGTAAAAAATGATGCTATGAAGTGAGATAAGACCAACCTTGAGATTATATTGAAGAAATTTATGGCATTGAGTTTTTTCTCATTTCATATTCACATCAAATATTCGCTGGAGGTTTTCGGTGGCGAATATTGTAGGTTTTTAACGTTCATAAAAAAGTATTAGGTCCCCCCTGATTATAGACATAGTCAGACCTATTTCCCTACAGATATTGTAACGGTATAAAAGTACATTTTGACAGTAATATAAACGAAGTGGTAGTTAAACAGTTCAGTAGGTCAATTTTTACTTGACACATATCGTACTCTGTGTTTTCGATACTGGTGCCCAATCGCGTCTGACGAATGTGGCTCCTAGGAGCTCCTTTGTTTGGTCTTTTTCTTTTACTGGCAGAGTTTTCAAGGTGCGTAAATCGATTTCATATTAACGATCAATATCGATTGAGTTTAGTATTCTCATTGATTTTGAGAAATTGTTACCTGTGTGCTCTAATATAAAATATTAGGGGTAATTACTTTTAGATTAACTATTCTGAATGGCCTAATACCTCAATTTCAATTGCTTTTTCCGATATTTCGTCACATGTAGGAACGCCATTTTGGGAGATTGAAGCCCGGAGGTTTTCGACTCAAACAGTCTATCTGTTTATATCTTATTGATCTTCAAATGGATTATTCTCCAATCTATATATTTTTCTTACACGAATTTTGCCATTGTTCATTCTTTTAAAATTTTGGAAGATAGACTGGAGGGTAAAGCCAACACAAATGAAGACGTGGTAATTTCCTTCGAATTTTCCAGCGCTCCCTGGAACCTAACTTTTTGGAACCTAAGTTTTTGAGGCCCAACTTTCTGGGTTCTCACCTTTTGGACACTGAGTACCTCTATACCTGATTTATTACGTACTTTTGGGACTTGTCTGGCATTATCTAAGTACTTCCTTGTACATACCAGTACCTGCTAAGGACATACCAATTTGCGTAACTACCTGCAATTCCACCTGTGACACCGAGAAATTCAAGAGCATAAACCAACGATAACCAAAGTTGGATTGAAAAGGCCCACGACCTGAGATCTTTGACCACCAACACACATGCTCTAGCCGATCTTTAAATAAGTGTTATTTTTCTTGTGCTTCCATAATCTGAGCTCTGAAATTGTTCGTGAAAATATGTAGATACTTGTAGAAGATTAATATATTGGATTGGTGAGTTCCAGGCGTGAATATGACTATTCATTTCTTTTTTCTTTGTTATACAAGTTAACTCTTTCTTCTTCGTTATGCAGGTTCTCTTTTTCTTTGTTATAATACTATCATATCTGAATAAGGTCAGTACCTTATTATTATTCAAAATGTTTCATCGAGTCGTTTGTGATAAATTCATATATTTTCCTATCTACTTGAGAGGGGAGATAACTTCGTCTCCAAATTCGAATCGAAGACGTGGTAAATATCTCTATACCTATGCTCTTGACGTGTATCACTGCAAATGAAATCATTTTATGTATCGAGCAAATGATGCGATATGGAATTCCCCGTTATACGATCATAGTTTCGAAATAGATATTTCACAATTCCATGTATTTTGTTGATGTGATGGTCCTTCATTGGATTCAAATTTTCGAAAATATTGAAACGACAAAGTATGACTACCACACTCTTTATTTGTTGAGGGCATATAAATTTCTGGCAGATATACTTCAGAGATACAATGTTTGTAGGGTAGGTTTGAAGCATAGGTAAGCTTGAATACGAAAATGGGTTGGATCCTTCATCAATATTTCCAAAAACATAGATCCCGTCGGGTTGAATTAGAGTTATAAGATATGACAACATAAAAATTCGCTCAACATTTTAGAAATATTTGGCAGATCATTTTTTTCGATCGAATTTTTTGTTTTTTTTTATTTTCCTAGAGACACAATTCTCACGAAATTCGGAATGATCTTTTGCATTGATATTCAATTAAGTACCTACTAAATGCTGAGTTGAAGTGATCGGTATTTTCTGGGATGAAATATCGGAGATGACTATAACTTTCAGAGCCATCGAGCGAATTTTGCCTATTGAAGGTCTTAAACAGGAGCATTTCAACCCTGAATATACTCAGAAAATTTCTAATCCATAGGGATTAATGTACGTCAAACGAAAGAAATAATTTTGATCCAAAATGATGAGTGTTTTTCTGTAATGATATTTCACAATATTTGAAAGAAAATATTGAACACTGTTATATTTTATTGTTTGATTAGTAACAACGCCGACGTTTCGAAACTGTTCGTTTCTTTTTTAAGGCTGAAAATAAACACATATATAAGGCATACAATAAGACATAATGTGAAAAACATTACCTAGTTACGGTAAACAATATTGTACACTCATTAAAAATATTTAGACATTTAAGAAATCGAATCGAACAAAGTAGGCACGCAATATAAACATCATTAATCACTTTCAACTTGAAATGTCATTAAGGTTACAACATAAGATGATCTTAAATATCCCTATAACATTGTTGATGAGGCCAGCACCCATCTTCTAAAAATTTTGATAATTTTGATAAAACAGCTTCAACTTCACATCAGAGAACCATGGATCATAAATTTAATTTTGATAGTGTACGGATTCTTGATAGGGAAGAGGTTGGTTATAGAAGAAATATTAGTGAGATGATCCACATAAAAAGAAACTATACTGTCAATCACAGAGAAGATGTGTATTATTTATAATAGTATACTTAGAAGATGAGTGCTGGCCTCATCAACAATGTTATAGGGATATTTGAGATCATGTCATGTTGTAACCTTGATAAGGAAATTAACCCCAGGCCTTCTTATCTCTCTCCAACAATGCCTATCGACATTGAATTTTCAAATACCTAGAGGGGAAACGTAGTTCAAGCAAGTGAAGCCAAAAACTCGTGCCGTAGGGTAGCGGTGCCTACCAACTACCCGGAGAACTATAAGTTGCCAGATGCGTACGGCCTATATTCTTCCACAGAAATGTGTAATGACATCGCTTTCTTTCTGGTGATGGGAATCCGAAACAGGGCTGGACTAATTAATTTTATCACGAAGGATCCTCGGTCCAATGCGAAAGGGATATAGAAATTAGAATTATAAAATCTTTATTGAGTCGAAACCATTATAATAAACGCATAAAAAACGCCTTGATCATTTGTGATTAAAATTGGATTTATTATTACCAATTATTTTGAGAACTGTCATAAAATCAATTGAATTATTTGACTAGAACAAATCTGTTTTTTTCGTATTCATTTATGAATTGAACATTTCGATATCAGCTTGCAGAATACCTCGTTTTTGGGTGGATTGAAATGGATACTCCATATTCTGATATTATCTTTGACTTTTAAAATATTTGAAAAAATTTGAAAACTCAATGATGTCATTGAGTTTTCAAAAATCATGTTTTAGATATAATTCACGCATTATACCTTACGCACATTCCCTCAGGAAAATCGTGTGTTGCACAAGTGATCGAATGTTTAAATAATTAATGAAATGAATTAATAAATCAAATACCTTTTGTTTTTTTTTGTGCTTACCGCGACCATTGAGTATAAATGCTCAAACAAGAAGAATTAAGTATCTTCTATGCTTTCCAACAGGTCACAAGGTGAAAAGTGATTTGTTCCTTCAATTTTACCTGCATTTCTAGTGCCTACTTGACCATTTTGTGAAATATGTGTTCTACAAGACTGTATTAATTACAAAAGTGAAAATTCAGGTTTAAATAGGTAAGTAAGTGAATAAATAAAATTTTATTTCACTCACATTTCATGTTAATTTGTGGCGCGGTAACTTGTTTTTCATAGCATAAGGACTCTTAATTCTACCAATGAGTTTTCAAATATTGGTTTATTATTTGATAAAATCAAATAATAAACCTTAGTGATCGAACAATAAAAAAAATTTTTAACCCCCCCTGAAAATTTCACAGTTTACGTTTTGGAGTATGTAGATTTGAATAAACTAATAAAAAAAAATCCGTCCGTCCGCCGTCCGTTGTCCGGGGCTTTTCTCAGAAAGTACTGAACCGAAATTAGTGAAACTTGGTAGAAAAATCGTGTGTCGCTCGGGATTGATCCTCCAAACTTTTCAGCAGAATGGGTGTACCCTGAGGGCTCAAAATGGGGGGTTGGGGGAAAAAAAATTATTTCTCGAAAACTCACTACCGAATTTTCATGAAACTCTGATTGATTACTGTTGCAAAACTTAACCAAAAAAATTTCACCCGGATGATTTCCGACCAGTGGTTCCTGAGTTATAAAGCAAATTTCCAATAATGTTGAAAATATCATCATCGCATTCGGTTCTGAGATTGGAATTCACTGGAATAATCGGTTTACTTTTCATCCAGAATCATACATCTAAAAGTAGATAAAAATATTGATTGCCAAATTTTCAACACATATCGAGAAATTTTTAATGGATGCGATATTATTTTATAAACACAATTTGCAAATGCCCCATCGATGTTATTGACAATTTCATAATCGTAGTAGTTCAGATTGAATATTTTTTTTGGGTTTCTCTCCCAATATCTTAAATATAACTACTGAAAATCGGATCAAATTATTATTATTATTATTTATAGAAATCACCCTGCGGATTACGAGATTTAAGATTAAATTTCTTCAGAAAGCTCATTCATATCTTAAATAAAACTTTTATTTTATTCATAAATCATTGGTTTTTCAGAACACAAAAACCAATTCCATGAAAAAATTCATTCGAACCATTGAAATCTCAATTAATACGCTTTTATAACTGAATACCACTTTTACATGCAGAACACGAATTAAGTAGCGTAATTTAAAATAATGCAGATTTCCTAAAAATTCGGTTGATCGGAGGTTTTGTTATGATATCAATCGTTAATCCTATTAATGTTAAGAGAAGAAAAACTTTAATTTGTTTCTGTGGATACAGACTCCAAAATCATAAAGACTTAGAAAACTCTGGGTAAGATGTCTGGCTAAAAAGGTTCTTCATGTGTGACTGTATGAAAAATCTAGAAGCACTATTATGTTTTGATTTCAATTTGTAGAACAAAGTTATAATAAAACTTTAGTGAATTCTTCTATTTTCATGTGAAACAAATACATAATCATAGGTTATTGGCCCAGGCACCAAAGGAAAATAGAAGAGAGTTCAAATAAAAATCGCATGGTTACTTAACAAAGGACAGCCATGTTGGAAAATTCCGAAAAGTTTTTTAAGTACTATCAAGATGGAACAAGCAGCGGTATTGCTGATCAAACTGAATGATGAAAATTGGGCTACATGGAAATTCCAAACAACCGTTATTATGAAAGGGCGAGAACTGTATAAATTTCTAACTTTCTTTAGATAAGGGATATAATATAGTTATGAATAATGAACATTGTAAAATCCTTAAAGACGGAAACACAAGGGCATTAGCAACAAGAAGTGGCAAACTATATAAAATGATTTTTAAGAATTGCACCGAAACAAGTAACCCTAATATCCCGTTCTCTAGTAGGTCAAATAATCATGACGTTTCAGACTGTCAAGTAGTTGAGTCAGTTGAAAATGTGAACATTTGGCATGAAAGGCTGGCACATCAGTGTATTTCGCATGTTAAGAGGATTCTGATTAACAATAATATAAAATTTAGAGACGAACAAGAAGACTTTGTTTGTGAACAGTTTTGCCGGAAAACAACACAGATTTAAATTCAGTAGAAGCGAATCTAGAGCTACTGTGATATTAGAGGTAATCCATGCGGATGTTTGTGGTCCATTCAGCAATACATCATTAGGAGGAGCAAGATTCTTTTTGCTTTTAAAGGATGACTACTCTTCGTACAGACATGTGTACTTCATGAAACATAAGTCAGAAGCTAGAAGTAACATCGAAAAATGTATATCGTCAACTGAAAGAGAAACCAATCATGAAATGAAAGTACTGAGAACCGATAATGGAACAGAATTCTGCAATGATAACTTAAAAGATATGTTAGTAAGAAAAGGTATTCGCCATCAGAAGTCAGTAATGTACCAAGAATTGATTGGAAGTTTGATGCTAGCTGGATTAACGGAAAGGTACGAGCCCATGGTGATCGTCATTGAACATTCCGGTATCGATGTTACCGCAGATTCAATAAAATCTAGATTACTAGATACGAATCTAGGTGGCATTAACGCTGCAGAAATCTCTACAGGCGGAGCATTCGCGAACAAAGTGTTCAATAAAGGAAACAGAGGTGGCAGCACCAGAAGAAGAAATAAACCTAAAAATGAAGTCACTTTTTATAAATGCAAGAAAGTAGGGCATTTTATGAATAAATGCCCAGAGAACAGAAGGCCTAAGGACGAAAATAAAAGTGCCTTCAATGCAGTTTTTCTCAGCGGTTCCTTTGACAAATCGGATGGGTATGTTGATTCTGGATGCAGTGTACACATCACATCAAGAAAGGAATGGCTCACGAATATATGCAACGATGTAAAAATGGAAATCACAGTGGCTAATGACAAGCTGGCTATAGAATGCTCAGGTGATGTGGAAATTACTACTATAGCCAATAATGAGCAACACTCTGTGGTAATTCATGATACAGTGTATGTTCCTGAATTGATGACTAACTTGTTATCAGTAAGTCAGCTGATTAAAAATGGAAATGAGGTGAAATTCCACAAAAATGGATGTGATATTCTGAATAAACATAAACACCTTGTTGCTACAGGAATTTTAGAAAACAATGTTTACAAGTTGAATTATCTAAAACAAAACTCCAAAACTAAGTAGCAAACCTGGCGACTTCTGCGGTAACATGGCATCGAAGGTTTGGTCATTTAAACTATACGGACCTAAATTTGATGAAAAATGGTCTAGTTGATGGATTCCAATGCACCGGCAGTTTATCAAAGTCATGATCATGATTTATGTGAAGTTTGTTGTGAAGGTAAACAAACAAGATTATCCTTCAATCGAAAAGGACACAGGGCAAGTTCTGCACTGGAATTGATCCATGGAGATCTGTATGGACCTATGGAAGCAACATCTATAGGAGGCTCAAGATATTTTTTTATTCTAGAAGATGGTTATACAAAAATGGTATTTGTTTATTTTCTGAAAAGCAAAGACGAAGCTTTTGAAAAATTCAAAGAATTCAAAAGTTATGTTGAAAATCAGAAAGGTTGCAAGATTAAAACTTTCAGAAGCGATCAAGGAACTGAGTTTAATAGTAATGAATTCAAGGCATTCTATAAAAAGCATGGTATTTTCCATCAACAAACAAATGCCTATAATACTCCCCAGCAGAATGGAGTAAGCGAGCGAATGAATCGCACTATTGTTGAGAAAGCTCGTTGCTTGCTTTATGGTGCTAATATGGAAAAATTGTTTTGGGCAGAAGCAATGGCAACTGCAGTATACTTGAGGAATCGATCAGCAGTTTCAGGGATTGAAAAAACTCCATACGAAATGTGGTTTAATCGAAAACCTGATGTAAGCCATATAACCTTGCTAGTGAGGCAATCAACAATAGAGCACAATTGGACTTGATAATGACTGACTGTGCGAAGGCCTTCGACATGGTCAACCAAGGCATATGTGTGAGAGTAGTGAAGGAGTTCGGCTTTTCTGATAATGCATGTGTTTTTGTGAAATCGTACCTTGAATTCAGGTTTCAACGAGTAAAGATTGGCAATTATTTTTCCGATGTAATTCACGCCACCTCAGGTTTCCCACAAGGGAGCAATTTAGGGCCTCTACTATTTTTAATTTTTATAAATTCTTTGCCTGAATGTTTGAGATTCTGTCTGTGTCTGATCGTCGCTGACCACTTTAAACTTTTTTAGCTTGTTCGCACTCCTAATGACTGTGAAGGGTTGCAGAAAGACCTTAACTCAGTTGTGGAATGGTTTCGAGATCACAATATGATTTTAAACATAGAAAAGTGTGGTGTTATTTCATTTACACGTAAGATTAACTTTATTGAAATTGAATACACGATTGATAATCAAACTTTAATTAGAATGACCAAGTTTAATGATCATTACATAGAAATTGCAAATAAGTCGTACAAAGTTCTTGGATTTGTAATCAGAAATTCTAAACACTTCAGCATTGTGACAACAACAAGATTATATAATTCCTTAGTAAGACCAATCCTTGAATACGCATCTGTGATTTGGACTCCTGAAGCTGAAAGCAACAGAAATTTTATTGAAAAAGTACAAAAGAGGTTCCTTAGGTATTTGTTTAAAAAAAACATGGTGTATATCCTTTCCTGATGCCTACCTCTAACTTGCTGAAAGAATTTAACATGCAGTCTCTGCAACACAGGAGAAATATGCACTGTGTTGTTTTTGTATATGAAATAATTAACAGCATCAAATATAGAAACTGTGATTTGATAAACTTTATAATGTTCCGTGTACCAAAGATAACATTAAGAATGGTGAATTGTGATATATTCCACGTTAGTCCTTTCAATACTTCCCCCATGAACCATATGCACAGGCAGTGCAATATATTTTTGAGAAAAAATAATATAGATTTATTTAATTGTAGCATAAGAGATATAAGAAACTGTTTTTTTTTTTTCTATAGAGTGATTCAATGTTTTATTTTTTTTTCTCCCTTTTTTTTGTTGTTTTCTTGGTGTGAGCACTCTAACATGTTATTACTGCATGGGTGGTGTTTGTAAGATTTACCTATTAAATAAAATAAAATAAAATTAAAGTATTTGGCAGTGAGGCTATGACTCCGATACCCAAAGAAAGAAGAACGAAATAGAATAAAAAATCCAGAAGGTTGATATTGGTAGGATTTAGTGATAATATTAAGGGTTACAGGTTGTACGACCCAGTAAAAAAGGATGTGACTATAAGCAGAGATGTTGTCATTGAGGAGAATATAAAACAATCTACACAAGCCGTAATTCCCTTGGAAATACCAGAAGCAGTGGGGGCTGATGTAGATTTTCCAGATGATGAACCTTTGGAAGACATTGCTCGCAATGATATATCACAACCATTGGCACCAAGAAAATCACTTAGAAAACCTCAACCGAAACAATTCGATGATTACATAACATATGCCTGCATGCAAGATAGTGTTTCAGATGTTGAACCAGTAACAGTAGAAGAAGCGTTGTCAGGTTCAAATGCTGACCAATGAAAAACGGCTATGTCAGAAGAATTACAATGCTTTGAAGAAAATGATGCATGGGAGCTGGTGGAAAGTGTCCCGGAATCAGCGACTATCGTTCCATGCAGATGGGTCTTCAAAAGGAAGAGAAGTGATATGGGTGAAGTGAAGTACCGTGCGCGTTTAGTGGCGAAAGGTTGTGCTCAAAAGTTCGGTATTGACTATGACGATGTTTTCTCTCCTGTTGTTAGACATTCTACTCTAAGATTCTTAATATCATTAGCAGTAAGCTTAGACTTAAAGATCACCCATATTGATGTAAAACAGCTTTTTTAAATGGCAAACTTAAACATCCAATTTTTATGAAACAACCGGAAGGTTTTGTCGTGGAAGGTCGGGAACATAAATTTTTAGAATTAAAGAAGGCTGTTTATGGTCTGAGGCAATTAATGAAACAATGTCAAAATCAAGATACAATAGATCAAAACTTGAATCATGTTTGTTCATAAAAATATCAAAGAATTCATTCAGTTTAGTCTCATTGTATGTAGACGATTTTCGTATTTTTTCGAATAATGACATAAAGCTTGAAAATTTAAGGATGAAATTAGTTCAAGAATTCAATATGAAAGATCTGGGTGAAGTAAAATATTGTTTGGGTGTTAGGATATCTAGAAACCATGAAAATAATTCAATTTCTCTTGATCAAGAAGAATATATTGACAAGATTTTGGCAAACTTTGGTATGGAGAACTGTAATCCTGTTAATACACCCTTAGATTGTAAGTTAGATTTAGAAAATCTGAAACAATCAGATAAAATTGTGAACGATTTACCTTATCAGAGACTCATAGGAAGTCGTATATATCTGTCAGTTTTAACTAGGCCAGATATCTCGTATGCTGTAAGTATTTGAGTCAGTCCAATAGCAATTATACGCAAAACCATAGGCTATATGCCAAAAGGATATTGAGGTACCTAAAAGGCACAAAAGATTTTAAATTGATTTTTTCGAAGGATGATTCCTTGAATTTAGAAGGTTTAGTGTACTCTGATTGGGGATCTGATAAGGTGGATAGGAAAACATATACTGGTTATGTATTTAAGCTATCCGGTGGTGCTATTTCTTGGAAAAGTGTCAAAAAGAAGACTGTTGCACTATCGAGCACCGAGGCTGAATACATGGCCATTAGCGATGCTTCCAGGGAAGCAATTTATTTGCGAAATCTATTTAATGAGATTAATGGAGGACTTGACTATATTTCTCTGTTCAATGATAATCAGGGTGCTATTAAACTCTGCCATAGTCCAGTTTTCCATGAACGCTCTAAGCACATATATATATATATATATATATATATACATTTGGTTTTTGTCATTGAGAAAGAGAAATTTTAGGCGTAGTTTGATGAAAAGTTTGATTAATGGTTTTTATGTTGCTAAATCACTAAAAATTCATGCTGAGGTGTATATCTCAGAGTAGAAATTTAGTTTCTTGTTTTGATTCTCGAGTTGACAGTTTCAATAACAACCTCAACTATTCGGTAAGCAATGTTGCTCATAGTTTTAAGATCAATTTTAATGCTGAATATGTTTTTAGAGTCCTGATGAAGGATCTGTGAAGATCCGAAACGTTGACGATGAATAAATGAAGTAAACAAAAATTACCAGCCCTTCATTTCCATTGATCCCGTTATTCTTTTTGAATGAATATATATATATATATATATATATATATATATATATATATATATATAAGGCACTATTTTATCAGAGAAAGTGTAGAAAATAAGATTGTAAAAATTGATTATTTGAATTCTGATAGTATGATGGCCGATATTTTCACCAAAGGTTTGGGAAATGTTAAACACACTCGTTTTTTGCTAGATTTAGGTTTGAAAAATTTTTGATAAGTGGGGATGTTGAAATAATAACCAAAATCGTTGTTATTTTTGCTAGGTCCATTTCATGTGCCTACATTTGACATATATTATGTTCTATGTTCATCATCATTATTCTATGTATGTATCCGTAACATCGTTCCTTTTTGAAATTGAACCGTTAACATTACCAGTCGTTAGCTTATACTGAAAAAGTTCATGTCGTCATTTCCTACCTCTCAACAGAGTCCACATTTCATTTTATTCAATAGTTACAATAAGAACAAAAATATTTTTACAAAGTCTTTGGAATACCAAATTGCCTGGGACGAACCTCAATTGTCGGAGTTATCAGAAACATGGTTGTCTTTCATAGAGCAATTGAAATGCATTAATGAGATGCGGATTGGTAGACAGATGCTTCTCGACGAAGCCGAACAAATAGGAATTCACGGATTCAGTGACGTGTCCACGGCAGCATATGGGACTTGCCTCTATCTAGTATCAGCAGATTCGAATGGGAATCGGAAAAGTTCACTAATATGTGCAAAACTTAAGGTGGCGCCACATAAGAAATGTACACTTTCCTTGTTGTTATATCAGTAGTTCATATAAAGCCAAAGAGTGCAAAAGATTTATCTGCTTCTGTGACTATCTGTCAGTTGTTCATATTATGAATGAATGACATAGATTGGTAGTCTGTAATACAATGATGTATGGTTTCAAGTATATAAAATAAAAAGCTTACGATTTAAGTAGATTCCAGTCTTCAATAAAATATATCCTTAAAAACTACAATAATAAAACAATAGGTTATGGGCCCAGATTTCCAAACAGTGCTAGAATAAAGAAACAATAAAAACCAGGATGAATAAAGAAGACTTTGATCGCATGTCCATGCTGAAAGATGCCTCCACATTTCCGCTGTGGAAATAAGAACCCATCTGGGAAATCGTGGATGGAACGATTACCAAAGAAAGTGTTGAATTAGATCCCAAGAAATTGAAAGAATGGAAAACGAAGGATGCCTTGGCCAGAAGATACATACTAGTGATTTTGAGAACTTCTTGAGACAGACAATGAATTCAATCTAGAAACAGCAGATGTAGAAAATAGTATGTTTTTGGCCAGGATAGCAACTGAACAAATTTTTTTCATTTTCGAAGATATCATATACACTATGAAAGATGGTGTACATATGGGTTCCCCATTTAGTGGCACAATGTCTGACATCTATGTGAATCATGTTGAAGGCCAACTTATGCTTTTACACTTAGCTCAAGATATAGTACTTTGGAAGAGATATATTGATGATATTATTTGTATATGGTCTGGAACTGAAGATGAATTAACCAATTTTTTCAATACCTCAAATTTAAAATTCAAAATCGAGTCCACACTAGAGAAGATGTTCAATAATTCCATTAACTTCCTAGATCTAAAAATAATCTCAGATGAGCATAATAAATTCACATATGACATCTATAGAAATCCAACACAAACAGATGTTATTATTTCCTTCAGATCATACCACTCGGCCACCATTAAAAATTCTGCTTTTAGATTTTTATTCTATAGACTTTCAAATGTCCCATTATCTACAATTAATTTTGACAAAGAAATGAACACAATATATAAAATTGCAAAAGCTAATCAATATCCTAAAGCATATGTTGACAATATATTAAAACCCATGAAAAAGAAGATCCTTTTCAAGAAGATATATCCCCATGTCTCAATTAAACAATATTATATTTCAATTCCATATTTTGAGGGTCTTAATGATAGATTGAACCTTTCCTTGAAGAAATATAATTATTTGACGATCAATAAACGACAGCGAAGTCTAGAGAGTCTACTTGTTAACAATAAGAATAAGATCGATGACGTATGTTGTAGTTAGTGGTATATACAAGATTGCTTGCGGTTAATGTTCTTCGTTTTATATAGGCATGGTATAATCGGGTACCTACCAGGTGAAATCGACCACAGAATGTTCACACCTAAATTCCATCGATTATCGGCCAATCACGACTTGAAGAGAAAACAATTTTCGAATTGATGTGTACGAAAAACCATGAGGATTTTAACGAAAATGAAGATGATACAATCGAGTTCCTACATGGTACAATACTTCACCAAGTTCTCATGAAAAAATTTAAAAAAAATTTTTTCGGATATCTGTGGGTTCAAAAGTTATAATGGCTGTATAAAGAAAACGTTAGGGGTACAAACAAAATTTTTGAGGTACAATCGGGTACCTACCGGCTACAATCGACCACAGAATTTTCACACGAAAGTTCCATCGATTATCGGCCAATCATGAGTTCCAGAGAAAAAATTTTCGAATTGATGTGTACGTAAAACCATGAGGATTTCAGCAAGAATGAAGATGATACAATCGGGTACCTAAATGGTACAATTCTCCACCAAATTTTTATAAAAAAATTAAAAAAAAATTTTTTTGGGTATCGGTGGGTTCAAAAGTTATAATGGCTGTATAGAGAAAACGTTAGGGGCACAAACAAAAATTTTTGGGGTACAATCGGGTACCTACCGGGTAAAATCGACCACAGAATTTTCACAAAAAAATTCCATCGATTATCGGCCAATCACGAGTTGAAGAAAAAAAATATTTCGAATTGATTTGCAAAGAAAACCATGGGGATTTCAGCAAAAATAAATGTGGTGCAATCGGGTACCTACCAGGTACAATCGACCACAGAATTTTCATACAAAAATTCCATCAATTATCGGCCAATCACGAGTTGAAGAGAAAAAAAAATCGAATTGATGTGTAAAAAAAACCATAGGGATTTCGGCAAAAATAAAAGCGCTATAATCGGGTACCTACCGGGTACAATTGACCACAGAATTTTCACACAAAAGTTCCATCGATTATCGGCCAATCACGAGTTGAAGAGAAAAAATTTTCGAATTGATATGTAGGAAAAACCATGGGGATTTCAGCAAAAACGAAAGTGGTGCAAACGGGTACCTATCTAGTACGATCCTTCAACAAGTTTTCATGAAAAAATACAACATTTTTTTTCTGGATGTCGGTGGGTTCAAAAGTCTCAATGGCTGTATAGGGAAAACGTTAGGGGTACAAACGAAAATGTTTGTGGTACAATCGGGTACCTACCGGGTACAATTGACCACAGAATTTTCACACAAAAATTCCATCGATTCTCGGCCAATCACGAGTTAAAGAGAAAAAAAAATGTCGAATGGATGTGAAAAAAAACCATGGGTATTTCAGCAAAAATAAATGTGGTACAATCGGGTACCTACCGGGTACAATCGACCACAGAATTTTCATACAAAAATTCCATCAATTATCGGAGTTGAAGAGAAAAAAAAAATTCGAATTGATGTGTAAAAAAACCATGGGGATTTCAGCAAAAATAAAAGTGGTACAATCGGGTACCTACCTGGTACAATCCTTCACCAAGTTTTCATGAGGAAATTTCGAATTTTTTTTGGGTGCCAGTGGGTTCAAAAGTTATAATGGCTGTATAGAGAAAACGCTAGGGGTACAAACGAAAATTTTTGTGGTAAAATCGGGTACCTACCGGGTACAATCGGCCACAGAATTTTCACACAAAAATTCCATCGATTATCGGCCAATCACGAGTTGAAGAGAAAAAAATTTAGAATTGATGTGCAAAAAAAACCCTGGGGATTTCAGCAAAAACGAAAGTGGTGCAAACGGGTACCTATTTAGTACGATCCTTTAACAAGTTTCCATGAAAAATTGTAACATTTTTTTTCTGGATGTCGGTGGGTTCAAAAGTCTCAATACCTGTATAGGGAAAACGTTAGGGGTGCAAACGAAAATTTTTGTGGTACAATCGGGTACCCACCAGGTACAATTGACCACAGAATTTTCACACAAAAATTCCATCGATTCTCGGCCAATCACGAGTTAAAGAGAAAAAAAAATGTCGAATTGATGTGAAAAAAAACCATGGGTATTTCAGCAAAAATAAATGTGGTACAATCGGGTACCTACCTGGTACAATCCTTCACCAAGTTTTCATGAGGAATTTTCGATTTTTTTTTTGGGTGCCGGTGGGTTCAAAAGTTATTATGGCTGTAAAGAGAAAACGCTAGGGGTACGAACGAAAATTTTTGTGGTAAAATCGGGTACCTACCGGGTACAATCGCCCACAGAATTTTCACACAAAAATTCCATCGATTATCGGCCAATCACGAGTTGAAGAAAAAAAAATTTCGAATTGATGTGCAAAAAAAACCATGGGGATTTCAGCAAAAATAAATGTGGTACAATCGGGTACCTACCTGGTACAATCCTCCACCAAGTTTTCATGAAGAGATTTCGATTTTTTATTTGGGGTGCCGGTGGGTTCGAAAGTTATAATGGCTGTATAGAAAAAATGCTAGGGGTACAAACGAAAATTTTTGTGGTACAATCGAGTACCTACAGGGTACAATCGACCACAAAATTTTCATACAAAAATTCCATCAATTATCGGCCAATCACGAGTTAAAGAGAAAAAAAAAATTCGAATTGATGTGAAAAAAAATCCATGAGGATTTCAGCAAAAATAAAAGTGGTAAAATCGGGAACCTACCTGGTACAATCCTCCACCAAGTTTTCATGAGGAAATTTCGAATTTTTTTTTTGGGTGCCGGTGGGTTCAAAAGTTATAATGGCTGTATAGAGAAAACGTTAGGGGTACAAACGAAAATTTTTGTGGTACAATCGGGTAACTACCGGGTACAATCGATCACAAAATTTTCGCGAGAAAATTTCAAGGTCAATTGCCAGGTTCACATAGCTCCTATATCCGGGTGATCAAGAAAACAAAAAATTGTTGCTCTATAGACTACAGAAGCTGAGTACATTGCAGCTGCTCAGTGTGTGGAAGAAATGAAGTATCTAAAGACTGTTATACAAGAATTGACAAACTCCGAGATTGAAATCAACCTGAATGTAGATAATCAATCTGCTATTAAGATGATCAAATCAGCTCAATTATCAAGAAACAGTGAACACATTGAAATGAGATATCATTTCATAGCTGATGAAATCAAACAGGGCTGGTTTGATGTGAAATACGTCAAACTGTCAAACAATTGGCCGATATCCTAATGTGAAATCAACCTGAATGTAGATAATCAATCTGCAATTAAGATGATCAAATCAGGTCAATTATCAAGAAACAGTGAACACATTGAAATGAGATATCATTTCATAGCTGATGAAATCAAACAGGGCTGGTTTGATGTGAAATATGTCAAACTGACAAACAATTGGCCGATATCCTAATGTGAAAAACATGATGTGCTCATCTGGACAATGAGTGACGTCAGCTAGCAGAAAATCCAAAGAGTTAATTAAATATGTGTTTGAATTAACATGCAAATTCAAAGCACAGAATATTTAACTTCTTGTATTTTCTGCTAGCTGACGTCACTCATTTTTCAGATGAGCACACCATGTTTTTTATACCACGGCCGATATCTTCACAAAGCCCCTGCCGAATGTGAAGTTTACCATTTTCAAGAAGATGCTCATGAAAAAACTAAATGAAGACCCTTTTAATTAATTAATATTTTGTTTCAGGTTACAATTTATTCCTGCAATAATTGTTTATTTTATGTTTAACATTGAAGCTTGGATGAGTTATGGATTTTGTAGTTCAGACATTTACTTATAACTTGTTGAAGTTGTTGAAGTTAATTTTTTATTTTTTAAACAGTTTGCCCTCTTTAGGGAGTGTGTTGTTATATTAGTAGTTCATATAAAGACGAAGAGTGCAAAATGTTTTATCTGCTTCTGTGACTATCTGTCGGTTGTTCGTATATATGTATGGTTTCAAGTATATAAAATAAAAAGCTTACGTTTTAAACAGATTTCAGTCTTTAATAAAATATATACTCAAAAACTAAAATAATAAAACAACATCCCCGACTAGAATTATTAGCGGTATTTTTACTAGCTAATTTAGCAAGCACGGTTAAGGAAATTTTGACAATTTCCGATACCAAGAGATTATTTTATACGGACTCAACAATTGTTTTAGCATGGTTGAGAACGGAACCATTTCATTTGAAGACATTTGTAGCTAATCCCATTATAAAAATTCTAGAAAAAACTTCGATGGATGAATGGAACTATGTGAAAACAGAATTTAATTCAGCGCATGTTATACCGCGAGGATAAAACCGAAAGAATTGCTTAATTTGCAGATTTATTGGAACGGTCGCGAATTTTTTCTTGATGAGATTAAGCCCGTTCATCGATGAAATTGGCCTACTACGTGTTGGTGGTAGATTAATACATGCTAATTTGGACTTTGCCCAAAAATACGAAATCATTCTACCGAAACAAAACAGACTCATTAGATTAATTTTAGAGTACTACCACCAATTACATCTGCATTCCTGGAACACAGAATTCACTTTCAATAGTGAGACTCAAATATTGGCCCATAGATGACACCAATCAAATAAAATCGATCAGAAGATCATGCCTAATATGTTTCAAGAATAACCCAAAGCCAGTAGAATTTCTTATGAATGATCAACCTAGCACCCGAGTTATTTCCAGCAGAGCATTCACGAATTGCGAAATTGACTAAACTGGACCTATTTTGATAAAGGAAAGAGTGGTCAGAAACACGAAATAAGTAAAAGCTTGCATGTGCATATTAGTTTGTTTTGCCACTCGCACTTGTCATATAGAACTAGTAAGTGACTTGAGTACGGATAGTTTTCTAAACTCATTAAAAAGATTTATATCCAGGCGAGGTAAACCTTCCTCAATCACTTCAGATAATGGCACTAATTTCATCGGTGCTAATAACCATTTTCTAGTACTAAAGCAGTTCCTCAATTGCGAAAAGCATAATAAAACTGTACAAGCATTCTTCCTCCTCGATCACCCCATATGGGAGGTTTATGGGAGGCGGCAGTTAAGTCTACTAAATTTTTATTGAAAAGAATCGTAGGTACAACTTCACTCACTTATGAAGCACTGAATACAATTTTAACACAAGTTGGGACTTGTTTTAACTCCCGCTCATTGACTCCACTGTCCAATAACCCGGACGATTTGCTGCCCCTTACTCCATCCCCCTCCCTAATTGGCGATTCATTGGTCGCTCCACTACAAGAAGATGTGCAAGGCATCAAGCAGAATCGTTTGACTCGTTATCAGCTGGTTCAGCAATTATATCAGCAATTCTGGACGCGATGGTCCCGAGAGTATTCAGCCCAGATGCAACAGCGGAATGAATGGTAGAAGACTTCACCCCCCCCCCCCTCCTTCACGAAAGGTTGGCAGCATGGTCATCATGATCGAGGACAATCAGCCCCCCCTGCGTTAGCCCATGGCCAGGGTGCTAAAACTGCATCCCGGAACGGACAACATAGTGCTAGTTGTGTCGCTTAAAGCCAGTAATAGCAGTGTTATCTGTGGCCAAATTGTGCGTGTTACCATTCCAATCCAAAACGAAATTCCGACTACAAAACAGGAAGCTCAACCAGTGCAGCGATTGAAAGGCCAAGACGAGTTGCTGAATCCCTGAAGCAATTGCAAGGTGAACCAACCCTGACTAGACCTGCACTGCAGCCCTTGCGATCTATTGCTTCCCTAGTTTTTGCTACTTCCCTAGCCCAAAGGAATAGAATAATTTTAATTTTTGTTGTTAAGAAACAAATTGACTAGAAATTTTTTTTCTCTCAAAATTGATAATTCAATGAATAAATTTAATCAATTAGAAATGAACATGACTCAACAAGCAGTCAATTAAGCCTCCGTGGATATTTATGAGTTAAAATTATTCGGTGATTTATTACCAAAATTTTGAGGTAATTCTCACAAGTAACAATAGTTTTTTGAAGCAATAGAAAATAACACGGAAACTTGGACGAGCAAACGTCGCAATTAAATTTCAATCATTTTGAATCATTTTCGCAAAATCCTCAAATAAAACAAGACCAACGAAATACGCATCCCTACACAAACAATGTCCCGAACCATCAAAACCAAATTACGTATAGAAATTTTCCGAATCAAATAGAAATAAACAGACAAAATGGTCCAGGTACTAATATGACTTGCCCAAGTCAGCCCATTCAAATTCAACCTCGAATTCAACCCAATCAAAAATTCTTCACGAACGAACAAGTTTTTGGCAAACAAAAAAATGGTTTTGAACCAAGTCCAGATCACAGAAGAAGAAACCAGAACCAATGTCAATCAGAGCACGAGTCTCACCCCAAAAACGACTCAACAAGTACAGTCCAGAAAAAATCCTGTCAATAGTAACAAAATGTGAAATTTCAAATGGCGAAAAAACATTTCGACTATCGACAACAAACCATATTTATCACAAATTTCAATTGACTGACTTAACGTCATAAATGAGCGCAAAAACTGCTGCCTTCACGGCAGTGCTTTTTAAGTTTTTTTTTCGATAAAGTACTGGATTTCAATTCGATCTTATCTGTATTTTTCGAAATATTGAGAAAATAAAATTTTGAATGGGTATGTCTACGAAATCATTGGGCGGATTTTACCCATTCACGAATTCTACCTTCGCGATTAAGCCCCAAACCTACTCTAGAAACATCGAGTTTCTAATCCGTTTCTTCCGCATTGTGTTTAAAAAATTATTATTGGGGTATGGCAACGCGCAACTTTCCGCAAAATTTTGTTGCGATCATAATATCAGTAAATTTTTTTCAAAATTTTTTCGCGAACTGTTCATCACATTTGAAAAAAAATTCAGCGTATACTTCGAGCTTCATATTTCACAGCAGTGTACTGAATTTCAATTCGATACTTTTTGAACTGTCATTTTTCGGTTGAGTACTGGATTTCAGTTCGAATTGATTTAAATTTTTGGAAATATTGGGCAAATGAAATTTTGAATGAAAGTATCGGCGGAATCATCGGGTGGATTTCATCCATTCACGAATTCGGCCTTCGTAATTGAGGCAGGGTTGTTAGCCGTTCAGCGGGTCAAAAGTAGTAGAATAGTGATCTATCGTTCAGAGAACTAGTGACATAATATTGTCACTCGGCAAATTTTTTCCACCAATTGAGGAGCTTTTAATTAATTATATCATTTCAGAGCTAATCGCGGTGATTCCATAGGAAATTTTAGAAATTTTCGTGAAATAAATGGTCAAGATGAGCACTGAAACAAAAAAAAAATTCTAGAAAAGCACTGACTTTAAGTCAGCAATTTTTGAGCGGATGTTCAGACTCGTTGCCGAAGAGGTCAACCTTTCACTTATTGACCCCGCCAAACGTACCTTCACTTCCTGATGGAGAGATCTGGGAATCTTTTAATCAAATTGTCCTCACGAAATTCTGTACAAACTTTCAAGCAGTCATTTTTCAAAATCAGGATCTAACTCAAAGATCCTAAATAACCTGTAAGGGTACCCCTGTTCGTACCTATGGAACAATGAAACCAAAAGGGGTCTAAAAGATTCGGGTCCTGAGTAGAAAATATGGTTGTAGTGAAATGATTTACTTAGATCGTAAATTATCAACTTATACCAACTTCTGTTGGATATCAACTCGAAATTCGATTATCAAGTGATTGTCAAGTATTTTATGAATAAAGTCCCTATCCTAAAACAATAAGAAAACATTCCAGAAAAATCAAATCCTGGCATACTTTTTAGATTTGATTCGAGATGGGCGAGTTATTTCAATATTGACTTCTATATGATCTGAATTAAGAACGAAATATCTGAATACAAAATTAGTCAGGCATGTTTAGTTCCACCCAGAAATTCGAAAACGACTTTAAAGACTTATCCCAAACAGTCAATAATAACTACATAACGAGTAACTTTTTTTTTTATACTCTCGAACCATAGATTCCTGCTTTTAGTCTCATGATTTTTGGGATTTCAAAATCATATCCATCTTACAATCTGTCACAGATAGGTTTATAGTTTACCAACGGTGAAACGACCGCAAGTTAAATCTGTAAAATATTTTGTCCAAGGCTTCATACTAATGATGTAAAATAAATATGTCAATACCTTAGAGCTATACAGGGTCTACTTTAGAAAGTCCAAAACTTCTAGGCGAGATTCTACATGTGATTTCCAACGAAAAAAGTCATATAACACATGGTCGAAATATTGACGGTAATTCTTCGATTCAACATTTTGTGTTTTCACGGAACATCTAAATTTTCTTTTTAAAAATCAATCAGTAAGAAAAAATTTGTGACATGTATTAAACAAGGCGGTAGCCATTTCCAGGATTTGCTATAAATTAATTGTAATTATTTATAGCGAGTTTTTTTAGCATTTTGTTCTCTCTTTCAACTTCTTTCTTACAATATCTATATAAATAAAAAAGGATCTATGGTCTATCGATATTTTGAACAAGCACTACGTTCAAACGACTGCATCAAATTGGATAATTTTTTTTTTGTTGTGTTCATTATTCTCAGGTCTAGGTTTGTATAACGGAATAATTCCGAAAAAAATGCACGGAAAAAAGAACAAAGCCTTCCTTTTTTCTCCAACCATAGAACTCTATTAAACGTAAGTATGAAGTATTCAACAAAGCGAGCAATCATAGAGTACTTTGACACTTTGACGTTCGACACTTAGGTTGTTAGGTTACTGCATTTACATAAACAAACCACCTGTGGTATTTGTTATTTACAGTAAAACGTGTTTCCTGAAAGTTTTTAATAGCATTGTGTTTGATATAAATCGTTGTGTTTTGTGTTTGTGTTAATCATTATCAATTATAAAAATGCCATCAATGAGGCGTCCAAATATTGGTCGGCGGAAGCGTAACGCAAGGCGCCACCAGAACCTGTGAATTCGTTACTTTCAGGACAAGAACCTCTATCAAAACTAGGAATTGGTTTCACGGAGAAGAAGAGCTCTATCAAAACATTTTCTGCAGAATATTCAGCATTACAATAGTGTGTTCCAAATGATATCTTTTGGTTCAAACATAGTTGAGGAACGAGGTTTCAACCCAACTTTTAAGGTATTTCATTTTCTATATCAAACAAATAAATTACACATTGATTATAACATTACCGGCTAACATGAAAATTCTGTTAAGACTCATTAACGAAACTTTTCTAATTTTTTTCAACAGATTCAAAGACAAATTCACCATCGTGCAGGAGCATTGTTACCACCAACTGATGGTGATTAGAAATTTCTCCAGATTTATTTCCTTGGAAATTCTGAGAATGAAGTAAATCAACATTGTGCCATCAATCGTGCAGCAAGACGAGAAATCATCGTGCAATTGCAACAACTTTTGCATGAACATAATCAATTGGTACAATTGTTCAAAACAGCCGTAGAAATGATCTAACGAACATAAATTAGTAATTAGAGCAGATAAAAGGCCAGCAGGAGAACATGAGAGACGTTTCAATGCACTAACTTTAAATGAAGTTGCTATTGTGGTAGTTGGAGAAAATATGGAGTCTCGCGACATTGTAAGTCATATTATGAAAGAATATAGTAAGAATGCATTTCAATAAGACATTTTCAGAGAATAAGGTCCTCAGATTTGTGCACCCTGTATTATTTTTTACTATATTTTCATAGTTTTTACCACCACTTCGTCAGAGTAATGTTGTTTCAAAAATTCTATGTTTCAATTCCTTATTAATGTTGATTATTCTCTTACAGGTCAGGAAACAAACAAGGTCAGCTCGATGAATTTTTATGCATATCGTTTCATGATTCGACAGAACGAGGACAACCATATTTTGAAATGCCGCCGATAGTTCCATCAGTTCGCCGTTGATATGTATGTCAAAATTGAAACGGATCGTCTAACATATATACATTTGAATCAGACAAAGTTGCGTTCAGAAGATAATATTCATTTGCGCGATGCCATGAACGCAGATGGAAATGGAAATAATGTCGGTCAACTCACTATTTTTCCAGCAACATATGTGGGAAGCCCCAGACACATGCACGAATATGTGCAAGATGCTATGACTTACGTGCGTCATTATGGTCGACCAGATTTGTTTATTACTTTCATGTGCAACCCAAGATGGTTCGAAGTCACTGATTTGCTATTGCCTGGTCAGTCATCCAGTGATCGTCATGACATCACAGCACGAGTATTCAAGCAAAAACTCAAAATGCTAATGGATTTCATTGTAAGATATCATGTTTTTGGAGTTGTACGATGTTGGATGTATTCGGTAGAGTGGCAAAAAAGGGGGTTGCCTCATGCTCACATTCTCCTGTGGATGGCTGAAAAAATCAGACCCAATGTATTCGACTCAATCATCAGTGCAAAATTCCTGATCCAGATGTAGATCCAGAAATGCATGAAATAGTGATAAAAAACATGATACATGGACCGTGTGGTGAACACAATCGTGAATCACCATCTATGATCAACAACAAATGCTCCAAGCGTTATCCACGAGCTTTATTGGCAGAGACAATAACAGGTAATGATGGTTACCCCCTGTATCGTTCCGCTCTGTTGAAGATGGAGGTAGAACAATAGCGTTGAAAGTTAAGAATAAGGATGTTGTAGTCAACAATACCTGGGTTCTTCCATATTCGCCGCTGCTGTCAAAAACATTCAAGGCACATTGCAATGTTGAGTACTGTAATTTGGTAAAATCTATTAAATATGTTCACAAGTACGTCACGAAAGGCAGCGACATGGCTGTTTTTGGTATTACAGCTCCAAATAGTAACGATGAGGTGTCACAATATCAGATGGGAAGATATGTTAGTAGCAATGAAGCTATTTGTAGAATTTTTTCATTTGCCATACATGAACGTTATCCCACTGTAGTTCATTTAGCTGTCCATTTAGAGAATTTCACGGCAGAAAATGCAGCGCAGAGGGCTGAACATCCACCAGTCACAACGTTGACAAGCTTTTTTTGAGACATGCATAAAAGATTCATTTGCAAAAACATTGCTTTACTCAGAAATGCCAAAATACTCCACATGGAATGCATCATCCAAAAAATTCCAACGGCGAAAACGAGGACAGTCCGTACCGGGATACGTGAATGTATATTCAACCGATGCATTGGGGCGCATTTACACAATTCACCCGAGCAATGAAGAATGTTTTTACTTGCGTTTATTATTGCTGAATGTTCGCTCACTCTGTGCTCAAACTGCCATTGAATTTGCATACGGTAGAGGAACCTACATGTAATATAAGCAAAACAGCAGCAATAGCGAAAGTACTTCAAAGTTCCAAAATAATAATTCGGGATGAATGCACAATGGCCCATAAACGGGCGTAGGAGGCACTAGAAAGAATTCTAAGAGATTTGCGCAACAATCAGAACCTCTTTGGTGGTGCGATGATTCTACTGGCAGGAGATTTTCGACAAACATTGCCAGTCATTCCTAGATCAACGCCTGCTGACGAGATAAATGCTTGCTTGGAAACTTCGAATTAATGGAAATATGTTAAGAATCTCAACTTAACAATCAATATGAGAGTGGCTTTACAAAGTGACATATCGGCGGAATTGTTTTCAAAAACATTATTGGATATTGGCAATGGCAAAATTCCTGTTGACACTTCTAATTGTCTCATTTCTTTTCCACCAAACTTTTGTCAGTTCACAACGTCAAAAGACGAATTGATCTCAAAAGTTTTCCCAGATATTCAAATGAAATATAGAAACCATGCTTGGCTAAGCGAACGAGCCATTTTAGCGTCAAGAAATAAGAATGTTGATGAATTGAATTCAAAAATTCAAAATAAAATTGATGGACCAATACATTCTTTTTATCCAACTGAATTCTTGAATTTGTTGGATTTTCCAGGATCACCTCCACATATTTTGCAGCTGAAAGTTGGCTCAGCAATTATCATGCTACGCAACCTTAATCACCCAAAATTGTGTAACGGAACTAGACTTTCTGTTAAAAGAGTTTTTACAAACTTGATAGAATGTACTACTATCATAGGAAAGTTCAAAGGTGAGGATGTCCTTATTCCAAGGATTCCACTAATGCCATCTGCACTTGCAATGACAATAAATAAATCACAAGGTCAATCGTTACAAGTTCGTGGAATAAACCTTGAATTGCCCTGTTTTTCGCATGGGAAGTTGTATGTCGCCTGCTCGAGAGTTGGTAAAACATCTGCTCTATTTGTTTTCTGTCAAGAAGGGAAAACCAAAAATGTTGTACATTATAGGGCATTGCAATAAAGTATAATTTAGACATTTCGGTGTTTTTTTTTACTACATAATATATTTTGTCTTAGTGGTTTTCTTTAGTTACACCTCCCGTGCGAAGCCGGGCCGGGCAGCTAGTATAATATAGAATTTAGTTCATTTGTTTGACTCTACCGATAAATTAGCAGCTCTAGTGAGAGTTACCCCAATATTCAATCAGAAAAAATAACTGATTCAATCATTGAGAGCTTCAAAATGGAAGCAGATCAGCTTTGAATAATCTCTTATTTTTTGTTGTTATCCTGTCAGCCATTATATTGAGGCTAAAAAGAACCAGCCTGGTACAAAAGTTGATATGTATTTCCAAAGATCATTTAAAGGGGAAGTTTTTGCTGAAGACGAAACATGTTCATAATTATTCATTTTTCATCGATAAACCCATTGAAAAAATATGATTATTAATTTTCACCTAGAAACTTTTATGTTTTATCTGCTTGCCACGCCCGCAGCAAGGAATTTTTTGACACATAAAAATTCTTGGCTTATAGCCAATATCATGCTCTTCTGAGATATGTGATCAAATTTTATGAAGCTGCAAGGATAAATGCATTGTGATTGATTTTTATAACGAAAATTGGGATATTCCGTAAAAACACAAAATCTTGAATTGTAGAATTACCGTCAATATTTCGACCCTGTGTTATACAACTTTTTTGTCGGAAATCTTTTGTAGAATCTGGCCTTGAAGTTTTGGACTTTTTGAAGCAGACACCCTGTATAGAACCCAGCAATCATATTATACGAACACACCTAAAACATATTTACAGATTAATTTAGATCCTTCTTCATTCAGGTTTGTTAAGGAGCACTTGAAAAACACATATGACATTTTTGAGTCATATTTAACACCGAATTCAAGGTATGATTCGAATTTTAAAGATAAGACTTACCCTCGTGGCCTCATTTCGGTGTTCTTCACGGTAAGGTAATCACAACATTCACTACACTTCAGTTCTGAATTCAAAGTCCCGAAAATATTTTTCAAGTTTTCATATATTTGGATTTCATGTTTATTTCACGACACAACTCGGAAATCATTTCTTGGTATAATAATCAGTAACAATAAAGCAAATGAGAGTGCTGAACTCAACCGTACGGAAGACGATACTGCAGGTAGTTTGGGTAGGGTAGGGTGGTTTGAGTAAGGTTGATTTCATAGTTTTCATAGAATACTTCTTCTTCTTCTTTCACGGAATAAAGTGAATAGAATGTACAATAATTCAATACATTATAGCTGTAGATCGACAGAAAATTCGCTTTGCTTGATTTTGAGATGTGATTATATTATAATTATTTCTCTAAATGTCTAAATAATCTGTTCAAATTATAAATAAGAAAAACTAAATCACAAGGCTCTTTCAAAATAGAAAATTCATTTGTGCGCACTAGATCTAAAGGGCTGAATTTCTAGAAGAATTTCGGATAGTCATATACACTAAAACGGAACTGGAAATTAATTTGGCCTTTTCAATGAAGAATCATCACGTTAACATAATCCGTAAGTAATTCTACAGTTATAATTAAGACGTTTTCAGGAATCATTTCAATTTTGAGTAGGTTGGATGCTGTTGTCATGAATAACAGGATTTGTATGTTTTATTTATACTGTGAAGTCACATAATATAGTTGTCATGCTTGAAAAATAGAACTCTATGACTATATGATACCAGAACCACCTGACAGCATCATTTTATTTCCACCTGAAAATGATGGATGTGAAACTGATTCTGGGGAGAATGAATAATTTACCAGGAAATCAGTTGCGGGCTGTAACCGAAGTAAGCTACGATCTGGACGTGGATAATGATAATGATAATGAAAATTCGACCAATGAGTCTGACAAAGACGGTTGGGAAAGTGAAGACTATCTACCTCTCGTTAGATTTCAGAGAAAACCAACTAAGACAATAAATTCTCCAAAGGAACAGAAAAGATTGAATGTAAATAGGTCACATGAAGACATGCCTCATAAAAACCATCCAAACTTCCGAAACGTATTGGGTCCTGTTAATAATATTATAATTTTGGCAATAAACCTGCCACTGAGGCCATTACAATTATTTTTAAGTTTATTTTATGTTAGCATTGGCAACAGTGGTAGAACCTGTGATATCCTGTATGAGCTCGGAAAGCAATGAGTTCCGTGTCAACCACTGTCAGAGAAGAGAAGTTGTATTGCATTGAGTTTTCTCAACAAAGTAAAATTAACAAAAGTCTTTTGGATTACCTCAGCATTTCTAACAGGTCCTCCAAACAAAGTATTACGAGTAGACCTCTTCAGATTTTTTATTGATGATACTATTTTAGAACTGTTGGTAGACAGTTCCAATATTTATGCATCACAAAAATCGGTCTGGTAATATCACTATAGATGAAATGTTGTGTTTCATCGGAGTATTACTTCTTAGTGGATATAACACAGTGTCCAAACGTAGAATGTATTGGGATAATGCTGAAGACGCTCACAATGAGCTACTTTGGAATGCCATTTCACGTGATAGATTTCAGTTTATCATGTCCAACATTCACTGCTGTGATAATAGTAAACTGGATAGAAATGATAAATTCTCTAAAATGAGACGACTTTTTGTAGCTTTGAACGAAAAATTCCAACAATTTTCACTCATTGAAGAATGTACATAGTATTGACGAAGCAATGGTACCTTACTATGGATGTCACAGCTGTAAAGAGTTCATTCGCGGCAAACCAATACGTTGGGGATATAAATTATGGGTTGGCGCCACAAAATATGGTTATATTGTCTGGTTTGATCCAAGGGGCTTCTACTGTTGTTGAAGAAAAATACAACAACTTGGGATAGGGATAAAGTGCTATCTTACGATTTGCGGATGTGTTGAAAGGAATCCAAGAGCAACCATACCATTTATTTTTCGTAACTTCTTTACGTCGCTTCCACTTCTACAAGAATAAGAAACGTGGAAATTGAAGGGAACAGGAACAATCAGGGACAATAGAATATCAAATAGTCCTATGTAAAGTTCCAAAACATTCAAAAAACATGACAGGGGAAAAATCTCCTTCAAGTTGGCAAACAACTCCATTATTGTTTGTAAATGGAATGACAATAATGTTGTTTGTGCTGCTTCGAATTTCCTACGCGTACTTCCACCCAACAAAGTAGAAAGATATTCACGTAAGGAAAAGAATATATTTATATTGATCAACCAAAACTGATTCAATATTATAATGAGAATATGGGAGGCGTTGACAGATCGGATCAAAATATGAGTTTAAATCGAATTTCGATAAGGAGCAAAAAATGGTATTTCCCACTTTTTGCACACTGCTTGGACATGGCCGTTCAGAACGCTTGATAGCTGCATCGCACAAATGGTAGCAAACTCGATCAGCTATCATTTAGAAGATGCATTGCATCAAGATTACTCGAAACTCACAGAAAAACAACGAAAAGGGCCATCTAAGCAATCAAAAAGTTTGCACGAGTCTTCAAGATATGATAGATTAGACCACTTGATTGTTTACCAGGGCAAACAAACACATTGTGGAGTGTACCATAAAAATGCTTATTTCAAATGTATAAGATATGAGAAATACACCATAGAAAAAAAGAAGACTCACAAAGTATGAAGTGTAAACTAGCATTACATCCAAAAGAATGCTGTCATAACTATCATACCTTATAATTTATGATATGCATATTCAATTTCTACAGAATAAAATTTAGTTTCTCGAAAACCTACCGTTCCTTTAAAACAACACCACAAATTTCGATTTTTTCTGAGAAATAAGTACACAATTAGACTTTGAATATAAGAAGTCTTTATTTTAGCCATGATCAGTCACATTTATCATCGAAATAAAAAAAAAATTCAGGTCCATTTGGAGGGCCGGCATAGAACTCTATACTTCGTAACAGGAAGGGACCCGTCCGTACAAAGCACGTTTTAAAAGTGAATCAGGGGCAACAGAAAGAGAACAGTATACAGTTAGGTAATCCCATGTTAGTTGATCGGCAGAGAAATATTGATTAATTCAAATTTCCGTTATTTTATGTGTGCTATTTGTGTATGATTCGAAAGCAAACGTTGAGTGGCTGCTGTGATCAAGTTTCATTTTCTAGAATTCTCAGTCTTGTGAAAAAAAAATAATCAAATAATCATGCGGTGATGATTTGTGTTGCTTATAATTGTAACAACTTTCAGGATAAGAGAATTAAAATTGCTTTTCATAGATAAATAATTGAATTGAGATATTTATAGATTAGTTTTCTAGTGCTGGTTTTACTTTTTTCCGTTGTACCCATTGATAATTTTATTTTGTACATCTAATGTGACTTGTTACAGTTTTCCATTTAAACGTCCTGAGATACTCGAACTTTGGGTCAAAGAAATTCGAAGGAAGAATTGGTTTCCATCGAAATATAGTGAACTTTGTAGTATTTTCCCAGAACATTTAATGAAGGAACCGCCTTTACCCAGGAGGCATATTGTAAAACATGTAAGAACCAATGACAATTTGTTTTTCTTTTGTGTTGTTTGGGATCTTGTACCTCATAAAATAGAATTTAGTTTGATGTCAAAAATATCTACTCTTAATTTTAGGAACGGCAGGAACCACCTATTCCAATGCATATTGCACCTATTCCTGTGGATACTGCACCTATTCCTATGGATACCGTACCTATTCCTATGGATATTGAATTGATCTACTTCGATGGAATATAAACACTTATTAGTTGATTCTGAAACTCAGACAGAGCCAGATAATACAACTGCAGTGTTACGAAAAAAAGTGAAGACTTTACAACTAAAAATCAGGCGGAGAGATACGAAGATATCTACAATGAAAGATGTTAGAAAAATAGAAAACAGTGGACATAGCAATGACTCTTTAGACTCGGTTCTCCAAAACTATTTTGAGGGTGAGTTTCAAACAATTTTACAAAGGGATGATTATGAAGTACAGCCTTAGCCTGAGGTTAACGCTCTCGACGTTGAATTATAATTCATAGGCATGGTTCAATGTTGGGCTCTAACTGAGCCTTCACTGTACGACTGTCATGCGTGATTTGAATCAAGAGAGAATTGGGTTGAAGAAAGAATAATAACAGTATTCTTATATTAACTATTAAGAATTATTTTTGTATGTTTCAGGTTTGCCATTGGAACTTGTTTTACTACAAAAAAATAAACGAGAAGAAACTGCAACTAGACAAAGAAGATACTCTGCTCTAACTGAACAGTTTGCACATACACTGTATTTTTACTCTCCAAAAGCGTACAACTTTTTGAGGGAATTTTTGTCTTGCCTAAGGCTCGCACCATTCGTAAATGGTTATCTAGTGTTAACTAGGAACCAGGAACTTTAAACGAGGTTCTAGATTTTTAATATTAATTTATTTAGTAGGTTCTTTCAGTGAATATTGAAATGGCTTCCATGAGATGTACAGAAGAACTGTTTATTTTTAATCACGCTAATCTATATGTACAATTTCAGACAGATTACTTTTTACTAAAGGTTATCATACACCTCAATAATTCAATATAATAATGTGTTGCATCTGTTGAGATAAACATCATTAAATTGTGCTCTGTTATATTTCTATATTTAACCAATAAAATAGGGAAAATTAATTGAAAAAAGTTGCCATATCGAGTGTGTGAGGTGATAAGCTGCTAGTTGGCCAGAAAATTTTCAATTTTCTCCTAAATTGTACAAAATTCAATATCTATAAATTGTCTGAATCAGTTCGAATATTACATTTAACCAAAAAAACCTGAATACCAGCTGCAGAGGTGAGATTGTTCTAAAGAGTAGCACACACGATCTTACTTAATTGTGATGACGCTAAACGATGCTTCTTCGAAGACTACCGAGGAATTCACCCTGAAACGTTTATATGAGGAAATCATTAAAGGAAAGACGGAGGTGAAAAATTCGATTGCGGCTACTGAAACCAGGTTGGTGTTGGAAATTCAATCCTTAAAGAATAGAATAGATAAATTGGAGAAGGAAAATTCCGCTCTGAAAGAAAAGATTGAGTACGCAGATCGAACCAGTAGGAGAAATAACATAATTATTTTCGGATTGGATAAACTTGCGAATCGACCTACTCCGAGATTTATTTGTGAGGAACTGCATCGCCTACTGGAGGTCGAACTCAATGAAAGTGACATAAATGATTGCTACAAACTAGGGAGAGCCGAAAATTCCCCTATCAAGGTGGAGTTCATATCAAACCTGAAGAAAAAATCCATCTTTTCAAGAGTCAAAAAATTGAAAGGAACCAGTCTTAGTATAGCACATGATTTAACTGAAAAACAACGAAACGAACTCAAAGTACTGAGGTCAAATCTTCTCCGGGCGAGGATCAACACATCCCGAAAATCATTCATACGAGGTAACCGCCTCGTAATCGGTACTACAGAATATACAATTGAAGATCTAGTCGACATTCCTCAAAAAAATAAACCCAATAGTGCTCCTTCGACACCATCCACCTTTGATAAATCTGCAAATGCTACAAGACCTGAAAATGACGTGGACGAAGATGATGGAGAAGTAGACTGGGAGACCACTGAGGTTCTCGTGAGGTCCTCTGGTTCAGCAGCGAAGCCATCAGGTTCCCAACAATCCACGAAGCTGGACAAAGCCCAGAAACTTCCGAAGAAAAGATCACCTTGTAAGAAAGAATCAAAACTGGGCATGAAGCTTAGAACTGCTTCAACGAAATATTGAATGTATGTAGTTGGATTTCTTTTGTTTTGTTTTTGAATTTTGTATGTAGTTGAGCTTCACTTTTCTTTTTCTATTTCTTACTTCAAATTTTCATTGAGGAAGCCATGAATCAATATATCAGGGATTATCAAGAGGGTAAATATAGGACAAAGATAATAGAAACACTCGATAATTTTCCGCAAGACATGAATGCTGGGGAACTTAAAATATTCCATAATAATATTAGAAGCATCGCTAAAAATTTCGATGAATTGATCATCGTTCTCAACTACTTGCCAGTTACATTCGACATTATAGTTCTATCAGAAACGTTTCAATTACATAATCCAGAAATATTCAACATAAGCGGATACAAAACTATATATAATGAAGGCAACCTAAATAGGAACGATGGTTTGCTAGTTTATCTGAGAGAAGATATAGAATTCACTTACAGAATAATAACTTTGGGTGAAATTGAATCCATTGAAATAGATATTTCTGGTGCGAATGCACTTACATCAACAACGGTTTATAGATCTCCCCACACATGTGTGAAGACCTTTAATGAAGATTTGTTCGCTTACTTGGAGAATATGAATCACGTTAAGACACATGTGTTGATAGGAGACGTAAACATTAATTTGCTGACGGATGACGACTTTGTTGATGAATATAGAAATGTTTTATCTACTTTTGGATTCATGTCCATAGTAAATGAATGCACAAGACCCGCAGGAAACAGTTGCATAGACCATATTTTTCTCAAGAAAGCTAACTTGGAAAACCACTTAGATAGCATAAAGGGTTATGTACTACAATATCTTATAACTGATCATTTTCCGGTCATACTTAATTTAGAATTAGCTAATAAAATATCAAAACGTAAGGATAAAGGAGGAAATATGAAAAACCATATCAACTATAAAAAACTAAGAGAAGATTTAGAGGATGAAATGTGGTCAGGAATGTATGAACAAAATAACGTCAACAGCTCATTTATCGAAACTCTTACAAAACATATAAAAAATAATACGCATTCTGTTAGACTCAAAAAAAAGGATATTATCCGTAAAAAATGGATTACTCCTTCTCTGCTCAAAGCAATCAATAGAAAAAACAACCTGTATCTAAAGTTGAAGAAAGATCCCCAGAATGAAATTTTGAAATCTGAATACACTAATTGTAGGCAGGAAGTTCAAATATTAGTGAACAACTCAAAAAAGAATTATCTTCAAAAAATATTAGACACTGGTCAATGTGAGTCGAAGGCAGTATGGAAATGCATGGACAGTTTATGCGGAAATGCACACCGAACAGAGACGGAAATAAAGCGGATAGAATATGAGGGAAATCAGTTTGAAAATAAACAGGAAATAGCAAATGTATTTAATGATTACTACAGTAGTATAGGTCGAATATATGCCGATAAAATCGAATGTTCGCAAGAATATAAGGATGTTGATGCGAGCCAATCTAATTCATTCTTCTTGGCCCCAGTAGACTCTTCAGAAGTACAGGAAATTATAGGGCATCTCAAATCCGGTAAGGCTGCAGGTCACGACTCAATAAAATCTGAAATTTTAAAAGAAGTTAAATTACAAATATCGATACCACTTGCTTATTTGATTAACCAATGTTTCGAAAAAGGATGCTTTCCAGATGAATTGAAACTAGGTATTATTAGACCACTTCACAAGAGCGGAGATCGCTCTCAAGTGACGAACTATAGACCTATCTCTCTTATTTCGAACTTGGCAAAAATTGTTGAGAAGGCTTTGAAAACACGTATAGTTAAATATATGAAAAAATATCACATTATCGATGAAAAACAATATGGATTTACTGAAGGTAGATCAACAGAGGATGCAATACGAGAGTTATCAGGACGATTGTACGAATGCTTAGATAAAAAAATTCCTTCACTCTGCATATTTGTGGATTTGTGTAAGGCGTTTGATACGGTTTGCCATATGCGTTTGCTGAAAAAGTTGAAAAAATTCGGATTCAGGGGACCCATTTATAACTTACTGAAAAGTTATTTATCTAAAAGAAAACAAGTCGTAGAAATTGGAGGATCCAGAAGTTCAGAACGTGTTATTACATATGGAGTGCCGCAGGGTACAGTGCTGGGACCTGTTTTGTTCCTTATTTATATAAACAGTCTGCTCAAGATAAAAGAAACTGAAGACGCAATTTGTTTTGCCGATGACGTGGTTGTTCAATATAAAGGAGATTCATGGGGAGAATTGAAGGAGAAAGCTGAAAGAAGTTTTTCAGGAATAAAAAAATGGTTCAAAAACAATAAACTCACCCTAAATCTTGATAAGACGAAATACATGACCTTCAGTTCCTACACTTCCAATTTGCCAACTTTAGGAGATCTTTCAATTGATAATGAGACATCAATAACGGAAACAAAAAATATTAAATATTTGGGAATCACAATTGATCAGCGATTGAAATGGGACGCACACATAAAGAATCTTGTGAACAAGATAAGAGGTTTGCTTTTCAAATTCAAATATGTCCGAAGTCATATGAACACTACAAAATACTTGACAATATTCTACAAGGCCTTGGTTGAGTCGCAAATAAGTTATGGTATAGTTGGATGGGGTGGTGCTTACCAAATTCACGTGAAACCTTTGGAGGTTATACAAAAATGGGTGTTGAAGATAATTCACCAGAAGAAGCGTAATTTCCCAAGCCAACAATTATTTGAGTTGGCAAATGTGCAGGACGTGAGACAAATATACGCCACAAAAATTTTTTTAAATATCGCTTCACGTAAAATATCAGTTAGTACTTTGCAACATAATTATGCAACCAGAGGAGAAAATACCTACCAACCACCAAGATGCCACAAGAGTATCGGGCAAAGAAGTCATATTTATTTCGCACCAAAACTTTTTAACTTGATTCCCGGACATCTGAAAAATATAAAAAATATAAAAACGTTCAAAAAGAGAATAAAGACTTGGTTAAATCACGAAAGGAGAGAAACGATCAATTACTTGATAAGTTAAAAAAAAAAGGAAAGAAAATTCGTAATTTCATATAGCTTCCCCATTACCAGGATTTTTGCACTGGATTTATCGTGGAATGGAAATAAATAAGTACCTATGAGTTCTACTTACTAGATTTTTGACATTGTACAGCCCGATTGTGTCATAAACTTGCCCGATTTGATTCATTCATCATTTTCTTCAAATATTTGTGTATTCATCGTTGTCCATATGTTAGTTTTTTTTTTGTCATTATAGATCATATCTTAGAATTATATATTGTTTTAAATATCACGTACAGATTATAATATTATTATATATCTCTGTGATGAATTTGTTTATTTACCGAAATAAATTTTATTATAATAGTTGCAACAAACTATCATTTAAGAAATTGTTCTTTAATATTTGATGCTATTAGGAAACAAACAATGTGGGATAATCAAAGTGGTAGATTCACAGGAAACGTAAATTAAGGTGGTATTATTGATGTGGATTTTCAAATGGCTGCATCTTAAGCTTTGTTCTTCCAAGTTGATAGCTACACAGGACATTTCAAGTGCCCCGTTGCTTATTTTTTAATAAATGAGGTTGATCCAAATTTACAGGCACAATTAATAAATGCTACCCTAAAGAGTTTATTTGTTATTGGTATAAATATCAGATCAATAACAACAGATGGGGCTACAGCAAATATCTAAACATACAATATATTAGGATGTTAATTAGATGTGGAAAATTTTTTGCCATATTTCCTCATCCAAGTAAACTTTCAATTAAAGTATATTGTATGTTGGACTTATGTCATATGTTGAAATTGGTGAGAAATGCACTTGTTGAAAAATATACACAGTCAACGTCAGGTAATACTAGTTGGAACTACATAAGGGTTTTGGATGCACTACAAGGAAAAGAACAGTTGAAGCTAGCTAATTTTCTATCATCACAACACATCAATTTTAAAAATAAAGTGATGAATGTCCGATTAGCTGCACAAACTTTAAGTAGTAGAGTTGCTGATGCAATAGAGTATTTGGATAATTGTGGTATCAGCGAGTTTCAGCAAAGTGCAGCAACTGTGGAGTTCATAAGAAAAGTGAACAGAATTTTTGACCTGCTAAATTGCAGGAATCCGTATGGAAAAGGATTCAAAGCACCAATGAGGCCAAATAGTGTAACATATTTCGAGGAAGTCTTTTCAGATGCTACTGATTATTTCAAATCATTGAAAATTGATGGAACTCCTGTTCTCAACCATGCTAGGAAAACATTTGCAATTTTTTTCATTATGACTATGAAAAGTTCTTTGGGACTAGCTGGTGATCTTTTCAAGTTAGAAGATAACGCATTGCAATATTTCTTAAGCTATAAATGTTCCCAAGATAATTTGGAAATATTTTTTTCGGCTGTCAGGTCACGTGGTGGATGAAATAATAATCCAAATACTCAGCAATTGGAATGGTCGTTGCGACAATTGCTGTTTAAAAGTATAACAGGAAGTGTTAATGCAAATTGTTTATTTTTTGAGGATCCAACAACTGCAGCTTTTGATTTCAGATCTGAAAATAGACAAAGAAGAGATGTGGCAGAATCGATAAGCGATTTGGAAACTATACTGACTTATATAAATTATTTACAGGACAAAAACTTATGCAACATGCAAAAAAATGTGTTGTATTGTATTTCAGGGTATATAGTACGGAACCTCATCAAAAATAATGTATAAAGATCCGAGCAAGCAGTTTTCAGATCACAATTACTCTGCACCTATTGAGCCTTTCACATTTTTCACAAGTTTTATTACTCGTGGCGGATTGGTATATGCCTCCGATATTTATTTTTACGTCAGAAATCCACCTTTTTAAGCTAGCACATCCAGTAGTGCAAGATTTTTTGATCTGGTTCGAAAGCTAATAGAGGTTTTTTTAAAATGTCGATTGCATCACCCCTCTAGATTAATTTATCTTGAGGACCATGTACGTGCTGCAACGATGAGGCAAAAATTGACCAAACTGATTCTATTTAAAACTTGTTAACTGGTTTTTTGAATGTCACTTTATTCGAATAAATACGAATTCTGTTTCATTTGTCAGTTACTTATTAATTTTTTCATTGTTCAAGTATATGGGAGTCACTAAGGCTTTAATATACATATTGAAATACAAATGAAAGATTTGGCAACGCTAGCTTTTCTATCTGCCTATTCATACATTATACTCCCTTGATAAATGAAATCTACAGCGTCCACTTATCCAGATACCTGGGGCCTTCATTCACTAGCTGCTCATTTACTGTAGATAGTTAATTAAAGTTACAATTGAGAAAGCAGTATGGCTGATTTTTCACATAATATTATATTGAGAATATAAAGTTTCGAGAATAAATAACTTGGGAACTATTACGTCGATTTTACTCTAAACAAATTTGACCGAATATTCCGGCTCCAAATCTGGACTGAAAATTAAAGTTTTTATAGCACTTTTCGTTCCGAAGTGAGAACGCTGAATGGACATAAATCTAATCATTTTCAGCTCGAAATGCAAAAAATATCATACATTTGGACAAAGCGATAGCACGCTTTTTCCTTGAACGAGAGCGCAAAAATGCATGAGTACTCTTTAATTTTTCCCTACGATTTCACGCAAATAAGTTGAAAATATTTATTGTCCCTTAAAATTACCATATATATATTTCAAAATATTTTTTCGGTCGTATTGGACCATTATAGAAGTAAATATTAAAGAAATAACTTCATTTTGAATTTTCTGCGAATAAATATATAAGATACAAAAGGATGGTTATACCTAGAGACTGCGGGTTGCCTAGATTTCGATTGACCTCACTTTACATGCATTAAGGGTCCCTTCCAGATAGTATAGAGTTCTTATTTGGATCACAGAGAACAGTTACCTCTCATTTTTGAACCAGATTTTACGAGTTAACTTCTAGTTATCTGTCAAAAAAGCTTTATAATGCCAGCCTTAAGACTAGCGTTATCTCAATCAGGTGGTTTGGGTATCAAGTATAGTTAAAAATGAATCTTGGTACATTTTAGATGAACATTTGAGTGACGATGAAAAAGCTGTCATAAATATCCTTGAAATTTCTCTTTGAAAAGAGATATTTAGAAATCAGCAGGATCATTTGAACTTGTAGAAATAAACGAAATCAAAAAACAGATGTCACTTATCCGGATACTCTGTTCGCCTATTAATGGGGCACATTGAAGGGAATTCACAAGGACCAACTAATAGGTTGGTATTTCGTAGGAAGCTATATGAATGTAAGTATAATTATCATTTTCAGAAATAGTGCAGTGTCACCAGTGAGTAGGTTCTATAGACTCCACTAAGGTAGGAATACAATCTCCCGGTAGGTTTTTCATCATAACTTATAATTGAAATAATAATATCAGTTCCACTCTCTGTCCTACTATTATGGAATTTGACAAAAATAATATCGACATTCATTCTTTTCAGTTCCTAATATAACATATAAAAGTCGTTAAGGGGTAATGAAGCATAATAATTTGTACACTTTATGTGACTTCAAAGATGAAGGAAAAAATTATCAGAGTTGTTTAATGTCCACACTGTAGTTGAAAGCCATTCACAACTCCCCCACCACCCCTAAAAGACGACGATGTTCAGCGTCCACCACGGCAACTTACTTGAGAAGACTGACCAATCATACATATAAGAAATGCTAAGCGCCTATCTGCATGTCTCATGCAAATCTGGTGTACGATGAATGTTCACAGTGAAAAAATTGTGTTATTTTTCCATAAATATACAATCGCTGACAAAAAAGAGTAAATTTCATTATATGTTTGCTTTCATTTTTTTTGCGCGCATGTTCTGTGCAATGGTTTTGTCCAAATGACTGTAGTTTTCGATGATTGAGCCGAAAATGTTCTCAAACGACTAGGTTGGACTCACTGATGACGAATCCGGTGTCAAAATTGATTCTGTCCGGCCGGCCGTGCGTAGACACGATAACGGTCGTACGGAGAATCCTATCGAAATGAAACTTTCAAGGTAGGTTGCATTTCAAAGTGCGACGGTTAAGTTGATGGTCGAAATCGGCCAAACGGTTTCGGAGTTAGAGCATTTGAAGTTTTGACTTTATTTTGGCGATAATTCCAAAACAACTGTGATTCGTTATTAGAACGATTTGAAAAATATTTCAAATTTTTTCTTCCAAATACATATTCAGTATTCTGTGATCTTCTTTTCATATTATACTCATTAAATTCTGTATGAACCTTCGAACTGTTATTTTTCGATAAAGTACTGGATTTCAATTCCATCTTATCTGTATTCTCGGAAATATTCGGGAAATAAAATTTTGAATGGGTATACTGTGGGTGAATTTTACCCATTTACGAATTCGGCCTTCGTAATTAAGTTCCAAACCTTCTCTTCAAATATTGAGCTTCTGAATTGTTTCTTTCGGAAGTTATTGTGTTTACGGTCCGGTGAAATTTCACAGTTCAATGACTCTTGAACTAATCGACCGATGGATTTCAAATTTTGAAGTTTTGTCACCCTTTACGATCGCCATATTTCAATATTTCTGAAATTGAATAAATCAGATCCGGGCTAGGAAAATTTCAGACTGTTCCTATTTTCGTGAATATTGGATCACCCAGTACGCGAACATTATGTTTTTTTTTCGTTTTCGTAACAAATACGTGAAAAGATGACGGTTTTAGCAACGAATTTGAATATGCGCGCAAAAGTTGCTATCTTCACGTCAGTGCTTTTTTCATTTTAATTTTTATTTTGAATATTTCGATAGATAACTTCTTTAATGAGGTACAATACTTTTTATCTCAATAAATGTTGAGTGGTTCGGCTATTTTCCACCTTTTTTACAAGCTTTAAAATGACCAACTCATTTATAAGTATTCCACCTTATATTTAGTAACAAACGTCATTGGATATCCTTCGGTTATCTTATCCTTCCACGTACAGTTGGAAAATTTTCGATGCTGAGCTGAACGATTGAAGGACGACCAAAACATATTTGTCGTGAAATACAAAAATCTGTCGCGCTCTTTGTTTTTTTCTAAAAGGGGTGGCTCTGCTAACTTAATATTGAGTTAGCAGGAACATTCTAAAATATGCATCGACTTCGATAAAAAATGTTATAAATAATTGTCGAGTATTTGTCGTAGACCATCTGACGTGAAAAAATCAGAAAAATTTTTTTTATAGCTTTTTTTTAGGTTTTAATACAATGTTCTGGTTTCTTAGGAAATTTGTCAAATTCGGCATAACTGCATTGGAAAATTGATATTTCAGGTATATTTTTCGTATCATTATTGACTGATATTGGGTGGTATATGTTAAATCTTTTATTTCCCAAACTGAACAGTTTTCGTTTCAATGCTGCATAATAGAAATATTCCATTCTCACGGATATATATCGACGTAACTTTGTGATACAAGGAAGTTAATTAGATGACCGTTTTTTCTACCGGAAATGAGCTGAACGATTGCACGACGACCAAAATATATTTGTCGTGAAAAAAAAAATTGTCGCGCTTTTAGATTTTTTCAAAAGGGGTGGCCGTGCTAAATTAATATTGAGTAATCAAAGCCATCCCTTAAAAAAAACAAAAAGCGCAGCAATTTTTTTTTCACTACAAATATGTTTTGGTCGTCCTCCAATCGCTCAGCTCATTTCCGGTGAAAAAATCGGTCATCTAATTAACTCTCTTGTATCACAAAGTTACGTCGATGTACATCCGTGAGAATGGAATATTTCCATTATTCAGCATTTAAACGAAAATTTTTCATTTCGGGAAAGAGAAAATTCAACATATACAACCCAATATCAATCAATAATGATACGAAAAATAAACCTGAAGTATCAATTCTCGAATGCTATGTTGCCGAATTCGACAAATTTCTTAAGAAACCAGAACATGTTATTTAAACTTAAAAAAAGCTATAAAGAAATCATGTTTTCTGTTTTTTTACTTAAGATGGTCTAAGACAAATACTCGAGAATTATTTATAACATTTTCGGTCAAATTCGATGCATATTTCAGAATGGCCCTACTAACTTAATATTAAGTTAGCAGAGCCACCCCTTAAAAAAAACTAAAAGCGCGACAATTTTTTTTCTTTCACGACAAATTCTCAACAAATATTCGACAATTGCTGAGATGGTTTTCAGTGACTTCCGTGCAAGTGGCTCTGCTAACTTCTAAGCATTAATTATCATAATTTTATGTATGATTTCTTGAGAAGGAACTGTCATATATGTGCTAGTGTCTGAATACTCTTAAATAAAATAAAATAGCCATACTTCTGAATTCAATTGGGGATAATGGCATTGATATGTACAACACATTTGACGATAACAAAAAAAGGGCATTAAAAGATGTTTTGGAAGCATTCGACAATTATTTTCTTCCTAAAAAGAATACTACTATGGAAACCTTCAAATTTAATATCATAGCCCAGGCAGCAGATCAAGGTATCGATTCTTTCCTTACGGATCTCAAAACTCAAGCTCCTCTTTGTGACTTTGTGTGTGCAAATGAAAAATGCAAACAGTCCTACAGCAATCGAATGATCCGTGACAAGCTCATTTAAGGAGTTAACGACAAAAATACACAACAAAAACTGATTAGAGAAAATAACATTCCAATCGATAAAACAATTGATTACTGCAAGTCTACTGAAGTTAGCAGAGAACACCTCAGATTACTTAATCATCCTGTTGAAGCAGAAATCAATTCTATAAACTCCCGAAGCGTATGTTCTAATTGTGGATACACACATGAATATAAGGAATGCCCAGCTTTTAATTAAACCTGTGCAAAATGTCAACAAAGGAATCATTTTGCCAGAATGTGCAAATACTCTCAGGAGACAATTCACCTGAGAGTGAACCAAAAGCAAGTTTTGAGGAAAAATGAAAAGTGACCGAAAACAGGTTGAAAATTGGAGACAGAAGGAATCAAGAGCTAAAGATGTTGCAAGTACAAGCAGAAATATATCTGAACTTAGACAAGAGGAGGAAGAAGATTTGGAAAAGCTGGGAAAAACTGAAGCTAGCTGCTATCTAGTGGCGCCATTTGGAAGCCCGTAGTTCAGTGATCACTTCTCAGATGGCTGCACCTATGTCCAGATAATAAGGCTTTATCAATCAGCCTCCATTTCGTCAGGTTTTTTTTTTCGTTATGAATCACATTTCGTGGACTTCTGTTTACAGTGCTGCAGGATCACCATTTTCAGCTAAATTTGATTAGTTCTTGGATAAATCACTTGAAGGTAAGTTGTTTTCTTCATTAATGGCTGCAGATTAGTTAAATTAATGTTTACCTGTACATAATGTTGGGGTATACATTTACCCCGGTTTGTTTTCAGTCACGGGGTAAATGTGTATTTTATCCTGGGGCAAATGTGTACTACAGTACACATTTACCCCAAGCAAAATTTACATAGAATACACATTCACCCACTCCTTATTAGACTTTTACAATCTTAATAGGGCTTATATTTTTGTTTCCAAATGTTTGATTGACCTCCATACAATAAATTAATTGATTCTGTTTATTTTCACGAAGAAGATGCCTCGAAAAAATGTTGCAAAGTACATTCCTAAGAAGTACAGCACTGAGTTACTGGACCAAGTACTTGAAGACATTCGTCGAGGTACTATGACTGCCCACAGAGCACACCAGCTTTATGGCATTCCGAGGATGACGTTGTATTCAAGGCTTAACGGTACTAGAGGTAAGGAAAAAGGTTGTGTTCGAGGTAGAACGACTGCGATTCCAGCAGCTGAAGAAGAAAAACTCGCTTCGGCCTTGAAGACAATGGAAAAATGGGGTTTCGGTTTGTCAAGAAAGGAAGTGTTGGAAGTAGTAAAGTTGTATGTTGAGTCGAACAAAATGAAAACCCCTTTTACTGACAACCGCCCAGGCGAAGACTGGTTCCTTAATTTCAAAGCTCGTCATAGGTTATCAATAAAAAAACCTGAACCCCTGGAATATGTAAGGAAAAAGATGACCGATCCGTTTGTAGTGGGAGAATATTTTGACTTGTTGGAAGGACTTTTGACCCAATATAAACTGCATGACAAGCCCCATTTGATATGGAATTTAGATGAGTCATCATTTTGCTCTGACCCTTCACGCACCAAAGTTGTTGGTGCCAAGAACACTCCCTCATCCCGTATTACTAGTGGAGGGGGGAAAGATAATACGACAGTACTGGCAGCATGTAACGCAGATGGCTCAAAAGTTCCTTCCCTCATAATATTCAAAGCTAAAAATGTCTGGGATGAATGGTTAGCTCCTGTAGGATCAGGGTATCCAAGGACCTCATACACAGCAAGTGACAATGGCTGAATAACGACTGAAATATTCAAAAATTATTTTAAGAAACATTTGATACCTGCACTAGGGTCAGAGAGACCAGTGTTGGTAATTTACTTCCTTCCTTTACACTATACATTTTCTGCAGCCATTAGACAAGGCAGTATTTCGTTCGTTCAAAGTTAAATGGGACGAAAAACTCGTCACTTGGCAAAGAAAAAATTTAGGACGGAAAGTAAGCAAAAAAGAGTTTTCAATCATGTTGGGACAGACATGGTTACAGTTGTCAGACGATATAATTAAAAGTGGATTTGAGGGATGTGGCATCAGCCTTTTCAACCGGGATGTAGTTAGAGATGGGCAACTCGAGCTATCAAACTCGATTAACTCGAGTTACGCTATGGACGAGTCAGCTCGAGTTGCTTTTGAATGAACTCGAGTCAACTCGAAAGCAATTCGGATCCAGAGTTCAGCACCCGACTTGATGCGTGAAAATAACGAATAACGATTTCGTGAATCGTCGGTGCGCGTCGTCGATGTCGATCGATGCAGCGCTCGAATTGGTTGGCGGATCGGCATACGCAGTCGGCAGTAGTTGGATCTACTCGATTCAGAATTTCATTTCAGTTCAGTCTGGTTCGATCTCAACAGGGTGTTGGTTTATTGCGGATTAATTCGAAATAAACGAAAATATATTTGCGAGTGATTTAAGACTAAAGTTCGATTTATCGAACTTTGTCATTTAATTATTGACAATGGCCCCTAGAAAAAGTGTAGCGTGGGATTTTTTCCAGAAATCCGACGATGGCTGCAAAGTAATTTGTAAAATTTGCTCAACCTCTTATAAATTCATTGGAAACACAACTACTTCGATCAAAAGCATATTGTTCAATACAGTGAATCCCTGGGACAAAATGAGTTCAGGGAGAGGCGTGTATTTCAATGTCATTCCGTAGGAGTAGAAAATCAAGTTGATCCATCAACACCATCCGAAATGCCTAATCCAACAGAAATGAACGAATCAGCTCCGAAGCGAACAAGGCAATTACGTCTTAATGTCCCAAGCAAAATTAGCCAAAAAGCAATTGACGAAGCTCTGATGGACATTGTAGTTACTGATATGCAACCCCTACAAATAGTTGAAAACTCGGGTTTTAGGCAGTACACGAGAAAATTAAATCCAGATTATGAATTACCATCACGAAAGAAATTAGCTCAAATGCTGGATGATGGATATGAAAGATGTATTGCGGAGTTAAAAGAAAAACTAGAAAATGTATCGGACATAGCGTTGACCACTGATATTTGGAGTTCTGATAGTCAAATGAGCTTCATCAGTATAACCGCGCATTTTATATCGAATGCCGATTTACATTCCTTAGTCCTAACAACAATGGAGCTTCGTGAACATCACACTGCTTGGAATATTTCTAACGTTTTAAGAACGGCTCTAATAGAATGGCAAATATTCGATAAAGTGGAAACAATCGTAACTGACAACGCCTCATCTATGAAAAAGGCGGTAAATGACTACTTATTAAAAGAAAATCATTTTTGTATTGCTCACACCTTGAACCTGGCAGTGAAAGACTGTATAGGTAAGGGAACTGAAAATTCCCAAACTAATCATTTGAAAAATAGTGAAGTATTAAATGTGTTTGCAAAATGTCGTGCAATAGTTTCACACTTTAAACAGAGCGTTAAGTCCTCGAATACTCTACGTGATATGCAGTGTCAAATGAACTTAGAAGTTATAAAACTCAAGCAAGACGTACAAACGAGACGGAACTCAACATTTTATATGTTTGAAAGATTACTAAGGGTTAAGATTCCTTTGTCTGCAACGTTACCTTTACTGGACTCACCTCCACCAAATTTAAATTCGAGTGAATGGTTGATCTTGGAGGACTGCGTAAGTGTCCTACAACCAGTGGAGAAAATAACGTCAATGCTATCGGGTGAATTATACCCAACTTTATCCTCCATAATTCCTCTGATAAGAGGTCTAGAGAATTGTGTGAAAAACAAGTCTCCAATCTCTCAAGAAGGTAAGCATTTACAAAAATCGTTGCTTGAAGTGATTTAAAAGAGATTGAGTATTTACGAATGCAACAAAATGGCAGCAAAAGCTACTCTTCTCGACCCTCGTTATAAAAAAAAAGCCTTTGGGATGGAAAGTAATGCTGAAAATGCTACCAAATATATTTTAGAAGAACTAGCAGAATACCAGGTTCAACATCAACCTGTGGGGTCGCCTGATCTGACCGCTCCATCAGTATCTCAAAGTTCAATTGGTAATGATGATGAACTATTTGATAAAAAGGTGAGTGAATGTAACACCCGCAACACTCCGATTTCTTCAGCGTCGGTTATATTGAAGCAATATTTAGATCTTCCGTACTTAGATAGGAAGCAAGATCCACTGCAATTCTGGGAACAGCGAAAAACTATATTTCCAGCACTATATAAACTGTCGTGCAAATATTTGTGTATACCCGCTACTTCTGTCCCATCAGAAAGGCTCTTCTCAAAGGCTGGATTTCTGACAAATCAAAAAAGAAACAGGCTTTTACCAAAGAAAGTAGACCGAATACTATTCCTTAATTCTTATTCTATTGAAAATAAAAGAAACTGTTAGAATCAGTTCAATTAGAACTGTTAGAGTTAGTTATGTTTTATGTTAGTTTTTTCGTTTCTGTATAAAAATATATATGTCTTATTATTTGGACACCGCTAGAGGTATCGATTAAAAATTTGTTATTTATTGTTTATCTCAAGATTATATGAATCTGTTACGTTTATTTATCATTATGTTATTTTGTTCCAAGTTCCAAGACAGGGACAGCTTTTCGTTATAAATATTATGTGACAATCATTTTTGAGAAGTCTGATTTTTTTAAACTTTTTTCACAATAAATCTGATGTTTATCAAAGTTGTGCACTAACATTTGAACCCTTAATCTTCAATTAAATTATTCCTATTATAAAAGTGAAATATTATCCAATACATGATATGTGAGTCAGCTGTTAGCTGTTAGCGAGACTCATAAAAGTTCCAACTTCCGACTTTTCGAGTCCCGATTCTACAATTCGTTCCATTTTCTATTCCTACTCACTCCGAGTAGATCGACATCGAGGTATCGAGCTTCGACCTCGAGCTCGAGCCGACAAACGAATCAGTGTCGACTCGACACTGTCGAGTCGAAGGGACCCAACTCGAATCGATGGCACATACGAAGGCGAACCTACCGAGTCGAGTCAGCTCGAGTTGCAACTCGAGTTGGCCATCATTTCAACTCGAGTTGATCGAGTTGAGAAATAGACGACTCGTCTCATCACTAGATGTAGTTCCAAGAAACAAATTTGACCCTCACGCACTGGAAAGATGGGACCGCCATCAACAAAGCTTACGAGAAAACATTTCAGATCTCCCCACACCTTCCACTCCGACTCAACCTGTGTTACAGTCAGGACCTACCATCCTACATACTTCAGTGGAAAATTCATCGTTAGCTTCTATGAGTTTTGAAGATCTTCTTCTCGATTGTGTGAAACAGACGCCAAAAGAAACCTCTACCAAAAAGAAAAAAAAGGTAGCAAACGGGGCTGAAGTGGTCACAACTGAAAAAACATTGAAAAGAATCCGAAAAGAAGCTGAGGCTGCTAGAGAAGCAGAGGAGAAGAAGAAGGAAAAGAAAAAGAGGCAAACAGCAGAGAAAAATAAAATAAAAAACAGAAAAAGAAAGCCCCATTTCCTGAGACCTCGGATGATGAAATGAGTAGAATTAGTGACATCAGTCTTCGGAGCGAAAACTACCTGCCTAGTGATCCCGAAGAATGGTTCGCTGCCCTACCTGATGATATCAATGAAGATAACGACAAGGAAGTTGAAATAGGAAACTGGGTTTTGGTGCGCTTTGCTACCTAAAAAACAATCAAACACCACATTGGTAAGATTACTCAATTCGAAGGGCTAACTCCCATTGTGCAATTTGTGAAAAAAAACGGAGAAAACACTTTCGTTTACCCTCACTCTGAAGATATTAGCGAAATCGATGGCAATGCTATTGTCACCAAGTTTCCAGAGCCATCTGTGGGAAGAAGAGGTGTTTTGATATTCCCAGTTAAATTTTCCTCCTACAACATGGGTTAGCAGTGCTGGAGGTCTCACTCAAATTTTCTATTCTCATTTTGGCCAGGACTTGCCACTATAATTCCTTTTTTTTACCTTCCAATATACAAATTTTGACATGTTCTTTTCAATTTTGCTATTAAAGACGTTTTTCACCTTTTAATCCTATGCTTTGTACTTTGTTTTCACCTTTGTAAACAATCATTTCCATTATATGTTTCAGTTTAAAAAGGAATGCTTTTATAAAAGTATGCAAGGAAATAACTCACCTCTTTCCTAATGAAGTTGCTGAAACATATTATATACCTTACGTTTCATCGAAACATGGATTAAGGAAACAAGCAGCAAGGGAAAAGTTGTGGTCTCGTTACCTAAATAAAGGCACTTCTAAGAATGACAATTGATGCAAAGAAAATTGAATCTGAAGTTGAAGGGGAGACCGAAGATTCAGATGAAGTAAATAATGATTTGTTATTCCTGGGGAGTGCAGTGGAACCATTTGTTAGGGTTCTGGAAACATGGGAAAGAACTTTCATTTATAGACAAAATCTTTTCAAAGAGCCAAGTTTCGAAATAGATAAAATCTTTGATAAGTTTCCATGTTTAAAAATGCCTTACGCCTTAGAATTGGTGTGTTAATTCCAAACCTATTTTTGTTTTTCACCAAGTAAATTTATAAATACTGCTTATTATCCTTCTTATTTTTCAGTAATTTATCGTTAAGGTAATATAGCTGAATTAAAATGTTTAATGAATTTCAGTTTGAAGCCGACTTCAATCGAAATGACACTGAGAAAATTGATATTGTCTATTCAGAGGGCCCAAAAATCTGTAAGGCAATTATCAAGGAAATAAAAGAACGTTAGGTTTCACCATTCAAAGAAGATATTGAAGATAAAAGTAAAAAAGGACTTTTTCTATTACCATATATGTTTTCACCAGTAACCATCAAAAAAGGAAAGTCTTCCTCTGGAATATATCGACCTACTCGAAAGGAATTACAAGAAAGCTTTTTTGTACAAGCTGAGGTGAGTACAAAATGTAATGTGGTAATACAATATACAGTTTAATTTGTTTCCTAGAATTTTGAAGAAATAGAAGATCTCGTCTCAAAAAGGTCAAAGTTACTGGATCCTTTAGAAATACCAATTCAACCATTTATGGCAGAGGTTGGACATCATTTCTACATATACTTCTATGGTATGAAATATAAGCTTGAGTCTAGTTTAAGAAGTTTAGAGCTTCTATATAAATTGTATCATTCTCTTAACTTCGAATACCCACCTGAATCAAAGCATGTATGGCAAGTTATTCAAAAGGCTATTTTCAAGATGCCTATAAGTGGAAAAAGCAGTATTGTTGTTACATTCCTAAATGATATTAAAATTCATATAATATAAGTTCCAATATAAGACTGAATGATGAAATTTTGGTTGAAATTTAGGCATCTGAATTTTTTTGTTGCATCTAAATTTTTTTGTGTGGCACAGTGGTACACACTGAATCATTGATGTTACCGATCTTAGTTTCATCTGAAGACAGTAGATTCTATAGTTGTATTGACTTTATTTCGTAAAGTGATTTGCACATATAACTTCTATGTTTTTCATATTTATATAAGATATTTGTCTCAAAGTTGTTTGGAAAAATGCCTATATGTTGTAATTGTCAGTTAGACTACAAAAATTTCAAAGGTTTGAGATGAATCATCTCATAATAATCCATAAATGTAAAGATGCATTTCAATGTGGTGAACCGAACTGCAATAGAACCTATCCAACCATACATTCTTACTTTGCGCCCATTTCATATTTGCCTAGGTGTGAAACAGTTTCTTCATTAAATGTATCACCTTTGAACGATACCAATGATTCATATTCTCAAAGATTTACCCACAGTCCAAAGATAGAGGAAACAAAAATTTCTAGACCAGATTTTTTTAAAAATTTTTGCGCGCATTTGGATGTAAATATACCGTTATTTTCAGCGAAATTTTATGCAGATAAAACCTTATGTAGAAAAGATGTTCAGAATATTATGATCAGCCTATCAGAACTCCTGAATGAACCATTGAATATTTTACAATCTGATCTAATTGAGGAAGGCCATTCATTTTCAGATCCAAAAGAAATAAATAAGTTCTTCCAAAAAATTAAGGAGCTTTTCAGTAATTTTTCTCAGTATAAAAGTTAGAAGCAGTTTAAGGAAACTGGGAATTTTATTGAACCTATCGAATATGTTGTGGGAGAGAAACCTGATAAATTTGCAAATAACAAAATTATGTATCAGACTTATAGGTCAGCATTTATTCCTTTTGAGGCAGTTCTAAAGTGTTTTCTTGAATTGCCCGAAGTTCTTCCAAACATATTATCCTATATGGAAAGTTGCAGAAAGCAAAAAAATCTGTGTAATCTTATTCAAACTGACTATTGGAAAAGTAAGATGAGAACATTTGGAAAGAATTCCATTGTTATTCCTTATAATCTTTACTTCGATGAATACGAAATTGGGAACCCTTTGGGGTCTCATAGCGGAATTCACAAATTAGGTGCACTATATCTATCTATACTAGTAATACCACCCCAGTTCCAATCTAAGCTGGATAACATTTTCCTGGTGAATTTATTCCATTCTTCTGGTTTGAAGGATTTTGGAAGCAAAAAATGTTCAGTTAAGTAATTGAGGACTGCAACAGTTTGTCAAAAAATGGATTAAATATATGCAATGGTCATCAGGGTATCTGTTAAAAGTATATTTTTGTCTTGCACTTATGCAAGGCGACAACTTAGGCTTGCAAACCTTGTTAGGGATGAATCATTTAGAGCAAAATGTTTCTGTAGGTTCTATAAGACATCAAGAAATGGAACTTTATTTCAGCTTTATCAATTGGACGAATCACTTCGGAACCCATCTAATTACAACAATGACCTGTCTCTCGCAAATTTGTCAGAAACTGGTATAAAAGAGAAATGTGTATGGAAGGATGTGATGCATTTTCATTGCATAACAAATTTTGTTGTAGATATTGCACATGATTTTTTAGAAGGGGTGGCCATGTTTGATTTAGCTGAAATATTTTATAGATTTGTCTTTGTGGACAAACTGTTATCGCTTGACTATTTGAAGTCTTGCTTGAAGTACTTTTATTATGGACATCACAATATTAACGAGCCTACAATGATATCATATGAAAATTTGAAAGCGAAAAAAATCAGAATGTCTTGTTCGGAAATGAAAACTTTTGTTCTAACTGAAGTTATGAGTTATGTTTGGAAATACTATTCCGGAGAAAAATGAATTGTTGGAAATATATTTACTTCTTCGAGAGATTTTGAATATTGTTTTATCTGATTATGTTACTGTCCAAAAGTGCACTGTACTAAAGAAAATGATAGCTGAGCATCTTTATATATGAAACATTTTGATCTACAACTTAAACCTTAACATCATATTTTGATTCATTATCCATTTATTTTGGAAAAAATTGGTCCAGTAGTTAACTTATCATCTCTCAAATATGAAAGTAAACATAGAGAATTCAAACATTTTGCTAATGTGATCTCATCTAGAGTCAACATTACAAAATCTCTCGCTATTAAGCATCAGCTGAAATTAAATTCAAGATTTATGTCTAGGAAAGCATTTGAAAATCCAATTTCTTTCAATGGTGTCTCCCAATTATATTGATGCAGCGTCCATAATTGATGAATTCGAAAAAATATCACTTCAGGCGTAAATCATGCGAATTTTCAAAATTGCTCCAAATTGGATAACATATCGGTAGGAAATTATATAATACGTATCACAGCGGAGATATTATTTTGTTGGAAAAAATTGGTATTCCTCTTTTTTGGCAAAATCGTTTTCATTCTCATAAACAGAAATGGGAAAATTTGTTTCATTCATCATGACATGAAAACTACCTCATTTAATAGGCATTTTTTTTTCTTATGAAGTTCTGTTCACTACAAAAACAAAGTGCATCCTTTTAGAAGAAGTTATATTCACTTCACATATATTGAAAACAGTTAATGGAGAAAACTTGCTGACCAAACTATGAATATTTAATATTGCAGCCATTAATTTCATTTCTGAATCCAAGGGACGGCTGAGAATTGAAGACATACTTATGAGATACTTTATGAATAAACTTTGATATTAAGAATATTTTAGGACATACCATTATTTTGTTTTTGTCGTCTCATGGCTGTTGTTTGAAGATGTTTTTTGTTGATTTATATAAGATATTTATGTCTGTACTGTGATAATTGATTATTATTTTTGACTTCAAGCTGATATAGTTCATTACTTCATTGTAGAACATAATTTATTTTTGATCTCAGGGAATTAAAAGACAATTTTTTCTGTTGTAATACATTTTCATTTTGTTATCTCGTGGTTTTTTCCCTTCATAAATCGTTAATTAAACATGGTTTATATGAAAGCACTGATGACCTATGCAATTGTTAACTGAAAATAATTATACTTTTTTGGAATTAATCTTATGCATGCATTTATATGAGAATATTCAACTTTCATTTGATATGGTGTGCACCAATTCTTTATATACAGGAAACCATTTTTATTGGATCCAACTTAGCTGCGATGTCCAAACAAAAACTCTGTAGAAGTTGTTTTTGTCACTACTTTGGCTGCAGCAAATCTGGTTTCAATGGAAAAGGTATTTGTATACTATAATATATTAGAATTGATGCGCACCATAAATAAACAGTACATTTGCCACATTGGAAAATTTTTCTGCCGTAAGTTAACAGATCATCTATGGTAGCTAAACTATTCATTTGTCGCAAGTAAACAGTTTATCTTTTATTAGCTACCAGTCTTTCTGCCTTGATGAAATATTTTTCTAGCTCAAGTAGAAACATCATCTATCGTAGAAGAACCATTTATTCGCCACAGATAAAAAGTTTATATGCCTTAAGAATAAAGTTCATCTGGCATATTTGAACAGTTCATTTCCTCAAATAAATTATTTATCTATCGTGAGTGTACACTTCACCTGTGGTAGGTAAAAAGTTTATCCGTTTTGAGTGAAAAGTTACTTGACTTAACTATTCTCCTGTGTATGCCATGAGAACTTTTATATTTAGACCAAATTGTCAAGTGGTCTACTGTAACTGATTCATTTCGAGCAAAAAAAAAAATTGTCCCAAATGAAAAGTTCCAAATTCGCTCGATTATATACCTCAAGTACTATGTGTCCTTATGATATATATAAGTAAATTTTTTACATGGAGTGATTAAAATTTCATCTGGCAGAAGCAAACATTTTTCTCAGTGTAGGATATTTTTACAATGAACTTGTTATTGTTTATTTTTGAGGTGGGCTTCCTCACAGCTTGCATTTTAGAGTTAATACCATGTTAATACCTGATAAAACAGGTAAATTATGGTAACTTAAAGTTACCAACTTGTACTAGTAATATTTTTCCTCATAATAAACACCCAAAACCTAATAAATCACCCAGTCAATGTAAATGTATTTGTTATAATTAATTTCAATTATTTCAGGTCTTCGAGACCATCATATGGGGATAATGCTATCAATTATATGCAACTAAAACGGAAAGGAAACATTTTTACAGTTTCATATCATTTGACAACTTCAAAACGGAAAGTAAACGATTAAAATTGATAATAAGAATGATAAGACTAAAACAAACATAAACTCAGTAAATCAGTTATTCCATAGCCCCAATATTTTAATATATTTATATTTCACATCAGACGAACGTCACCTATTGGTGACGTCATCCAGTCGTCCACTGAAAAGCGCCTCTTGTGACGTAATAGGATAGCTACGATCTAATAGCTTCGGGCTACGAGAAAGAGATGAAGATGGTCGCCAAATTAGTGTACAATTTATATATGTATGAAGTTGAAACTATTGAAATTTGGTTGATAGTGTAAAATAAATTCCATAATCAGTATACCTATTTTAATACTAAAGTCCATTCTATTGAAGTATAAACCATTTGGACCTTCTGAGCCTCATAATTGGAGAAAATCAATTGATCAATCAATTGTGAAGTTACGAAGACGCCGAAGGGATAAACCAGAGTGAGTCCTTTCCAGAACTTTCCTTTCCTTTATCAGTGTCGCTGAAGTAACCTTACATTTGAATAATTTGGTGAGATTCTTGAGATTTGAACATGTAGTTTGTATTTTCAATTCAAATTGGTCAGTTTTTCGAGTTTGTTCTACACTGAAATAGAAATAATGACTGAGGTCGAACAAATTAAATTGCTGAAGAGAAAAGGTGGTACGGTTAAGCACAAATTAACTAGTTTTATTAATTACCTGAATCCGATAAAGCTTAAATTTGAGCAGAATTCAGTTACTTCATCTGACAAGGTTTTGAATGAACTGAAAGTCAGAATTAATAATTGCGAGTCATTGTTGGAACAATTTGTATGTTTGCAGGTGGATATTGAGGCTTTGTGTGATGAAAATGATTTAGATGATCAATATAGAGAGCGCGATGATTTGATTGTACTTGAAATATTTAGCAGATGCAAAATATACTACCAAATTAGATAAATTCACAATTCGAGAGTGGGAAAGACATAAGCTTGCTTAAAAGACAGACCCAACTTCGAATGATCTGAAAGAATTTCTGAAGGATAGAGCTGATTTCTTAGCATTATTAGACTCAAAACAGAATACTCAAACTAAAAAAGTCTGTTAGAATTTCGTTATTTGGCCACGATATGAATACTTCATGTTCTATATGCAATGAAGCTCATGGCATTTTGAATTGCAGGCAATTTTTGAAGTTAGGTGCAGAACTTTTTTGGAATTTATTGAAAGATGATAGGCACATGCAGAGAATATTGTGGCGGACTTCAAGCTCACATCCAGTGTCAGTATTTGAATTAAAAACTGTTACCTATGGCACTGCTAGTGCACCATTTTTGGCAATTAGATGTATTCGACAATTAGCAGCGGAGTATGCAGATGAATTCCCTATTGCAAGTAAAATTATTTCTCAAGACTTTTTGTCGATGATGTGCTGACTGGATTCGGGAATCAGAATGAAGCCTTCGATATTTGCAGAGATATCTTTCATATTTTAAATTAAGCGGCATTTTGCTTGAGGAAGTGGAATTCGAACAATCTTGAATTCTTGCAAAGATTCAGTAATGTATTCAAAACTGAAAATCCTTTCAATATTTTGAAATAGGGGAATGATGAAAAGCTCAAAATTTTAGATTTGCAATACCTGAGTCAAATGGATCATTTATCGTACCTGGTTGATATAGGTGAGTCAGAGGAAGTGATCACTCAAAGAATAATTTTATCCCAGATATCAGAATTATATGATCCACTTGGTTTGGTAATTCTTTGCATTATATTAGAGTAAATCTTAATTAAAAAACTGTGGCTTCTAAAAACTGCTTGTATGAACCAATACCTCATGATTTGGAAAATTATTGGGTCGAATTGAAAAAGGATCTAATCACTCTGGATAGTCTAAAAATGAAAAGACATGCGATTACGAAAGGTTGTAAAAAGGTACAATTGCATGGTTTCTCAGATGCAATTGTACCTTTTTACGCATTTTCAGGTGTTATTTATCTTAAAAGTGAAGATAATAACGGAAATGTTCATGAATCATTATTGTGTTCCAAAACAAAGGTAGCAGCAGTGAAGGTTATAACAATTCCTCGTCTGAAACTTTATGGTGCACTTCTATTAGCACGGTTGACTAAAGAGGTATTACAAGCAATTCCGCATAAATTCGATATTTACCTTTGGTCAGATTCTCAAATTGTATTGTATTGGCTACATAAGGAACCGTGTTCGTTGCAAGTTTTTGTAGCACATGGAGTTTCAGAAATACAGGGTCTTACTGATATAACTCGATAGTGTTGTATAAACACAAAGGAAAATCCTGCAGATATTGCGTCAAGGGGAGTTTTCCTAGAGATCTTTTGAATTGTTTCATGTGGTGAAATGGTCCTCCTTTTCTTTATGGCGAAGTCAGTTGGCCTATTAATTTTAAATTAAGTAAGTCATTCGAGTTACCAGAGATAAAACCGAAAAGTTCATGTCTCATGGCTAAGATTGACTTCGAAATATTTCAAAGATATTCATGTTTAAATAAATTGTTAAGAGTATGGGCTTATTGCCATCGATTTATCAATAATTCAAGTAACAAGGTGAAACATGTTGGTCCACTTAAGGCTGATGAATTGAATAAAAGCTTAGTAAGATTGGCACAGCATGAAAGTTTCAAGGATGAAATCAATATATTGACTAGAGACAAAGATTTAAAGTCGAATAATCGATTATTAAGTTTAAGTCCATTTTTGGACACAGATGGTTTACTTGGAGTGGGAGGCCGATTAAAGCATTCCTTTGTAAAATTGGATATGAAACACCCATTATTACTCGATGGTAGACATTCTTTGAGTCACTTAATATTTCAGAGCGAACATCTGCGACTTTTTCATGTAGCGCCTCAATTGCTCCTCGCAACTGTTCGACAGAGGTTTTGGGTGACCTCAGGTATGCAGGTGGAGAAAAAAACTGTTAGATCGTGTTTAAGATGTTTTCGGTATGAATCTCGACCTGCTCTTACTATTTTGGCAAACTTGCCAATGGCAAGGGTAGAGGCTGTAAGACTTATAAGGCTTACTTGTGCTTATTTATCTGCTTTGCAACCAAGGCAGTACGATTAGAATTAGTTACTGGTTTAGATACAGATTCATTTATAGCGACTTTGAGGAGATTTTCTGCTAGAAAAGGTAAGCCGGCTCACCTTTATTCTGACAATGGCTCTAATTTTGTAGGAGCTCAAAAAAAATTAAAATCATTGTTCAAGTTTGTGTTGGAGTCTCAGGAATCTGTTGAAAATTATTGTAGTACAAGGAAAATTAGTTGGCATTTTATTCCACCAAATTCTAGACAACTCTACCCCATGTCCCCTGACCCATGTGACCTTGTTCCTTTGACACCTTCTCACTTTTTGGTTGGTAAACCTTTAATGAATTTACCAGAAGAAAGGTTTCCAGATGATATTAAGATAAATAGACTATCACGCTTCCAACTTGTTCAGCTTCTGCATCAAGCATTTTGGCGCCAATGGTCGAAATTATATTTGGCACATCTCGTACATCATCTCTTTATTCATTTTCGGATAATGTACAGTAGACGCAAAACGTTTAAGATTTTGGGAATATAAGAATTTTATGATTATTTCTGTTGAATATTTGAAGGTCTATAAAACTTCGTGATACTTCTAACGATAAATTTTTAGAAAATCGTTTATTATTTTAAGAGGCGATTAGATTATTGTTTTCGTTATCATGTTCAATGTTCCAGTCTGATTTCTCATTACTCATGATTTTCAGCACCAACAGAAAAAATAAAAGCAAACCAAAGCATGAAATTGGGAAATTCTTGTTACAAATAATACAAAATTCCTGTGGATCTTCATAGACTCTTTTCTATTCTCATGCGGAATATTTAGGTCAAAAATTGACACAAATTAACTTTGCCATCAGAATTTCTAAGAAGTATTTGAGTGAAAAATCATTGGAAATGTTGTATCATGCGCATCATTTTGTATCTAGGCTCAGATATGGTATAATTTTCTGGAGTTCTTATCAAAATTTGAAAGATCTGTTTCTGCTACAAAAGAGGATTCTTCGAACAATTTATAATCTGAGGTTTAGGGAGACGTGCAGGAATGTATTCAAACAGATCAATAGTCTCAGTGTATGGTTATATTCACGAATGTGCTGTATTTCTTCATAGGAACATGATTATGAAAAAAATTAGAAGAGCACTGCCGTGAAGGCAGCAGCTTCTGCGCGCATGTTCAATGTAGATGACCTCTTCGGCAACGAATTTGAACACGCGCGCAAAAGCTGCTGCCTTCACGGCAGTGCTTTTTTTATATTTTTTTCGATAAATTAATGGATTTCAATTCGACCCAATCTGTATTTTTGGAAAAATAAAATTCTACGGAATCATAAGGCAGATTTTACCCATTCACGAATTCGGCCTTCGTAATTATGGTACAAACCTTCTCTACAAATATCGAGTTTCTAAGTTGTTTTCTTCATTTAGTTATTGTATTGAAGGTCCGGCCGTTTGGGCCGACCCGATGATTCCGCAGATATATTGAATTAATGAGAAATTTCTCACAAGGACATCGCCAAATTCTCACCGAGCGCTGGTGCGAACATACAAAAAGAGTAGGAGCAGGTGTCAATCGCTTAACAATAGTATTTCGACAAATTGGAGAAGACTTTAGGAGGAATACAACCCCATGCAATTACCAATTACGAGACAAATATGACAGACGATCCAGGTAATTGTAAAAAGATCAAAGCATGCTCATCGAGTTCTGGATAGCTTTAAGACCACTCAGACTTATTTTTGCTGATACCGCTTCTGGATTGCTGTTGCCACCGTATGTGGTTTATTAAGATGAAAAATTAAACACGACTTGGCCCTGAATGGGCCTGCAGGACGAAGGTACAACAGATCAAAGACTTCTTGGTTTAACGAAGCCATTTTTGAGGATTAGTTCAAGACTATTGTGCTGTCATATTTCAAAAAATTCGATAAGAATGAGCCAAAAGCTTTAATTGGTGACAACCTGGCAAGTCACATCTCCCAAACCGTCATAGAGTTGTGCCAGGATAACAAGATAAGGTTCACTCTGTTACTGCCCAATAGCACTCATATGTGCCAGCCATTAGATGTGGCATATTTTCACCAGTTAAAAAGCACACGGAGAGAGGTACTCCTCGAATGGAAACTAAAACATCGAGGTGTAGTTCCTAAGGACGTATTTCCTAGGCTTTTGAAAAAATGCTTGGATGGGATGAAAACACCTCGAGGAATTTGGTATCCGGTTTTTCTTCCACAGGCATATACCTCCTCGACCAGACCAAACTACTGAATAAGTTTCCCAACGTACCTCTGGAGCCTCAACACAATGATGTAGTTACCATCGACAATGCCTTCGAAATTTGTTTGAATAATCTTTATACCAAAGAGTGCATTAAGAGTCCAACTGAGCGTAGGAGAGTCCGAGTGGAACCTAGCAGAAGCGTCGAACAACCGGAAGGGCCTTCTGCCCTTCTCAGTGGTGAGGTGAGTGACTCACCTCAATCTGAAGATGAAGGACTCCTCGATTTTCCCGCCATCTTGAAAAAAGAAGATCCTTCCAACAAAAAATGACCGAAGTGATTCAGAGGGATCAGTTTCCTTTCAGAAATCTTCGGATACTCCAGAAAATTTTGACGAAGATGTAGATTTCGTCAATCGATCAAATCTTCTAGTAGATGATTTTGTTGTAGCCGAATTCGAGTACAACGTATCTCATCAAAAGTGCAAGACAAAGCGGTTCATTGGCAAAATCAAGAAAATAAACGAGAATTTCACGACCTTCCAATATAGTTTTTTGAGGAAAGCAACGACTGGAAAAAACATTTACGCTTTTCCCAACTTTTTCGACATTTCCGAAATTACCGAGTAACAGATAAAATCCAAACTCATTCCCATAAGTAGCCGCAGGAAAAGTTACTGCTTTTCGGTGGAAAGGTAGAATAGTCTTCACACTTTCTCAGTACTTCCTATTATTTTGTTTTTTTTTTCATGCTGTTCAACAACATTATAATTATATTATAATGTTTTGTTCTGTGTGATGGATACAGGAATATTTTTTCAATTTTTGTTATACTTAAAGGTTTGTTAGGTTTTTTTGATAATTATACATAAAGATCCCTATTTGGTTGAATAAATGCTGTTTTTGAGAAACTAACCTTTTATTCAGTTCGAAAATATTCCCCAAAAAATGGCAACAGCGTCTCTCGACCAGGTGTGTCTCAGGTCGACGTTAGAGAAGCTCGAAACGCGCTTATACCTAATGGGAATAACAAGCAAGTCTCAAGTCACCCGACCGCCGTGGGTGACTTGAGACACCAACATAAAAAAATAACATTTTTGTGCAGCCACTTGGAGAGTTGACTATTTATGTGAATTATTCTATAGAACATGACTCAAAATTACGCGCTAGCATTAATAATATATCCTTAACCGTTAGTGTCTAACGCGCCTTCAAATTTGTTGACTGTCTCAAGTCACCCGGTTTTACGGTATCCCAAAATAATTAGAAAAGTTGGCCCTTTACGATGGGATTTGAGTCTTTCCATAATGCAAAATAAATGCCCATCGTAGCTTCGAGAAAAAATATTGCGTATACATTAGCAATTCGATAGCAATTAAAGCGAGATAAATCCTTATCCCCTACTGGAACTGATGAACTCTTGTAAAGTTATATTCGATGAATATCCGTATTGGCAAGTGAATTTCGATAAATTATAATACCTAATGTAGTATAATTCGAATAGCAGTGTATTTATTCGCATCTCCATTTAAGAGTATCCATTTATTTATAGACTTCGAGGAAGTTTTCTTTCGAAATATGGATATAATACTCAGCCCGTGGGGCTTCGAGGAATATGTAATTATTGCAGGAATATAATATAATTGCAGTTCTTACCACAGAACATCAATACGATAATCTACAGTTGTCTCAGCACTACGCAAATTTTCTCAGATGTAAATAAAGTATGTAAAGGTCAGGAATGCTTTAGTTTTTTTTCTTTGGGATGAAAAATTAAAGCGACTCCCCCCTGCGAAGATATGTGTCACCAAATGGTACTCCGATCATTCAGTTTTTTTCGCGATTACTTCCGAACAACTCAACCGATTCAGGTAATTTCTTGAATTTGGGTCCATAAAAATATCAAATTATTTTTTTTCCAACACCTCGTTAGTCTTCAACACCGCCAAGGAACTGACCCCTAGCATTTATTGGTCAAAAAATTTTTTCTGATTGAAGATATCGGCAAAATTCCTCTAGTTATGTATTTAATCATTGATTCTGCAAAAAAAGAAATTGAGATGCAATATAGAAAAATGCAACATTTTCGAGTTACAAGCATTTCTGATGATTGAATATCAAAATATATGTTATTACATATATGAATATTGAAAGTTGTGGTAACTAAAACTTCCTTTTTGTGATATTATTATTCCATCTTACTTGCAGCTTTTGTTACTCGAAATCGGTGCATTTTTTCGATATTGCACCAATATACAGTAAAACTTCGATAGTTTTCCCTCTGAAATCCGCGCAAGATGCTCCTGGCAGATGGCGCGCTGTACGTTGTTATACTGCAGCGGTCCTTCTGAAAGATAACAAGTATCGAGAGATTTCTCTGCGGTTTATCCAAGGTAAGTTGACCTGGCGATCAATAACAATTGTGTAAGAGCTGTAGTTATTCTCCTTGGATCCGCTTCTTCAGTGTAGGTGTTTTGGTTGATTGGATGATTAGCTCTGATCAAAGTGGAATATTTGTTGATTTATCGACGGATAATCTTCCTTGTGATTATGTTATTTACCAAAGAATCTTCTGAATCAGAAAGTGATGTAAATATGGAGACAGTGGAACATGCAGATGCTGTAAAAGCGTTTTCAGTAGCTATCAAGTGGACTGAGGAGAATAATCTTCCCCTTGAAGATTTTTTGCCTTTGAAAAGGCTCAAAGACAAGGCAACTGATAAAGATGCATCCAAAAATGTCCAAACTAAAATCGATAGAATCGAAGGAAATGACAGGTTTCGAATTCTAATTATGAAGAAAACCAATTATGTATAGGCAGGCGTTTCGTTTATTTTTACAAACATCCTCAGGGCACTAGAAGAGATAGCAGAGAGATTTTTGTTGACTCAATTAAAATATGAAAGTTGCAGGTAACAACGATTTTATTCGGTACTGTTGACTAGGACCCCAACCGAATTTTTGACAGACATAATAAACAGGATTCCATGTTCGAACAGTAAAAGGACTTAGATAGGACAGACGGGACGTTACCTAAAAACTCGGCTATCAAAGCATAAAAGAGATATGATGAATAGCATGAACCCACTGAAATCTAAGGAGAACTGTACAGCTTTGTCAGAACACTGTAGAGATTCCTTGCATATTTTTAACTTTGAAGAAGCGGAGGTCATTGGCAAGCAAACAAATTTGAGAAAAAGATTGTTACATGAAATGATTGAAATCAAGAATGACTCGAATTCTGTTAATAGAAGAAATGACATTGAAAATTTGACTACTGCATATTATTCTCTTATATCTATGATGAAAAAACTGTAAACATATTGTCACTTTTGCTACGTATTCAGTTCATGTCTTTTCTTCATTCACTTTTGCTGGCTTGACTAGTAATGAATGCGTTTTCACTGAAAAGGTTGGTTCATTGTTGTATTTTTGTATCGTCTTGTTTGACAAGGAAAATCTAACAGTATCGTGAGTATTTTATTTATAGTTTATTGTTATTTTACTTCTTTTTAACCTCATATTTTGTTGACTTACTTATTTTCAACTTGAACTTCGGTTGTTTATATTGGTTTTTTCACATTGTATTCCATTTGTTGATTGATTGTCTTTGTAATGTTACCTGCAACTTTCATATTTTAATTGAGTCATAACACAAATCTCTCTGCTATCTCTTTTAGTGCCGAGGGTGTTTATAAAAATAGATGAAACGTCGGCCTATACATAATTGGTTTTCTTCATAATAAGACCTCAAAACCTATCATTTTCTTCGATTATACCTACAAGGTCGTAAACACAACTTGAGTAAAATCGATATTTTTTTTTCGAACGAGTAGAAGATTTTTCGTTTTTTAAATAGATCTATTTGTACATCATTATGTGTATGTAGTTACATGTGTATGTAGTTACATGTGAATGTACATAACTTGTTACATGTACATACATATATGTACTTACGAGCTTTGTACAGTTTTGTTTTATTATGAGGAAAAATATTTTTTGTGACTGTTGATTAATGAACCTTATTTTTGATAATTCATAAGTGGCTATAATTCATGAATTGAAACCACTCCAGAAATCCAGACTCCTAAATAATCCGGGCAGGTACCGGAACGATATCTGCCCGGACTACTGAAGTTATACTGTACTTTATTTGCAGAATTGGTGATAAAATACATAGTTGGGGAAATTTTACATCTGAAATGGGTCACGGGACATCTTATTTACCTAGGTGAACATATACTTAGGTGGCTGCTGTTTGAGTTGGTATAAATTAGAATCTTAGAACCTATTTCTATAAAAAGTTGTTCATTCTCAATTCATCCAAATGGCTCCATTGACTATTCTTCGAATAGCTTTCTGATTTTGGGATATATGAATTTCTGAAAATTGTGTTTTTGACATAATCACTACAGAAATGGACGATCTTCCTCTTTCAAAACAGTAAATTTAATAATAACCTTCACAAACTCGAAACTTTTGAGAGTTTTAATTCAGTCGGTGTTCTGTACTTTGTCCTTATACCGTCTCTTGTGCACAGCTCTGTTCATTTTTAACCAAAAGATATAATAATGTTCTTTCGTATGGTAAGTAGAATTTCATTTTGTTGATCGAATGGTCCAAGGTAAAATCAGTAAAATGAAAGATTTGCCCATTCCCCATGTAAATATATGAAGTCAAATCAAATTCGGGATATTCAAAAATGCTGCATAGTTCAAGAACCTTATCAATCGATTTGTAACAGAAAACTGTATGTAAAAAATTGCTGTGATATCCTTGACATGTGCCAGAGCCTACTTATACCACTTACATATTTATATTGTATCAACATATTCTAGCACAGGTCTATTATGTTAGAGCTGTGTAATTAAAAATAATATTTCAGAAGAAGGAGTAAATATTCAGGTTCTATTTAACCCTAAAAACACAGAAGCTCTAGGCAAACTGATCCCCAAGTTAACGACTGTCATTCATACGGATATTTCAATAGATTCTTCAGACAAGATTTTTACCTTCAAGTGCAAATAACAATTGGGAATAAGCATCAGCTAATAATACGAGAGTCAGTTAATCATGAAATAATTTAAGTGATCTGAATGCATATGAGGAGCATAAAAATAATTAAAGAATAATCAACGTTGAGGATATTGTCCTGGTATGAAGTTACTATCCAAGAACAAAAAAGAAAAGATTTTCCTAATAACTTTACTGTTATATACGTGACAGGTTTACTATACCAAAACTCGAAAAAAACGGAATCTATAAACTGGTTTGTAACACATGTGGCGCAATATATGTGGGAAAAACGAACAGAACTTTCAAACAGAGAATAAAGGAACACTAACGAATTCGAGGATAGGCCCTCATTATGATGACTCTCATTTTGGAAATCATCTTTTTAAAGAGTGTCATAGTTTTAGTGTAGATAAAGGATTTAAGATGTTACATAGCGGTGTAGGTCAATATGTTGCACATTACTTGGTAAGATATGAGATCGTCAAACACAAGAAACTGTTTCCTTCCTTAATTTCGAATTCACAGATAGATTTCGATGAACTGCACATTTTGAGATTCCTTTTATAGTATTTTCAATACATTAAAAAAACAGAAAAGTAGAAGATCAAAAAAAAGACAACAAATTGCCTTTGATGCTCTGTGTGTTACGACTCTATGATCGCCAATTTTCTTGTAGAATGTATCTATGGCAAAAATTAACCTACAACTAGGGAACTCAAAAACACATATTGTTGCATTATGAAGTTGAAAACTATATATATAAAATTATTGAATTTAGGAATCTCCATCGAGAATAGTTAAAGGTTGTAAATTTGTAATGTTAATGTCCCTTTGTTATGTGAATATATATTTCTTGTAGTTGCTGGTTGAGGATGTGGAGTTGATGACTTCCACGAAACCGGTCCGTCTACAACAGTAAAGCTATTAGGAAGATCTTTCGTTTTTTATTCTTGATCAAAGAATCTTTGAATTTACATTTACTTTTCATCCATGAATCATCTGAACAATCACATAATTATGTGATATCTGCTATTTTGCTGATTTCGCTATCAAATTATTGTTCTGCTGTTCTTGCTTCCTAGTTATTGTTTCCTCCTGTAATCTCAAATCAAAATCTCATCTGAGTTGTAGCAAACCATGAAAGCAAAGTATTTTCAGGAATAACTTCAGTACTTGTTGAGTAACTCTTGCTATACATCATTAATTTTTCATTTCAATGAAAGTATGACCAAACACTAGTTTAATTTTTCAGTGTATGCAATGGTAGTAAAAATATCTCCGATATCTTTGTATTGCCAGCAGCAGCTGAAGATCTGTCTAGTCAAATTGAAGCTGCAGCAGAGCCATTTCCAAAAGAACTGGATAATTTGGATGCAAGATTAGCAACCACTTCAACCAATTGTGAATCAGTTCCAGCTAAAAAAAGAAAACATCAATATCCAATATTGATTGTTTTGATTTAAGAAACCTGCTCAACTCGTCTGGAGTTGGTAAAGCTTTACTTGCCTGGCATGCTCTGAAGGGTGGTTTGGATTCAACAAAACAGATCTACTTAGTGGATATCATTTACTCTGAATTCATTAATATAGGATAACAAGTGTTTCTCTGGCATAATCAAAACTCAGAAGATATTTTCAAATCTTTTGAGCTTTTTCACTGTTTGTATGATGTATGAGTCAACAAAGATTTTGTTACTCCTGTTGATTTCAGACACTTGAGTAACAATGAATTCAAAATATTAAGCGAGAAAATTGTTGAAGTATTTCCACTCGAAATTGAGGAAACATACTTTTTACCTCCTTCAAGGACACGAGATTCCTTCTTTAATAAGGCCGGAGTAGCAAAGGGAAAATTGGTGGATAAATTTAGGAATAAATTGACATTCCTAAGAGAAGCGGGTATATTGCCTGCTAGGACAAGATGCTCCACCTTCAGAAGACAAAACACTTTGAGACTCTCTGTTGTGGAGGCTATCTATACCAGATATCCTATTCTGAAGGAGCCACTCTGTTTACCACTGGTAAGTTCCTATACCTCAGAACTTTTATCATCAAAACAATCATCTGTTTTAAAATAGTAAAGGAAAATATCTAATTTTAAAGTGTTAGTTTCATTCAGAAGTGTTTTGTTTTTCCCTTAAGATTGCTAGAGATTTTGAAAGAATGTACCGAAAAAAACCAGATGTGAAGTCATCCTTTGAACAAACTTTTCACAAATTTCCAGTATTGAGGGGCAGCTCCTTATTATTAGTTAATGACAAAATTCTTCTTGAACTCATTCATTCGGAGGCAATACAAGAGGGTAATACTTGTTTCATTTTTTCTTTTGTCGACTAATATAGTAATAATTTCTATAGATTACAAGCTTTATGTTATGCTAACCCTATTACCTGCTCTGCTTCCTAATAAATCTCGCCACGTATATGGTAGAAGTACAAAGCTTTGGAAACCATCAGTAGCTGGAATGGGCTCATTATTAAAGCAGAAGTGAGTTTCGTTAAACTATTCACTTGAATTATTTCTAATTGAATTCAATATTCAAGTTGTTAACGCATATCTTCGATTCTTTGGACATAGGTCCCAGGTGATGTAGAAATACAAAGTGAACAGAAAGTTGAAAAACTCGATAATTTGGAGTTACCAGTGCAGCCGTTTTTACTAGTCGTTGGGTCAGGTACAACTATAGATAAAATTTACGTGTATAATAATAGAGAGCTATATCAAGTAGGAACTGTTCTCAGTGGACTGGATTTCTGCCTCAAATTTTATCATGTATTTCATGTAAGGTATTGTAGTAAATTCTTTGTTTTACATTTTAAAAGTTCACTTCATCTTTGAATTCATTTTTATGCACCAGACAGCCCGAGGATCATTGCTTACTATGACTGATGCGTGCTGTGTATGCGCGAACGCTACCCCCACGCCTTTAAGTCTTTCTGAATCACCGTTTCGCTATTTTAAATTTTCTCTTATTTTGAGATCGAAGCCAGTGTTCCGCAACTGTGAATTATGTTAAAATATATAATACATTAATTCATTCCACCGTGATTTTGTTGACGTTATCATGTTCTGTGATATTTAAAGATATAATGGCTTCAATAAATTGGTATTCTGTGGTAACGAAAAAAAAGGTCAAGTTGAGTCAGTTTTGTAGAAGTGTAATTTCCAAGGATTAAAAATGAAAGTACAAAGCATGCAAGTCTATTTTAATTACCAACAAACAATAGTTTACCCTTAATATAAGGATATTCTTTCGCTGAAAATTCAAGAATGGTTCCTACAGTCCAACCGTTCATTCAACGATAAGAGCTTACCGCAACATTAGGTATCCATTAGAAGCAGAGTATGTTTAGCTTTTCATACAAATAGGTATATACGATATAAAAAGTAAATGGGATACAGCAATCCCAAATATATTAGATTTAGCAAACTAAATCAAAAGATCTTAAATATTTATCACCTGAACTGTTAATTTCCATTTAAAGATGATCTAGTCATTTTATTTCACTCACAACAGGATATTGATATTTTTGCGCGCATGTTCTAGGGGAACAGCGTGCTATCGTTTGGTCCAAATGTCTGTGATTTTCGATGATTGAGCCGAAAATGGTCTCAAACGACTAGGTTGGAGTCCCTGATGACGAATCCAGTGTCATAATCGACTCTGTCCGTCCGTCCGGCCAGCCGTGGACACGGTAACTATCGAACGGAGTGAGCTAGCGTCTTGAAACTTTCAGGGTCGCACATTGGAATGCCGCGGTTGAGTTCGTTAATGGGCTAAATCGGTCGAACAGTTTCGGAGTCAAGGCCATTTGAAGTTTTGAAGTTATTTATTTTTTATTCCAGACACTACCAGAGCGATTGGATTGAAACTTTGCAGTTAGGGGAGTATAACGACTCGCAACTTCAAGCGAAATGTTGTCGAGATCGGAATGTGAATAAATCAAAAAATTTTTTTTTCGAGAACCATTTACAATATTCGAAAAAATAAAAGCTGCTGCCTTCACGACAGTGCTATTGTAGGTATCATGTTGATTCATGTCAGTTTTTTTTTATTATTACAGCTATTATGTTAGCTATTCTGTTAGCTATTTGGGTATAAAACAAAATGTTTACTTGCCACAAATGAGTTTTAAAGTTTGATAATTTAGATTTATTATAAATCATACCGAAATAATACATGAATATTTGGATATTTATGAATGTGGATTCCAAACTTGTAATCAACATTTCATTAGTTTCAGTGCATATGAAAAGCATATGTTCATCTTTCATTCATTGGAAACTTACACCCAAAGTAATTTAAAAATTGGTGGAATTGCTTCTAAAATATACTCAAATAATGTGACAATAGGTCAAAATTACTAAAAATTATTGTCTGAAAGTATTATTGATAAGGTGGATACAGGTTATAATACCGAAATACGCAACTTTGTAGAATCGTTTATGACGAAAGCTTACTACAAATCCGATACAACTCGCAAAGCTATTAATGAAATGATACACAATATTCATGAATTATTGAATGGGGTTCTTGATAATATTGAGAATCGGATATTATTACAGAGGACTTCAATACCTGAGAACTTTCTGGAATTATTGCCACAGTTACTAATGAATCCACTAGATGATGTTTCAAATGAATATAAGACATTGAAACATTTGGAAGATTCTTGTCAGCTCATAAGATCACAGCGAACTGAAATTGGGAACATTTTAGAGGATAGAAGAAAACGGGATGTTTCATTAGAGCATAGGTGGTGCTATGCGCACATAGTACCCGTTGAAAAGGTCTTAACAAAATTTTTGGAAACGAGTAATGTGTTTGAAGTAATTTTGGCTTATATGAAGGTGAAATCCACACAGTTAGAATACCAGAGTAGTATACTTAAGTCTCCCCTATGAAAAAATATTTCTTCTAGATATGAAAATGAAAATAAGTTAGTTTTTCCTCTAATAGTGTATTATGATGATTTTGAGTGCGATAACCCATTAGGAACCCAAGCAGGTGTCCATAAAATTGGGGGTCTTTATTGCAGTATTGCGGAATTCCTCTCCAGTATGCGTCTGTACTCGAAATTATATTTATTTGGGTTTTTTTAATTCTGTTGATAGAAGCACATTGGAAACACATAGGAGACCACAAGAAATTATTTACAGATTTATTAAGGGTAAAATTGAAACCAAAATACCATTCCTTAATTTATTATCCACAAATTATAAGAAACGTTGGCCCTCCTCACACCTTGTCTTCAATGAGGTATGAAGCTTTTCATAAAATTGGCAAGACCAATGCTCAGGTTGTTACTTCAAGAGTTAATATCTTACACACTTATTCCTAAAGGTATCAGCTACGCCTGTGCCATCGGTTACACTTCAATGTTGGATTCACAGATAAATTCGAATTTGGTCAAACTGAAGTTTGCAACCTTCAGATGTATGGAAATCTACAAGAATCTCTCAACACGAAAAATATTTTCGAAGTTGAATGGGTCTGTTTTAATGGTGTTAATTTCAAGTTGGGTAGTGCAATAAAAGCACAGAATTGCACTGAAGAATTTGGTATTATTGAATCAATACTTGTGGCTGGAGATAACTGTTGGTTTTACTGTGCTTTAATTTCAGACATTTCGTTAGCTAGTGAAATTCTCGCGTATGATTCGGGCTCCAAATCTAATGTCCGAAAGCTTTTATGTTTGAACGAATTGAAAATTTCATATAGATTCTTTGCCAGACGGTCGAAGAACTATAAATTTTTTCAAAGCCGATTATAATTAACTACTCAGTTTGGAATTCATGTTCGCCTAATATTTGAATATGTCTTATATACAGTGCGCGCATCAAAATTATGGAACAAATTCATTTCCTCAGAAGAAAAATATTCGCCAACAAAATCCTGAAACAGGTCAATTTTTGTATTACTTTCACCAAATTTATATGCATTTTTGAAGGATTTTTGTTGCACCCTGTGCCATCCCCATCAACCCTCTAAATTTTTTGAATAGGGAAAGAAGGTCATGTGGTACTTTTTTGGTGTATCTTCTTTACAGGCGTGCAGAAATTTTCCAGAAAGAAAATTTTTTTTTTTTGAAAAATTAGTTAGTTCAAACAGGTTTTCAGTATGTGCACTTTGTCATGGCTGATTTACTTTGAGACGATGGTACGTGATGAAATTTGTCACCGAATGAAAGTCGACCATTACAGTTTTGTTCATGCACAACTTTCAACCCCTTTCAATCCCCTCACGTGAAAAATTAGAATGTGTGAAACACTGCGCTTCAGATATTATCTTAAGTAGGTATGCTATTAGTACGTTTCAATTGAAGATGAAACTTTTCGATAAAATGTTTCAATTCGAAGAACGATTTCTGACAACGCAATGTCATCAATGTTATGAATGTGTAACCAGGTACAACCATGTAGAGATTTTAAATTCAAAGTAATAAAATTGTTTTTCATGCTCACGGCTGAAAAAAAACGTACATAATATGTGGCGTTAAAATGCGCCCGGTATCATATCATACGATGAATGTCTTACTTTCAGAATTCAAGTTGCATTCAATTGTTTCTCAAATCCGAGTTCATTGTTTCAAAAATCGGCAAACAAATGCCTCAGTTAAATGAAAAACAGAGAATTGAAATTTTAATGATGATCGGGTTAGGCGATAGAGTTCGTACTCAACAGGAGGTTTATGATATTTTTAACGCCAAATATCCAGAAAGACCAATAACAAGGTGAGCATTCAGTAAAATTGAAACCAAATTTACCGAGTACGGACATGTTAGACATATTCCAGATGCCGCATGACCCAGAACCTCTGAAGACACAAAACTGAATGTCTTGGTGGAAATTGAAGAAAATCCTCACAGTTTTTCACGACAGTTAGCGGAACATAATAACATTTCTCAGAAGACTACTTTACGCATTCTGAAGGCAGAAAAATATCACCCGTATAAAATTCAGCTACATCAGGAATTAAACGAAGATGATCATAATCGACGGAATCAGTTTCGTGAAATTATGAAAGATGCGTTGATCCAGAATCCGCAATTCATCAAAAAAATTGTTTTTTCGGATGAAGCCACGCTTTCTCTGAACGGCACAGTGAACCGACAGTATTGCAGGTTTTGGAGCCGAGAAAATCCGAATTGGATGGTGGAAGCACATACGCAACACCCACAGAAAGTAAATGTATGGGCTGGGATCATTGACGGCAGAATAATCGGGCCTTTTTTTCGGTGGAAACCTCAACGGTGCGAAATATTTAGAATTCTTCCGGATAAGCTTTTACCCACTCTTGCCAATATTTTTCCGAATGAAAATGACCCGAACATGACAAATTGCAAAATATGGTTTCAACAGAATAGAGCACCTTTGCACTATGCACGTCCTGTGCGCGAGTTCCTGGACAATGCGTTTCCTCAGAGATGGATTGGAAGACGCAATCCCATATAGAGTGGCCAGCCAGGTCTCTAGATCTGACACCGCTCGATTTTTTTTATTGGGCTACCCAAAATCGAAAGTGTACATTAATAGGCCCGAAAATCTGGAAGACTCGAAAAACCGAATAAGGTTCGAGATAGGTAGAATAACTCCAGAAACTCTCCAGAAGGTACAGGAAGAATGTGTCGAGCGCTTTGATTATTGCATCCAGAACGATGGTGGTCACGTTGAACATTCATTTTAACTCATCTCGTAATGCACAATGATTCTACGGGTGGTACTTCAATGCCGAAATGAATTTCCAATGACACTCCATTTTTTTTCCATTAAAGGGTTCGTAGAGGGGTTGAAAGTTGTGCACGAACTAAACTGTAATGGTAGACTTTCATTCGGTGGCAAATTTCATAACGTACCATCGTCTCAAAGTAAATGAGCCATGACAAAGTGCACATACTGAAAACCTCTTTGATCTAACTAATTTTTCAAAAAAAAAATTTCTTTCTCGAAAATATCTGCACGCCAGTAAAGAAGATACAAAGACCTTGCCAAAAAAGTGCCACATGACCTGGTTTCCCTATTCAAAAAATTTAGAGGGTTGATGGGGATGGAACAGGGCGCAATAAAAATCCTTCAAAAATGCATATAAATTTGGTAAAAGTGAAACAGAAACGCTGCAAATTTTACACAAAGGTTTATTATTTTCTCTACTTAATGTGCAAATTCTTCAGCAATATTTATCACACTTTATTGTCGCGGGTACCACAAGTGAGAAGTTCTACGGTAAAATGAAACAATTTTCAAGATTGTCCGCCAATATCAGCTAGTAGATATTATTCCCACAAGCGGGATTCAAAGTTTTTCTGAAGACATTCTGAAATGCGTATCAAGCCTCTTGCATTTGGAATTATTCATTCATTTCATTTCATATTTCAATTCCTACCTGGCTGGAAAAATTAACACTTTGCTGTCAAGGTTGACGTAGGGATACAATTACAGTTTCTACCCAGACCGCACCCGAAATACTAACTTGAACAAACTATAAGCCTAGGACGAGGGGTCTCCCACTGGGGAAATTTAGTGTACACTTACAAGGAAATGAGGGGAAATGAGAGGAAATTAGTAGGCAATGGGTGTAAATGAGGGGAAATGAAAGGAAATCAGTAGGAAATGAGAGGAAATTCGTAGGCAAAGAAGGGAAATCATGGGCCGGAATCTCCCCTACTAGAACTTGTACTTTCTACGATCTGTAATTTTAAGCCTTTGAAGTAACCACTTATTGCGCAGTCGCGAAAACAGCGATTTCTCTCCCTGTCGTAGTGTCGCCATTTTAAATGAATTAACCTTCAACAATGATGTTTACATGATGCTTTCAACGTTATTACATACATTATTTTGATTTTGAATTTAAAATTAGTTGTTTGTTGTGTGAAAGCGTGCAAAAACGAATTGGTTCTCTTTTAAATGCAGATTTCCACGAGATTAGTAGGTAAGTGAAAAGCTTCAATATTTATGATTGATCTGTTAGAAATAGAATTTCATGATTTCAGCTATACAGCAGGTGGGTGAAAAACATTGGATTTTCAAATTTCTCAAAAGAATCTGAAGTAGAAATCTCTAAAAGCAAGCATATGTAATATTCATATATCATCCTTCCACATAGGAAACGTAAATCATCCTTGAAAGAAAATGCTTTACCCACATTGTTCCTGCCCAATATAGTTTCGAACAAATTAGGTGAATTACAAAAGCATATGTATTGGACATACCTAAAGGATAAATATTCAATTGAGATACCAAAATCTAAGTAGGATGCGGTGTTTACAAATTGATGAATGAAGAAAAAACTCAAGGTCATGTTGCTAGCAAGACATAACGTATTGCAGTGAATTTCATTGGGTCATCAGCACCAAGCTTCGAACCTGCTGGTTAGTTGTACATTGTAATTTACATAGATTTTATATTTGAGCTATTCAATTTCAATGTATATGGAGATTTTCTTGTGATGCAATTATTTTCATACACATTTTTCTCTTTTCCAGGTCAAGAAGATCATAATAAGAGTTGTATTAGGTGGTGAATTTGAGGATGATATGGCTGCACTTCTAGGTGAGCATTTCATTTCAATTAAAATGGATTTTGACTCTTGAGTGATCAATTTTTATGTGCAAGGAGACTACTCTCTAGTGAATAATATTCATTAAATTTTCTCATTAATACATGTATAGATTTGTTTAGTTATTATCTTTTTTTTTCTTTTCAGGTAGGAAAAAATGACAGAACCTATCGTCTATTGCTTCAGCCAGGAAAGCAGCAGAACTTTCCAAAGGTGGAAGAGCTTTTATCGAGTTGCTTTGGAACTTGTCAGAAAGATCGTAAGGCTTGAAGATAGAAACGTCAACATAAGGAAGATAGTGCAAGAACAGAAAAATGCATGTCAATCTCAAATAAGGTGTCAATATGGCCCCCTTTTCAACCTAAATTGGTCCATTGTTTCTTCAGAATGTACTTTTGCGCGATTTTTTATTGATATGTAATACATGCAATTTCTGCGCATCAGATTCATTACTACACATACGAAGCGTATAAATGCAAAACCAGACATAAGACTTATAAGCCATTTTGAGTAAAACAAGAAAAACCTGCCAAAATCATAGTTTCAACCTAACAAGCTTCCCGTTTTTACCAAAATATTCAAAATGGTCATAGGAATTAATATTGCATCACTCATAAAAATAAATCCTGTCAGTATAAAGATATTTTGCTAGAAAAAACAGATATGTCTGTGTAGTTTCTTGAAGAAATCACAGCAGAAAGTTAGAAAAAAAGTTTTCAGTATTCTTAAGCTTATATCAAAAAAAATCCTTGCTGGCAACAGTAAAGCTTTGTATTAAAACAAAAAATCTTAAAGGTAATGCAAAAAACTAAAACTAAATTCTCAAACCATCATCCTCATTAACAGAGAAACCCTCTTCAGGATGATCTAGCTCATGAGGGTTTCAAAAGCATTTTTGAAAAAATTAAGCTGTTCATCAGCCGCTCAATCTTTCCCATAGTGCTTTCTCAAAAACCTTTTGTTTTTCAGCTGAAATATTTCAATATTAAGCTAAATAATATTTACATACTTTATTATACCACTTCTAAACTCGAACTGATTAATTAACAAAACAGAATGGTGTCGCGCGGCTTGCAGAATCAAGTGACTACTAAAGTCTCACTTTGATTGGCCAAAAGGCTAATGTCTGCTTTTGCACGTAAGGAGCTCACAAAAATGTCTACGTTTGCATCTGAGGCTAGATTTGAAATATGAATAGTGGCTACTTATGCACCTGAGGCTAAACAAATCAAATTCCCAGCAAATTTTGCTATCTTAATCAATCCTTAACTTATTTTTCGGGAAAATGTCTCATATGTCTGGTTTTGCATTTATATGCTTCATATATTGTATTGACTTCTCAACATTTTACTGACACTGGTCGTTTATTTTATACTTATTTGTGAAACTATCGATTTTCTATTGTAAATTTATTTTTTCATGATCGTTTTATTAAAAAGCTAATGAGAACGTAAGTCTAATTTCATTTCCTATCTGATAATAATTGTTTGATGGAATTATTCTTTGCTAGTCAAGAATATTCCATCAAATGAATTTAAAATAAGCAGAAATTTTGCAAAAAGAATAGAGGGTACCAGACGAATCAAAATTCCCGCCAATTATTTATTTACATTGGTTGCTATGGGCAACCAATCTGTTGTCATTAGTTGGGTAACCACTTGCTTCGTGGCGCTAGTATCACGGTTTCGGGAAATGCTTCGAGAGTCCCATCTATAGTATATCTTGTCTATGAGGGAAATGAGTGGAAATTAATGGGCAATGAGTAGAATTACGAAAGGTGTAACCTCTGCGCATGCGTTATGTCGAGCGTGATGCGTCGACTCGAAGATATAACCTCAAATATTTTATGAAGTTCATTAGGTCACCAGCAGTTTTGACAGTTGGGAGAGACTGGAGGACCAACAATAACCTAAAATGCATTGTTTACTATGGGAAAAAGCGATTTCTCACGTGATTTCGTACTCATTTGGAAATTTTGGATTGATATATTCACTTTTTCTTGAAAAGGATAGCATGAATTTGGTGTGCTTGATATGAAATTAGTCCCTGATTCCATGAACAGGCAAATAAACAGACCTTTGGTTAATTCAGTCAACAGTCTTTTTGTGTGTTGTAGTAGATTATATAGGAACCTTGTTACTTTGATATGGAGATAAAATATTGCGAAAATATTTTGTGATATCATCGTGCTAATACATTTTTCATTCCTAGACACTGCCAGGTATTCCTGGGTGTAGTAGATAGGAACAGTGTATCGACACAGTGGATGGTTTTTGTTTCGAAAATACGATTCAAGGGTGATCAAATTAGGCTAAAATGCCGATCAGTATGATGATTTAGATCTTTTGTTTGTGAAAACAGTTAGGAACAAACAGGAAAAATACAAAGATATTCTGTAGTTTATCATTACACTTGCGTGTGTTCACTTAACAGATTGAAAACCTTCTAATACATCGAGAAAAGTTAAAGCATCTTGTTGTATTTTTTTATTTCGGGACCCGATGTTTCTCACTGAGTAAAAGTAATTTGAATTTGCGATAATTTCAGACTTCAGGACTTGTAGTTGGGAGTAGTTAGGATGTCAACATTCTAAAAGTCTCCGACCTTAGGAGGTAAGCATGCCACAGAAGGGAGGTGGGAAGTACCATTCTCTGGTTTTTCGCTTATAAATCAGAAACGATTTTTATCCAATTCCTGACAGTTTTTGAAATACAAACGCCCATATAACTGCTATTAACAAATCGATATTTCTTATAGAATCATCTTCACCTCCTCTGTTCTGGCTCTGACAGTTTTAAGATTCATACAGAATTTAATGAGGATGATATGATGAGAAGATCACAGAAGATTGAATATTTGAAAAAAAAAATTTTTATTTTTTTTTTCAAATTGTTCTAATTACATGATCATAACAAAATTTCGCACAATGTTGTCCATCAACATCTTCAAACTAGCTGAGAAGTTTCATCACGATTGTATCAGTATTTCTTGAGTTATACCGGAAAAAACAACGATATCGAGAAGAAATCTACGAAATTCTACATATTTTTTCCCAATATCTCCAAAACTAATAGCCATATCGAATTGAAATTTGATACACTGCTGTGAAATATGGAGTTCAAGGTATAACTGAAATTTTTCTCGAATATAAACAATAGTTTCAGAAAAAAAAGTTTTTTTGGAAAAAAAAATTTTTTTTCAATTGAGTAACCATACAATTTCAACGAAATTTCGCTTAAAGTTGCGCATCGTTATTCTCCAACTAACTGCCAAGCTTCTTTCCAATCGCTTCAGTAGTTTCTGAAATATGAGGAAATTAGCCTAAAAATTTCAAATGGCTATAACTCCGAAACTACCTGGCCGATTCAGCCCTTTAACGAACGTACCCTTCGTATTTTGGAATTCTTCCTGAAATTTTCAAGTTGATAAAATCCTCCGTACACCCGTTATCGTGGTGACGGCTGGCCGGCCGGCCGCTCGGCCGAACGGACACCGGATTCGTCATCAGTGAGTCCAACCTAGTCGTTCAATACCATTTTCGGCTCAATCATCGAAAATTACAGACATTTGGACAAAACGATAGCACGCTAGAAAAAAGGCAAAGTCAAAATGATTTTTGCTCATATGTTCTGGGGGCCTGCTATCGATTTGTCCAAATGTCTGTAGTTTTCGATGATTGAGTCTCAAACGACTAGGTTGGACTCACTGATGACGAACCCGGTGTCAAAATCAAGTCTGTCCGGCTGACCAGCCGTCTGTAGGCACGATTACGGGCGTACGGAGAATCCTATCGATTCGAAGAGGGTAAGTGTAAGGGGAAGAGTAAGGGTAAGGCTAAGGGTCTATGGACCCATGGAGCTTGGTGGCATGGGGCCATTTCAGTTGAAGAGATCTGACCTTATGAATATAAAAAAAGAATATAGAGCATTCAAGATGAGTTAGTCTCGACCTCATTTAATTTTGGGATTATACAAAGAAAAGTTTTGTTTTAGTTTTTTTCATTGATTTAATCTTTTTAAATCTAGTCTATCTGAGTTGTTGTATCGATAGTATATATGTACATTATATTTATGTATATACAAACAGATATACTCAATTTTTGCTATGAGAAATAAAATGTCTGCTCCATGGATTGTTGTATGCCTCGCTTTCATGAACATTGTGTCTTAGTCTACGTCAACAACGAAGCACCAAGCACAGACCCTCGTTAATTCACACAAATTTAACATGTACGTGATGGTTCTATACTGAAAAAATTCTAGAACAGCACTGACGTAAAGTCAGGAGGTATTGAGCTCATATTCATTAATGACTTGTACCGAGGAGGTTTGCATTAAATAACAAGGTATATTAATTTTCGTGGTGCTATGCTAGGTTCGGGTAATGCGGTGCACCGTTGCTCGTGACAAAAATCGGACAAAATGATCATTTTTTCTGATTTTTTTCATGAGCATAAACCGTAGTGAGAACATTGGCACAATGAAAGAAAAATCTCATTTTTAATTATTAAACCTTTGTTTGTTCCAAATTTATTGATTATAACTAAATGATATTCACAGAAAATATTGCCAATTGTTTAAAACTATTTGTTATATTTTGCGATATTCTCCATAACCAAAGCATTTGTTACAGCAACATTTAGTTATTAAAAACAAGGAAACTTAACCATAAATAAGTTATTCTTTTACAAAGATCGGAAAATTTTTATCAATAATTTATTGATAAACAAGATTTGTTTATTATTAATAAATAATGATATATCTATAAACAAATCTTTTTTTCCGATTATTATGTTTGAGATGCAACATTTCTCAATTTGCATCGTCTCGACACGATCATACACGCATATACAAGCAGTATCTTGTCTATGACTGGAACCGCTGTCTGTGATTCTAACCTGGAAACATATGGTTGAGTGAGTATGCGCATTTTCTTGTCTGCTTCGCACCAAATCGCTTATGACGCTACTCGCTGCAAATCCCTCTTCTTGATTTCAGCAGCAACAAGTGGCGCAGGTGCTGTAAGCGGTAGTGTGGTTTAACTGTTGGGTCTGATAAATCGTGTAAGGTTATTTAAAATATCAGTGTTCAATCAGAGTAAAATGGAACTAGCAAACACCAGTAGTTTCACATATAACAGAGTGTCATCTGAAAATGCTTTGCGGTTGTTTTTGATGGGATGTGGCGTCTCCAATCCAGAGGAATTGAAAGATTTCGAACGTAAGTATCTTCTCGAAAGCTAATTGAATAAGTAAAACCGCTTCCTAATGATAGTAGATCAATTATTGTGTATAATAATCAAGGAGCCCCTATTCGTTATATCAAATTGGACAAGCAGACTAGATAATTTGTTAAGGTGGAAACCGGAAGTCACATCAAATCGTGATCCTGTTCAGACTTGTCTGATCGTTCAACCTTACCGAATAACATTGTGTGTAGGGAGTAGATAGGCAACACCGGTTCTAGCACAACCTTGACCATTTTTACATGTAAATCTCCATAAGGAATCTTAAGGTTCATTTTGCAAATTTTGATACCTTTTCGAAATATTTCAAGTCCCGCTCAAGGTCATTCAGATTTCAAGAATTTTTCTAAGTCTTGAGGGGGTGAATGCTGAGGGTGAAAGGTAGAGGATGATAGGAAGGGAATGACAGGTATAGGGTGATAGGTGATAGATGCGTAGGGTGAATTTTGGTTTGCAGGGTGTGAATGATTGAAATTAAAAATTCTCCTCTTCAGGATGCGTACCTGGGACCGCTATTTCATGAGTATAATGTCTTAACCTTTAGGCTATCCGAGCAGTTGATACCTAGTGCTGTAGTGTTGACTATTCAAGGCTATCACGCATCAATCTTTGAACATACAATTTTTCTGATTTCCATTCAAGTTTTTCAGATTTCAAAAATGTTTTCGAGTCCCGTTCAAGGTTATCAGATGTAGATGTACATACGGTTCATAATTATAAAAAATTCTATGAGATGAGAAAGAAAATTTCCCGTTCAAGGTCATGTGATAGTTGAGTTATATTTCAAAAAAGAAAGGTGTTTATATAATGAAACCAATAAAAATAAATAGATCATTTATTAATCATCATTATTTATACTAATAATTTTAGACAATATGGTCATTAATAGATGTGAACTACTTCGTTAATAATGATTCTAATATTGAAAGCTTCTTAGGTGGTTCTTCATTCTCATTCATCGCATCCATCTACTGCTTCTGTGGTCTCTGCATTTCATTTATGGAATGGTGACCCCAAGCTAGTGTTTCAAATGTTCCAGGTACCAAATATAGTTTATCATCCTCTGGACTTAGGGCAATTTTTTCTTGTGTCAGTGAAAATACATGATGCTCCTTCGATTGAATTACATTTTGTGAGATGGTCTCATGTTTCCACGTTTCCAAACAGTAAATATAATCTTCAAAGGAAATTTTATTTTTCACAATAGATTTTTTTACACCTTTCGCCTTCTTCGTGACACCATAGTAACGAATCATGGATTCAATCTCATCATATTCTTCTTTCTCCCATTGACGTTTCTTCATATTCAAAGCATCATCAGTTGTTGAATTCTTTATCGCATATAATTTAGATCTGAGACCGATATAATCTGTCATTGGTATGCCATTATTCTCATCTGTCATCATACCCAAAACTTTTTTGTTCACTTCCGGAATTCCATAGGGATTATTCTTAGGGTAGTCGGGGGTATAGAATTATTTTTGACAGTCTATTTTCATAACCTCATAAGGATCCTTGAATACTTCATAAATTAATGAGTCAGTATCACTGTACACTGTACAGTATGATATAGTTGTCATCGAAAGTATTCCTCATATAGTCAAAATGAAAATCATATATAGTAGTTTTGGCTGAATCCAGGATACTCATCCCACATAAATTTGTTTGTTCAGGTGTATCTGTAACTTTCGGAGTTCAACAGCCACTAAGTTCTCATTGAATACAACACAATTCTTTAACTCAGGTTTTGAAATATAAGATTCAGCCCCATATCGGCCATTCCACTTTGTTAAAAGATGAACATTCGCCCTGTTTCGAATATTCTCCATGGTCTTTCCTATAATATTGAAAAAAATATTTAGTCTCAAGTGAATATTGTATATGAGTAAAAATTTACCAAATACTGCATTATTCATCAACTTGAAGAGATTTTTGTCAAACTCATTCTTAGCTCTTTTCCTAAGGTCAGTATTGAGGTCAATATATGATTTGTGCCATGCCGACTGTTTGAATTTCAGCACCCTATGAATTTTGGTAAGGACGAGTCCGTTCCTCAAAGCCTGCTTAAGATTCCGATAATGGATGATGTACTTCCTCTTTGGGCTCAAAGTAGCCATTAACTTAGCGTTCTGTTCAGACGCTCTACAGGGTGTTCAAGTTTTAGAATTGATATGTTCAGGGCAGAAAGGAAGATCTTTATGTGTATCATGTAATCCATAGGGGTATTCCAAATCAACCTCTACGATATATCCTTCTGGGGAATCATCAGGAATATGTTTCAAATCAATCTTAATATTGGTCCATTGAAAATCTTTATATGGTAGGCGTTGAGACATCGCCCAACCATATTGATTGTGAACATCGAAATACATAAGATAGTTGTCATGTTCATTTGGATTGTATGCAGAAAGATATTTGTTATTAGCATGAGCCCGATGTTTTCCACAAACTTGACTGAGGCCACCAGGAATTCCTCGCTCAACAAAGAGGAAAATATCAAGATCTGTGAGGAGCTCCAATTCTTGTTTCGTATGTTTTCACATTGCATCCCACGTGTAACCAGGTAGGGTAAAATAATGAGCTGGATCTAATCCATAGGTCATGTGGCAACTGCAACGAAATTGTTCGAATACATCGGCTAATAAAAGAATATCAGTTTTCATATAGAGATCTGAATATTCTCCTAAATTCTTGCATTTGAATATATTCCAAACAAGCTGGGCTCTCATATATCGTCTTCGAGGGCAGTTTCTATCTTCTAGTTTATTGTAAAATGCCTCAATAGAGGGTGAAGAAGTTTCATCGAAGCGATCCATGCAATCAATATAATCATATGGCATGACTCCCTTTGATGTTAAAAGATTAATTTGTTCTTCAGAAGCCTCTGGAAATTGAGATTTGAGGTTGGTAAACTCCTTTAAGTATGAGGATTACTGATCTAATGAAGACGCCATAAATCGAAAGCTATCGATGAATCGAAAATTGATCCAATAATCTTCATAGTGTTTAGTGAAGCTAATATATTTCTCCTTTGTTATGGGTAGTAAATCAATTTTACCTTCCATTCTGGCTGCAATATCTTCTATGACGAAATGGGCATCGTAACCACTCAAGTTATGAAAAACTATGGGAATCATATGACTATGCTTATAATTAATATTAAATACATCATGTGCTGCTCCGCGATAATTATTTTCAGCTATAAGATGGTTATGATCTCTCACTTTTTTATCTTCAGCTTTGAACGTTTTCTCACAAATATGACAATGGGTAGCTTTTCGGAAATCTATTTCTTGCTGGGATGCCATGTTAATATCAAATGGGAATAGGAAAACAGTCTCAACATCTTCAGCAAATTGTTTCAACTCATCAGCGAACCACTGCATACAATTAGAACCACGATGAGAACGATAAAAACCTAAAGAATCATCATATGAACACTTTACATAGTATCCAACAGCTGCAGCCTTGTGTTCTTGATATTTATTTTTAGTATAAGAAGTCTTCAAGATACTCTCCAGATCAGCATATATAGTGAATGGAATCTTTTCCTTATTCTGATTTTCAGTTTTTGAATTTCAGAATATTATCCCCTAATTTCGGCATTTTTATTGCTGTATCATTCATTTTATTGCAGGCTGCTGAGTGACGCTCAAGTTTCTCCTGTGTTCGGAAGTAATGTAAACATCTATCACATATGAACTTCTTATGTTCTTCCCTACTCAACTGACCCTACAAGTCGAGATAAATCCTTGATCCATACATAATGGTACTTAATAGGAGTATGATTATCTGAATAATGATTTTGTATCAGGAGTAAGTTAATATGTCTTTCCAACTTGTTTTGAGTTAAATAAGGCAAAGAGATGAAGCATTTTTCTTTTTTCAGAAGATAAACGTTGATGGAGATGTTGTTAAGTTTCTCAAAGTTAGGAATTTGCTTCAAGGTCATTGGAAACTGAATTCCTTTGAACTTAAGAACCTTCGAATAGTGAGGGTACTTGGATAGTAATCGCACAACAAAACATGAAACCTTGTGATGTTACTAAAAATAATGAAAGTGCATTACGGAAAAATGCAAATGTTTGCGACAAATTTTCCAACAGGAACTGTGAGGATCCCTTACTACCTTTTCCAACACCAAAAAGACCGTGGGAGAGAGTAGGGATTGATATTTTCACGTATGCAAATGTCTCATACTTAGTTATATTTGACGCGTATGCAAATTGGCTTGAATTACTCATACTTGAAAACAAAAGTGCAGAGACAGTAATAAAAAAATTGAAGGAAATTTTTACCAGATTTGGTTCACCTGATTTTGTTATATCAGATAATGTTACATTCAATAGCATAATAATGAAAATGTTCGCACAAGAGTGAAATTTTGAATTTATATTTAGGAGTCCATATTATCCGCAGGCTTATAGTCTTGCAGAGAAAGGTGTCTCAATTAGTAAAAACATTTTGAAAAAATCTTTAGAAGAAGGCAAAGATATAGAGTCAGCTTTGCTAAATTATAGGAATATGCCATTAAAGTTTATAGTCTATTCACCATCAGAACTATTAATGTCAAGGAAATTTAAAACTAAAATACCAATAAGGATAGATCAATTAACACCTAAATTATGTGAGAATGTTGTAGACAAAATACAGCACAAGCGAAATTTACAGAAAAACCAGTATGATCAACATACTAATCTGTTAAAAGCTTTCGATAAAAATGATGATGTCATGCTGTATAATCATGTTAACAAAATTTGGGAACCTGCAAAAGTGCTCAATTGTGACATTTCTAATCGTTCTTATATCTTACAAAATAATGTAGGAAATACAGTGAGGAGGAATAGGTTGGACATTAAACAATCTTGTAATCAATATAGGAGTAGTAAAGTGGAATCAGATGATATAGTGTCTGAAAATCATGTTCAACCAACAAATGAGTATGTAGAAGACTCAAATGTTAAAACGACCAGATTTGGTCGAGTAATAAAAAAACCTGTAAAACTGGATTTATAAATAATTTTAATGTGGACAAGGAAGGATGTAGAATAAGTGATGTTATGTTTCTGTGACTAGGACAGATACAAAAAAAGGTTAAGACGAGGTCTATGGTTATAACAAAAAACTCTATACAGCTGTAGCCTGAAAATTCCTAATAAAACATAATATATGTTGATGATCTTGATTTTATTTCAACATATAATACATATCTTGTTCAGTTCGAATTCATAATTGGGAAGAAGAAGGAGATTGTGACTTAGAGGATCACTATAAATATCCCCAGACTTGTGAATCTTTTCATAATTTGTGGAAATATTCAAACACTGAACATTATCCTGATGCGAAAACATGAATTTAATCATACTATATGCAATTGTTGGAAATGTCTTATACGTTCATTTCAGCCGGAAATAATGAGGTCTCAAATATGTACCGGCAATAATAATTCAATGACATATGATATGGTTATGACCAGGATAAACGATAATCTACCCACGTTTCGTTTCAACGATGAAAACAATTCTTTAGAAACTGGTTTCAAAATGATCTACACCTTTACAGATATGCAACACCGGTTCTAGGACAACCTTGACCATTTTTACATGTAAATCTCCATAAGGAATTCTAAGGTTCATTTTGCAACTTTTGATACCTTTTTGAAATATTTTAAGTCCCGCTCAAGGTCACTCAGATTTCAAGAATTTTTCTAAGTCTTGAGGGGCTGAATACTGAGGGTGAAAGGTAGAGGATGATAGGAAGGGAATGACAGGTAATGGTAATGAAGACATTCCGGCAGTCCTAAGGTTGACTGACCGGCAACATGGTATCAACATTTAGAGCGACTTGTTCTAGACGCACAGTAGCCCAGCGGTAAGGATCTAGGCTGGTAATAGGGAACCCTGGGTTCGAATCCGACTGAATTAAAAAAAAATTTAATTCCAATCATTCACACCCTGCAAACCAAAATTCACTCTACGCATCTATCACCCATCACCCTATACCTGTCATTCCCTTCCTATCATCCTCTACATTTCACCCTCAGCATTCACCCCAAGGGTTGTCAAGGTTGTGCTAGACCCGGTGTTGCCTATCTACTGTACTAATTTTTCAGAAAATGGAATAACTAGTTTACTATTATTGAAGGAAATGTCGGAAAATGAAACCGACTTTAAACAATTAGTGCGATGCTTGGGCACTAGGGTACAGATAAGACTGAAGCTGAAAAACAGAGACTTCTTGGATAAATTGTAAGCAATTTAAATTGATCTAAAATAAATTCTAAATTAATACTTGACATAATCATATAAATTTCAGAAGATCTCCTTCAGTTGGGGTTGTTCAGGAGAATCCATCGTTCAGAAAAGCTGATATTCCAAGCTCTAATAATTCTGAAAACGATAGTGATTTCAACAGGTGAGCTGTAATATTTGAAGTCAAATAGATTTTGTTTTCTGAATTCACCGAAATCATGAATAATTTGTTCAAATAATTGGCAAGAAATTAAACAAAAAACAAAAGCTGAGTTTGATAGTGCCACTTCGACCAATCTTTTCGAATCTTTCTTCTCTGTTTTGATTCAAATTCTCAGATTAGGCAGATGTATAAAGAGTGCTCGAACCTAGTAACTATACGTCCTTTTGTTTGCACAGAAAGTGTAGCACTTTCATGCACTCGGTGTAGATATGTTATAGTATATCTATGCAAACTAAAGGACCTTATATTAATGATCTTGACAGTTTCAGTGTTAGTCACATTGACATCGAGGAACCTCTGAACAAATACATATTATTAGAAGATTTTACACAAACAAATGTGAGCAGTGTTTATAGCACACCAGTAGAGAACTCGTATCTGCAAAACATAGATTTTGATTTGGCAAAATTGCTTGAGGAAACAATTGTTGGAAGAGCTATCAAAAGCATTTACAAAATCCAGAAGCAACTTGACTCCAGATGTCATTCTTATCTAGCTGATATAATAATCCAAGATTTTGTATATGCTCAACCTTTCAGGTATGTGAAAATTGATGAAAAATTCTATTTTACGTAGGAATATGTCAATATACTAGCAAATGGAAGACATTTCTTCTGGCTGTGTATTGTATGAAAAGATTAGACAAAAACACATCCATTTTACTCTTTCAAGAGGCTGCAAAATTTAGATTTTGAAGAACTGCCTCGTACTATAGTAGATGTTTTTCCAAATGAATTTCGTACGGTTTATTACACTCCGCCAATACAGACACGAAATTCCCGTAATAACAAGAGTATAATCGGCAGGGGAAAGCTTATTGATAAGTACCGAAACAAACTCAGTTTTTTGAGGAAGGCAAAGTTATTGCCATCAAGGCTGTTGGACGAAGGTGAATCGGCAGATGATAACAGCCTGGTAGTTGATGATATGAGTACATGCTAATAATTTCTAATTTCAGTAATTAGTCTTTTTCAATTAATGCTTTTTATATACACATTTCAGATCATAAAGGCTGTGAAGATGATGTGACCTGGCTGAAAAATAACCTAGAGCCCTGGACAGAGGTTCAAAGTAGATGGGCAAAATCATACCATTTCAGGCAAGCTATATTAACTAATGAGGTTGAGATACAGGAAGTACTCAATGAATTTCCCATCATGAAAAATTCATTGGGCATACACTCATAGACGCTGACTTTAAATCTAAATACCCAGAGAATCACCAAAAAATTTTCAGTAGTTTTGATTCGGTCTTCAATAGCCTACTGAAGATACGGACCAAACATTTGACACCTGCGGATAATTTAATCCTGGAAATAATCCAATCTTCTGGTGTGAATAGGGGTAAGTTAATTAATGTTTAATTTTAACTTTGATGTGATTTATTTGGACCTGTTTTAGAATATGTATCAAGTGAAACCTGTTGGTTGACAGGATTTTTTTGAAGTTGAACTAATGGCTCTCAACCGACTATTCTTCTCCATTAAGTACATTTATTTCAAGCTCTTGTTCATTTCTTCTCTCTTGGTCCGTCAGTCTGAAATTTTTTTTGAACCAATCAATGTATCAACCGAATTACCTATAAGGTAAATTCAATTTATAAACTCTGGTAGCCAACTTGCTGAGAGATATAATTTTGTAATTTCAGAATCACGACATTTCTTGCTGAATATTTTAATATCCTTATTGCCTATTAAGTCAACGAACAAGAAATCCAAGACTAAATGGTATCCCTCCATTAATGACTCAAAGGAGGGGATATTCGTTCAAATTAAAGTAAGACTTGAAAGGTAGTTGCCTTTCATTCAATTCAACTTGGATATTTTTCAGGTTCCTGGCGACTTGGAGAATGTGATTGAGAAAAACGAGCCACTTTGAAAAATTATGGTCTACCAAAGCTTCCATTTGTGATAGTTGAGTCTCCAAATTATACAGAAATAAGGAATATATATGTGAGTTTTGACAACATACTATAACAAAGTAGTATCAATCTTGAAAGCAGTAGATGTATGCTTTCAGTTGATTCACGTATTGAATTTAATATATCCTTTCGAATCAGAACATGTTTGAATGTTTATCCAGTTGGCCATCTATAATTTGAGAACCAAATTTGATAACATCCCCAACATTCTTGACATAGAGAATAAAATAAAGGTGAGTGAGCAGGTACAACAACACTGAACCAGTTTTTCAGTAATATAAACAATATTTTCACCATTATTGTATAGTTAAAAATTCAAAATGCAATGCAAAGTCTGTTCACATAAATTTTCTGATGACAAAATGTTCATCATTCATATGTCAGTAAGTCATCGATATTCAAATAGATATGAATGTGGCTATCAAAAATGTTCAAAATCGTTCAATAACATATCAGCTTTGAAAAAGCATATTTCAATTCAATATCATGTTCGTTCATTTCTGAATACAGATACTAATCCATCTGTCTGTGGTAGTAAAAATCCTATTTTGCTCAGTCTGGTTGAAACAATAAGACCTGATGATACAATTGAAAGGCAAACAGATTCAGAAATTTATTCTTACGACCATAGAGATATAATTTAAGGGGCAGAAATGCATTGTTTACTCTTCATGACTAAACTGTATAAAAACGATACAATAAATAGGTCTGTCGTTCGAAAAGTTATTGACAATACGTCTGAACTATTCAGAAGTATTTTTTCCGATATGAAATCAAGTCTGAGTATGTCAAATTTTGAGGAATTGAACAAATTACTATCCAAAGACTTGTTTGAAACCTGCAATTCAGAACATAAACGCTTCAAAATTCTCGAACAGTCAGAGTATTACATAAAGCCATCCAGTTTTTTTTATTGGAAATCTACTTAACAGAAAAGGAACTTCAGCAGCCCTCGAAAATAAACCCTGTGAGGGGCAAATTATATCTTTGAGAAAAGTTTTCAAGAAATTTTTGGAAATACCGAATGTTTTGAAAGAAATGTTGAATTACATAGTATAGAAGAAGAAGCGAAGAAGGACAAAATTTCTAGTATATTCAATAGTAATTGGTGGAAATCTATAAAGCCCAAAATGACGAACAAATTGGTTTTACCATATATGTTTATTTTTGTTATGTTTGTTAAGCTAAATAACCTAAGAAGAAGAAGTGTTCTATGGTTGGACTTAACCTTTCTGTCAAATAATCATTGTATTCATTCCATTGTAAAAATACGCACAATAAAGAGGTTATAAAAGATACATAATTAATTGCTTGCTAACGAGATCATATACAGTTATCAATATATTAATAGTGAAAATATTATACTTCACATTCCTTTCAAGAATTAATGTAATTCAGCGAATTACTTCCTACCAAAACCAACAATTGGCGACGAGGATTCTTAAGGATTGAAAATCCTAGGCAAGATCTTCACGTGCTACCAAATCAAGTATTTTGAAAATGGCAAGTATCCAGACTGCATTCAATATAGAACCTTTCAATCCAAATTGCCAAAAATATAGTCGTTGGTATCAAAGACTTACGACTGCATTCAACATCTTCGATATTAAAGATGATACAGTGAAGAAGCAGTATGTTCTACATTATGTTGGAGCCGAAGTTTACGATAAACTATGCGACCATTTTACACCACTCGATCCAGAATCTCGTACATTATCTGAACTCAATGAAGCTCTCAAACTAATGTTTGAGCCTACGCAGTTGGAAATTTCTGAAATATTCAAGTTCAATAAGAGGTATCAACTAGAGGGGGAATCTGTGAAGGAATACGAACTTCAATTGAAGAAATTGTCAGCAAATTGCAACTTTGGACAGTATTTAAATAAAGCAATCAGAAATCAATTCGTCTGTGGGCTAAGAAATGCTAGGATTCAAAGTCATCTGCTGGAAATCAGAGACCTCACATTAAGCAAGGCCGTGGAAATTGCCATAACCATGGAAACCTCAATACGAGATGCTGAACTTCTACATACACCAAACAAATCGTTTGTTCAAGCAGTCAATCCAACCAGGAAACCTCCAGCTGTCAAGAAATACACTCAGCCTTCAAATCAGGGGAAAACTACAAGTTTCACCAAAAAGCAGATAAGTACTAACAAACCAAATTTTTCAAATACGTGTTGCTACAGGTGTGGTTCAAAAAATCATTGGGCGAACCATTGTAAAGCTAAAAACGTTCAATGTGAATTATGCAAAATAAAAGGTCATGTAGCTACTGTTTGCAAAACTGCACACGTAAATGAATTGTCTGGTGTTAATACAAGAAAATTTACAATTAATCTAAATGTTAGTGATAAAATCATTAAGTTTGAAATTCATACAGGAGCAGGGGTTACAATATTTGGTAAAACCCTTTTTCAAAAATTATTTCCTTCACTCACAATAATGCCAAGCGATTTAAATTTATATACTTATTGTTCAACTAAAATTAAGGTGTTTGGTTATGCATGGGTGCAAGTTACATTTGAAAATACTTCGTTCAGAATGAAACTTTATATAGTAGATACTAATAAGCAACCTTTGTTAGGTAGGGATTGGATAAGATCTCTGGAAATTTTTACATCGAGCTCACAAAGTATTCATTCACTAAATAGTAGTTCTGAGGTAGATAAATTATGCAAAGTTTACAGTTGCCTGTTTGATAATAAAATAGGGAAAATTGAAGGATTTCAGGCTAGGCTCCATACAAAGAATAATATTTCACCAGTCTTTATTAAGTCTAGACCTCTTCCATTTTCAATAAAAAATAAAGTTGAACAGGAGATAGACAACTTGGTACAAAATGGAGTCCTTGAAAAGGTAAACACATCACAGTGGGCAACTCCTATAGTACCTGTGGTCAAATCAAATGGAAAAATTAGAATATGCGGAGATTACAAAATTTCAGCAAACAAAGTACTTATTGTGGATGAACATCCTTTACCTACTATAAATGAATTATTTGCAACCATGTTTAAAGGACAGAAGTTCACAAAACTTGATATTCAAAGTGCCTATTTGAATTTAAAAATTAATCCTGATAATAGGGAAATCCTCACATAAAACACGAGTAAAGGTCTGTATAGACCAACACGCTTAATGTATGGTATTTCTTCGGGTCCTGCTATTTGGTAGAGGTCTGTTGAAACTCTTCTGCAGGGAATTTCAGGGGTCAGTGTCTTCTTCGATGACATAAAAATTTCAGCACCTTACGATGCTGAACATTTGAAAACTCTCGAATTAGTCTTTGATAGACTTAAACAAGCCAATTTGAAATTAAACTTTTCGAAATGCAAATTTCTCGCAGATAAAATTGAGTATTGTGTCTACGAAATTGACAAAAACGGCGTTCATAAATCTAAATCAAAAATTCAAGCCATACAAAGTATGCCCACTCCTAAAAATAAAACTGAACTAAAAAGTTTCATAGGATTAGTCCTTTATTACGGTAAATTTTTGGAAGACGTAAGTACCAAATTACACCCGTTGTACCAATTACTGAAGAAGGATTCTCATTGGAATTGGAACAGTAACCGTGGGTTTCACAAAGCTTAATCCTCTGATCAACGCGTTGATATTCTGTGGTATTGCTAAAAATGAACTGAAATTGAACATAGAATTGTCTTGATCAGAACAATCAAGTTAATCAGAGCTTTGTGAAACCCGCTGTTAATGTATGAAAGCATTTGAAAACATAAAACGAGAAATCTCCTCTGACTTGGTCCTTGCCCATTTTGATCCGAACCTTCCAATTATTCTTGCTACAGATGCTTCACCCTTTGCAGTGTCCGCTGTTCTTTCCCATAGATACCCAGATGGATCAGAAAGACCCATTAGTTTTTCATCCAAAATTTTAAATGATACTCAACGTAGGTACAGTCAAATTTCAAAGGAAGCTTATGCAATAGTGTATGGAGTATCCAAATATTATCAATATCTATATGGTACAACCTTTACACTTATTTCAGATTCCAAGCCACTTATCAATATACTTTCGCCAGATAAGGGATTACCCGTACTTACAATGTCTAGAATGCAACACTATGCAATTTTTTTGCAAGCATTCAACTATAAAGTTGAATACAGGAATACAAAGGTACATACAAATGCGGATTCCTTATCACGTTTACCCGTTTCAGATAATTTTGATTTAGCTTCCGCTGATAGATTTGGAATCGAAATAAATTTTTTACAGAATTCATATCACGAATCTCAATTGATAGAAAATTTACCTGTTACTGCAAAAAACATCAGTATAGATACAAAACGCTGCAAATTTTACACAAGGGTTTATTATTTTCTCATTTAAATAACCCAATATGCCATTGATATCTCAAAAAACTTATATATTATGCATAACTCATTGGTTTCTCACAACACAGAAACCAATTCCATGAAATAATTCATATGAACATTGAAATTGCTAACTGAGTAGCAAAATTTAAAATATTTTGAATGAGAAGAGACGTTCCACAGTCGTTTCACCTATTCGAAAATCTAACTATTTTCCACAATTATTAAATTTGGTGTCGGTATTCTACAACTGAAAATGAACTACAAATCAGATATGGTTTGTCCTTTTTGAGATATTAGGGAAATAACCTCAATATTCAAAATGGTCACGAAATTTTTTGCCAATATCTGCACAAATAAATATCGGTCAAAACTGAAATTTGCAACACAGTTTCTAAATGTTGACTCTGAAACCTGTACCAAATTTCATTGAACTTTGATGAATATGTATCCGAAAAAAAAAATGTTTAAAAAAAAATTTTGTTCGTATTTCTTGACACTGAGGAAATAAACTCAATCTTTCAAACTAACACCAATACGTAAAACAAAATTCAAGACTTTCCGCTAATATTAAATGTGTAGATGTGATTTCTACTGGGATTCAACTTTGTTCTGAAAAATATTAATGAAATGAAAAAAAAACTCAATCTTCCTGTGCAATTGATCTGAAAAAAATTTTTTCCACAGCAGATATCCGATTCACTTGATTTACAAAGTATCCACTACACAAACTGAAAAACTAAAGTTATTTTCAATAACATTTCTGTAACAATTAAATATATCAAGAACCTCATCAGGTTGAATTCGAAAGAATAACCAAGAGGGTGTCAAATCCGAAAGTCTGCTTGATGTAAAGACGTGAAATTCAAACAAGTAGTTTGCCGACAACCAGATGTGGAATATTTTTGTCTATGCTATATCCCTTGTCTGAGGTCACAGACCCCATTCAGAATAGGTAGATAGATTATCGGCTCCTAACTTTAGTCTAAGGCTCCAACCCTCAGTATTAGATTCTCGACAATTGATGAGATTTGCGGTTTGCTATTGATTTTTTTGCATATTATATCCTCCAATTTGATTTATCATATAAATGCTCATTATTTTCTATATTCACGCTTATTTCAAACTGTCAGTACGAAAGATTTTGGATTTCGATTGAAACCAGTAACGGTATCCACAGGTTGACGATAATCGTATTACGCAAACCGAAATTAATGGAAACCTCCGATTCAACCGAATTTTTTGGAAATCTGCATTATTTTAAATTGCGCTGCTTAATTCGCGTTCTGCATGTAAAAGTGTTATTCAGTTATAAAAGAGTATTTATTTATTGAGATTTCAATGTTTCAAATGAATTTTTTCATGGAATTGGTTGTTGTGCTCTGAAAAACCAATGATTCATGAATAAAATAAAAGTTCTATTCAAGATATGAATGAAGAAATTTAATCTTAAATCCCGTAATCCGCAGGGTGATTTCTATAAATAATAATTTGATCCGATTTCCAGTAGTTATGTTTAAAATATTGGGAGAGAAAACCCAAAAATATTTAATCTGAACTACTTACGATTATGAAATTGTCAAGAACATCCATGGAGCATTTGCAAATTGTGATTATAAAATAATAACGCATCCATTAAAAAATTTTCGATATGTGTTGAAAATTTGGTAATCAATATTTTCATCTCCTTTTAGATGTATGACTCTGGATGAAAAGTAAACCGATTATTCCAGTGAATTTCAATCTTAGAACTGAATGCGATGATGTCATTTTCGACATTATTGGAAATTTGCAGCGTTTTTCCTTATAACTCAGGAACCACTGATCGGAAATCATCCGGGTGCAATTTTTTTGGTTTACTTTTTTAACAGTAATCAACGGTCTGAGTTGCATGAAAATTCGGTGGTAAGTTTTCGAGAAATAATTTTTTTTTTCCCCCACCCCCTGATTTTGAGCCCTTAGGGTACACCGATTCTGCTGAAGAGCTTGGAGGATCAATCCCGAGCGACACACGATTTTTCTACCAAGTTTCACTGATTTCGGTTCGGTACTTTCTGAGAAAAGTCCCGGACAACGGACGGCGTACGGCGGACGGCGGACGGACGGATTTTTTTTTATTAGTTTATTCAAATCTACATACTCCAAAACGTAAACTGTGAAATTTTCAGGGGGGGTTAAAATTTTTTTTTTGTTGGTCGATCACTAAGGTTTATTATTTGATTTTATCAAATAATAAACCAAAAACGACCCATCAGTTCTGAAATTGTTACAATATTTAGAAAATGGGAAAATAATATCCAACAAAGATAGTTTTGGTATACCCCTTCATGAATTTGATTTAGTTGATGGGTGTATTACAAGAGGTCAAAGAATTTTTATCCCTACACCTCTCAGGAAATCTATTCTGAAAGAATTACATTCCTGTCATAGTGGGATTGAAAAAATGAAGGCATTAGCAAGGCAGTATTGCTGGTGGCCTGGGATAGATGTTGACATTGAGAGTGTATCAAAAAATTGCTTCAATTGCAATCTGAACAAAAATCGGGAGAAAAAAGTAACCCATCTTTGGGGAGAATCAGAGTATCCCTTTCAAAGAGTACAAATTGACCATGCTGGACCTATGTTCAATAATGTTTACTTACTATTAATCATAGATAGTTTTTCTAAATGGCCAGAAATTCATGTAGTGAAAGACCTCACATCTAAAAGTACAATTGGAATATGTAGGAAAGTATTTGCACAATTTGGCATACCTGAGATTATTTGTTCAGATAACCACAGTTGTTTCAGTTCTCGTGAGTTCAGAAATTTTATTCGTTCTAATGGAATTTTCCTCAAACGCAGTGCTCCTTATTTTCCATCAACAAATGGACAAGTTGAACGTTATGTTCAAACAATAAAAAAAGCGTTAAGGTGTATGAATTGTAATGCAGAAAATTTAGAATATTATATTCAAAACTTCTTGTTACAGTATAGAAAAACTCCACACTCAAGTACAAAGTTATCTCCTTCTATGTTGATGTTCAATAGGGAAATTCGTTCACGTCTAGATTTAATAAAGCCGAACCTAAGTAAAACTATTGATTCTAATCGGAAACCTGTAGATTTTCGAGATTTAGAAGTTAATACTCGAGTTTCTGTTAGAAATTACATAGGTAAAAATAAATGGGATTTTAGCATAATAATTAATAAATTTGGGAAATTACATTATTTGATTAAATTGGATAATGGCAAAGAATGTAGGCGTCATAGAAGCCAGATTACTAAAATTGGAGATGATACTCCGTTACAAATTGAAATTCCTTCATATCCTAAAGTAATTAACTCATACAACTCTGATAAGTCACATGAAAATGATGAAATTACGACTTCCAAAAGTTCTATCCAGCCTGATCTATCAGATTAAGGAAATGAAACAAATAACCCTGAGACTACTAGTAATTTACCTGATACTTATGTTCAATTGAGAAGATCAAAGAGAGAAATATGTAAACCTGATAGGTTTGGAGATTATGTATCATATTGAATAATTATTGTATTATAGATTAGCTACTCATATTGAAAATATTGTATAATATATAATAACGCGGATTGTAAAGCGAATAAATTGTATAGATTTAGTGAGGAGAGAAACTGTTATGTTTGTTAAGGTAAATAACCTAAGAAGAAGAAGTGTTCTATGGTTGGACTTAACCTTTCTGTCAAATAATCATTGTATTCATTCCATTGTAAAAATACGCACAATAAAGAGGTTATAAAAGATACATAATTAATTGCTTGCTAACGAGATTTTTACTTTTTTACTTTTACAAGATCATCTCCGACTTATATTGGCACATGGAGGGAGAGATGAACGACATCACGGCCAAGCAAGTGTTCTTCCATACAATCTTCGGGTCTTACAAAGAAGACTTAACTATCTTAGAACAGATTACTAACCTTGCCAACTGGAATAGGAGAGAGGAAATGGGTAACTGTTTTCAAAAGATGACCATGGTAAAAAAGAGTGTGGTGTTCCAGCCTGTATCCCTGTTGTATTACTCCAAATTGTGTTCCGCAAACCAGACAAAGTTCTACAACGCCAATTACACCCAGATTTGCAGCGCCCCAATTTTCAGTGGCAAAAGAATTCAACATTTCTCCGATGATTTCTTCGAACAGATGAATATCGCGGCAGGAAAGAGTGTATCTGCGAAGACAATACCGCAACTTGTTTCTGCATTGGCCGAGGACATCGCTAAAGCAATAGACATTATAAAAGAGGAAGGTGGAAGACTGGAGGTTGGCACCGTAGAATGGCGTAGAATGGATGACTTGACATTGACTGTTCCTGGTACTCCAATCAAGGAAGCAATTGTTGGAGATGAATTAATGTAATTCAGCGAATTACTTCCCACCAAAACCAACAATTTTGATGATTTTGAAACTGGAAACCCTCTTGGCACCCAAGCAGGCGTTCATAAATTAGGAGGAGTGTATGTTTCATTTGCCGCTACCCCACCTAAGTATGCATCAAGATTAGACAATATTTTTCTATGCGGACTTTTCTATACCTCAGACCGGGTCATGTTTTCTAACAAAATGCAGTGTTGTGAACTTTGATAAGACGGTAAGTTAGCACTGATTAATTGATAATTATTGGTACCATTAGCGCCACTTCTTTTCTATCGAATTATAATTTTTTAGGATTGAGCAACTAAAAATATAAAATTTTCGTTTCCTGATACTTTTCAATATGTTACCTGGTTTTCGAGAAAAAAATTAAAACAAGTTCATTGCATAATTTCATTTATTTCTATGGCGTTATCAAGATCATCTTTTCTTTTTATCATTTCTGACATTTACCATTTTAAATCGCGGCTTATGCCAACTGGTCTTTAAAATATTGACAAAATAGTTTTTAAGAAAAAGCTTTTGACAACCTGTAGCTTGAAAACCAATGATTTGTAAGTCTATGTTTTTACGACACTTGAGCCAAAAAATATGCCAGAGTATAACCCACGTACGTTTGTACATGATATTTAGGAATTTATTGGTGATAAGAAACTATTTTTCTCAGTGTGACATGATCATCACGAAATTTTGCACGTAGTTGTCCATCAGCATTTCCAAACTAGATACGAAGATTCATTATGATTGAATAAGCATTTTCTGAGTTATGCCGGAAAAAACAACGATATCAAGAAAAAAACCACGAAATTTTACATATTTTTTCCCAATATCTCCAAAAAAAAACATAACGAATTGAAATCTGGTATACTGCTGTGAAATATGGAGTTCAAGGTATGCCTGAAATTTCCATCAAACGTAATATATAGTTTCGAAAAAAAATTTTTGTTTTGAAAAAAATTTTGATAAAATATTCCTTTTGAATTTGCTGACACTATGATCCCAACAAAATTAACTGCAAAGTTTCGATCCAACCGTTTCAATATTTCCCGAATTTCAAAAGACTCTAACTCCGAAACCGTTTGTTCGATTTTGCTCGTTAACGAACTTAACCGTCGCATTTCGAAATGCAACCTATCCTGAAAGTTTCAGGTCTATAGGATTCTCCGTACGAGTGTCATCGTGCATACGGGCGGACGGCCGGCAGGACTTCGCCACCGGATTCGACATAAGAGAGTCCAATCTAGTCGTTTGAGACCATTTTGGGCTCGGAATTCGAAAATTACAGAAATTTTGACAAAACAATAACATGCTGTTCCGCAGAACATGCGCGCAAAAAATGGTCTATTTTCGCCGGAGTTGTCACGGATTTTAGTTCTGCCTTGATAAACGCTGTGATGTTCTACTTCAATAAGATGTATTTGGTGGATTACCTCCAATTGACATATTCAATAGTATCTACAAAACCAACATCCATTCGAGGAGGTTCCAAACTATAACTCCGGTATTCTTTTGTTGCTCACATGTTTCCTGAATTTTTATGGAAGATATTAAAAGGTATCATTTGATGAATCTGTAACAAGGCACTTCAAGGAGAAAATGGAAGCACTTTTCAATTTCACCTCACTTTCATCTTCGATAAAATAGTTCTAAAATCTTGTTGTGATACTGTGCTCGCGGGAGAACCATTCGTATGTGCAGGCGGCGAAAATGTATCTACTTGGTATTTGTTGTGATGGGATGAATTTGAAGCAGAATTCAAATATATTGAATCCTTTGAGAAACCTAGACCGAAAGATTCCCTATATACCTGAGCAGAGCCCCTTTTATATATTGTTCAGAAACAAGTATATCAGTCTAGAGCATGACATCAACAAAAATAATCCATCTGGAAAATTAAATGTATATTATAATCAGGAATACCTACAGGAAATTTTGAGGAAATATGTACCATATTTACTACTGTGGACGAGTCTAATATCTGGTAAGAGACAGAGTAATGCTCCTGTCGAGAATTGGTTTTCGGTAGTGAAGCGTTTGGTTCTGGAAGACCTAGAAAACCAGAATACTAGAAGGGTGATCAGATTAATAAGGAGACAAATTTTGGCTGTTCATCATGAAGAGATTGTATTGCATGTCCCCGAACTGGGATGCACATCGAGACTCAAAGTAAGATGGCCCTGGTTAGGGAATTTCAAAAGTGGGACAAAGTGTCAAGCCATCAAGCAATGTGGTTACATTGCTTGATGGCTAGTACTCATAAGCGGTTGCTAATGAGTGCTACGCAAGTGACAATAAAAAAGCAGTGGAAAAAAATTACCTTCGAAAAAAATAATTTTGAATGAACATCCATTAAACGAACGCTTAATAAAATGAGTATCGAGTACATATTTTCTGCATCACAAAAAAACAGGAAAGGTGATCTGAAAAATGATAACAAAGGCTCCATTCCCAGAATAAAGAAAGCATTAAGGAGATCAGATATTAAAATTAAAGTATCAGGAAAAAGTAAACCTTCAGATAGAAAAGCGGTGGTCAATGACACACGAGAAGCTACCACCACAAAGCCACCAGCAACACAAATATTGGATGGACAGACATGTAAACAAGAAACTCCAGCACAAAAAAATACTCCTCTATGAAAATGGGTCTGCAAAGAAAACTTCAACGAAAGATGTGACGAATATGAAAACTTTCTCGTAGTGAAGCATAACGATGGAAATTCCACAAAATTTAAATATGAGGGTTTTAAAATCCTGTACCCTTACCTATTGTCTAAGAGCAGTATTGAAAGAACATACCAACACAGTTACATATTATAGTCTATTCAATACTTATCAAACACACGCAATATTTTATCATTGTGATAAAATAGTCGAGGAAGTTTTTGAAGATTTCCCTGAAATATCGGAAAATTCAATATTTATTCTTTTCATTATTATTGGGACCATGGCAAGTCGAAACCTTTGGGTATAAGTGATGGTTAATTTCCCAGAGAAGAAATTCACCTATATTAATCCAAGAGGATCATCACGGTTGAAGGCCCTAGAGTTCTGGGAAACATTTGAAAAATTCATTTGTCTTTACAATAAATTCAAAAACACCGTGATCCACTCTAAATTCAATATAAAAGAAAAATACCATATCAAACAGGGGGATGGATATAATTGCGAGGTGTACATAGTGTATTTCAGATGGGCCATGATAAATGAAATAGATTTGAAACCAGCTAATATGGATAATTACAGATGTGCCTTGTGACAAAAATTGTTGAGGAGTTCAGATATTTGCCAAAATAATTTTTGTGTTATCTGTGGACATGGGAATGAATCTTCAGACCACAGTTGTGAAACTTGTCTGAGGAAATTCCGCAGCGATTGTACCCGTTTCCTAGATATTTGCAAACTCTACGAAAAATATTCCAAAAACTGTAAATAAAGAAAAAGGAAATCTCACGGGAACGAGGACAAGTCTCAATGTTCAACAAATTTATTTAGTGGTCAACGTTTCGTTCAAATATTCAGGCTTCATCAGGACTGTAATGGAGATAAAAATACAATGAGTATAAAACCAATATATCACAGACATAGACTACTTACCCTAAAATGAATAATGTATAGAAATTATTTATTTTAGGGTAAGTAGTCTAAGTCTGTGATAGCGGAAAGAAGGGTAAGACCGGGCAGTGGGGTGAGATCGGGTACCTTGATTGTGCTGCTACTACTAATGCCAGCTGGTGCACAGAACGTGAAATACATTCCGTAAGCTGAGACGACTAAGCGGCAGTAGCACCGAGTCGATGCTGGAGAACGCAGGTTGTCAGTTAAGGTAAGTTTGTTGTTTCATGTCGCTTCTCTAATGTTTTGTTGGCACTTATAGTTATGAAAAATTGCGTCAGTGTCAGCTATTATATGATGAATAAAGTTTAATATATGCGTAAAAACGAAGAAATATTTTGAATATCAGAGTGGTTTTGGAGCATTTTCTTGAATTCTATACTTTGGGTGAGACACCGGTGTGAACTTAACAGCCAATTCTCCGATGATACCCGAACGAGGGCACTCAGTGGCGTGCGCCTGCCAACATAAACAAGCCGCCGGTAGAGTTGTAGTAAGCACGTAACGACTTCGGTTTCCTTGAAACTAGCTGACAATTGTCTTCATTCTTGTTTATTCATCAGAATTGGATGTAAATATCCAGTATATTCGCAGTTTCTCACTAAGAAGTGGATTGAGACTATGATTTCAGAAATCAAATATTGATTTCGTAAATTAGCTGCCACTACCGAGAAAAATGGAAAAAATCGATATTGATTCCTAAACATCATTGAAAAAGGACTCTTCTATTAGGAAAATAGGATCTCATATTTTGTCTCCCTGCAAGGAAATTTTTTATCGGCCGTTGCAAGTGAGACATAAAGTCTTTGGACCGAAAATGTCGGTTTGGTTTATTCGCTCTCATTCCTGAAAAAATTGGAGAATCTGATTCCCATTTAGGTATGAGATTGAGAAAAGACTTTTTCATCAGAAAAACAGGATTTCATATTTGGTCCCCCTACAAAAAAATTTTTTATCGGCCGTTGAAAGTAAGACATAAAGTGTTTGGACCGAAAATGTCGGTTTGGTTTATTCGCTCTCATTCCTGAAAAAATTGGAGATTCTGATTCTCATTTTAGTATGATATTGAGAAAAGACTTTTATATCAGAAAAATAGGGTCTCATATTCTGTCCCCCTACAAGGAAATTTTTCATCGGCCGTTGAAAGTAAGACATAAAGTGTTTGGACCGAAAATGGTTGGTTTCGTTTATTTGCTCTCATTTCTGAGAAAATTGGAAAAGGCGATTCATATTTGGATATGATATTGAGAAAAGACTTTTCTATCAGAAAAACAGGTTCTCATATTTTGTCCCCCTACAAGGAAATTTTTTATCGGCTGTTGAATGTGATACATACTTCTTTCGAACCAGGAATGTTGGTTTCGTTTATTTGCTCTCATTTCTGAGAAAATTAGAAAAAGCAATTAATATTTTAGTATGATATTGAAAAAAGACTTTTTTATCAGAAAAACAGGGTCTCATATTTTGTCCCCCTACAAGGAAATTTTTTATCGGCCGTTGAAAGTGAGACATGAAGTGTTTGGACCGAAAATGTTGGTTTGGTTTATTCGGTCTCATTCCCGAAAAAATTGGAGAATTTGATTCTTAAATAAGTATAATATTGAGAAAAAACTCTTACATCAGAAAAATAGGGTCTCATATTTTGTCCCCCTACAAGGAAATTTTTTATCGGCTGTTGAATGGGATACATACTGCTCTCGAACCAGGAATGTTGGTTTCGTTCATTTGCTCTCATTTCTGGGAAAATTGGAAAAAGCGATTCATATTTGGGTATGATATTGAGAAAAGACTCCTATATCAGAAAAATAGGCTCTCATATTTTGTCCCCCTACAAGGAAATTTTTTATCGGCTGTTGAATGTGATACATACTGCTTTCGAACCAGGAATTTTGGTTTCGTTTATTTGCTCTCATTTCTGAGAAAATTGGAAAAAGCAATTAATATTTTAGTAGGATATTGAAAAAAGACTTTTCTATCAGAAAAACAGGGTCTCATATTTTGTCCCCCTACAAGGAAATTTTTTATCGGCCGTTGAAAGTAAGACATAAAGTGTTCGGACCCAAAATGTTGGTCTGGTTTATTCGCTTCCATTCCTGAAAAAATTGGAGATTCTGATTCTCATTTTGGTATGATATTGAGAAAAGACTCTTATATCAGAAAAATAGGGTCTCATATTTTGTCTTCCTACAAGGAAATTTTTTATCGGCTGTTGAATGTGATACATACTGCTTTCGAACCAGGAATGTTGGCTTCGTTTATTTGCTCTCATTTCTGGGAAAAAAATTGGAAAAAGCGATTCATATTTGGGTATGATATTGAGAGAAGACTTTTATATCAGAAAAATAGGGTCTCATATTTTGTCTCCCTACAAGGTAATACTTATAATTAAGTCTTTATCGCATATTTTTATACACTAATGTATATATCCTACATAGATCGAATGAAACAGCCAGGGAACATTTTTTTCAGAATAACTGTACCAGTGTTAATCACACACTTATCGCCGAAAACCCCGTCGCGATGTGGTGAGAACTGAAATATGTAACTAACTATGTAATTACGTTTTTGCACCATTGGATGCCATTTTCTCAATAAATGACGTTCCCTTGGTTTCCTTCAATCTGTTTCCTGTATATTTTTTATCGCAACCATTGAATCAATTTTGCAATTCAGCACATACAATCAGAAAAAATATTGTACGAGGTGAACAAGCATTGAATCGCCACGAATGAATTTTTTCAGGCAAATTTTTCCTGGTGATAAAGAGCTTTTTCAAATGGTATCAGAATAGGTTATTTTGTACAAGGTTAAAATAAAAGTATTAGACCGTATGCCGAGACTTACAGGAACTCCTTAAATTTAGTATAGGCGGCATAAATCACAAATCGAATTCTTGAATTCGTTTTGTGGTTGGGGTCTATTTGTCAAACAATTAACCTGACATTTTCTTTTACAAGATGTACACTGATAAAAATCTTTCGAGGTCACTGTCGAGCAATATAAACACTTATTCTCCACATTAGAAGACATCTCAATCAGTTTTTTTTTGTTCCTACGCGAAAGTGGTTCATATCTTTCGGTATGAGTAATGAATTTCCCAACATAATTTGTTGGAAATAATGAATAATAAACATACCGCAATTGAAATTGTCTTGTTGGTATATTCGTGGCAAATCTAACATTTCCCAGGATTCCTCTTTCTCAATATTACAATCAGCCTGTCTTAAAAGTTTCATTAGTTGTCGGAAATATTTCAGTTGTCTTTCTTTATTAAGCTTATCGTTTCGCATTAATGGGTCCAAGAAATAATTATGATATTTTGCAACATCTATTATAATGAGGATAAAATGATTATTGTTCTCATTAATTGGTAATGCAACTCGCGGTTTATGAATTATTAAACTATTCTCTTCGGAAGAATTCGAAAAAAGATATGAGGCTACCTGTACTGGTAGTTTTTGATATTGATCTTTTTCGTCTAGAAGGCAGAAGCAATTGTCAATCATGAAACTGGTGATATAAGTATCTGGATTGAGGCTGAGATAATCTGTTATTTGTATTTCTCTAACTGGACAAGAAACATTTTCATAGGACGCGACATCATATTCGCGATTGTTGTTTCTTTTTGGATTAGAAATTTCCCAGCGATCAGGTATATTTTTATAAAAGGATATGTCATCAACTAAACCATTGGGAAGGAACTTAATTTCTTCAACAGTGCGCCACTTTCTTTCTTCGAAAATAGTTGAGGTTCAGCGTGACCAATTTTGGTAGAAATCTACTATTTTGGTAGATTTTCGTTATAATTTCATCATTGTTAGTAGACACAAATTGAGCAGTAGATTTTGGTAGTATTTCGAACTATCTTAGTAGAATTCTACTTTCAACTGTTGAAGCAGTAGAACGCTTCTGTCTGAGTTGAGAAGTGGAACAACCTAACCTAACCTAACTATAATCGCACGAATTATGTGAAAAAATAGCACAACTCGTATAGATGGCTCTGACTAACATTAGGATATTTCTCCAATCCCGTCACACTCAATAAGTATATCGTATTTCCCATCATAGGTGCGTGTGGGCGCTTCATTTTCCCGCATTTTAATCGTTTCCATCAAAAACGGAAGAGCCTTTCATTTAGGTGAATATATAAGAATATCTGCGGAATCATTGGATGGATTTTACCCATTCACGAATTCGTTCTTCGTAATTAAGGTCTAAATCTTCTTTATAAATATGGAATTTCTAAGTTGTTTCTTTCGGAAGTCATTGTGTTCACGGTCGGTCGTTATCTTCTGAAAAAAACGTCTTAAAAACTCGATATTTGTAGAGAAGGTTTGGGGCTTAATTACGAAGGTCGAATTCGTGAATGGGTAAAATCCACCTAATGATTCCGTAGATATACCCATTCAAAATTTTATTTTCTCAATATTTTCAAATATACAGATTAGATCGAATTGAAATCCAGTAATTTACCGAAAGAAAAACCTAGAAAAGCACTTCCTTGAATTAAGGCAGCAACTTCTGCGCGCATGTTCAAATTCGTTGCCTCATGCGCGCAAAAGCTGCTGCCTTTACGGCAGTGCTTCTCTAGCTTTTTTTGCTGAGAGAATGTTAATTACTGCGATACTTTTTTTGAATTACACGGAACATTAAAGTTTCCCACCAACATAAAGTGCTAAAGACTGCTCTTAGGTAGCAGTAGATTTTCAGTAGATTTCTGTAATTGACTTTGGTAGAAAAAAGAAGATTTCAACAGAAGGTTTGGTAGATTCTGAAAAAAATAATTGGTCACGCTGTTGAGGTTTTTTCTGCTGCCACAATCATAGGTAAGAAGTCGAAATGAAAAAATGATTTTAATTTTGGCAGCATAACATCTTCCCAAAAAGTTATATTTATATGAACCCTTATAATTTTCACACCTTTGAGAGTGAAAATAACGAGATCACACCACGTCCGTTCAGTAATATTTAGCAACCCTTGAATCTGGTACCAATATTCTGAATTACGAATGAGTTCTTTAGAGTCTTTCAGAAACGTGAAATGTGCTGAGTTTGGATCTTCGTTCCTAAACTTAAACGGACATTTTATTTCGATCATTCCATCATCACCGATCAACCCATCCGGAGAACAGGCTAAGAATGGGTATTTTTCATTTATTACCAATCCACTTGGGTGACATATAACATTATATATTTCCGAATATTTATTCCGTGTTCATAAAAGATGCCATGCTGAACTGCTGGAGTATTTATATCCTTCGGACAAGAAATTTGTTCGATCAAATTTTTTTCCTCATTTCCCCACATCTACAGATTCTAAAGAAAAATGAAGCAGTTAATCTTTTCGCTCTTTCATTTCTCCAAATCTCAGATGCCCTTTGAAGGACGGTATCTTCACAGATTTTTTTGATTTCTGCTGCCGATATCATTAACTTTTTCATGGCTGCTTTGCACAGACGTGCAAGTTCAGTATCGGGATCCATAGGTCCTGATACTTTATTTTCTATATACTCGTCATCATCGATTATGACAATATTTTGTTGGGGCCCGGAAAATTAGTCTTGACCTGTTGCAGGTAGCTACCGCTGAAATGGGTTTTAAAGCGTTTGGATTTCCTATTCCAAGTTTCTAGTGCAGTTTTTTCTGCCATTTCCTGATCTTCTTTTGGTCTTGGTCGTTTGATCATACCAGTAAGTTTGGATTTTGGAATGCTAAGATTTGCCTCTTTGCACATGGCCTCGACGTCATTTTGGTATGCGCGAATAAACCTCGAACATCGTAAATTTCGATTCCCTTCCACAATATGACATTTCAAATTGCCAAAATAGTTTTCAACGATGGCATTACTCTGCCTTGAGTCACTCGTATCTAAAAAGTCCCGTCCATAGTGGAGCAAATGGTAAATATTTCTTCAAAATAGTACCGAGAAATTCAGGATTGAAAAATTTGTTTTTTGTATTCTCAGCGTCATTCTTCTCTTTTGATGAATAAGAATTGAAAAATCCAAGATATCTTTCATAGAAAGGACTGTTACAATATAGAGCTTTGGAAGTCGTTTCCACATTATCTGTATCTGCCCTCTCATTTTTCAAATCATTCGAGTTCGTTCCGATTTGGTTACTCAATATTCGAAACCTTTTTTTGAATTGGCCATTATCGATTTCACTGCAAAGCAAAATAACAATATTTTCGAACCATTCATCTTAATGGGCAATTTCACGTTTGTTCTTGAAAAAATTGGATAATTTTATAATGTCTTCTTGAATAGGTCTTCCTCTCGAACTCATAATGGATGAAGTTATAAATTTTGAATAGGAAATCACAACTATTACTGTTACTCCCAAACGAAAAGAATTGAAAGTAATGTAATCACGTAAACAAAATAACAAACCCTTTCAATATGTGATATGAAAATATATCCCACAGACCCAAAACAAATTATTACTAACCTTCATGAAATGATTGAAACTACTAAAAACACATCAACAAAAACTGTTGCACCTTTCACAAAACAAGCAATCGCTCTGATAACAAAATACAGAGAGGAACCTCTTTATATAATAAACTCAAAATAGTTCAACTCAACTCATACCTGCCGTAAATGTGTTTACAACCATTCTAGGAAGAAACAAGTACCTAAAGGGCAATCCAGGAATACCTGATGTTTATCGGGATTTCCACAGAATGTTGCATAATTATGAGTTTGTTATTTTTGAAAGGCCATCCCGGTCCCATGATCCATTTTTTGTGTATATACAGGGTGTTCCTAAATAAGTGCATCAACGGTCAACTGTAGATTTCTCATGAAAAAATATCATTTTTTTTTTCTCTTCCTTTTTTTCCTCCGGGTCTTCGTTTCAGAGATACAAGGTGTCAAAAATTTATATTTTTGTAAAATTTTTTGCTAATATCTCAGGAACCGTTTGACTTACAGAATTGAGATTTGGACACACATTGTCACTAATAATTGCTACTTTCTTGCACTTAACTCAACTCGCTTTTATCAGACTTGCCTGTGGCGGAGATATTGCATTTGCACAAAGGTTTTACCACCCAACTATTACACCACTGGACAAATTTGCATTTGCACAGCAAATTCTGATGCGCCAATGTGCTTTACATGAAAAAGGTACTAGTTCCGAAGTGAACCGTTTTCGAGAAAACTGGCATTTTATGATCAATAATAATTTGTAAATTTCTTATAATTGGAAAAATTAGTAGTGATAATCAACAAGTTTTCGACAATATTTGAAAACTAGGTTTTTAAGTTCAAATTGCAAAGTTATTTTTCATTATTTTTAGCGACTATAAATAACAAGATTAAAAGAATTTCACGAAATTACGACAGTTGGCTGAAATGAACGCATTACAATATCGTCTGGATCATTTATATATGAACGTCGTTAATATTCTGAGGCGTATTTTCAATTTGCTATGCTGCGGCTTCAACTTAAGCGGTCAACTCTTCTACTGTGTTAACAGGAGTTATAGACAATGGTCTTCATGTGACCCCATAAAAAATAATCTATTCAAATAATTCAATTTTTGATCATAAAATGCCAGTTTTCTCGGAAACGGTTCACTTTACAGCAATGAACTAGGAGTATGTTTTTTGTGTGAAACAAATTGGTACATCAGAATTTGCTGTACAAATGCAAATTTTTCCAGTGGTGTAAAAGTTGGGGGGTAAAACCTTTGAGCAAATTCAATATCTCCGCCACTGGCACGTCTAATAAAACCGAGTAAAGCGCAAGAAAGTAACTATTTTTAGCGACAATGTGTGCCCAGAAACTCTGTAATTCAAACGGTTTATGAAATATTAGCAAAAAACTGGGAAAATGTCAATTTTGACAGCCTGTATCTCTGAAACGAAGAACCGGAGGAAAAAATGGAAGTCGAAAAAATGTTATTTTTCCATAAAAAATCTAGTTGACCGTTGATACACTTATTTAGGAATACCCTGTATGAAGGACATAAATTTTATTACAGTTATAATTCAACTTGAAACTTTACTGTTTCGCATGAAATCTGGATCAGGTAAGAACAAATTTTACGGAATTTCCTACACTAATGCAGCAACTGTTATCATCAGTTCTCCCTGCGAAACTTAGTTCGGTAAACTATAAAGTTTACCTTCGGTACCTACCCCAATAAAAATCAGATTACTTTGCAAAGAAATACTGAAAAAAAACAACAATTCGGAATGGTTTGTTTGTGTAACTTGTATACTTCCTTCTGTATTCTGGAAACTCTAATCTACCAAACCATCAGGGTTTTCCAGAGATAGCACAGCCAGGTAAACTCCTTACAATCCCCTTCGAATAGATCGCCGGCCGATGAGAGTTTTTTTGTAGGGGGGCACGTATAGCAATTTATTCTTCATTAAAAAAGGTCATTTCAAAATGAAACTCGAGCGATAAAAATTATTCTCAATTTTTTCGAGACCACAAAATATTAAACCCCATTTTTCTGAAAGAAGAGTATTTCCTTGAAAACATACTTTCTCCAATTTTTCCAGAAATGATGGCAACTAAACGAAGCCAACATTCTCGGTTTGAAAGCTATATGTATCACATTCAACAGCCGATAAAAAATTTCCTTGTAGGGGGACAAAATATGAGATCCTATTTTTCTGAGATAAGAGTCTTTTCTCAATACTATAGTAATTTAAGAATCAAATTCTCCAATTTTCCCAGGAATGAGAGCGAATAAATCTAACCGACATTTTCGGTCCAAACACTTTATGTCTTACATTCAACGGCCGATAAAAAATTTCCTTGTAGGGGGACAAAATATGAGACCCTATTTTTCTGATGTAAGAGTTTTTTCTCAATATTATACTAACTTGAGAATCAAATTCTCCAATTTTTTCGGGAATGAGAGCGAATAAACCAAACCAACATTTTCGGTCCAAACACTTCATGTTTCACTTTCAACGGCCGATAAAAAATTTCCTTGTAGGGGGACAAAATATGATACCCTGTTTTTCTGATAGAAAAGTCTTTTTTCAATATCATACTAAAATATTAATTGCTTTTTCCAATTTTCTCAGAAATGAGAGCAAATAAAAGAAACCAACATTCCTGGTTCGAAAGAAGTATGTATCACATTCAACAGCCGATAAAAAATTTCCTTGTAGGGGGACAAAATATGAGAACCCGTTTTTCTGATAGAAAAGTCTTTTCTCAATATCATACCCAAATATGAATCGCCTTTTCCAATTTCCTCAGAAATGAGAGCAAATAAACGAAACCAACATTTTCGGTCCAAACACTTTATGTCTTACCTTCAACGGCCAATAAAAAATTTCCTTGTAGGGGGACAAAATATGAGACCCTATTTTTCCGAGTGTTATACATCCGTTGTAACACTCGAGAGTAGAAATAAACAGGCTAATCCCTTTTCTTTATTGCGTGTTTGATTTCACAGGACACACGACCGCACAATTTAAAGGTTTTTAGTCTAAGTCTGTGATATATTGGTTTTGTACTCATTGTATTTTTATGTCTATTACAGTCCTGATGAAGTCCGAATATTCGGACGAAACGTTGACCACTAAATAAATCTGTTGAACATGAGACTTGTCCTCGTTCCCGTGAGATTCCTTTTTTCATTATCTGTTAAGGACGTGATTACTACTATGAACTGCAAATAAACTCCAAAACTATAATTTATTTAGTCGTCCAAGAAAGTAGGCAAGAGTGTATTACAGTCTAACAAACGAAATGCAAATGACACTTCGATTGAAGTTTTTTTCTGAAATATCCACTATGAGATGAAAATATCGCAAAAATCTAAGAAGTCATTGATATAAATGTTGCTGTGATACTTTTTGAAATATTTATATAAAATGTGATATGATAAGTAACATAATGAAATGATCTATTTTCTGAGGTTTTTCTAAGTTTTGTTGTTTTTTAAGATCATCTAACATATGTTTTTAATTCTTTTTTCTGTGATTTTGAGCATGATGTTTACCAGAAAATTTAAATACATTTTTTAAGAATATTTGGTTGGTCCTTCAAGTTTAACTGACACCTGTTTCATTATTGCCAATCGTTATCAAGGTAAGTGCATAATAAATATGCTTATTTCTCAACCTTGCAATATAAAACGTGTAAAACTCGCACGCGTAAGGCTGCACCTATACTGGACCCGTAATTCTCACGACACGATTTCTCACGATTTCGTCGTACGACGTCGTACGATGAGTGTGCCTACACTGAACCCGTAATTCGGACGATCGGAAAGCAGTCACAGATTTGAGTGATAAGATAATCAGTTTTGACATTTGTAAATGGTCAAGATTTCGAGTTGAGCTACGAAAGTATTATGAGTGACTCCGAAGAAGAATTGTTGCTGTTCATTCTGCTGGAGAAAAACGTTTTACTTGATAGGTGCCATAGAAAAAAAAAATGGGTACACCAATTTAACGAAGATAGAAGTGCGGGCGAATTTGCTAAAATTCACAATTCTCTTATGGAAAATCCGGATAAATTCAAGGAATATTACCGGATGACTCCAGAATCCTTTAATTATATTCTTGAAGGTATAAAAGATGATCTGACCGTTCAATCTAACTTCAGAAAATGTATCAGCCCCGAAGAAAAACTAAGCATTACAATACGGTAAGTTCACATTAGTACTAATTTTGAATACCTTCCATTCACAGCAGTACTTGTTGTTATCTACAAATATTGAATATGGAAGCAAAAATATTCTCAAAGAAGTTGCTACTCCAAGAATGATTTTAATTAGACTTCAATATATACAAAAAAAATTAAGTTAAAGGTTAATAAATTCATGGCAGTCCAATCTAGTATCGAAATTGTTTTCATTGGGTTGTATCACAGAATGCGATTCACCATTGGGAAGGTCAGATGACTGTTCTGAATAATGCCAATAATTAGAAACACTTATTCCTGGTGGTACAAACGACACAGATTGCTTCAATACATCAGGAGCAGACGGTGAAGATGATACTATAGAAGATACCATGTTGCTGCTGTAGTTGTGCGCTTCCAAAGCATCGGTGACGTCCCTCAATATTTTCATACGCAAATTCATTTTTTCAACTAGAGTTAACTCTTTCACTGTCGGCAACAAACTCATAAAAAATGCGTAATCCTCATCATCTTGGTATTTATTTTTTTTTTTCGATAAATAGTCCTCGAAGAGGTCAATTTTCCTCTTTTCAATTTTCAATGCCTGAGCATCAAGATCATTTTTTTTCTTTTTCTCAGATCGAACTAACTTAGGTGATTTCGATTGGGAGGTATTGGATGCACTTTGAAGTTTCTTCGATAAATCTTCCTCTGGTTCATTATAATTTATATCTACTTCTACAGCAGTATTGGGCGTCCCGTCCAAAGAGAGAGGTTCACTTTCTCCATTCGAATGAATGAACGTCTCGGTTAAATTTCCCGAACTTTCCTTTGCTGTTACGACATCTTTCAGGAACAACATGCTCTCAAAATATGGCCACCTATCTGGAATAGAAGATTCTTGACCGCTCTTGATTGCATGTCGCATTCTGTATTTTCTTCTAAATGCATCCCTAAGGTTAGCCCATATTTTACGAACTTCTTCACCTAAAAAAATCAATTTATTTGAAACTTGAGGATTCCATATCATAATATTCGATTCATTTCGAATCTCATTAAAAATTCGAGGGACCTTTTTTCTGACTTTTCAGATCAATACTGCTTTGCACTTTAATATGGTATCTCGAAGGTCCAAACATGTTGAGAAATTTCCTAATTCCAATTTTCTCATAGGAGTATTATAATTTAATTTCTCTGTTTCAGATACTTAGCAACGGGAATGTCATTTCGGTCCCTTGCTTTAACGTTTCGACTGAATGCTTTCACAGTAGGTATATGTGTCTCGTCAGTTGTGGATGCGATCTGGAAAAATTTCCATCAGACACATCTAGCTGTTCCTGATCGCAAAAGATTTGAAGAAATAGCTACAGGATTTGAAGAGAGATGGAATTTCATTCATGCCATCGGATGTATCGACGGCAAGCACATCCGAATTAAATGTCCGAAACAGAGTGGAACGATGTACTATAATTATAAGAATTTTTTTTCCATAATTCTCCAAGCAGTTGCGGACTACCGATGTAGGTTTGTTTTCGTAGATGTGGGAGGCTACGGAAAACAGAGCGATGGAGGAACTTTTACTGCATCTACTCTTTCCACATTTTTAGAAAAGTGCAATTCTGCCTTACCGGTACCATCACCAGTAGAAGGGATTGATCATGACATGCCTTTCGTTATACTTGGGGACGATGCCTACCCCTTGAAAAATTATCTGATGAAACCTTACTCCAAACGGTGCCTATCACAGGAAGAAAAAGTTTTCAATTATAGGCTATCAAGGGCAAGAAGATGTGTAGAGTGCGCCTTTGGTATTATAACGTCCAAATGGCGTTTATTAGGCAAATGCATTGAAACAGATGTCAATAAAGCAGAACAAATAGTTAAATGCATTTGTTTACTGCACAACCTTCTTATTGACCGTGAAGGCAGTGAATTCTTCAGTTCTGCGAAATTAAAAGATATTTCGGTCGAAACACCACCGCCTCAACAATGTAGCACAAGAAGTTTTAACAGGTCTTCCCAACAAGCTCAAAATATCAGAGACACTTTTAAATCCTATTTCAATGGAATCGGCTCAGTTCCTTGGCAAAACGATAGAATCCAGTAATTGTATTATTTTATGAACTAATTTATAATAGGGGCTGAATTCTTTCCATTTAAACTTGAAAAATGTTTTTTTTCTTCAACTTGCTCTTCACATCCTTCCTTGTTATTATCCTTTCACTCAATTATTCCTGAATATAATATATCACAATTTCAATGAGTTTCAGTAGACATCCCAATATATATACATAAAGATAGCAATTGGTTCATGGAGAAAGAAGAGCTCCAGTAATAATAAACTAACATAACCACAAGGATGAATTTCTCTCGATTAATCACCAAACATTCCATCTTGAGGAGAGCTAATCTTCAAATCAACCAAAACATCTACACCGAAGAAGCGGCGTCCAAGGAGAATGGTTATAGCTGTTTCTCAGTTTTCACTGATCGACCAGAAAAAACTATGAAACAGCTGTAACCATTCTAGTAGGGCGCTGCTCTTTTTCAGTGTGGATGTTTTGGTTGATTAGCTCTGATCAAGTTGGAGTGTTTGTTGATAAATCGACAGATATTCGTCCTTGTGGTTATGTTACTTCAAATTATATCACGTTTCATTACTTTTCAACTGTGGAATCTGAACTATTCATTGCGCTTCCTTTTATGAACAATCAAATATGACACCTGAAAATATTGTCAAATTAAATTACCTTTCATTGAAAATTCATCTCCTATGTACTGCCACAGTTCAGGCTTCACATCCCGATTGTGGTAAGCCTTTTCTCGTTGGTCCCATAGGCGAGGTTCATTCCGCACAGCATTTATTAATAATTCCTTCTCGAACTTCTTGGCCATCCTACTCATGAATAATTCCCTATCTATAGATATAAAACTCTCTATGTCTATGATCCTATCAAGAAATCTAGGTAGTTTCATAGACTAACCGTGGGTTTCACAGAACTTTTGAGTTCTGATCAACTCGTTGATTAAGGTTTGCATTCGATGGTTGGGTTGAAAATGAACTGAAATCGAGCACAGAATTAATTGTTGACTGACAATCAAGCCCTTGATCTGGCAATCAAAGTTTTGTGAAACCGGCCGATAGAGACTATTCAATGTCAACGATCTTAACTATAGACATAGAAATATCCTACCAATAGGCATTGACACTCAATGTTTATGATTCTACCACAGACTGAAAATTAATATCCTCCAGACGGTATACGGAAGAACTTTTACTGAAGAAAGAAAGGAGCCCCCTTCACCAGAATTGGTAGATGATTCTGAGAAAGTTTTTTGGAAATCCAAACAATATCTGATATGATCGTGTGATATTTCTACGAGAGAAAAATTTTAGAGAGAACTAATGTGAAATCAACTGTTTTTACACGCATGTTCAATTTCTTTGCCAAGGCGTTAAGTCATTCAATATCTATTGTGTATCGGGGTTTGATTAGTGCTTTTGATATATAAAGTTTACTATCGCCCGAAAAGTGGCAGTGTGTGCGGGCGCCCCAAGTATTTCGCAAATTATAACTATACCTAAAATCATAACTCCAATTTTATGTATCAAAAACACTAAAAAAACCATGGTACTTTATAGACATCGAATCACTCAACGCCTTGGCAAAGAAATTGAACATGCGCGCAAAAGCTGTTGATTTCACATTCGTTTTTTTTAGAATAACCCCCTCGGTGAATCAAAAATTATCGATCCGGTCGAATGGATGAAGTGAGTAATCGCACAGTACCGTACAAATGTGCGAAATTTCGCATCGTGCCACTAAAAAAAAAATTTAGTACTGACGTGAAGTTACCACCTCTTGCGTGCATGCTAAAATTTGGTACCAAGCATTGATCTTTACACGTTTTTACCCCGCTTAACAATAATAATATAATAATAATAATAATAATAAAGTTTATTCTGTTGAGCTACAGGTATAAACATTTATCACAGAGGCGTGAGCCTGTACGCGATTCATAATAGTCACCTTCACTTCCTGATAGAAAGGTTTGGAGCTCTCTTTTTCATATGTACTCTTGGAAATATTGGGAAAATATCATTTTGAGGGTGTGTGAGGATTTTACTCGTTCACGAATAGGACCTTCGAGTAGGTTCGGACCTCAATTACGAAGCCCGAATTCATGAATGGGTAAAATCGGCCAATGATTCCGCAGATATTCGAATTGATAATTTCCCAATCCTTCCAAAAATAAAGATTGGATCGAATTGAACGCCATTACCATATTGATTGAAAAAAGAACTCGGTAGTAGTCCCCAGAAAAAAAAATATACTTCAAGAAAAAATTTTTTTTTGAATATACAAACCATACGATATCAAAATTTTTTGACTTCAGTTCCACATTAATATGCTTCAAGTAACCACCAAGTTTCAAACCCATCGCTTATATAGTTTGTGAGATATTGAGAAAACAATTTCGAAAGTTTGAATGAACAACTCCGAAACCATTAGGTCGATTTTTCCCGTTAACGAAATTTACGGCCGGCCGAACGGACATAACCGATTTTGTCACCGGATCATCATCATCATCAGTGAGTCCAAGCTATCGATTGAGACCATTTTCGGCTCAAAATTCTGATGTTACAGTCATTTGGACATAATGATAGCACCCCGCTCCCCACAACATACACGCAAATCTATGGAAATTGAATATATACCAGAATGTATTCAATTTCATTTAATTTCAGGAGAAATTCCAATTGTTGTAATGAACATTCAACCTCTACCTATAGATTAAAAACGATATTATCTTGTTATTGCTATTCATCTTTTGCTAAGGTCCTATTAATTTGTTTCCTATTGCGCTGATTTTCAATTGCATATTTGTAATCACTTCAATAAAACTCCCATTCTCTACCCTCCTTTCATCGTGGGCTGTCGTGTTGGAAAATCGTTTTGGAAACAAACATGTTTGTTTCGACAAATTGTCGTTGCTTTGACGGCCTTCGTCGTTTCGGGCGTACGGGTCCAGTGTAGGCACTTGCATTGCAAGTCCTGTGTTTGTTTTTTCACCGTCGTCGTACGACATCGTTTCGTGAAAAATACGGTTCCAGTGTAGGCGCATCTAACGTCAACCGTCGTACGACGATCGTGCGTTTAACGGTCTTCGTCGTTTTGGAAATTACGGATCCAGTATAGGCACTTGCATTACGAGCTATGGATTTGTTTCTCCAACGATATCGTACGACGTCGTACGACATCGTATCGTGGAACTTACGGGTCCAGTATAGGTGCAGCCTAAGACTCAAATGAAATTATTGCCAGCAACAGAGGTTCTAACGAGTTGAAGAGAATTATTTCACTTTATACATAGAGCTCGGAATTAAGGATTAGCATTAAAAAATCGCCAGAAACAGTCGTCCTAGGTCTCGTTTTAGGTATAACGATATTTTCCACTATAAGGGTGATCAAGGCGGTTATTAAGAGGTCACGAATTGTTTCACTATATGGAACTTGTTCATGGGGCCAGCAACGGTCGTTTTTTTCCACTTTAGGGGGGGATTAAGAGGGTTGGTAAGGGGTCACAAATCATTTCACTATGTTGAACATTTTCATAGGGCTCGACAAAAACGATTGGTATAAAAAAATCGCCAGCAACGGTCGTTTTAGGTATAATGATATTTTCCACTTTAAGGGGTGATTAAGGGGGTTGTTATGGGGTCACAAATTATTTCACTATGCGGAACGTGTTCATAGGACTCGAAATAAACGCTTGGCATAAAAAAATCGCCAGCAACGGTCGTTTTAGTCATGACGATATTTTCCACTTTAGGGGGTAATCAAGGGGGATATTAAAGGGTCAGAAATTAGTTCACTATGTAGAACGCGTTCATAGGACTTGAAATAAAGGATTGGTATGAAAAAATCGCCAGCAACGGTCGTTTTAGTGATAACGATATTTTTCAGGTTGAGGGGTGATTAAGGGGGTTGTTGAGGGGTCACAAATTATTTCACTATGTGATACGTATTTGTAGAGCTCGAAATAAATACTTGGCATAAAAAAATCGCCAGCAACGGTCGTTTTAGTCATGACGATATTTTCCATTTTAGGGGGTAATTAAGGGGGTTATTGAAGGGTCACAAATTAGTTCACTATGTAGAACGTGTTCATAGGACTTGAAATAAAGGATTCGTATGAAAAAATAGCCAGCAACGGTCGTTTTAGTGATAACGATATTTTTCAGGTTGAGGGGTGATTAAGGAGGTTGTTGGGGGGTCATAAATTATTTGACTATGTGGTACGTGTTCATAGGGCTCGAAATAAACGATTTTCATCGAAAAATCACCAGCAACGGTCGTTTTAGGTATAACGATTTTCTCCAATTCAGGGGGTGATTAAGGGGGTTATTAAGGGGTCACAAATTATTCAACTATGTGGAACATGTTCATAGAACTCGGAATACACGATTGGCATAAAAAAAAAACGCCAGCAACGGTTGTTTTAGTCATTACCATATTTCCACTTTAGGGGGTGATTAAGAGGGTTGTTAAGGGGTCAAATATATTTCACTATGTGGACCTTTTTCATAGGGCTCGAAATAAACAATTTTCATCATAAAATCGCAGCAACGGTCGTTTTAGTGATAACGATATTTTACACTTCAGGGTGTTGTTAAGGGGTCACAAATTATTTCACTATATGGAACATGTTCATAGGACTCGAAATAAACGCTTGGCATAAAAAAATCGCCAGCAACGGTCGTTTTAGTCATGACGATATTTTCCACTTTAGGGGGTAATCAAGGGGGATATTAAAGGGTCACAAATTAGTTCACTATGTAGAACGGGTTCATAGGACTTGAAATAAAGGATTGGTATGAAAAAATCGCCAGCAACGGTCGTTTTAGTGATAACGTTATTTTTCAGGTTGAGGGGTGATTAAGGGGGTTGTTGAGGGGTCACAAATTATTTCACTATGTGGTACGTGTTCATAGGGCTCGAAATAAACGATTTGCATCGAAAGATCACCAGCAACGGTCGTTTTAGGTATAATGATATTTTCCACTTTAGTGGGTGATTTAGGGGGTTGTTGAGGGGTAACAAACTATTTCACTATGTGGAACGTGTTCATAGGGCTCAAAATAAACGGTTTTCATCAAAAAATCGCCAGCAACGGTCGTTTTAGGTATAACGATTTTCTCCAATTCAGGGGGTGATTAAGGGGGTTATTAAGGGGTCACAAATTATTCAACTATGTGGAACGTGTTCATAGGACTCGGAATAAACGATTGGCATAAAAAAAAAGCCAGCAACGGTCGTTTTAGTCATTACCATATTTCCACTTTAGGGGGTGATTAAGGGGGTTGTTAAGGGGTCAAATATATTTCACTATGTGGACCTTGTTCATAGGGCTCGAAATAAACGACTTTCATCATAAAATCGCCAGCAACGGTCGTTTTAGTGATAACGATATTTTCCACTTCAGGGGGTGATTATTTATATATAATTTATTTTTTCTTTTTCTTCTGTTTCAATAAAGGCACAATTATTATTATTATTATTATTACTAAGGGGGTTGTTAAGGGGTCACAAATTATTTCACTATATGAAACATGTTCATAGGGCTCGAAATAAACGATTTTCATCAAAAAATCGCCAGCAACGGTCGTTTTAGGTTTAATGATATTTTCCAGTTTGGGGAGTGATTAAGGGGATTATTAAGGGGTCACTATGTGGACCGTGTTCATAGGACTCGAAATAAACGCTTGGAATAAAAAAATCGCCAGCAACGGTCGTTTTAATCATGACGATATTTTCCACTTGAAAGGGTGATCAAGGGGGTTGTTAAGGGGTCACGAATTAGTTCACTATGTGGAACGTGTTTATAGGACTCGAAATAAAGGATTGGCATGAAAAAATCGCCAGCCACGGTCGTTTTAGTGATAACGATATTTTTCAGGTTGAGGGGTGATTAAGGGGGTTGTTGAGGGATTATTTTACTATCTGGTACGTGTTTATACGGCTCGAAATGAACGATTTTCATAAAAAAATCGCCAGCAATGGTCGTTTTAGTGATAACGATATTTTTCACTTTAGGGGGTTATTAAGGAGTCACAAATTATTTCATTATATGGAATGTGTTTAAGGGGATCGAAATAAACGATTTTCATAAAAAAATCGCCAGCAACGGTCGTTTTAGGTAAAACGATATTTTCCAAATCAGGGGTGGTTGAGGGGGTTGTTTGGGGGTGACAAATTATTATCTCGAATAAAACTCATTCAACTCACACTATAAGATTTATCCTAAAAAGCACCTAATTGTAGCGGCTGTTTTCACTCAGATACGATAAGAGGCAGTTCCAAAAAACCGTTGCTACATTCACACCCGTGTTACTAAGGGGTAACAAATTATTTCCCCATATGGAACGTGTTCATAGAGTTCGAAATAAACGATTTCCATCAAAAAATCTCCAGCAACGGTTGTTCTAGGAGGAACGCTATTTTACATTTTGGTGGTGGTTAGGGAGTTTATTAAGGGGTCACAAATTATTTCACTCTATGGAACGTGTTCATAGAGTTCGAAATAACCGATTTCCATCAAAAAATCTCCAGCAACGGTCGTTTTAGTGACATTTTCAACTTCAGGGGTCGTTTAAGGGGGTTATTAAGGGGTCACAAATTATTTCACTATATGGAACGTGTTCATAGAGTTCGAAATAAACGATTTCCATCAAAAAATTTCCAGCAACGGTTGTTCTAGGAGTAACGCTATTTAACACTTTAGGTGGTGGTTAGGAGGGTTATTAAGGGGTCACAAATTATTTCACTCTATGGAACGTGTTCATAGAGTTCGAAATGAACGATTTCCATCAAAAAATCGCCAGCAACGGTCGTATTAGTGACAGTGATATTTTCAACTTTAGGGGACGTTTGAGGGGGTTATTAAGGGGTCACAAATTATTTCACTGTATGGAACGTGTTCATGGAGTTCGAAATAAACGATTTTTATCAAAAAATCTTCAGCAACGGTTGTTTTAGGAATAACGCTATTTTTCACTATAGGGGGTGTTGAAGGGGTTAATTAGGGGTGACAAATTATTATCTTGAATGAACCCTATTCAATTCACGCCATAAGATATCTTCCAAAAACCACATAATTGTAGCGGCTGTTTTCACTCAGATACGATTGTGGACAAAAAACCGTTGCTGAAAAACTGTTGCTACATTCACACCCGTATGAAAATCAGTATAACTCATATACAATTTTGTACTTGTCAACAGAATCGAAATTGCAGCACCCTTTGGATGTGTGACTTCTATACGATCCCTTCCTGCAAATATTTGGGTTCCAATGAATTCAAATATGAAACCTGGCAGACCTTTACCGAGTTGATGAGAAGGCGTTAGGCTCGTTCTTCAGAAGTACTTATCCAAATTATTCCTACGAAGATTTGAGACTACTTCCCCTTTCGAGCCCAATAATACAACATTCTTCTCTTATTTTGTTTGGTGACATAAACAAGCGGAATTGCAAAGCTATTGCCACATTCATCAGAAGGAAAAGTAGACAATTTTCATCTTGGCTCAAAAAACTCCAGATAAAAGTTTTACAAAATATTGTGGTTAAAAGTGCCGACCAGTGTCAACCAATTTCTTCTACGCCAAATCCAGACAAAAATGCGAACGTAAATGAACATTCGAATGTCGAATATGATTTCAATGTGCTTGATTCTTCGAAACGTGATCATTCATCAGATGGCATTAAAGGATCTTCGAATATTCCGAATGAACGCATTTCTTCAATAACATCAATTGAACATAGGTCAACATCCAACGAATTTATCCCTAATTCTTTATTGCTCTTGAGTCAAGACACCATCAAAAGAGATCATGTTTTACCTAAGCAGTCAATAAATATGAAAACGAAAAGTTGGCCTATCACAAACTATAATGATTGCAAAATCTTTGAAGGTTTTTTTATTGTGACAGCAGACGAAATGGAAGATGTATTATGCAACGGAAAACTCACTAATGGATATGTATTTTTGTTGACCAAAAAAACCTTTCTTTATGTCAATAATGTTTGTGTTTTTAATTTTAGATCCAAAAGGTATATTAAATTGAAGGATAATTACAAAATGTATGCTTATTGTTCACATAATTGTAAAAAGTTTATTTATGTGATAGAGAAAATTCACTCGAAATGCGATCATCAAGTTACTGTTTTCAGTTCGTCATTACACTATAACCACTTAGAAAGTGTCACTCGATATCTAAAGGGAGTCGAAAGAAAATTGGCTATGAGAAGTTTGAAAACTTCTAAACCTTCTACCTATAGAACAAAGACTGGTCTTAAATCGGCCCCAAAAATTCTTTCAGAAGGAAATTTACAAGACATCAAATCAGATGCTGTTATCAGAAAAGTAAGGTCCCAACAATTGGGAAGGAATGACAGGGATGAAGATGACCTAATTCATTTAATTTGGATGCAAAGAATTAATACTGCCTATATAAAAGAAGTCGGACAACCTTTTCATGTACATATGTTCAGTAAACAACAATTGGAAATTCTTTTCAGATGTGGTATGGACGGTTATCGACCCATTCTACATTTAGATGCCACTGGCAACGTAGTGAGAAAACCGAAATTTGTGGACAAAAGGGTTTTTTATTATGCCGGAGTTGTTAGGACCGGCTTCAATGATAGAATCATTCCAATTATGGAACTAATAAATTGTCGGCACGATGCTGTGTCTATAGGCGCACTGAGAAAAATGGGTCAATTAAACTTTTTACCTGGGTGAAATTTAATCAGAGCAAATATATTAGGACCATAGTGGCAAGTAAATTCGTTTACCTAAACTGACGACTGTATAGTTAATGAGCAAATTGTTACGGTTATTAAAGAGTATAATAACGGAACGACTCCAGATATACCTTTAATATCCAGAAATAGTGTGTTTAATTATCTCAAGAATACATTTTTAATAGATATGTGTTTAATAACTGCATATAAGCTGTTACTTACAGCTACTAAAAAGATTGCAACCATAAGATTAATGATGAATTGAATAGTCTAATTCGGCAATATTCGGCATTTCCGATTTACATCGGAGTCTGAAATAACGAACTTCATCTCACACTGTCACCGGACTTGGCGGTATGCGCATATGCGATGCGGTTAACGTAACGGATTTGTGATCATTTCTCATATTCTCATTTCTAATCTGCATCTGCTTGAGTGCGTACCTAAACACGTGTGAAATTTCGATAGATACCGGTTTGATATGAAGTTTGATGTATAAAGGAAAGTGTTGTATAAAAGTGGAAATATTCTCCTGTGTTCAGTTGATGCGAATTCTCCGTAAGTAATTCAATAATAAATATCTATAATTTATACTCAAATAAAACAATAAGACTACTTAAGATCCCAGCTCCGGTTTCATAATGATGGGTTTATACTGTGGGTTAATTTTGGCTGTTGCTCTATAATTTCATCAACAAAATCGGATATTCAATACAGTCTGTTTAACTGTTATTGTGGTATTTTAACGCAATTTTGAACTTTCAACGAATCAAAATTGAATTAAAATGGCGGAATGACGCCACAAATTTTGTACCGGTCTTTCCACTCGGTACAAAGCATGTTATGTTCATTATGTACTTATTATATTAGTGAATCTCAGAGTTACTGTACACTTCTAATATTTACAACGGCCTCAAAGACCTCAACAATTTTTTCTTTATAGTTATCATGGATGGAAATACATTTATAAAGACATTAACAAATTGGGGTTTGGAGGCATATGTTGGGAGATTTATTGGTATGTAGGAAGTAGTTGTATAGTTCTTTTTTTACTAACAGATTTTTGTCAGTTCCTTTTATATTTATATCCCGGTCATATTTCTGCTTTTACAATGGGTGCAAAAAAGAAAATATGCAACGTTCAAAATCTAGACATAAACTATTCCTAATGAAACATAATATTTAACATATATAGCTACTCAATGCTATTAATGAGCTGTATTTATGATCTTTGGAGTATTTACTTAGTTACTTTCGCGATTTTTACGCGTTGATTCTTGGGAACCTTCACTGTGCGATAAAGCATGTTAGGTACTATTTTCTCATAAACCTAATTCTCTTTTTAGATGAAGGCATAGATGACACAAGTTTCATGTTGATTGATGACGAGACAATCAACAACATTTTTGAAAAGGCTGGACCGAAACTGATTTTCAAAAAAAAATTCAAGGAAAATAAAGAAAATATTGGATATAATTCAGATAAGAGTGTAGAAGAAATCAACTCTGTGGTAATTATTATAAATAAAATTCTTCAGAAAAAAAACTAGCCAAATTTAAGATTATTTAGTTATTTTGTTTTTCCAGAGAGTTGATGAAGGAAACAGGACATTTTATTCCTATTCAATTCCGAGCTCTACATCTACATTGTCTACAACAAACGTTTTATCATATGAACCAGATGAAGAATTTCTATCTATTCTAGAGGATTCTGTTAGTTGTGGTAGCAGTAGTACTCCCAAAAGAGGAAGATTTGAGTCTAAGTGCTCTATATTCTCAAAAAACGTATGCATTATTTGTATAATTGGTACTTGTATGATAGCTGATTAATTTTTATTTTAGTCACTGGAGGAACTCTTGAGATCAAGCACTGATGGAAAGCTTGTTCTTCTCTACCGACGTAAATTATGTAATGATTTGAGGCAGAAACTCTGCAAAATCATTATCAATGATTTATTTTCTTCAAGCAATAGTTCCGAGTGAGTCATTTAACTTATCCAAAAGAATGCATGCTAGTTTATTGTGTTTTTTTTTCATAACATTCAATTTTTTAAAGGATAAAGAGAAGTATATTTGAGAGAGCTGCTGAAGAGATTGTAGCCCTCTTTCCAAATGAGGAGAAAGGAACATATTATATTCCATATTCCTCATCTGGTAAAACAGGCGTTCGCCAAGCAGCAAGTGGAAAATTATGGTCCAAATATATCAATGTCAAAGCAGCTCTAAGGTTGGCAAATAAAAGTTTGATTGTGAAGGAATTACCAAGCTCCCCTTGCGAACCATCTGTAGCTACAGACTCTGAAATCAGTACTGCACTATCATTTTTGAGAGCAGGCATAGAACCTAAAGTAAAAGTGATAAGTGCTTGGGAAAGTACTGTTAAAGTAAGAGTAAAACAGTACTCTGACCCTCAATCAGATAATCCATTTGAAATATTTCCTTGCCTAACAAGCCCATATGGATTGGAACTGGTGAGTTTGAATTTCCTGTTCATTCATTTCAAAATATGTTATCACAATTTCGCCATAAGGGTCTATTCTCACTAAGCCGGGACGTGAGGTAACGTCCTACTTTTTAAGACGTCTGATTGCTCTAGAGTCTAGTAAAACATGTATATTCAGCTAATGAAGTGCTATTTTTGTTTCAGCTGGAATCTGATTTCAATTACTTATATCCCGAAAAAATAGACGTGATATATTTAAATTGGGACAAAATAACTACTGCTATATTAGAAGAGGTGAAGGAAAGAAAAATAGAATTGATTCCTTCAAAAGGTGAGATGCTCCTTCTTTTTAAATGAACATCACTCACTGTTTTATCATTTCAGACAAAAGTACACAGGCATTTCTGACACTTCCCTTTTTATTCTCCCCAGTAACATTGAAAAAAAGCAGTAAGGATGTCGCAAAAAACTGGAGACCGACTAGAGTGGAAGTTCAAAACAGTTTTTTCTTTCAAGTCAAAGTAAGTATTCATTCTATGCCAACTTGTTATCAAATTCAAATAATTAAATAGCAAAAATAAGTAAACTCAGAAATATATCATGTTTTGCTATTACATATTTTCGCCCCAAAATTATTGGAAAAAATTAACATAATTTTTTTGAAAGAACATTTTTTTTACATTGAACTCAATAGATTGTATAAACAGCTTGATTTGCTCCCATTTGAATTAGATCTTTACCTCTCTTCGCGGTATAAAATAAAATAGCTATCATTCAAAGAAATAACCTAATTATTTTTTGGTTTGATCAAAAAAACTTTTTTAACTTTCATATTTTTTTTCAGACCACTGATGAAATTGATGATATTCGTGAAAGAAGAAAATTAATCTTGGAAAGATTTGGTTTACCATTGCAACCATTCTCTACATATGTAGAAGAAGAAAACATTTATGTAATTTCAATCAATGGAAATCGTTTCAAGTGTGAATCTTGTGTAAGAACACTTGAACTTCTCTTCAAAGCAATTCATGCCCTGAATTTGGAATATGCTGCTGAGTCGAAGCACATATGGCAATTCATAGAAGAAATGCTATTTCAAATGCCAGTTATAGGTAGGAATAGCAGTACTTCAGCTGTAATTGGGGACATAAAATTTCACCTTAATAAGTAAGTTGATGGTTATGTTTAATTAGAAAAAATGCCTTGCTGCTCATTCTGTTCCAATAGTTATTATGATATAAAATCGCTTGTGTCCCACTTCAAACATTTTCACAATTTATCTAATGTATCCAGATTCAAATGCTCAGAGCAAGGATGCTGTAGAGTTTTCACAAATTTAAATTCATTCAAAAAACATTTAAAAACTCATATCATCAGTACTGAAAATAATATCCCAAGGAGCCCAAGCTCTACTTTGTTGCCCATAATAGAAGAAAATGAGACGCCTTTGTTTGAACCAGTTAATTTTCATCATAAATACCCTGAAACGAAAACTAGTGACATTGGTAGACTTCAAGTATGTGAAAACAGCGTTACTGTTGCCTATGAAAAGTTTGATGAATTTCAAAAAGTTCTTAAAACTAATGCTGGTGATTTGGTTTCAAAATTTTATTCAGATTCATCATTAAATAGAAAAAATGTTCAAACCATTGTTGATTCCTTTAATGTCTTGCTGAAAAAACCAATAGAAATATTTGAAAGTGAACTTGCTGCTATAGTACATGACAAAATAGATGAAGAACAATCAGTTCTCCTGTCTAAATATTTTTCAGAATTCAAGGGAATATTCACAGATTTACGTACAGATTATTTGAGAAGTAAATTCTTAGCTAAATCTTCTTTAATAAGTCCAATTGAATTCGTTGTAGGGCATCGTCTTGATACCATTAAGATGGGTAAGGGTTATTCAAAATCTTACACTGCACAGTTCATACCATTGGGAAAAGTTTTGCAAAAGTTTTTGGAATTGCCATCAGTTTTAACAGAAATTGAAAGGTACACCAATGAAATTAAAACAAACAAAAAAATTCATAATATCATACAAACAGATTTCTGGAAAAAGAAAATATCAAGTAGCTTTTTATATACTTTGATGAATATGAGAGTGGCAACCCCTTAGGATCACACTCAGGAATCCATAAAATTGGTGCCGTTTATTTTTCTGTCCCTTGCATTCCACCACAGTTTAGATCCCACCTTGAAAATATATTTCTGGGTCAACATTTTCATAGCTCTGACTTGAAGGAATTTGGAAATAGAATTATTTTTTCGAAACTTATTGATGAACTCATCGACTTACAATATAATGGCATTATCTTAAAAAACGTAGGAAATAGAAAAATCCGTTTCTGTCTAGCACTTTGTTTGGGAGACAATTTGTGATTGAATACATTACTTGGTTTCACTGAAAGCTTTCGAGCAAATTTCTTTTGTAGGTTTTGCAAAAGTAATAGAAGTGAGACAGAGGAAGATATGTATCAAAAGATCAATTTATTACGGGATAAAAAGAATTATTGTTCAGATTTGAAAAAAAATGATCTTTCAATTACTGGAATAAAAGAAGAGTGTGTCTTTAATAGAATCCCTGGGTTTCATGTCACTGAAAATTGGGCAGTTGATATAGCTCATGATATATTTGAAGGAGTTCTTCTTTTTGATATTTCGGAGCTTTTTTATCATTTTGTTTTCAAAGAAAAATTTTTAACACCAGATGATCTTAATAACGCTTTGAAATATTTCGATTTTGGAAGGCAAAATATAAATAAACCACCTTTAGTCAGTATTGATAATTTGAAAAAAAAAAAATTGAATATGTCATGTGCTGAAACAAAAAGTCTTGTATTATATTTTGGATTGATGTTTGGAAAGTTTGTGCCTGAGGGAAACGAATATTGGAATGTATATATATTGTTAAGGCAAATTTTAGATATTGTGTTATCCGAATCTGTCTCACTCGAACAAGCTGAATTATTGACACATTATATTGCAGAACATCATTCTGCATATAAAATGCTATTTCAACTTCCTTTGAAACCAAAACACCATCATTTAGTACATTATCCATATTTAATGCAAAAAGTTGGGCCTCTCAGAGATTTATCTACTTTACGATATGAATCTAAACATCAAGAACTGAAAAAGTCGGCAAATGTTATTGCATCAAGAGTAAATATTACACAATCCTTAGCAAAAAAAAATCAGCTAAAATTAAGTAGTCGGTTCAGGATGTCATCCGGTTTCACTTCTGTTTTGAAAATTGATGCTGTAAAACATGGTGTTTTAGAGAATGTTTCGAGTACTTTTCCCAATTTTCATGATATCCTTTCCCAAAGTGATTATTATGACTTAGATACATTCAATGAAGCATATTTTTGTAAAAAGGTTATAATGAATAGCATGACCTACAAAATTGGTGATGTTATCTTGATAAATAAACTGAATCTTCCAACGTTTGGAAGTATTCTACATTTATTGGTGAATAAAAATAATGATATTTGTTTCATATACAAAAAAGTTATTTCCTCTTCCTTAAAAAAACATTTTCATGCATATGAAGTCCAGTTCACAAATGAAATTGGAGCCATTTTAAATATCGATATTGTATTTAATGAACATGTAGTCTTGAATAAACTAGGTCATAAGACATACATAACTTTTTTTTAAAACTTGCTTGTTTATATCATTTCAGAAAGACAAATTTGTATGAAGTTACACAGAAACAATTATAGCATTAACAGTAAATAGTTTGGCAGTGAATCGTCCCCAAGGATACATTTCTGTAGAAATATAAAAATTTTTTTGGATATTATGTTTTCATACGAACATTATTTGCAATAAGGCATTTTTCCTGATGTAATTTATCTGAAGTTGATTGCGGTGGTGGTTTCACCATTTTTTCATGTACAAGATGTTTGTTATTTTGTTGATTAGTTGTATCAATAATTTTTCATATACAAGATGTTTGATTATTCTCAAATATCGTAAAAGAGTTATTGTTAGGTTACATTTGTTATGTTTATTGGTGATATCTTTGAACTACAATACCAAAGATTTGATGTCATATAGATTGAAGTTGAAAAATTTATTATGTATTTCACTATACCTTATTATGATTGTTTATTCAATGAGTTATGTTTCAGAATCTATTTTTTGTTATATTTTTGTTAATAATTCAATGAAATAAATGAATTAGAGTATATCAGTTATTTTATATTATCAGATTTCTTCCTAAAAATTATTAAATAGCGCATCCCCCGTAAATGTGCAGTTCAGAACTCACAGGTTGTCAGTTACCTGCCATTAATAAATGAAATAATTGTGGTGAATAAACTATTTTAATCAAAATTATTAAACTGCAAATTTGCAGTTATTAAACATATCACTAGCCTTTATTAAGCATTAAGCCCCCGTAAATGTACAGTTCAGAACTCACAAGTTAACAGTTACCTGCCATTAATAAATGAAATAATTGTGGTAAATAAACTACTTTAATCAAAATTATTAAACTGCAAATTTGCAGTTATTAAACATATCACTGGCCATAATTAAGCATTAAGCCTGTCACCATTAAATATTGTTCATGTTGCTATTAAGCAGATGTCCTCAATGTGATTGAATTACGAATCTGCGGTTATCAATCTGTTTAGTTACCATTATTAAATAATTCTACCATTTTGTTAGAAGTTAGTTCTATTGCTACTATTAAACCTTTTACTTATAGCAGGTGAACATTGCCAGGTAAATCGTTTTATTTGCAGTTATTATACTGTTTACTTGTCCCATATCGTATTGAATTTTTTCATTGCAGTTATTGAATTCTTAATAATGGTGAATGAACATTTTTCTCAGTGCGTGTGGTTCTCCAAATTTAAATATTTTTCAGAAACACATAGTAAAAAGTGGCCGATTTTAGCCGGAGTTGTCACGGATTTCAGTTCTGCCCTGATAAACGCTACTTCAATAGGATGTATTTGTTGGATTACCTTCAATTGACATATTCAATAGTATCTACAAAAACTAACATCCATCCGGTATTCATTTGTTGCTCAAATTTTTTTTAAATCATTGTAGAAGATATAAACAAGGCATCGTTTGATGAATCTGTAACCAGGAACATCAAGGAGATAATAGCAGCACCTTTCTATTTTACCTCACTTTCATCTTTGATAAAATGGTTCGAAAGTCGTGTGATACTGTGCTCGCGGGAGAACAATTCATATGTGCAGGCGGCGAAGATGGATCTCCTTGGTATTTGTTGTGATGGGAAAGAAATTGAAGCAGAATTTAAATATTTTGAATCCCTTGAGGAACCTAGACCGAAAGTTCCCCTTTATGAGCAGAGCCCCTTTTATATATTATTCAGAGAAGAATATATAACTTTGAAGCATGAAATCAACAAACAAAATCGATCTGGAAAATTAAATGAATATTACAATGAAGATTACCTACAGGAAATTTTGAGGAAATATGTATCATATTTACCCCTATGGACGAGTCTCATATCTGGTAAGAGACACAGAGAATCGGTCGAGAATTGGTTTTCGGTAGTGAAGCATTTGGTTCTGGAAGGCCTAGAAAACCAAAAAACTAGTAGGGTAATCAGATTAATGAGGAGACGAATTTTGGCTGTCCATAAAGAAATTATATTGCATGTCCCCAAACAGGGATGCACATCGAGAAGCAAAGTGGGGAAAGATGGCACTGGTAAGGGAATTTCAAATGTGAGAAAAAATGTTGAGACATCAAGCAATGCAATCGCTAATGAGTGCTACACAAGTGAAATGGCAGTAAATGAGTAGTGGAAAAAAAATTACCGGCGAAAACAAATAACTTCGAAGGAACATCCATTAAACGGACGCTCCAAAAAATGAGAACCGAGAACATTTTTTCGCATCACAAAAAAATAGGAAAGGTGGTATGAAAAATGTTAACAAAGGCTCCATTCCTAGAACAAAGAAAGCATTAAGGAGATCAGAAATTAAAAAGAATGTATCTGAAAGAAATAAACCTTCAGATAGAAAAGCGGTGGTCGATGACACACAAGAAAAAGAGCCAGCAACACAAATATTGGATGGAGAGACATGTACCAAAGACCTCAGTACAAAAAAAATACACTTCCATGAAAATGGACTTGTTTGCAATGAAAAATTTCACAAAAGATGTGACGAATATGGAAACTATCTGGTTGTAAAGTTTAACGATGGAATTTCGACAGAATTGAAATATGAGGATTTTAAAACCCTGTACGGCAAACAGTGGTTAACTGACTTTGCCCTTACCTATTGTCTGAGAGCAGTATTGAAAGAAAATATCAACAAAATTACCTACTACCAACTATTAAATACCAATCAAACATATGCAATATGTTATCATTGTGATAACATAGTCTAGGAATTGTTTGAAGATTTCCCAGAGATATCGGAAAATTCAATATTTATCCTTCCCATTATTATTGGGACCGTGGCAAGTCGGAACCATTGGGTATTAGTGATGGTTAACTTTCAAGAAAAAACATTCATCTATATTGATCCAAGAGGACCATCACGGTTGAAAGCCCTAGAGTTCTGGGAAACCTTTGAAAAATTCAAAAATTGCCAGTACAATAAATTCAAAAATACCGTGATCCACTCTAAATTCCATATAGAAGAAAAAGATCATATTAAACAGAGGGATGGATATAATTGCGGGGTGTACATAGTATATTTCACATGGGCTTTGATGAATGGAATAGATTTGTTGAAGCCAGCTGATATGGATGATTATAGATGTGCCTTGAGACAAAAATTGTTGAGGAGTTCAGATATTTGCCAAAATAATTTTTGTGTTATCCTTCAGACCACAGTTGTGAAACTTGTCTGAGGAAATTTCACAGCGATTGTACCAGTTTCCTAGATATCTGCCAACTCTGCGAAAATTATTTCAAGAACTGTTAAAAAACTCCAGAACAATAATTTATTTAGTCGTCCACAAAAGTTGGCAGAAGTGTATTTCAGTTCAACTAACGAATGCAAACGACACTTCGATTGAAATATTTTCCTGCAGTATTCATCATGAGATGAAAAAATCGCTAAAAGGTCATTGATAAAATTTGTCTGTGATATTTTTGGGATATTTATATAAAAATGTGATTCGATAATAAACATGATGAGATGATCTATTTTTTGAAGTTTTTCGAAGTTTTTCTTTTTTTTGTTGTTGTATTTTCAGAATATCTAACGAATGTTTTAACTTCTGTAATTTTGAGTATGTTGTTTACCAGAAGATTCGAATATATTTTTATCAATATTTGGTTGAACTGACATCGTTTTCGTTATTGCCAATAAACATCCTTATTTCAACTGTGCAATGTGAAACGTGTGAAAATCACACGCGTGAAATTAACATGAAATTATTGCCAGAAACAATCGTTTCAGCGAGTGCAAGATTCTTTCAAGTTGGCAAAAATTATTTCACCATATGATGAACAATTCACGTCAAAAAATATCTGCCAACAGGAGTTTTCCACTTTTCCACTATAGGGGCAATTGATGGGCCACTTCATGGAACGTGCTCAAAAAGCTCGAAATAAACGATTATCATCAAAAAACCGCCAGCAACGGTCGTTTTAGTGACAGCGATATTTTCAACTTCAGGAGGCGTTTGGAGGGTTATTAAAGGGTCAAAAATTATTTCACTATATGGAACGTGTTCATAGGTCTCGAAATAAACGATTTCCAACAAAAAATCGCCAGCAACGGTCGTTTTAGTGACAGTGATCTTTTCAACTTTAGGGGGCGTTTGAGGTGGTTATTAAGGGGTCACAAATTATTTCACTATATGGACCGTCTTCATAGTTCGAAATGAACTGTTTCCATCAAAAAATCGCCAGCAACGGTCGTTTTAGTGACAGCGATATTTTCAACTTAAGGGGGCGTTTGGGGGGGCTATTGAGGGGTCACTAATTATTTCACTATATGAAACGTGTTCATAGAGTTCGAAATGAACGATTTCCATCAAAAAATCTCCAGCAACGGTCGTTTTAGGGAAAACGCTATTTTTCACTTTAGGGGGTGGCTGAGGGGGGTTAATTAGGGGTGACAAGTTATCTTGAAGGAAGCTCATTCAACTCACCCCATAAGATATTTTCCAAAAAGCACCTAATTGTAGCGGCTGTTTTCACTCAGGTACGATTAAAGACAGTTCCATAAAGCCGTTGCTGAAAAACCGTTGCTACATTCACACCCGTAAGAGGTATACGCCTTAATTAAATGTTTCATATGTTCTACGGAAATAAAAGTATTTTTCTACCAAAAAAATCATAATTGCACACCTCGATGGTTAAGAAGCAATTTTTATAAGCATCTTAGAGCCCATTTGAGAAATCAAGGTAAAGAAGAATCTCATAAAAAAAATTGGAACCATTTTGAATTTTTTCGAAAGAGAAACACGGATAGACGTCTCAAAACGATAAACATCGGTGAAGATAGGAATAATAATGATGTCGAAGAAACTGAAAATTTGGAAAAACCATGTAGTTCCATGGTTTCTGAACAGCCATCGATTCAATTCGACAATTGTGATGCAATATCCAATAAAATAGGATCGAAAGTAGCACCAATGAGATGGGGAAAATGAAAAATCCAAAAAGTGGCCAGGTTGAACGGAAACCTAGGAGAAAAGTGTATAGTGTACCTGAAAACCAATCTTTCATTACTTCATTTTTCAGTTATATAAACGAGGCATAACAGAAAAATCCTATCTCAAAAAAATGCTCCAAGAAAACTGTGATAAATTGCACATTTTTGATACTGTTAGAGGAACAGCCAATATTCCCAATGATGTCACAAGCGTAATGCACCTGATTGCAAAAACAGCATCACTACACAAAAATGAAGCAAAAAGAAGTAACAGGTATGAGAATCGCTCAAAAAATTTTCCACCTATCTATATATTATTGGCGGTCGCCTACTTCACGAGACGCTATATAATAATTTACGTGGAGCCTTACCTTCAATAACCACCCTCCAGAGAGAACTTTCTTCGAAAAAATCTATGAAGAGGGTACTCCACGAATAGACGATCTCATAGAATATTTAGAAAAACGAAAACTCCCAAATATAGTATGGCTAAGCGAGGATGCTACTCGGATTGACGGACGAGTTCAGTATTGTTCCTCAACAAACACGAATGTAGGATTCGTTTTACCATTGAAATCCGATGGATATCCAAATAACAAGGCTTTTCAAGTAAATATAGTTCTGTGTTTTCTTAAATGCCTTCTAATTTTCTCTTATTTCAGGCAACTTCAATAGAAAAAATTCAACGTCAATTTCGTGAGGAAAATAAGTCGAGCTATGCTTATGCATTGGTGGCACAACCTTCAGCAGAAAACAGTCCTTCGTTCTGTTATTCGGTACGAATAACAAATTCAACGCCTCTGATGTTCTCAAGAGATGGAAACCGAGATGGAAACCACACTGAGTATAGCAAGGAATTCGGGAATTCAAATTCTTGGTATGTCTTCAGATGGTGAAAACCGTCCCCTTAAAGTCATGAAATATGTTAACAAACTATTGAAAAAACAAAGTTCCCAATGGCCGTGGTTTCATGCTGCAATTAATCCAGAAATCATTTGTGTTCAAGACACTGTACATATAAGTACAAAACTCAGAACTCTATTGCTAAAACAAAAAATATTACCTTTCGATAACTTTCTTATATCCATTGATCATTCAAGGCATCTGATGAACAAATTTGATAAAGGTGTCCACTTTCTAGTCGAAACCGATAAAAATGGTGACGATAAAATGAATTTTGCCTCCGTATTGAAGATATGTGACTTAAAGGTGGTCGAAGCATTACAAAATGAAGTTTCTGATAGTGAAGGAACTGTGCTATTTCTGACTATGTTAAAAAATATAGTCGACGCTTACTTGCAAAAAGAGATAACAGTTCATGAAAGGTTGTATAAAATGTGGCATTCTGTATTTCTTCTTAGAATTTGGCGACAGTGGATCAAAGAGTCCGAGGAATATACCTTAAAAGATAAGTTCTTAAGTTTAAATTCTTACACATGCATTGAACTCAATGCACACCCAGACAGCACCGAATAATCGTAGAATATCCCCTGAATGTGCAAAATGGGATATGAATATTCCGAATATTCGTAGAATATTCATAGGATATCATAGAATATCTATATCCCATAAAGCATATTCCAGGAATATTATTATACGAATATTCCAGGCATATTCTGAGGAGAATATGATATGAATGTTCCAAAATGAATATTTTCCATACAATATTCTCAGAATATTTATAGAAAATTCCAAATTGTATATTTTCCGTGGGATATCTGTGGAATATTCCACTCATTATATTCCTGGAAAATCCTATCTGACATATTCATGGAATATCAATTGTTTTCATATAACGTATTTATACGTTGAAAATGAATCTTCGAAATATTTTTGGATCCCTATAAGCAAATTGTGACTGTATCAAATCATGCATACAATTTTCAACAGTTGAGCTTCTATTTCGTGTTATTGTTACGATAAATTCAAACAAACCTCCTTAATTTTCAGGCCTACGATATTTATATTCGAATTTCCCGCCATCTTATTCCAACAGCCAATAGGATTTTACACGACTACCTTGGCTTGGCTAATTTCTTTTGTTTCCTACTGACCACTGACCTACTTTCGTCTTAGCATTGCTAATGACAACAGCTTCGTAATCGTATTAATCTGTGTCATAGTGTGATCAGTAATTTCTAATCGTTCATTTGGAACTTTGGAAGATTTAAATTTTAAATCGGAATTGGGAGTGGAACAGTGTGATAGTTTATATCCAATTTTATTCTGTGTATAATAATATAATATAATATATAAAGGTAAGTGAATTTTATATCATCATTCACGACCATTTTATCGAAATCAAAACAAGACTTCGTTCCTCATTTCGATATTGATCATTCAATTGAAAAACTAATCCATGTGACCCAAAGATAATGTTTTAATGAATTAAGCGAAGCAGTGAAGTATATCTTGTTTTGGAAAAACTCCATGACATTACAAACAGACTTCGGTAAACATTAAAATTTCGGAATCCAGCAGATATTGATTTGGTTTTTTGCTTAATATATTCAATTTGATCTCCTGAATACAAATATGCAATCAAAACTTGGCGGTCCCACTTAGTTTCAAAGATATAGGGCCCCCCAAAGTTTCAAAATCTCACATCTTCAATTCACATTTTCCACCATAAAAACCTTTCGTCATTTCCCTTTTATGATCACAAATGACCTTCGAGCTTTTACACAATGATTAGGACCGCTTTCTCGCGAGAAGATCCATTATTCCATTGAAAATAATCGAAAATATCCGACAACCATTTAACCTCATATTTTGGTAAATGTTCCTCATAATGAAAGAGAAGTTTGGCATTGGCGCCAATTCCTTGGATAGCGGTCTTGTATAATCGTCGCATGCGCTTTGACAGATTCGATCAGCTGATTTTGTTCACCGGATATTTCTGATTTCAATTTATTCTATAAACAACATAATTCATTCATGAAAGATAGCTGCCAAACGATATAATCACTTTTGAGTTATAGAATAAGAACATATTACCATAATTCAACCATTACAACTAATAATACCTTTTATCTTTATTAGACCTCATTCGTATTTCCCGGGACGTTTATTCTGACATTTACCCCAAAGTTGGAGTTGCGGCGATGCCAAACTTCATTTCAATAGAATTGGAATTCAGTGTTTTTGAAATTGAATGGTTTCGCGAGAAAGTGCTATTTATGATTGTAAAAATGTTCGAAGGTGATTTGTGATCTATAAAAGGGAAGTGATGAAAGGTTTTTATGGTGGAAAATGTGAACTAAAGATGTGACATTTTGGAACTTTGGGGGCCATATCTTCGAAACTAAGTGGGAGCGCCATGTTTTAATTGCAGATTTGTATTCAGGAGACCGAATTGAATATAACAAAACAAAAACTATATCAATATCAGCTGGACTCCGAAATTAGGTTTAACCCTGATTTAAATTTTTTGTCATTTTCCATTTGGTGTTTAAGAACGACGACAATGAATAAAGGGAAAAGAGGCAGTGTTTGGTACAGAGAAGTTCACCAGGAAACGGAAAAAATCAATCCTTAGTGAGATATTTCAAGATGATTTGGACAGCGATCATAATCCTAACGGAAGTATTTTTCCTTTGCTTTATGCAGGTGGTGGTACACTAAGTAGTCCTTGTTTTAGTATTAATAGTGGTAATCACACTGATAGATCTCATGATGAAATTTTCTCTAACGAAGAGTTTGATGGAAGCATCAACTTAGAAGAAAGAGTACTTTTCAATAATGAGTCATTTCATTTCCAACAAGGGTGTACAGTCAGTGAAGCTGTTAGTAGAGGGAGCAGCAGCGATAAGGATGATCGAGTTAATGCATGTGGTAAACTCAAGAACTGGGCCTTCAGAAATAAAATTACTTTGAGTGCTATGAATGAATTGTTGGAAATTTTAGTGAATGCTGAACCTGGTGTTTTTAATAAGGAATTGCCTAAAGATGCAAGAACATATTTTACCACTCCTAGAAAAACGATTACACGGCATGCAGATCCAGGAGAATATTATCATTTTGGGATTGAAAAATATATTCAAAATATCTATACTTGCCATGGCATAATACCAACTAACCCAATTGGAATTGGTATTAATATAGATGGTTTACCAGTAGCAAAAAGTTCAAATATCCAATTTTATCCTATACTTGGCCTTCAGTCTGAATATGTTTTTTTGATAGGATTATATCACGGATATCAGAAACCACAAAATTTATATGATTTCCTTTTTGATTTGGTAAATGAAGCAAAAAAACTTACTCTTGATGGTATATCACTATTTGGTATGAAATATCATTTCAAAATAACAAAATTTTTATTTGATGCTGTTGCTAAAGCATCTATATTAGCAATCAAAGGTCATGCGGGTTATAGTTCTTGCACAAAATGTTGTCAGTATGGAACAAGTATTAATGATAGAATTTGTTTTCCTCTTTTAACTTTTCAGAAAAGATCACATGAAAGTTTTGTTCAGCAGTCTGATTCTGGACATCATTCTGGTCATAGTATTCTGTTAGATATCTCTTATATTGATATGATCGCAGATGTTCCTCTGGATTATATGCATCTTGTTTTATTGGGAGTGGTGAAGAAGTTACTCTGTGGAATGTGGTGCCTTGGTCCTCCCCCCCCCCCCCATAAACTTTCAAATACAAATAGCACCGTGATATCCAATTTGTTGCTAAATATGGCTTCATTTGTACCTTCTGCATTTGCTCGTACTCCCAGATCATTGAAAGAGGTTGAAAGATGGAAAGCCACAGAATTTCGTCAATTCCTGCTCTATACGGGACCAGTTGTTTTGAAAACCATACTTCCGAAGAAGTATCATCAAAATTATCAGAATTTTTTCCAGTGAAAAATACTGTTTTCCATATATAGATCATGCCCAAAAGTTGCTTGTTTATTGTGTTAATCTCTTTTGAACTCAAGTCACCACATTGTGAAGGACCGTTGTTACCTGGATGTTCTGCTCCAGAGTATAAATCAATTGTTTTTCAAGATTTCAAACTTTCCTGTGCTTTGAGAGATTCATGCTGTGCCATGAAGGATGGCTCAATTGTTGAAATTAAAAATTTTGCCTTTTCTGTGGTACTTAATGACTTTGTTGTGATAGGGGATAAGTACCTGAAAAAAAATGGCTTTTTTCGATTTATCTTTACCATCATCATTATTAGATATTTTTTCTGTTAATACATTAGTTGATATGAAATGTTGGCCGGTGGCTGATATTACCCATAAATATGTCAGAATACCCCATAGTGATAAATTCATAGTTCTACTTTTAGTTCATACGCAGAAGCATTAATATCCTTTTCTCCGAAACTTAATTTTGTGTGTCTGTGTCTGTGTGTGTGTGTGTGTGCGAGTTTCCTAACTCACAATAATGCACTGTTTTATTTTTCATTCATCATGCACTATCAGTTACATAAGATGTTATAGACTTTTAATCATGTAATTTGTCTCCATTGTGTTACTTCATTTCTACTATTATGTTTCCAACAGGTGAATTCTCTCTCCATGTTGGATGGCAAGGATTATAAGGAATACACACGTAGATTTTTGAGAAGAACCATGGACGATTCTTTTGCCTTGCAATATAGTTTACATGGGCATAAGCAAAAAAAAAAGTGTTTCGGAAAAACAGAATATGCGCTTGCATACTAGGTATGTGCTCATTCTTTTATAATATTATGTATTACTTCTATATCCATACATTTTTCGGAAATATACATTCAGTGTATATCTAAACAGAAATTATTCGACATATATATTCTTATTTTCCTGTGAACAACTGGAATCATCCTTATTTCAAAATGATTTATGTTCGTTTATGATCTCTGTATGAGAGATCCAAAAAATGGCGGAAAAATCATTTTCAAAAAGAATAAATATATATACATTTTGATAAAGCTTTTGATTTTCAGAGGCAGTGCATTTATGCAGCGGTGCCAGAATGAAAGAAATAGAGACAAATATGCCTACCTTCCTTGCTAAAGCCAAGGAGAGACTGAGCAGAATTGAGTGAGTTGTTTTTCCATAAATACTGTCATGTTGTACAGAAACATTTAAATTTTCATTCACTTTTTTATATTTACGATGTCGTTACTGCTCGATCAATTAAAACTGTAAAAAAAAATTTTTCAGCGTATTGGCCGGTACCACAGCACCACTTGTAGCAGCGGATTAATTTTTTATTTATTATTATCAATTTTTATTTCATTGTTTTTGTTTCAATAAAAATCAGTTTATTCAATAAAATCCCCATTTCCAATCCAATAAATACAAAATGTTGAAGTTTTGAGCACGAACCAATAGCAATACTGTGTGTAGATCCAAAGGTATGAAGGCGATTTTTTTCTCATAGGCATACTTTAACCATCAAAAAACTAACTGTTGCACCAAACCATCTACCATACTTGTTTTTTGATTATTCTGCAGAGTGCGATGCGTAACGAAGAAATTTCATTTCAGGCCTTAGGACCCAAACCTATACAGCGCATAATCAATTATCCTGAAAACGGATAATGCTATCCAATATATAAGAGTGCATATATATATGAGCCTTGAATAATATTCCAAGAATATGCAAATGGTTAGTTTCAAGATATCCACAAAATATCTCTAGGATATTCTGAATGATACAGGTACATTCTATGAATATCCATCTGAGATTTATACGAATATTCCATTTAGAATATGCCTAGGATATTCAATGAATATCTGGAATATCCTCAGAATATTTTTTCCGAATGTTATGAGAATATTCCATAAAGAATAATCTTTGAACATTCCATGGATATTCGAAATATTCCAGGAACATTCTTTACGGAATATTCTACGAATATCTGAGACGGGAGATGCCGTCGAGTGAAGATGAAGAGAGCGATCGCTCTGCGAAAAAATCGAACACCGACACATTAGTGACTTTATGCAACTACTGCAATAGGAAAGTGGTTGATGCGATGTGTTGTGTGAAGTGTAAAGTAAATTTGCACAAATCATGCGGTTCGAAATCTAAGAAATCATCTCCGTGTTATCATCTCGAGAACCTGGAGGATGTCAAATCCGTTCAATCACCTAATACGGTGGAATTAACCGAGAATGAATTCCTGAAAATGCAAGTAAAACTTTTAACAGAGTTGGTAGATGAAATCAAGAGCAAAAATCAAGTTTTGGCAATGAATAATGAACTTCTGATGGATAAAATCAAGAATATGGAAGGTAAAAACTCCAATAAAAAAAGTGATAAACAAACAGAACCGCGCAAATACAACCGGATAGTTGACGCCGACGCACCAGTCCCAATACCGATGATAGTGACAACCGACGCAGAAAACTCTGTGCTGGTGTCTGCGAATTCTGTCGATTCTGCAATGTCAACATCAACGTCGGTCAATGTCAATCCAAATGTAAGCAAAATGGCTGAATTGAGTGGTGGAATAGGAATGGTGGATGCGCAGGCGGCAGCAGAGAATCTGGAACGAGTTTTCTGGTAAATATAGCAAGATTTTTGAAGCTTCATTTCCAGTCAGGATTGTGAATCTAGGCCAGAAGACCAAATGTCAAACATCTGCAGAGGTTGAATATTGGAGACGGATTTTGGATGTTCTATTTGTGATGTCTGGACATGTGCCTGATTTATTGAGGAAATACAGAGAAGCAAAATGTAACTATGATAGAGCAGTTACCTCCAGTAAACAATCACATTACAAATCAATCTTAGACAAAGCTAACAATAAATCAAGAGCAGCTTGGAAGATTATTGGGGACATAACAAAGAAGAATGGAACACCTGAGGAAAAACTCCCCTCATTTAGTTCAGAACGGGAATTGACCGAGATTGCTGATAACTTCAACAGGTTTTTCACAAACCTCCCACCAAGACAGGGTGAAATTTCCGATGTTCGCGATGGAAGCATGATATCGACCAAAACCTCCAGGTCTTTTTATCTGTTTGAAGTTACCGAATCAGAGTTACTGTCAGTTATGAAGAGTATGAAAAACAAGAGCAGCTGTGGTCATGACGACATCCCTATGACTGTTATTAAACGTCATATTTCATATATTGTTGAGCCTCTTTGTCATGTGATTAGCTGTTCTTTCAGAAATGGTATTTTTCCTGACTCTCTCAAGCTTTCTCTGGTTAAGCCCTGCCACAAGAGAGGTGATTTGAATGACCTTTGTAACTACAGACCAATCAGCCTAATAACAGCTTTCGCCAAGGTGTTTGAGAAGATTCTTGCAAACCGCATCATGAAGTTCTTCCAAAAATTTAACATCCTAAGTAAGAAACAACATGGCTTCATCCCGGGACGAAGTACTGAAACTGCCATTTTTGAGATTATTTGGAAGATAACAACCATTCTTGAACGAGGTGAGATTCCAACAGGACTTTTCATTGATTTTTCTAAAGCCTTCGATTGTGTCGACCATAAGCTTTTGCTTGCGAAGCTTGGGAGAGTCGGAATTAGGGGGTTACCTCTAAAACTCATGGAGAGTTACTTAAGTAACCGTAGACAGGCAGTTGTGGTAGACTTTGTGGAGTCTCGTTACAAATCATTCGAGGCCGCTGTTCTGGAGGGTGTTTTTCAGGGCACAATCTTGGGGCCGATACTATTTTTGGTCTACATAGATGATCTGCCTGACGTTTTTCAAAAGGAGGTAGTGGATCCAGCTGTTGATTTTAGAGACGAATTGGACACCTTTTTATATGCAGATGACGCAAATGTAATCCTTTCAGGTAAAGATGTTGAAACAATATCAGGCAATGTTATGATCCCCATTCAGGGCTGGTGCACGAACAATCTTCTGAATCTTAATGTAGATAAAACCAAAATTGTTATCTTTTCCAACGCTAGATCTAACATTGCATGTTCTGATAGCATCGCACTAGAGAGTAAAGACGTTCAAGTCAGTTTCAACACCAAACTTCTGGGTGTCATGATTGACCATAAGCTAAATTGGTCATTACACTGTGATAACTTGATTCCTAAACTGAATTCCGTTATATATACTTTGAAAGCTTTGCGAGATCAGATCGATGTAAATACATTTTTGTTTATTTCGCTAACTTCCAGTCCCTATTGAGCTATGGACTTATTTTCTGGGGAAGTAGCTCACAATTAGAGCGTGTTTTTGTTGTCCAAAAAACAGCAATGCGAACAATGTTTCGAATGAAATACAGAACATCTTGTAGAAATACATTCAAATCCCAAAATATGCTCACCCTACCTGGTCTTTTCATATATAGAACCCTACTTTTCTTTCACAAAAACGGGCGGTATTTTCAGAACTTTAAGAATTCAAATAACACTAGGAGAATGATTGAATATTTCTTCCCCCGTCATAAGCTGTCCCTTACAGAACGCAACCCTGTGTATACTGCCATAACATTGTTCAACTCTCTCCCAAGCGAACTTAGAGCTATAAAGAATTATAATCATTTTCGTAAATCAAGTTATAGTCTCATTATGAAATCTGAGCCCTATTCAATTGTAGAATTTAAGAACATATGTCAATGTCTGTGTGTGCCAATTTAGTTGTTTATTCTTATTAGTTGTAATGCTATTGACTTGTTTTCTCTTTATTGTCTTAATGATGATGATTTGGAAAATAAATACATATTATTATTATTATTATTATTATTATTTCCAGGCGCACATTCATAGAATATTCGAAAATGCCGAAACGTATATTCATGGAATATTCTAGGAATATCTGGTGCTGTCTGGGCCGAGGGGGTAACCACGAGTGGATATACTTGTACAAACTTGTGGATATACCGTGGATATACATGGATATACTGTGGATATACATGGATATACCGTGGATATCCATGGATATACTGGATATACAGTGGATATACCTGGATATACAGTGGATATACCTGTATATACAGTGGATATACATGGATGTACCTCGATTTATATCCAAATGCGCATGCTCACTTCCTCGAGATTTTATAGGTTATGTTCGAGGTTAAGTTTCATTATTTCTCTTAGTGCAGCGGCTCTCATAGTTCTGTAGTTATAGTGCCTTTCATTGTAAATACACTGGATCATAAACTGGTAAGTTCAATTCATTTATATTATTTCAGAAGTAATAATAAAATACCATTATATATTCAATTCAGATTTGCAATGGAAACAGAATTCGAAAACCTGATGCTGGATTTACCAAAATACCTGCAGAATATTTCAAAATATGCTGGTTACGACAACTTGAGAATATTTGCTAAGCTTTCAACTGATGATATAAATATACTAGAGCAATTTGCACAAAATGATTTGAAATACATGCTCGAACCGACTGATAATCTTGAAGATTATTATGGACTTTTTAAAAACAATCCACAAAATTTAAAAATCGTACCAGGGCACAAAAAAACTTTATTTGAGAAATCGCAAGAAGCGAAAGCATTCATTCAAAAACATGTACAAAAATCGTTCATTGAAAAGCGACAGGAGAAAAAGAGAGATTCCGAAAAAAACGATCCTGCAGTAGACGAATCAGAGAACGAACTAAATTCAGACCAAAATGATGATCAGCAAAACCGAGATAATTTCGGAACGTATTAGATCAACTCAGATAACTTACCTATTAAATTTATTTTCATGCCAACAGTATGACAAAATGCGCGAAACAATAAATTCACTAAATATTCATATAGAGATCAAAGCCGGGAAATATGTGGGCTCAATATCATGTCCCTTTTGCACTAGAGTAGTAAGACTGACTTGGCAGTCACAAAAATCAAGTTTTAGTCCAAGACCGATCTATGGAAACTATCATAAACATTTGAAAACTCATTTGGCGACTGATTTCAAAAGTAGCAAGATTGTTACTGAACAAAAAAAGAACAAGAGCTCTCTAATCACCGAGTATTTGAGAAAACCATTAACTAGTGAAAGCAATGCTAAAAGTACCGGAAATAAAGAAATGAATTGTTTAAAGAGCCATGTTTCGGAAAAATCGAAGGAGGAAAGTCGAGAAACGAATCCAAAACATAATTTTGGAAGGAAACAAGTTAAAATTCGTTGTTCACTCCGACATTTTATTAAATGATCACTCCACGATACAATCAAAAGACAATATTCAAAATACTAATTTCAACTTGGAACACCGCATTCTTGAACAAAGCATTTTGTTGGATGAAAATCCAGGTGTAATGTTTGAAGACGAGATTAAAAATGGCAATGTAACGGAAGTCAGTTTCGCTGAACCCAACCTCTTCTTGAGTTCAAATCCATATTATCAAAGTACAGATTTTCAGGAGGAATTTCAACATGAAACTTTCAAGAGTAACAGTACCGACCTAAAAAATAGATGTGATGAAGAATGCGATACTAAATCTGACAAGAAAGCTAAAAGAAGCACAGAATGGTCTAAATATGATAGGCAATATCGAAAAAAAAGACATTTAGAAATGAGTTCAATTGATTGTAAATTAATAACTGAATATTATCCTGTTTTAAACGAAATTCAACTTGTTATCAAACAAAATGAGCAGCTTGAAAAGAATTTGTACGAAAATTTGTACAAAACTCAAAAACTGATCAGTTTTGGAGATACAAATATTGAAGAGTTTTCGACTACAAACTTCTTGAAAATGCTTTGTGACTCTGCCCAGAAAAATAGCAAATACTCTAACTCTGGATCTCAAAGATACGAAGATACTTTGAAAAAATTTTCGGTTTCCTTATTTTTAACAGGTGGACGCCTAACCTATGAAACCTTACAAAAAAATTTGCCAGCTTCTTTACCCTCAGTACCTACTGTCTTGAGAACCTTGAAAAGCGGAGATATGGTTCTGGAAGGCCAATTTAGATTTGAACAGCTTAAAAAGTTTTTGATTGTAAATAATTATCCTATGAGAGTCTGGGTGTCAGAAGACCAAACCAGAATTGTGAGTTCTAGGGAGTATGATTCAATAAACAACAGAGTAGTAGGATTTTCTACGCATTATGACAAAAATGGCTGTCCATTAGTTAATGTTTTCCAGCTACTTCAACAGCAACAATACTGAAATATTTTAAGAATGAAAAAGCTGCCAACAATCTATATGCAATAGTTGCACAGGCTTTGGTCCCAAATTCACCATCATTTATTTTATGTGTTTTCGGATCTGACAATACATTTTCAGCTGATATTATTCTTCAACGTTGGAATTTCATAGAAAATGAGGCCAAAAAGTTTGGAATATTAATCGAAGGATTTTCTTCTGACGGAGACTCGAGAATTCTAAAGGCCATGAAAACCATGCTGGCTACGCCCTGTACTGTTGAAAACAATCCTTCCAAGTGGTTTCAATATAGTTTCAATTTGAACCAGCCTATATCAATTCAAGATACCATACATATAGGAACCAAAATGAGAAATAGACTTTTAACCCCATCTATCGTGTTGCCTATGGGCTATTAGGTTGCCTCAACTACTCATCTAAGAATACTTTGTGAATCTGTATCTAAGGACAAGCATCTACTCACACTATCAGATATTGATGTACTTGATAAAATGAATTCCAAGTCTGTGGAAAAAATTACAGATCAGAGGGTTTTGGATTTACTGGAAGAGACTATTCCTGGTAGTAAGGCTACAGTAGTTTATCTCAAAATCACTAGATTTATTCTGGAATCGTTCACTTCAAAAGATTTGTCAACCATGGATCGGATTTATAAAATATGGTTTTCGGTTCTATTCTTGAGATATTGGCGGAAGTGGCTTTTAGAACAAGAAAATTACAAAGTTTTTGACAATTTTGTAACAAACAATTGCTACAATTGTATTGAAATGAATGCTCATGGTCTAATTCTTATAATAAGAAAAATGAGAGATGAAAACAGCGAAAACCTCTTCTTACCGTGGCTCATGAGCAGTCAGAGTTGTGAAAAGCTTTTTAGAATGTTGCGGTCTATGACAACTGTGTTCTCCACTGTAGTTAATTTCAGCATGTTGGAAGTATTACGAAGAATGTCCCGACTCGATTTTCTGAACGAAGTAACAACATCTTCAGGTGAGTATATGAACATTTGTCTCGATATTTGTCCAAATATAATGCTTTTTGAATTTCAAGTATATTATGTTTTAAATCCCTTTTATGAAGTTACATTATATATTTTTTTGACGGTCCACTCTCTACCGCGCAATTATCAAACATAAATAATCCGTGAATGAAAGATAGAATGCCATGCGCTTTCCAGTCACCGGGCTGGGGCAGCCTGAAGCTACTCAGGAGCCCAACGTTCCCATTTTTGACCAAGTGAATCGTTCACTGGAATGATCCGCAGCGCTCCTAGTGGGCCGTAGCCGGTCACTGGAAGCAGCATTTGAGTATCTTAGATGTAAACGACTCGTAATAATTTCAGGTCAGAACGATACATTTTAATTTCCTAGAGAGAAAAATCGTAGATTGTCTGATTTACAAAGTTTATCTTCTTCATCTTATACCCATCCTTCATGTCTTCCTGGTGACAACCACATTGAGGAAATTATAGTTAAATGCAACCGCCCAATCCTTAGGAATGTTTTTAAAATGTGGAGATGAAGAATGGATGAATGTATCGATAAATGCAAATATACCCTTAGTAGCAGCACCTTCAGAAGAATTGGCTGATGACGTAATGGAGGAAGTTGATAATGAAACAGAAGGTTTTATAAATTTCACTATTGCATTTTCAAATTAACCATGTATTCTCATTCCAGAAGACATATCTCAAGAACAGGAGAAAATGGATAACGTCCTGAACTTGATTCCTGAAGAAAGTGTGGATTCTGAGCAAATCAATACCCTCGAAACTGATTTGAATGTTGGTGATACTTTAAACATTAAGGATTATTCCACCGATCCAAAAGCGACCCAAAATTGCCAAGACATTTTCTAAAACTTCTAGTTGGTGGAAAACCTATGGTCGTGAAAAAAAGAACTTTTTGTTGGCTGCTCAATAACCGTCATCCACTCAGTTCTGACAGAATGACTCGAGTTAAAGAAAACAGCGAATGTTATATGCCACATTCCAAACAACTTGCTATCTTTACAGTTGTGAAAAAAGAAACTGTCTGCATCGGCGAGTGGTGCATGTTTAAAGATCTTTTTGAAAAGTCAAAGATTTCAAAAATTGATGCCTTTGTAAATATTTTATTCGGTCAAGTATTGAGTTTTAACTATCTCTCAGGTAAAGGAAAATCAAAGAAATATTCTCTCCATGCAGCACCTGTGAAAGCACCAAGTCAAAGCTCGAAAGGTCGGGGAATTGGGTGCTTATGTACCTTCTACAAATTAGAAGGTGTTAGCCTCATTAAGAAAAATATAAATCATACATTCATAGGTATTGATAATTATTTGGGGTCCATACCTACACCAGATGTGAATGAGCTTCAATTAACGCTATCGAGGGAACTGATTGAAGTTCTTTCACAATATATAAAAATTAGTACTAATTCAGAGGATACACCAGACGACGAAAGTTCATCATCATATACAGGAATGTTATTTGACGTCACAAGTCATGATGATTTGAGATCGGATCGAGGCTCGGATTCGAGATCAGATACTTCCGATACATCAGATGGAGCAAATGACATAATATTAGAAAAATATTATGCCATTTTCTTTGATTTGAAATGGTATTTAGGAAGAGTCGTCAATATAAACGACAATATAATAACCGTCAAGTTCCTGCAGTCCAATTTGGATGAATACAGTTGGCCTAAAAAAGACCAGATTGGGAGAGTTGAGAAACATTTTTTATTCTGCGGACCAATTTCACTGCAAGGCTCCCACCCATTCACTTTAAAAAGGGCCGATAAACAAAACATCGATAAAAAATACAAGGAATTCAAAAACCAAAACTGAAAATACGGCCAAGTGCCTCAAAGACTGATGCCTAAGATATTTATTATTATTATTATTTTATGTTGTTTTTTCAAAGTATATATTTATTTTTTAATACATGTTTTTCCCTCAATAAAGTATTTCGAAAAGGATGGATTGATTTTATTTTATTGTGAATGTATTATTTTTTCCAATTTAGTGAGGTCACAAAACTTTAAACTTTCACAAAGGATTGATCTATAATAGTATATTTTGTAACAAGGTAAGAATGATAATCCGATACTAGAGAATCATTCCGAGAGCGAGCCTGAGGAATCACGAGTACCGTATCGTATTTTCATTCTTACCGAGTAACAGACTATAATTCTGAATCTGAATCTGAATCTGAACGTTTCAAAAACTGCAATAAATGAGACAATCAGAGCGGCAGACAGATAGATTTTATTCTCTTTGTATTCAAAAGTGTTACGGAATGGAATATTCCATAACAGTGTGGTTGAATTAAATTCAGTCGAAATGCTCACGAAACTAGGCTTTTACTCAAGCTCAAGTTGTTTATTCGTGGTTATTTCTAAAGGGCTAAAACCAAGAAACAAACGGGAAAAAAAACGCCGTCATTAAGTACGGGTTAATTGCTTGAAATTGATTTAGGTGTTTTAGTATGAATATTCTATATCGCATGATGGAATACTGAAAATCTGGGGGTCAAATTCGATATTAGAAGAGCTATATTCTATAGCAGTCGTGGAGAAAAGTTTTTATGACTACATAGTAGTTCGAAATGCATGAGAATACTATGGATATACATGGATATACCGTGGATATCCATGGATATACTGTGAATATACTGGAAATACAGTGGATATACCTGGATATACAGTGGATATACATGGAAATACGTGGATATACTCGGATGTATGTGGATATACCTGGATATATTTATATATTTGGATATATTGTACAAAATTTTGCTCCGTGATTTCCTCCTCGGTCTCGGCATGCTATCGTGGTACGCATAAAAAAAAATTTTTCTGATGAAAACTTGACACCTGACATGTTTTTGCCTTGGCTAATGAGCAGTCAACCATGTGAGCAATTGTTCAGGGCCGCCAGGTCTATGACGAGCACCTTCTCCACCATTGTTAACTATAGCATGCTAAAAATTTCACACAGATTGAATAGAATTCAATTCCTGGAGGATGTTAAGAATGATCTGCAGGATAGTTTTACGTTTCCCAGAAGTAGCACATATAATGCTGTTAGCCCAAGAGTTTCAAAGAATGACCGATGAAGATATAGAAAACATCATTTTGAAAGCCCAAGAAGAAGCAATAAAAAAAGCTGAAAATGCGGGAATTGGGAATTGTCACGAAAAAACATCAATAATCGATATACCAGAATTTAGAAGAGAATGATGGCTGTGAATCAGACTGTGGTGATGATGAAAATATCTGTGATTCAAATGTTATTTATTATGAAGGAAATAGACATAACTTATGTGATCTAATTTTTGTTCAAGACTTTGAAGAAGAAATCAGCGATGACGACGACAATAAAGTTCGGGGTGAATCTTCAAAATCTTTCGGAGGACCCCTCAATTTAAAAGACTACTCGAATAAAGAAATAGATGAAAAATCAGAAAAAACTTTTTTGAATGTTGTTTTGGAAAATGGTACAACTAAAAAAGTGAAAAAGACGTCACTGTGTTGGTTGTTCGAAAAACACTACGAAATTAAGTTCGGATCGACTGGAAAAGTTCGAAAAGACAAATAAAAAGAAACTCAATAAATTTTCAGGAGAAAATTAAAAATCCGAGAACCAACCTCAAATCGACATGGAAAAATACTATGCGGTCATGTACGATAAAGGGTGGTACATTGGCAAAGCTATAGGTCGAACAACGAGCAATGATGAAAATAAAGAGAAAATTCAATTTAATTCCTCAAGGAAGAGTTGGAGGACTTTGTTTGGCCTAAGCAAGATGTTATCCAAGAAGTTGAAAAAGACCAAATTTTTTATGGTCCAATTCAAATTCTTGTATGTCAACCATTAAAATTATCGAGATCAGACCGAGTTAAAATAGTCGGTCTGTATAAATCCTCAAGAAAAGAGTTCGAATGAAATCCTTTCAGTTTTTTGTTTTCTTTCCATCTTTTCTATTCACGTTAAAATTTTCAATTTTTTTTTATTGTTATACCTGTTGGAAATTTTGAGAATAAATATTTCTGTTCATTTCTTTTATATTTTAGTTCTTGCACTATTTCTCTGAACCCGAATTATTTAAAATGTTTTCTAGCATTTTATGTACAGTCATTTTGGTCGAAATGCAAATTTTCGATCATAACAGCTTCTATATAACATACATTCATCATCAAACAATAACACTCCAAATATGCTACCGTGCCATCAACGAAACCATTTTTATTTCAACTCGAAAAGAGACCCCTATTCTCTCAAAAACGTTAAATTTGAAAGATATGTAACGTCCATATCAGTTTCAGTAAATATCAGAGTTGTCCTCAGTAGTTATTTTGACACATTGATAAGATCATATGAATAAGGAACTAGTAATTTCAATACATTTCATACAATCGCATATTTTTCAATTTTAATCTCGGTTCGATTCGAAGAATATCACAGAAAGATCCACAAAAAACCTAGAAAAGCACTGACGTGAGGTCTGGAGCTTTTACGCCGAGGGGGAAACCACGGAGGAGATTTTGTGTCGTAGTGGAAGGAGATCCGGGGAGATCCAAGGAGATCCGGAGGAGATCCAAGGAGATTCGAGGAAATCCGGAGGAGATCCGAGGAAATCCCGAAGGGATCCAAGATTTTTGTGTCGTTTGCGCATGCGCAAATGTTCTGATCATCGTCCCTCTCACTCTTTCCACGTCTGCATCGGAAATACTGGTGGTAGGGAATGTCTATATTTCAGTAGGTCGATTGCGACATTTTCAGGTTATTTTCGACCGTTAGTTGAAAACTCGGGGCGAAAATTCATATGACCGGTGTTGAGTGACCGGCCAAAGGTGCAGACTCCAAGAACATCCGAAACCAGAGGAGTCCGCATCGATTCAGTTTCATCATACAAAATCGATGTTTGGTGAGAGGAAAGGGGATTAATCAGTGCGAAATGAAGATTTTATATATTCGATAGATTTATAAATTATCGAAGAAAAATTTCCACTTCGAATGGGATTTAGGGATTGAACTTTCAACCGTCAACTTTTGGGTTCGTTTTCTGATAGGAACACATAATACCTGCATCACGAAATTCGAAAACAATATTCTTCAGCAAATCATTATGCATTATCGAAAAAAATTTTTGGACTTTACAAAAGGGTTCGAGGGCTGAACTTTGAACCATTAACTTCTTGGTTTTCAATTAATGCTTATTTTGGCCTTTTGGATTGAAGGATTGCCGAATGAACAATACAGGAACAATGCAAATGATCAAGGAGAACTGTAAGGTTTCTGAGTACAAATCCGACTCCTTCATCAGACAAAAGAGAATATTATCAGGAATATTTTCTTTTGATTTTCCGTTTTTTGAAACTTTCGTGAAATTTATATTTTTAAAAAATCACAGCAACACAGATTCACGTGGTACGAAAGTGTTTTGATTCTACCTCTTTTTTAGTGAACTCAGCCAAATATGGTCCATTTCTAAAAAACGATGAGTTAAAATACTTCCTCCATTTAAAAAAATGCAGAACAATTCTGCATTTTTTTTCAGATTATCTGGTTCCGACATCAGTATTTATGAATTGTCCCAATCTATCACGTGATTCCCAATGATCGAACTTTCATGGTTCGCTATCTTTGTAGGTCTCTATTCCTTGTGTTGTTTTTATGTTCTCGCTTTCCTATATCTAACGGCCGAGATGATGATGTTATGTCTTTCCACAAATACAGGAAATACTAAAAACACCATTTTTTCATTTCTGTTTTTTGCGCGCATTTTTTGCTATCGTTTTATCCAAATGTTTGCAATTTTCGAATTTTTTCTGGGAAACGGCCTCAAACGACTAGGTTGGATTCACTGATAACGAATCCGTTGACAAAATCGATTCTGGCCGACGACACGATAACTGTAGAACGGAGCAAGCTAGCGACATGAAACTTTCAAGGTGGGCCGCTCATCGTAATGCGGCTGTTGAGTTTGTTAAATGAGCCAAATCGGGCAAATGGTTTCGGTGTTATAGTCAGTTAGTTGGAATATATCGACGCGCAAATTTAAACGAAATTTTGTTGAGATCGTACAGTCAGTAAATTTTGGAAGAAGTGCTTTTGGATAAAAAATTTTTTTTCGGAAAGTCATCCTTCAGCTCCATATTTCACAGCAGTACCGAATTTCAGTTTTATACGATTATAATTTTTGAAGATACCTATTGGGAAAAAAATATGTCAAATTCCTCGTTATCATTGTTCTTTCTGGAATTACTCCGAAAAATTGATTCAATCATGATGAAACTTGGTACTTAGTTTGAAAATGCTGATATTCCACTTTCTGCGAAATTTTTTGATGAAAGCATTTTCAAGAAAAATTAAATTTTTTTTATACAAAGAGTCAATATTCTGCGATTTCCTGATCATTTTATCCTCATGAAATTCTGTATAAACCTTCAGGATGTCATTTTTCGATGAATAACGGAATTTCAGTTGGATTCAATCTATGTATGTATTTCTGGAATAATTGGGAAAATGGAATTTTGAACGGGTATATCTGCGGAATTATTGGGTGCCCAATCCCATTTACGACTTAGGCATTCGTAATTAAGGTCCAAACATACTCTACAAATTTTGAGTTTCAAAGTGGTTCCTTTCGGAAGATATTGTGTTTAAGATCAGCCGTTAGGCGAGACCGGGAAAGAGACTCGTCTTCACACCAGATTTTTCAATTTTAATTTCGAAGAAGGTCCACAAATAATACCGGGTCTAGCTTGAATTCCTCAGAATATTCTAGACGAACTGAAATATAGTACTTCGTGTGAATTGATCCGAAGAGATCCGAATAAATCCGTAGGAGATACGAGGAGATCCGAGAAAATAAGGAGGAGATCCAATGACATAGGAGGAGATCCCAGGGAGATCCGAGGAGATTCCGGGGAGATCCAAGGAGATCCGGGGAGATCCCAGGGAGATCCGGGGAGATCCCAGAGAGATCCAAGGAGATCCGGGGAGATCCCGGGGAGATCCGAGGAGATCTTGAGGAGATCCTGAGGGGAGGCAATCTTTTGCCACGAAATATCTCTAGTGGTTTCCCCCTCGTTTTACGCTCTTGTTCAGATTCGAAGCCATTTCCTAAAGACATTTTGCATGAACCCTCACGACGTCATTTCTAAGTGCAGAATTTCGATTCGGTCACATCTGCATCATTGGTGATATCGAGAAAATAAAATTCCCAATGGAAATACCTACGGAATCATTTCAAGTTTTCACGAAAATGACCTTCTTAATTAACCCCCAAACCTGCTATAAAAATATTGAGTCTTCAAGTCATTTTTTTCGGATGTTGTTGTGGTTAAGGTCGGCCTAACGGTCAACCGTAAAATGAAAATCCATTTAAGGACTGGATTTGTTGAACCTGTTCAATTACAAAAGCCGAATTTGCGAAATGGTTAAATCCTCTAATGATTCCGCATACAAATATCCATTCGAAATTTCATTATTTCAGTATTTTTTATTAGCTCTGTAAATAACAAGAATACCGAGGAAATAAACAAGAAATTTGACATTTTTTTTCAATATCTCCGAAGATAAATATCAGATCAAACTGAACTTTGAAACACTGTGATAAAATACTGGTTCTGGGTGTCTGCCAATTTTATCGAAATCTGATGAATAGTTTCCGGTAAAAGTTTTTCAACAGAAATTCACAAACTTTTAGAATACTTTTTCACAATTTTCTACCTCTACGATCCTCACATAAATTTTGCATTAAGTCGTGCGTTGGTATTCATCAACCAACTACATAGGTTAAATCTGATCGCGTCTGTTCTTGAGTTATTGGTTTCGTGCGTCGTTTGACATTTGTCATACGTTGGAGGTAAAACAAACCCACTTTCCCGCTTTGTTTATGTTATGAAATACAGCATTTTCAACAATTTCAGGATAAATTCACAAGTTAAAATGATTCATATTCATAGAATTGGTGAATTACTAGACCCGTGAGGCAAAGTTATTGTGTCGTTGTGAAATGCCACATAAATACACCGAGAGACCAAGGAATACATTCGCTTTGTTTACATTGGCGAAGAGCGATTATTTGGAGATTTTAGTGATTTTATTCATTTTACAAGTAAAATTTTGTGATAATGGATCTGATTAACTGATATTCAATCTCAGATGATAATCGTTCAAAACGATATAAATGAAAATTGCAGTATTTATCCTTGTCTTCTAAAACCTAGAGTATCCACATCAGAGATAGCATTTATTATAGGTATAACTATTGAAAATGAAACAGTAAAATGTTTGGCTCATTAATTCCTGAAACTAAACAGCAGAATGAAATCCAACAAATGTATGGAATGGAAAAAACATGGGTTCCAGAGAACTTCTCAGTACTATTTCAAATATCATTCTATGTTGCAAATTATCAGATTACTACAATATCGGTCTACAGTTGCTATGTCAGTGCTATCATAATCTCCAATTATATATTTAATATACTAAGGGCCAATTGCACCGTATTACAAAACCATAGATTAAGACCATAACCAAGGTTTAGGTAAAAAATTATCTTGCACCGTCACGTAATCCACGTTCAATGGCCTTAACTGACTATTAAATTTAAACCCTGGAATTTGGGGGCTTAAAAGAAGGATTAATGGTAAGCTTCGGAATCTAACCCTACTTTCGAGCGATTTCGTACAAGTTTGACATTTTTCTGGACGTAACTTCCAGTTTGTTTACGTTTTTTTTTGTTTACATTGGGCGATGGAGAACTCCTACGAGTTTGATAATCAAATTTTGATTAAAAGTGGTTGAATTTCAGATGATATTTATGAAAAATGATAAAGGGAGAAACTGGCATCAGTAGGCATTGATTCGTATGTTTTAAAGCAAGAAGAATTTACACCAGTGTATTTCCATTGAGTTCGTAAACTTAATGGTATTTCTATAAGCCTTCAACTATTTGAAATGAAAAAGTTACAATGATATGCTCATTTATTTCCAAGAGCAAATAGCAGAATGAAATCGAAGACATATTTGGAATGAAAAAACATAGTTTCATGAAGATTCTTCAGTACTATTTCATTCAGTGATGTATTACGTGGAAACCTATCAGATACTACTTCATTATTGTGCAGGTGCTGTCTCTGTGCTATCATTATCCTTTATTATATATTAACTGGACTCAAAATATAACTACAAACGAATTAATGTGAAAGAAATTGCATTCTCGTGTTAGACAATCTCCAAACGTACACCTTTGTCAATCCATCCATGATACTTCAATATTTATATAGAATACTTTCTATTCTGCGGATCTACATCAGAGTTTTCATTATCTTCGACCAAAAATTAACTCAATTCATAATATACTTATTACAAACAAAATAATTTAATAGAAAGTCTACTCTTAGGTGAGCCTTTCCTTATCGGAAAGTTGTTTCGGATAAATTAATACTATTTATTTATTCATCTTACAAACACCACGATTGTAATTCCATGCAGAAGCTTAAATCTTAAGAGATTACAAAATATAAGTTTACTTGACTATATGACTATAAATTTGAATAATGTTTAAAGCCTGATGCAGAAGTAACAGCACAGGTCTGTGGTAAGAGATCCCTAGTCTTAATGATAATAAACAAGTCAGGAACATTACATGCAATATTTTTATGGAAGCTATAAAGTCTGTCATATATATTTTTTCGTTGGGATTTTCAATAGATGCATCTTGATTTTTCATAACTTATGGAAATATGGTAGTAGTAACCCATAATAATGGGTTTCATCTTTTGAATTAAAATATTTCATCAATTAGGGTTAAAATAAACAACATGAAGCTAGTCACAAGTACCAATTCATGAGAAAGTAACCAGATTTGTAGATTAATTTTAATCTAGTTACATTTAGCCTCGGTGCAAGCCGAATATTTAAAGTAGAGTTTAATAAGTTTATCGTCGCTTAACTAACTGTAGCTTAAGACGAAAACGGTGCAATTGGCCCTAAATATATGTTACAAATAAAATAATTCATATGAAACTTTTTTCTTGAACACCGATTTCGATTCATCCTCAAAAAATTCTTAACTATCCATATAAAATGCCTTTTTATCATGCAGATGCAACATTAGGGCTTTCATAATCTTTAGTAATTGACAATTAGGTCCATTAGGGCCAATTGCACCGTTTTCGTCTTAAGCTTCAGTTAGTTAAGCAACGATGAACTTATTAAACTCTGCTTTAAATATTCGGCTTGCACCGAGGCTGAATGTAACTAGATTAAAATTAATCTACAAATCTGGTTACTTTCTCATGAATTGGTACTTGTGACTAGCTTCATGTTGTTTATTTTAACCCTAATTGGAGAAATATTTTAATTCAAAAGATGAAACCCATTATTATGGGTTACTACCACCATATTTCCATAAGTTATGAAAAATCAAGATGCATCTATTGAAAAACCCAACGAAAAAATATATATGACAGACTTTATAGCTTCTATAAAAATATTGCATGTAATGTCCCTGACTTGTTTATTATCATTAGGATTATAGGGATCTCTTACCACAGACCTGTGCTCTTACCTCTGCATCAGGCTTTAAACCTTATTCAAATTTATAGTCATATACTCAAGTAAACTCATATTTTGTAATATCTCAAGATTTAAGTTTCTGCATGGAATTACAATCCTGGCGTTTGTAAGATGAATAAATGAATAGTATTGATTTATCCGAAACAACTTTCCGATAAGGAACGGCTCACCTAAGAGTAGACTTTCTATTAAATTATTATAAGTATATTATGAATTGAGTTAATTTTTAGTCGAAGATAATGAAAACTCTGATGTGGATCCGCAGACTAAAAAGTATTCTATATAAATATTGAAGTATCATGGATGGATTGACAAAGATGTACGTTTGAAGATTGTCTAACACGAGGATGCAATTTCTTTCACATGAATTCGTTTGTAGTTATATTTTGAGTCCAATTAATATATAATAGAGGATAATGATAGCACAGAGACAGCACCTGCACAATAATGAAGTAGTACATGATAGCTTTCCACGTAATATAACACTGAATGAAATAGTACTGAAGAATCTTCATGAAACTATGTTTTCTCATTCCAAATATGTCTTCGATTTCATTCTGCTATTCGCTCTTGGAAATAAATGAGCATATCATTGTAACTTTTTCATTTCAAATAGTTGAAGGCTTATAGAAATACCATTAAGTTTACGAACTCAATGGAAATACTGGTGTTAATTCTTCATGCTTTAAAACATACGAATCAATGCCTACTGATGCCAGTTTCTCCCTATATCATTTTTCATAAATATCATCTGAAAATCAACCACTTTTAATCAAAATTTGATTATCAACTCGTAGGAGTTCTCCATCAATGTCCAATGTAAACAAAAAAAAACGTAAACAAACTGGAGGTTACGTCCAGAAAAATGTCAAACTTGTACGAAATCGCTCGAAAGTAGGGTTAGATTCCGAAGCTTACCATTAATCCTTCTTTTAAACCCCCAAATTCGTAGGCTTAAATATAACAGTCTGTTAAGGCCTTTTAACGAGGATTACGTGACGGTGCAAGATAATTTTGTACCAAAACCTTGCTTATGGACCTAATCTATGGTTTTGTAATACGGTGCAATTGGCCCTTAGAAACATATTACAAACAACTAAATGTAGAAGTTCCAACCTTGTGTAGTCGAGCCACATCGGAACGTGTTCGGTTGAGAACAGAGAAAGTTATCTGGTTCATTATTATAAAATGCATGCAATATTTTGACGAATCTATCACATAACGAATTGCCTTGATTGGCTTTATATAACATATAGAGATGTGAGTGGTAACCAATCAGGATGGGTTTGTCATTCATAACGCCAGCTATTGTAGTGTCGAGAAGATATAATTCTTGAAATGTGTATAACACGAAATATTCTTATCATACTTATCTCATCATGAGTCAACTTATTAAACAGAACAAATTAAATAGATAGTCTAATATAACTCCTTAACCAGTGTGGAAATGCCTCCAACAAACTCTACCATAGTTTGTTACTTTGTCAGAACAGTTTTTTCAATTTATGGCGTGAATATAGGATGTTTGCCATCTCTGGGATAGTTCACATAGTATTCTTTTTCTTCGAATACCAGATTAAACTTAGGGGAATGGGTCAAAAATGCAAATATTCAAATATAAAGTCTACACTAAAATATATCTGAAACATCGGATTCCTTCGTCTCTTGGTGTATTTATGTTGTATTTAACAACGAAACAATAACTAGGCCTAGTTATTCACCAATTCTATTAATATAAATCATTTTAACTTGTGAATTCATCCTGAAATTGTTAAAATGCTGTATTTCATAACATAAACAAAGCGGGAAAGTGGGTTTGTTTTACCTCCAACGTATGACAAATTTCAAACGACGCACGAAACCAATTGAGGAAATAACCTAAATCTTTCAATATCTACGAAAATAAATATCGGCTTAAATTTAGAACACTGTTTTTAAATATTGACTTTAAAGTATAACTCAAGTTTACGTCTGATTGCGTCAATAGTTATCGAGATAGTGGGACAATATTCTCAACATTTCAAATAACAATGAAATTTTACATGATTTTTGCCTAATATCTACGGAAATAGACATCAGATTAGATTAACATTTGAAAAACTGTTGTGAAATACTAATTTCATGGTCGGTGCAGAATTTCAACGAAATCCGGTGAATGAATTCAGAAAAATTTTTTTTTTCGATGGAAACGTTTTCGAAAAACATTTTTTTCAAAATGCTTCAATAATCGGAATCGTACGAAACTTCGCAGTAATTTGCGCGTTGATATTATTGAACTAAGTACAAAGATTTGATGTGATCGCATCTGTATTTTTTGAGGTATTGAAGAAATAACCCCAACATTTCGAACAACAACAAAATTTGACAAATAAACATTTTTTTTAATTTCCTAACTATCAAACCAAAACAAAATTTTGCATTAAGTTGCGCGTTGGTATTCAAGACCTAATTTCAAATTTTTAATCCGATCGAATAAGTACATCGTGATATATGGAGGAATTAACTTAAACATTTCATACAGGTATAACTCCGAAACCGTTCGGCCGATTTTGCCCATTAACGAACTTGACCGAGATATTCAGGCTCCAAACCTAACCCGAACATTTCAAGACTCTATAAACTTTCCTTCCAAAGTTAGAGCGCACACTGCCGGACGGTCGGACAGAATCTAATTTAAGCACGGATTCTTCATCAGTGAGTCAAACCTAGTCCTTTAGGACCCATTTCGGCTCAAACGACATCTTGACGAAATGATAACGCGCTGTTTCCCAGAACAAGCGCGTAAAAATCGTGGGTGTAGCTTGTGTTTCTCAGAAAATTCCAGATGAACTGATCTTGAATATATTAAGGGGATTTCCGGGGAGATCCGAGGAGATCTCAAGGAACCCCGAGGAGATCTCAAGGAATCCCGAGGAGATCCAAGGAGATCCGAGGAGATCCAAGGAGATCCGGGGAGATCCAACGAGATCTCAAGAAATCCCGAGGAGATCCAAGGAGATCCGGGGAGATCCGAGGAGATCCCGAGAAGTCCCAGGGAGATTCTGTGGTGAGGAAATCTTTGGCCACAAAAAATCTCTAGTGGTTTCCCCCTCGAAGATAGGTTCCTTTCAACTTCAAACATGTCAGCATGTGTGAGGGTCGACGTTCGATAATTTAAATTTGAATATTTTAAACCACAAGTAAAACGAGAGTGTAAGGGGTAAGTTAAGGTATTGATATCAATTATGGATCTAAGTACCTTCAATAAGCGGACGGTATTTCTTAAAAGATGGATATCTCACAGATGATGATTGGTGGATGAGCAAGAGCACTTTCAATAGTTCAAAAGTTGAATATTGTTTGTCGGCACACTGTAAACGGGACACTATTGAACACACTAGACTCTTCTCCGTATTGTTAATACTTTTTAAAGTTCAATCACTATTCTGAAGAGGACACTTTATGTCACCTGAAACAACACAACCGAATTCGTACATTTTTGCAAAGTGACCAGTGACTGATTTTGACGGTGATTCTCCAACAAAAATTCATAGATTTTATACGAATTCAGAGGATCACTACTTCCGGCGAAATAAATTCTTAACATTTTACATTTAGTATATCTTGTCTATGCATTTTACTAATTTTATTTTTGGTACACAAGTATGTTAGGTTATGTCAGAGCTATAGAACTATGTATTCTGAACACAGAAAAGTAAAAAACTGGATATTATTTATTTTAATATTTTCATTGACAATTGAGATTGATGTCCCTTTTCGATTCAAAATTGCCCATCTGAAATGTTTTTTCCGTCTTTTTGATTAATAATGTTCAACCCAAGTCTCCCGCTTTCTGAATGTTGGGTTGCCTAACGCCCTACTATAGGGGGCTAATGGTCTGATATTTCGAATTATTGTGATAATCATTGTATAATATTGTTGTCGTTATACAATGGTGATAATCATATATGTACCTATTTTTAGATCATATATGTACCTATTTTTAGATCATTGATGATTCTCACCACAGAATACAATTATTTTTGTAAAAGCATAGTGAAATAAAGCATAAGTGTTGATCATTAATCTTACTTCCGCTATGAAATATACTACATTTGGCGACGAGGATTGAAACTTCAAAAAGGATTTTTTATCAATATTTCAATGTCGGAAGAAACAATATAATGGCTTAAGCAAGTATTGAGAAATTGAGAGAATTTCTAAGTGGTGTCACCGATTGGACTATTTTCAAAGCTCGCTTGGAGCAATATTTTATTGCGAACAACATAGTGGAAGAAACATGTGAAAAGAGCATCACTTCTTAACGCTTGTGATGAAGGACCCTATACAGGGTCTTTCACGAGGAACCTCACCCATATTTATACGGGAAACTACTGAACGTATTTTCATGAAATTCAGCACTTATAAGTATTTCACGATGCTGATGAAATCTAAAATATAGCATGAGCACCTCCGGTTTTTCCGGAAATGACGTCAACTTCCGTTTTTCAAATTAGAACACCATTTTTTTATTGCAGAAATAGATTCCTTAGAAAATTTCAATTTATTTTGATGTAACATTTTTCAGTTTTGGTTGGAAAATTCTCTCTGAGCGGGAAAATTCGAAAAAAAAATCGAAAATAGAGCTCCGCTGAAACAAGAATAACTTCGAGGTTTTTGGATGGAAAATTTTCATTTTTGGGATTTTTCATGATGTAAGATTGATGTATCCACTTTGAAAATCGAATTTGCGATTCATGATACAGGGGGTGAAAAAATCGCTTTCAAAGTTAGGGATGACAAAATCGTGAAAAATCAATTTTTTCAAATTAGAACCCCATTTTTTTATGGCAGATATTGAATCTACGTTAAAAAATAATGTGAGTGTATGCATCACACCCTTGCCCTAAAATGGATATTTTCTGAGTTATTCACAAAAAACTGTTTTTCGTCTTGAATTTTCCGCTATTTCTTTTCCCTTCACGCCAAAAAGATAAAATTTTCAGGAACTGTTATTTGAACCATGCTGTAGATTTTTCACCCCTTCTTAAAACCGACTTCAAGTTACTATTAGGAGAACCATGGCAAATTCTCGCAGTTATAACTAGAGAAGATGCTCAAAGTTTTGACCGTTAATTTCTAGACATTTATTTATACGTCTCAGGAATGCTTCGTGCGTTGCTCTTCTTATTTCATCGGGAGGAAGAGATCTGCAAAAGTGTTTAAAAACCAAATTGAGTTTCAAAACTATGAATCTAAAAATCTAAACAAACCTGAACGCATTTCTGACTCGTTCTATGCAGTCCTCTTTATCAGTCAGGGGAGTTGAGTAGACAATATTTTTTATCCTACCCCAAACATAATTGTCTAAAGGAGTTAAATCGGGAGAACGTGGTGGCCAAAGATGTGGACCATTGTTCGCCAACCATCGATCTTCAAATAGCCTGTAGAGGATATTTGACACATTGAGTGAATTGTGTGGAGGCGCGCCATCTTGTTGATACCATAAGTCATTATGGTTCTGTACTAGCGGCTCAATTATTTGAGTCAATATGTCAGAATATCTATCTCCTAAGGGAGAACATTCTTTAAATAATGCAAACATGTGTAGTGTTCTATCTTACCAGTTAAAGTCCCATCATAAATGTGAACATCGAGAATTGCATTATTTTTGATGGCGCAAAAAACATTGAAACTCCAGGTCTCTTGAAAGTTCCATTGTCTGAAGTGGTGGTTGTTCTCTTCATCCCAATAATGACTGTTATGCCTATTGAAAGAACCATTCTTTGTGAATTTAGATTCATCTGTCCAAATTATACAGTCCAAAAAGTTTTCATTCTCTTGAAATCGAATCATCATAGCTTCGCAAAACTCTTTTCTCCTGACGAAATCAGTTTCCTTCAAATGCTGTACCCTATTGAATTTATATGGGTGCATTTTATGTTTTTTTAATATTCTCCAAACACTCGATTGAGATAATCCCAGATCAATCTCGGCATCTTTGAGAGAATTTTGAGGATTCACAAGAAAATATGCAAGAACTGTAATTTCGTTGTTCTCATCTTCTACTACACTTTTTTCTCTGTGTGTAGTTTTCTTAACGAAAGATACGACATTTCTCAAGTTTGTCATGGTTCTGTTTATGGTATCTCTCGTTGGTCTGGGTCGGTCAGGAAACCTCTCAATGAACAGTCGAATCGTTCTATCTACAACTTTATTACATTCTCCATGAAGTAGAATGAGATTTAAATAATCTTCATTGGTAAAATTAGGCATAGTGATCGATTTCATAACTTTATACGAATTATCACCAAATTAATAGTAAACACAAAATGCTACTGAATAAAGAGGAATTTGGCAGATGTAATTAATGATATCTATCATTAAAAAAAAATAATGTAAAACATGGTAAGTTTTTGCATATGGTTCATAAGGAATTATTTATTTATCACTGGAGAGAAAACCGATGGCCGATTAGTTGAAATAAAGAGGTTTCCGATACAAATTCGAATCCAAATTCGCCATCTATTAAGGAACAACCTGTAACTTTTTTCTCTTGCATATTAGGGTAGTAAAATCTAAAACATGGTTTAAGTAACAGTTCCTGAAAATGTCATCTTTTTGGCGTGAAGGGAAAAGAAATAGCTGAAAATTCAAGACGAAAAACAGTTTTTTGTGAATAACTCAGAAAATATCCACTTTAGGGCAAGGGTGTGATGCATACACTCACATTATTTTTTAACGTAGATTCAATATCTGCCATAAAAAAATGGGGTTCTAATTTGAAAAAATTGATTTTTCACGATTTTGTCATCCCTAACTTTGAAAGCGATTTTTTCACCCCCTGTATCATGAATCGCAAATTCGATTTTTAAAGTGGATACATCAATCTTACATCATGAAAAATCCCAAAAATGAAAATTTTCCATCCAAAAACCTCGAAGTTATTCTTGTTTCAGCGGAGCTCTATTTTCGATTTTTTTTTCGAATTTTCCCGCTCAGAGAGAATTTTCCAACCAAAACTGAAAAATGTTACATCAAAATAAATTGAAATTTTCTAAGGAATCTATTTCTGCAATAAAAAAATGGTGTTCTAATTTGAAAAACGGAAGTTGACGTCATTTCCGGAAAAACCGGAGGTGCTCATGCCTTGAAAATATTTTAGATTTCATCAGCATCGTGAAATACTTATAAGTGCTGAATTTCATGAAAATACGTTTAGTAGTTTCCCGTATAAATATGGGTGAGGTTCCTCGTGAAAGACCCTGTAGAGTTTTGCATGGTATAATATAATATGTCTTTCGATTTCCCCCCAAAAAAAAATCGTATGACGAGCTAAAAAAATTGTTTGATAAACATTTTAGTCGACATCAAATCTTTTCCCTTCAAGATATAGATTTTACAACGCTAGAAAACATGGAGATTAGACCATCAATGAATGGGCGGCCAGAGTTCATGGATAAGCAACAAAATGCGAATTTGGAGCAGAATTACCAATTGTTCTTCGTGATAAATTCATAATGGGCTTAGAAAGAAAAATTCTTGACGGAGTTTTTGAAGAAAAATTAACAGTAACGTTCGAAAAAGTGGTTGAAATCGCTAGCTGTTATCATGAGAAGTCTGTTTTTCACATTGAAGAAGAGGTTTTTTACGCGGTGGTAGACAAGAAATAACAGAGATAACAAAATTCAAATTTCCCCGAGCAACATGGCAACTCAGCAAGTGGCAACGCAGCGAGCCAGTACGTCAAACGCCAAACTTGAAACTTGTCACCGTCAGTTCATTTTGACTTTTGATAGAAACAGAACAACGGAAGATTTCAAAATTTTTTGTTTGAGGAAAAACCAATCATCTGAAAGATAAGTGTTTTTTCAAAAATTTTACGCGTGAACATAGTGGTCTTAAAGGATAGTCAGCTTCAGTTTGCATGTAAACTAAACAGAGACTAATTTTTGAATAATTTCGATAAACCTAAGTAAATTCATTCCTTGAATAATATTAACAGCTATAACCCAATCTTAGTGAAAATTCATGTTGATAAAAGATATTTTGAATTAGATTATGGAGCATCCGTATCAGTAATTTCATTATTTCAGTAATTATACCATTCTCAATTCTGATTAAAAATTTACACAGGCAGAAAAAATTGTCTTAGGAGTTTCCTAAAGTTTTTTCTGAAGTTCTAGGTACATACAAGGAAGGTACAGTTCACCTTCATATTGAGGGGGATTGTCCTCCCAAATTTTTCAAACCAAGGTCATTGCCATTTGCGCTCAAGAGTGGAGTTGAGGCAGAACTAGAGCGGTTAGTGCAACAGGATATTTTGAGTCCAGTAACTCATAGCAAATGAGCTACTCTCATCGTACCAGTAGTTAGAAAAGCCGGTACAATTAAATTTGCGGAGATTATAAGGTAATAATAAACCCAATATTGAAAATTGATAGTTATAACCTCGTATTGGGGATTTAGTCACTTTTCAAATTGCAAGTGTAACAAAAATAGATTTATCACAAGCTCATCAAATGTTACAATTGGATGATGAATCTGAGATTTTGACAACAATAAGTACTCACAAAGACCTTTTTGTTTCAGTTCCAGAAAAAGATGGAACAAAGTTTGGGATTTGGAGGGGGCAGAAGTATTTAGAGATGACATTTCAATCACCCGAAAAGATGAAACCAAACATATTGATAGAGTTTATGAACTAATGGAGAGATTGGAAATTTGTGGATTTACAATTTCATTGAATAAGTGTGAGTTTTTTAAAGAATCAGTTACATTTTTGAGTTACATGATAGATAGTGAGGGACTGCATTCTTGTTATGAAAATGCTATTAAAAATGTGCCAGTTCCTGAATAGTCAACACAATTGAAATCATTCTTGGGTTTAGTTAATTTCCAATATAAATTTATTCCAAATGCAGCAATGGTTCTTCAACCATTGTATAATTGACTGCGCAAAAATGCTAAGTTTATATGGTGGAATGCATGTACTTGTGCATATGAAAGGGTGAAAGAAATTCTTAGTTCTGCAGATGCTTTAGCACATTATAACCAAGATTTACCATTAATTTTGACCGTTGATAGTTCTTTTTACGGTATTGGTGCAGTGATATCACATCAGTACAATGACTAATCCGAACAACCAGTTTCCTACATATCTCTAATGTTAACAAAATCTCAGAAAATTACTCACAAGTTGAAAGAGAGGCTTCAGCAATCATATTCGGAATTAAAATTTTTTATCAATATCTATTTGGTAGAAAGTTTATTTTGAGGACAGATGCAAAATGTTTCATTTCTTTGTAAGGTCATAAAAAGGCAGTTCCATTTTTAACTGCACATAGGTTACAAAGATGGGCTTTGATATTATCGCACTATTCTTATGATATTGAATATGTAAATAAGAAGGAAAATATTGCTGATTACTTTTCACGCCTACCTATAAAGGAAATGATTGAAGATTTAGAAATAGAAACTACTCAATTCAATTTTATTGCCGGGATGAATGTTTTTCTAGTAGATTTTGATTTGATCAGATCAGAAACTGCCAAAGATGAAATGTTTTCTGAATTAATGAATTTTATACAGTATGGTTGGCCCAACAGACTGTATTTTGTTGAGACATAATGTAGTAATTCCAAAAACATTAAGGAATAGATTTCTATCTCAGCTCCACCAAACGCATTTGGGTATTGTTAAAACTAAAAGTTCAGCATGTTCATATGTTTGGTGGCCTCATTTGAATATGGATATTGAGAATTTGATCAAATCATTTGATAAATGTTTAGAGACACGTAGTTCTCCACCCAAAGCAGAATTAACCCCTTGGGAATATCCAAATAACCCACGAGAAAGAATTCATCTAGATTATTCAGGACCAATTTTCGGAAAGTACTTTGTTTTAGTCTTGGTTGACTCTTATTCTGAATGGCTCGAAGCTGTCATAACAAATAATTTGAAATCAAAAACTACCATTGATGTACTCAGAGATATATTTTACAGATTTGGTTTACCTTATACAATAGTTACTGATAATGCTACCAATTTTATTTCTTAGGAGTTTCAAACATTCTAAAGTAAAAATCATATGAAATTCAAGACCTCACGGCCATTTTTTCCTGCTACAAATGATCAAGCAGAAAATAGTGTGAAAACTGTAAAACTAGATTTGATTAAAATTTTCCAGAATAAGTCATTTGAAAATACGAATTCAATTTTAAATAACTGTTTACTACCCTACAAGGTTACTCAACACTGTACTATAGCTCCATCAGAATTAATGTTAGTTAGAAAAGTAAAGACAATATTGGATTTCATTAGGGAAGAAAGTGAAATGAATGTGAATCATAATTTAAGTAGTGAAGTAAAAGAAAATGTTGAAAGAGCTCAAGAAAAACAGATTCTGCATTACAAAGGGAGAAAGACGAGAGTATTTAACATTAATGAAACGGTAGCTGTCAAAGATTACCGAAATGTGAATAAAAAAGCTTGGATTCAAGGGTATTATGGCAAAAAGAATTGGTCCAAAGACATATTAGCAGAAGATCGAAATGCTCTAGTCAGAGTGATAGCCAACGTTCAGGAGACCGGATAGAGCACATGAAAGAAGGAGAATGAAAGAGCAGAATCTGATCCTTGTATGTCTGATAATAATTGTAAACTAGAGTATGATGAAAATGTTAATGTCGATAGCAGTAGAATCCGAAATCAAAAAATGTCGCTGGCTTCTAGTTTTTCCAAAAAAAAATTGTCAGGAATCATGAAAATACATTAATTTGATTATTGTTTATTTTAGACATGATGGTTTTGAAGTTTGACAACAATAGACGACTTCGGCCCAAGTTGCCAACCCACAATTTACTTAGCAAGTTTACTATTACTGGGGAACGGGAGTTTCAGGACAAATTCGACATGATAAGGTTCGCATTATTTATAAATACCCGTAAAACATGCCTCGGCTCTTCAAACCAGATAATTCCTTCCAAATATAGGTTTTTGTTAAGATCGTCCCCGATTGGCTGAAATTTAAGTTGGGATTCCTGATTTCATGTTAATAGTGTCAATTTTCATAGGATACGTTCCGAAAATCAACTCTGTTGTTTCGGTTGCCGATTTTCCGCTCCGTAAATATGAAATATTCGGATGGTTCCTGGAACAAGCTCGTGAAAAAAGTTATTTACGGAATCTGGTTGATGAAAATGCGGTCGATTTACTGTCACCAGAACGATTTTCTATGGGAAATATCCATATCATAGAACAATCTATGTTTACTTTAGGTTTGTTTTGGTTCCGAGTTCAGATCTGTTCGGGACGGTTCTAGAATAGACCAATAGTCTGTGGTTCTGAACTCGGAACCAAAACAAACCTAAAGTAAACAAAGATTGTTCTATGCTATGGATATGTACCATAGAAAATCGTTCTGGTGACAGTAAATCGACCGCATTTTCATCAACCAGATTCCGTAAACAACTTTTTTCACGCGCTTGTTCCAGGAACCATCCGAATATTTCATATTTACGGAGCGGAAAATCGGCAACCGAAACAACAAAGTTGATTTTCGGAACGTATCCTATGAATTTTGACACTATTAATATGAAATCAGGAACCCCAACTTAAATTTCAGCCAATCGGGGACGATCTTAACAAAAACCTATATTTGGAAGGAATTATCTGGATTGAAGAGCCGAGGCATGTTTTACGGGTATTTATAAATAATGCGAACCTTATCATGTCGAATTTGTCCTGAAACTCCCGTTCCCCAGTGAAAGTAAACTTGCTAAGTAAATTGTGGGTTGGCAACTTGGGCCGAAGTCGTCTATTCTAGTCGACTTATTTTACATTGCTGCCGGAATATTTCGTATTACAGAGTGAATACGAGAGTTAAAAGTTTTATTGAATAAATTTCTTTGGCCCAACTTAGATAACTTGTTCCAAATCATACCATCATGCAATTGTTCTATTTGAATATGTACAAAATATGTCATGGTTAGAAAAGCTATTCAGCAAAGACTACTGGGAAGTGTGGGCTGTCTCTGGCAGGAAATGATCAGATTCAATAATGTCTAAAAAAATGTACTCGACCTAATCCTGTGAATTATCTGTGGAGGGATTTACTTCACTTGTATATTCAATGAATTGGTGAAATATTTCTGTATCGTCGGGGTATTTGGGGTGGAAATAATACTCAGCCAGATAAAACACAAAATTGGTTTCTCGTCTTCCAAACCTGGGAATATCACCTTTTATATCCCTCCACAGTCGTTCCATATTCTGAGTATGAGTCCCAGTGTTGGGGTCACTCAAATTAATGCTGTGATCGACCGTCTGATGTTGAAAACCGCTCATGATTTAAACAATAATAGGATCTCCAACAATCTGACATCTGACACAGTGGTTCCTGGAATAATCCACTTCTTTATAAGATACAACAAAGTATCCTGATTCCTATTTGCAACAAAAACCTTGCTTACTCCCCTTGATTCCTTCTCAGTTCCTACCATCCATTGACCTCCACCCCTATTATATTTTCGTTTGCCAAACAATTTATACAATTTTTCCTTTCCCCATAAAGGTTTTGAGTTAATAACCAGAAAGAAGCATACCTCTCTACAAAAGCTTGTCCAACTGTTGGCCTTCTCCATGACATTCACCATTCAAGTCTCTTAAAGGGCCAAATGACCAAATTGGCATATTTCATGTATCGGTTTCTTGCTAAATGTGCTCTTTTTTTGAGCTGAACGAAACAGCATTGTTCGCCATTTTTTTGTTATGATTGTTACGCACTTCTGTTGTGGTATTGCAAACGAATCTTTAATGATCTTTATAAATTTTGCACGGTTTGTTACATTTTGGACAAATTATTTCCCCAGAAAAATCAATCACACCATGCTGTCTCAAAAAAATCAAGCATTCTACTTTCATTCATAATTAGTCCAAAATTCGAACAATGTATACTTGAAACCTCATGAGAAACAGAATTTAGTGGAAATAACGCAATTCGCTTACCGTTCTGACAAATTCGGTATTTCCATATCCTTCAATTGTATATATTCCCTGGCCTAATAGACAGGAAATTGACTAGCACTGGCAACACTGCAGGATTTAGCGCTCTACGCGTAAGACGCTTACGTCAAATTGTAAACAATGAGAATATCAATTTATTTTTTTCACAATTCATGTCAATTTTGTGGTGAAAAGTGATTGAAATCTGTATATTAATGCATCTATGGCCAATATACATCAAGGAAATAGTCCGAGATAGAGTGTAAATAGCGAAATTCAACTGACATGTTTTTATTTTTGTATAAATTATAAACCGACTTATTTTTGCTGCTCCAGCAATAAAATGAAAACCGAAGGGAATAAAGTATGAAGTATGAGTAGTTAATTCATATTACAAAATCATCTAATTTCGATTATTATTCAGTGCTTAGAAAGGAATCGAATTCTCTAAGCCCAAAGATATTGACTTGAGTTCGTTAAAATGCCTATCCATATCCATGGATTATCCTGGAACGTGGAAGTATTCCGCTATGAATGGACCTACATTAGATGTCCATCCTGAATCAGGGTCTGAGATGATCCTCAATTGATGTAGTGTTGATGCAGCTCACAGCATTCCTCAATCTAAAGCTGGTGAGTTGATCCTGTTATTAATTAGGTCTCTTGCATGCAACACAAATTATCATATTTTTTTGTTTTTCTCATTCTATAACGATACTAAATCATAATGTATGCAATCATAAACTTCAACAATTCGCTTATTTTAAATAATTCGGTATTGAAAATGGTCAAATCGGGACCCAAGGTCGAAGCGGGTGAAACGAGATTGCCTTCTACATCACTCCTTATTGCAATATCCACCTATCGATACAGCCGACGCTGTCTATTGGCTTACTAGAGAGAAAAGTACACAAGAAGAGAGAGAGAGAGAGAGAGAGAGAGAGAGAGAGTGGATATGTCAGAGAAAGGCGCGAAGTTTAATCCGTTTGAACAGCCAATAATATGTGGAGCCAAATTTAAAAGATCATTTTCTCGTTGAAAATTGAATTTTTGACGGCAGTTATAGTTTTTCAGCAGCCTTACGGATAGAATACTTGATTCCAATGATAAACAAAATTCATACAAGAGACCTATTGTATTCACACAAGTAAACAATAAATATTGCACAAAAGAAATGGAAACTGGGTGATATTAACTTCACCATTTCTGTAGATAGAATTCCTACTGCCAACTACAAACGACATTCTTCAAAAGAGGACAATGACATGCAAATACTATTTGTAAGTCCATATTTGAAGTTGTGTTGGAAGTTATGAAATAATCAATTTATTTCGGCGATATATGCTTTAAGATGATATTTTTCGATTTTTCTAGATGTTTCACCTGAACCAGAGGATTTGATGGAAGCAAATAGTAGTTCAGCCGTCCCCACAACCAACGAAAGGCTTTAAAGAATGAGGGGTAAAGTAAATCGTTAGAGAATAAGGTTCCCCACTGTTTCTGTTAAGGAACGAACAAACTGGCAAAATAAGGAGAAATGAGAAGGCTACAACTGCACTTGTCTGTATGGGCATCATTTACAATTGGTAATTCACTTTGGGATACTGGTTTTTGGGACTCACAGCCCCAAATGAATTTTTACCATCAATTTTTTCTGATTCACCAGATTCTGCATTCAGAGATGGACTCATAGTTAAAACAGTAGTGTGAAAAAAAATTTCTGCCGGATGCTCCTCACCTACTGAAAAGTTTGAGGAACAATCTTTCAAAGTATTATCTTATTTATAAAAATAAAACTGTTACCTGGAAATACATTGATTTAGCTGGCAAGTCTCCAAACCCTATGCGTGTACGTTTATTACCTAATCTTACCAAAGAGCATTTTAACATGACGTTCTTCAATGCTGTGATGGTAAAGTATGCTATATAAGTATTTAGTGAATCAGTAAGCATAGCAATGCTCATACTTCAGCAGTTTGGAGAGCTGTCGGTTGATTCCCTAGCTACAGCTGAGTTTGTGGGTGAAATGGATGAATTGTTGAACAGTAGCAAATTCGATCGTGATTTGATGAAGATGGGATATGTCATGATTGATGAATCACCTTATATCTAATTCATCTCAGAAATCAGGGACAATTTCGAAAATTCTAGCTTTCTACTTTCCAAATGATCTATCCCTCCCTGCATTATTGGTTTTATCCCAACCATAAGTAGTGTTCTGCAACTTTCAGCGGAATTGCGTTCAAATTATGGTGTTGCCAAATTATTGAGCAGGCATCTTAATCAAGAACCTGTTTTAAAATTTTTTTTCAACGGTGTGGCAACGACATCGATGCTGCCGGAACCCAAGTGTGTTGCAATTTGAGAACGGTTTGCGGCATACATACTTCACAAGCATTCCAAAATTATCCACCTGAACAATTTGTGAAGAAGATTTTTAGTTATCCTTGAAAAAATTGACTCAGTTGAGTGAACTCTATCAAGCTCAATTGAATAATGAAACCGGGGCATCTTTGACTAGGAAAAATATCTACAATATTGATGTTGACCTGAAAGATAATAATGCCAATTCAAAATTGCATTCTTGTGAATTCTGTTAGAATGCACTTATGTTTAATCCTTGTAATTTAAATGGCTGAAATTTTCTTTAAATGCTGAAAAATGCGATTGATCCTCTACTACTTGAAAAACAATTGCATTTCCAACAAGACGGAACTCCTCCCCACTACGCCGCACCAGTTCGCCAATACCTCAATTTGCAATACCCTGGTCGTTGGATTGGAAGAAGAGGTCCTATGGAACTGTCTGCCTGATCTCCTGATCGAAACCCTCTGAACTTCTTCTTGTGGGAACATCTTAAGATTTTTGTGACTCAGCCTGAAAAAAAAAATAACTCCAATTATGCTGAACCATGTTAGAGACGGTTTTCAGTCAAGTTTGTATTATTGTGTGGAAATCAATGGATGACAATTTGAACATTTGATTTGAAAATGCAGATTTAATTTTCTTCGTTGTTTGAGTTTGTAAAAGGGGCTTAATATAAATGGGCTTAAACATTGTAAAAATAACCGAAATATTCAAGGTGGCTCATTTGAGCTGAAAAATTGATTTTCGGCGAAAGAGGTTCAGCAAAATTACGGTTTTGATACAGTTTGTAAAGAGGCTTCCAAGACCATTCAAATGAAGTATCACTCAACCCCTCTGCCCTATACAAATTGTAGGGGTTGAAGCGCCCTCTCTTAGGGGGTTGCTCGTTCAAGCCTCGAATATTCGTCAAAAGATGTCTCCCAAACAAAGTCACTCGACGTGTTTCGAGAAATTTTTCCTATCACTATGGGATAAGAAATATACGGCATTTCTGAGATGTAACTCGCATGTACATGAGTTGAATGAGATCGCTACCGCTGCCTGATCGCCACCGCGGTCGCGTTGGTTTGTAGAATCCTTCACAGTAGTTTGTAAATACTTCGTTATTCATTATGACGTTGCGTTTTATTTGTTTAGCAGCAGATGGCACAAAGGTATTCGCGAGCTTATCAATTTTATCAACTATCTATCTATCTACTCGATTTTATCAGAAATTCGAAATGTCTTCATTAGTTTTGATAAATAAATCGTACGTGTATTTGCGCCATGCCATCATCTTCTCAGTGCTAATATAGTTTTCCAAGTTTTTCGTTCATGAAAAGGAAAATCTTAAAAAATCTCGTTACTCATACAACTAGCGTTATAATCTCATTTTGCACATGAAACTTTTTCAGATTAGAAATTTCGGATGAATTAATCAACCACTTATTGGAAAGGTTGTTCAATCGCTTCCACAACGATTCAAATTAAATCAGATTCTTGTTCATATGTGAAGATCATTTAATTAGTTAACCGACAAGAGAAAATTTGAAATGTTTTTTCAATTGATCTAATCGAGCGATCGTTCACAACATATATTGAGCAAATTTGGCAATTGCCAATTTGTTACCAAGTTTCATTATCATCAGATGAGAATTTTGTGAGGTATTTCAGAAATAACGATATCAAGGAAATAAACAAGAAAAGCCATACAGTTCTTTTTTCATGTATGTCTGAAGATTAATTTACGATCAAACTGAAATTTAAATCACTGTTGTCGAATAGTGAGTGATCTCAAAGTCTTCGCCAAATGTCTCTGAAATCTGATCAATAGTTTGTTGAATAAACATTTTTTCAATGAAAATTGGAAAATTTCCGAGAAGAAATAACTTTTTCATGGGAAATTTTGCTAAAAATTGCACATCTGTATTTTTCAACCATCTAAAAATTTTAAATCTGATAGCATCAGTTGTTCGTGAGTTATTGAGAAAATTATATCAGAATTTCAAACATCCTCGAAATTTGACATACATATTTTTTTTACAAAATTTCCTGAGATAAATACCGGATTAAACTGAAATTCTACGCACTCTTGCTGAATATTGACTCGAAAGTTCGTGCCAAATTTTATTGCATTCTGATCAGTGATTGTCGGATAAAAACATTTTTTTTAAGAAAAATTCGGAAAATTTGGCACATATGTACCTTGAAGTCAGTATTCAACAATATTTTTTCAAGTTTCAATTCGATCCGATATCAATTTTGGGAGATTTATAAGAAAAAGTTGTAAGATTTCATTGTAATTTGTATTGTATTTTCTCAATATCTCAAAAAGTATTGATGTGATCGGATTGAACCTTCGTAATTATTTTAAGAATGCAAACGCGCAACCTAATGCAGAATTTTATATGAATTACTGCTCAAGGAAATTTCAAAACAATATTCACATTCGAAAATTTTCCTGAATCTTTGTTTGAAAAATTTTTTTTCTTGGAGACTATCGATAAGATTTCAATGAAATTTAGTCTTCAATTTGTTCCGATATTTCCTTAGGGAGAAATTGAAAGAATAATATGCCAAATTTCGGGCCTATTTGAAATTTTTACGTTATTTCCTCAATATTTCAAGAAGAGTAAATTATGTCACCGCTATGATAACGAATCCAAACAAAGATTGGAAGTCGAGCTAGGTTATTCTATACTTACTCAGTCATTAGTAATTCTTAGGTTTAAATATTTTCCAGAGTATCCAATCGGCAAGTAATAAGTCAATATTACACAACAATATTCGGGACAATGCAACACGAAATACAAGATAACTCATTTTATTAAATTCTCATTGTTTCAGAAACTGGAAGCCCAACTCGGACTTGACATTCAGGAATCAACTGATTATGTTCTCTCAAAACATTTATATTTTTTCATCATGAGGAAAGAAGAAGAAATATAAATATTGGAACAGGAATACTCCATGTAGGATTTATACAAAACTTATCCGGGCATTCATGAATTTAATTAATGTGACACAGATCTATAAATGTTTCTTTTCATTTAATTATGTTTACTTTGGATCAAGACTACCCTTATCCTGCAGAATTTCACATTCGATAGAAAAAGAAATAGTTCTGATTACAAAATTTTTGGATGACCCACCTCCAATCCAATACTAGTTTGAGTAAAACGAGAGCTTGCAACATACATAATATATTCAACTAATACTGCAAGGGTTTATATTGATTGTTATGTTACTCATTAAGAAAACTTCTTGAATCTATTCACATGTAAAAAATGTAAAGATGATACTGTTCTTTCACTTGTTTAAATAATTTTAAGAACATTGAAATGAATAATCCTCAATAAAATTTGTGAACAACAATTAAATACAGATTTTTCTGTATTACCTTTACATAATATCTTTCGATATTGATTTGATATCTTACGATATACTTTTATGTCTTCGACGTACTACGTCTTCAATGACAAAATTATTATATCAACTGGCATATAATGATCAAAGTAAAAAACTTGAGAAAAGTGTGAAAAAATGAAATACAACCTAAAAACAATACTAGACACAGTGTTTCATCTTCTATCTTTCGATTTAGAATCATTAGTAGCATTTATTCTATATTATATATATCAAAAACTCACCACGTGTTTCTTACGTACACTTCACTTCAATAACGGAAATAAGCAGGTTTAAGTCCATACGCATGCTTGTTAGAATTGTGCATAGAAACAATAATGCCACAGATTTTACTTACACCTTCTTCTTTCCCTGACAAATGAAATGCGGTAAAAAACATTTTCCAAAATCTTTATAACCACAAAAATTAAATGACAGTTGATATTGACCCTTGAAAACTATAAGTTTTCATTCAAATATTAAATTCAATTTGAATTTAAAATTTGTGAACTCTTCTCATAGATATTAATTTTTATTGATTCACTGAATTGTCCGCAACTTTGTTAATATTCATCCCACTCGTATATGATATTTGCAAGATAATAATTCTACCTTTCCATTCAAAGCAACAAAGTCAAAGAGCGTTGAATCAAAATGAATAAATGTAGTTCTAATGGAAAATTTTCAAATGAAGGCAATGTATACCAAACTAAGTATGAGAAGTAAAGGGGCATTGAACAAAAATGATGGTATTTTATTTCACCTTACAGATGATATAGATAGAATGTCCATATATGCTGCTTTCTTTTTGACGATTTGGGTAGCTCGGAGCTGCCCCCGCGCATATATATATATAATTATGTATTTTGGGTTGAAGACTTGGTTTTTAAAAAAAACACTTTTATTTACAATAGAGAATATTACAATTCTGTGTAAACTATGACTATCGACTAAAGCTCTAGATCTATTTTCTTCCTTTGAATCAAGGAAGAAGATGCTTTTATAAGCTATCTTATCTATAGGATGTGACTCAGCACTGCAGGTGTTCACTGCTGACTTTGCAGGCTGCAACATAGTAATATACAAATGTTTATGGGTACTCTGTGTATGTTACGTTGAATTAATATGGGGTGCGATTACATAATTCCTCCCCCCTTTGGATAAAGGTATCACCTCTTTGAGGTGTAGCTTTAAAATTATGAAAAACTTTACAAATAACCCAAATTACTGTTAAAATTATTATAAGAATCAAAATAATCATAAATGTTGATATCGATGAATTCCATTTCCAATCTTCAATTTCTTCTAGATGGATATCTGGAATCTTTTCATCCTCGAAGTCTGCTTTTTCTTCTTCCTTGGAGTGATTAGTAAAAATTGTAGGTTTTGGTAAAACGATGTACTTTTCTTCGTTTTTAACTTGGATGGGGTAAATTTCCTTTTGATTATTACTTATGATACATTTGGACTGGATTATAGCCATTGGCGGGGTAAAATGGTACTTGGTTTGCTGTGGGCATTTTTCTTGAATTTCCAAATTATTGATCGACAAGATATTTCCATCTTCCAATGTTTTTAAATTTGGTGTTGCGGGTGATTCTTTTCTGGGACAGCTTTCTAAATGAGTTTTCAGAACATTTTTCATGCATTCCGGAGGCTTGTCGAGGGAATCTTGATCACATAGGTAGTCTTCTTCTACTTGATGACATTGTTTCGTGGACCATCTTAGTTCCTCGTCTCGAGTGAGCATATAGGGGTTTGTGAAAGGAAGGGACAAATTCCGTTGAGGTATATAGTAAAACTTGTATAGGTTATATTTTTCTTCATAAACCGTTGGAATTGAAATTAGAAACAATAATGTTTTTTCTTTGAAAATGACTTTGGTATGACATATCTGAAAATAATCTTTCAAGTGATGCATCGGAATGATAGTATCGTTTTTGACAATTTCCGCAAATTTTGTGTAAGGGAGAATAGATTCATGCAGGATGTGCAGTCGTGCAAAACTCACTGCTGTCTGAATCTCATCTAAAATATTTTTGATATCTTTAATTTCAAAAGTCATAAGATGCATTTGTTCAATACGTTCTAATTGAGGTACAGTACGAAGCAATTTGAAGTTTTCTGTTAGTTTCTGAATTTTATTAATGTACTTATTTTTCAAGTCATTGATAATAGTAGCAATCTGTTTTTGATTCCTCATAAGTGTCTCTTCATTTTTCTTTATACTTTCAAAATAACCTTGGTAAAGCTCTTCGTCATCGGAATCTAATGTTCCAAACAATATCTTTGATATTTTGCCTCCAACATTAATTAATCCTCTTTTTTCTCGAATTCTCTGAGTTAGAAGTTCTTCTAATGTTTTTACATTTATTAAATTTGAATGTTGTAAATACTGATAATGAGCTGTCTGAGAAAACCCTAATTGTTTATTTTTGAAATGATCAATCTCTTTTTGATATTGGATTATTAGGTTTTCAATTTGGCTTAAATCAATATGATAAATCAATTGTATATGCCTTTTTGTAATATAGGCTTTTCCTAACAAGATTGGAAGGATATTATTTTCTAAGGGAATAATTGTGAGATTTGTTATCAGTTCTACTGCCTCGAGTATTATGAAAATAAATGTGACGTACTTCATCTTGATCTGAAACAAAATATTCAACTACTTTTTTCTTTGTTTTAAGATTTTCTTATGATAAATGTGTTTATTTTTCTTATCCTGAATTCTATGCGTATCGATTTCACGGGCATCTACTTTTTTGTACACGGGATCTAGTTTACGCGTTATGGGATTTTTTATAAAAGTGGGGTTTTCATTCAGTTCATAACTACTTTTTGCTAAACGTCTTTCATTTAATTTATCTAACTTTTCGGTTGTCCTCTTTTGATTTTTCTCCAAGTGTTTTGTTATATCATTTAAATTCTCAATATAATTCTCAACGTAATTTTGAATTTTCTCATTGTGAGTTTGTTCAATTGGTAAAGAATAATTTAGATCTGCCTTTATTATTTGCATGGGCGTTAATTCTAGGCTAGAATGATTTGAATTATTATAACTTAACAAAGCTTGTGCCAATTTACTTTGGAATGTAGAGTTTTTAGATTCAATAGTTCTTATTTGTTCGATCAGGGTTGAATGAAATCTTTCTACTAAAGCATTTGAATTAGGATTGTAATTAGTAATGTAATGAATTTCAATTTGATGAATTCTGCAAAAATCTTGTACAACGCTATTTTTAAATTCAAGTCCATTGTCACAAGTTATTTTTTTAGGAACGCCATAATGACTGAAAAACATTATTAATTTATCTACAATTTCTGTTCCTGTTTTCTGAAGTAAAGGGTAACACTGACCCAATCTTGAAAATGAGTCTATAATGCTCAAACAATAATTTTGTCCAAATCTTATGGTATCACAATAGATGTGTGTAAAAGGTTTCGATCCTATCGGGTTTGGCTTGAACTGTAATTCAATGGGTGTTCTTTCGTACTTATGCCTTTGGCAAATTTCACATGCATTAATATAATTTTGAACATCTTTATTCATATTAGGCCAATAATACTTTTTTCTCAAACTTATTAAATTTTCTCTTAAGCCACGATGAATAGTCTTTGTTTCATGATATTGTTGAATTCTCAAAAGTTGTTCTTCTTTATCTTCTACGTCTTCTAGCGAAATATTTGAAATTTTGAAATTAAGGGTTTTATAATCGAATTTATTCTGTAAGATGGTTATAAAGGGTTTTTCCAATTCCTGAGACGCGAAATATACTGCGTATGACTTTTTAGGTTGTACGAATTCTTTAATAAACTGAAAAATATCTTTATCAATTGAATTAATGGACACTCTGAATCTGAGTTTGTCTCCGAATAATTTGATTTTTATAACATTAAAATTCGCTGCTGTTTTGAAAATAATCTGTAACGGATAGGCATTTACGCTTCTCTCAGTGTAAGGAATTTCTAAAATGGGATTTTCAATACCACTGTGTACTGTAATATCGCTATGTATAATAACATTTCCTGTTTTTAATTCACTTAAGTCAGCATTATCTAAAACTGGTAATTCCTCGTTAGGGTTAGTTAAAAGATCAACACATTCATCTAATTCATCGTCTGATATATGATTAATCAAAGAAATTTCGTCATCTTCGATTCCGTTAAAATCTTCAATATACTCATTTTTTGTTCTTGATAAATAATAAATAACCACATTAATTTTCGATTCGTTGAAAATATATTTGATCATATTGAAAATGCATGACCATTTCAGTCCATCTAACCCACTTGCTATTCGCGGTAATGCTAAATATTTCTCATTATTATATTCGCATAATTCTTTAAGCTTAATTAAACATTCAAAAACATCTTCATAATCAGGTTTATCATAATAAAATTCCTTTGTTATTAAGTAATAAATATTCTTGTCGTCTTTTCTAATAAATGCGACTTCACCTATACCCTTATTTTGTAACTTCAATTCATCTACATTGCCGTATTTATTTTTAAAAATTGTCGCGATTCCTTTACTCATTTCTAGATCTCTAGATACACAATGTGCAAATGAATACTTTTTAGGGGCTTTAAATAAGTTACCTTCTCTTTCTTTAACGTTATTTGATTCGGGAATATCATTATTTTCATTAAGTTTCAAAAAGTTTTCATACGTTTTCGCATTGTCAGTTTTCCATATAATTCTACTTAATGCATCTGCATTATTCATCGATCCTTTTCTATACTTGATTTCGTAATCGTATTCTTCTAACTTGATTCTCCAACGCATTAATCTTGAATTCGGTTCTTTTAATGAAAATAGCCAAATTAATGGTTTATGATCTGTATAGATCGTGAATTTCTTTCCGTAAAGGTATGGTCGAAAATGTTTACACGACCAAACAATTGATAATAATTCTTTTTCTATCGTGCTATATCGAAATTCTGCAGGATTTAAGGTACGACTCGCGTAGGCGATCGGAAGGTCGTCAGGTGGTTCTCCTTGGGATAAAACTGAACCTATCGCAAATCCTGACGCATCAGTTGTCAACACAAAGGGCGCATTAAAATCGGGATATCGAAGAATTGGATGATTTAATAAATTGTTTTTGCATAATTTAAAGGATTCAATGTAATCAGGATCATCAATATTAATTTTTGCATTCTTTTTCAAACACATTGTCAATGGTTTGGTAATTTTTGCAAAATTGGGAATAAATTTTCTGTAATATCCTATAAGACCAAGGAAAGATTTAATTTCCTTTTGTGTTTTCGGAATAGGATAATTTTGAATAGCTTCTAATTTATTCGGGTTTGGTTTTATACCTTCAGGGGTTATGACATGACCAAGAAATTCAATTTCTGTTTTGAAGAAATGACATTTGTCTAACTGAATTTTCAGATTTTCTGACGCAAGTATTTCTAAAATATTATGAATGTCAGCTAAATGTTGTTCAATAGTTTCTGAAAATATTATTATATCATCCATATAAATGTAACATATTTTTCCAATAAAATTTTTCAAAACTTCGTTCATCAATCTTTGAAATGTTGCTGGCGCATTCTTAAGTCCAAAAGGCATTCTTAAAAATTCATAATGACCATTTTCCACGGTAAAAGCAGTCTTTTCAATCGAATTTTCATCTAACTCAATTTGATGGAATCCGGATGCTAAATCTAAGGTTGTGAAATATTTTTTATTACCGAGTTTGTCTAAGATAGAGTCAATTTGAGGTAATGGATACTTATCGTCAATAGTTTTTTCATTTAACTTTCTGTAATCTATGGCCATACGCCATTTAGTTTTTCCGGATAAGTCTTGTTTTTTTGGAACAATTACTACGGGAAATGACCACGGAGATATACTCGGTCTGATTATTTTCTTTTCCAATAAATCTTCAATTTGATTTTTCACTTCTTCACGATGTATCTCTGGGTAACGATAAATTTTACAGTGAACTGGATTTTCATCAATCGTTCTAATTCTGTGTTTTATTTTGCTTGAAAAATTCAATGGTTGACCCGGCAATTGAAGGACTTTATCATTGGTTTGAAAGATTTTGATAAGTTGACTTTTTATTTTGGGTTCTAAATGACTCAAATCTATAGGAATTCTTGTAGGATTTTGACAAACTTGTTGGTATTTAAAAGGTATTTGGCAAAAATCATTTTCTAAAACCATATTTTTGAAATCAATTCTCAAATCGTATTTATTGAGGAAATCTGCTCCTATTAGACCATCATAATTTTTATGAAATTTGTAAAGAACAAAGGGATGACAATCATTCATTTTTAATTCGGAAAATAAAGGTAATAACACTTTTTCATTTGACGTTTGTGATCTGAAACATGCAGTAAGGGTAGTATCTTCTCTAAAAATATTTTCTTTGAAATTATTATAAGCGAACTTCGGATCAATCAGACAAACGGAACATCCACTATCAATCAATAATTTACACTTAGGATATTCAAATTCTACATAGGGTAATTGATTATGATATTCTAGCGTTTGGTTTAAGTCAATTCGAGTTTTTCGACTGATTGACGAAAATTTTCATTAGGTCGCATCTTTGATGTAGATGGTTTTGATTGGCTATAGAAATTCTCTTTTCGCTTTTCCTGTTCAACGTGCGTTAATTCTTCAAACGTAAAATTCTGAGTATTTTCATTACGATGGTTATTATTTGGGTAATTATCATTGCGATTATTATAAAAGTTTCTTTGTGGATTAACATTGTATTGTGTGGAATAATTTGCTCGTTTTTGCGGGTAATTTCTCGTTTGTATAGACATTCTTTCAGGTGGAGTATTATTTCTATAATTTGGATTGGGCTTAAAAACATTAGTATTTTGATTTCGTTGTGGATTTGATCTCTCGAAAACTTCGCGATGTGAAGGATAATGAGTTTTCACTTGCCGCTGTTGAAACTGAATCGGCTGAGACGGAAAATGTTGCTGATTAAATCTATTATAATGTGAATAGGTTGGTTGATTATTGAACGAATAATTATTTCGGTAGGTCGATTGATAATTGAATGCTTTATTCAAAGGTTGCATATTTTTATTTCGACGACTCTTATCTAATAATTCGTATTGTGCCATGTTGCACAGATAATCTTTCACGGCGTTGACTGTTTCGTCAAAGGAAAGTTCATTGTTGGTAATTAAATAAGTTCTCAGTTCTACGGGGGCATTAGAAATTAGCACTGTTTTACAAATTTTACGAATATTTGATTTATACATTTGTTTCTCAGGATCAGGCATTATATCAGCATCAATCCTATAATTTATTCGAATTTTCATAGCAATAATTTTATCAATGAAAGCTAATAAATCTTCGTTTGGTTTTTTGGTCAAAAATTGTAAACTATGTATCAAAACATCTAAATTAATATTATCGCCAAATTTGCTATATAAAAAGTTCTTTAATAATACCCAATTATCAGGAATATCAGATGTGGAAACCTCAGCTAGGGCTCTATCAGTCAGTTTCGATTTAACGACAGCATAACAATAATTCTTAACTATTTGATTTTCATCCGCAAACATCAATAGATATTGTTCGGAACTTTTAATGAAAGAATGAAGTTCATTTTCAATGCCAGAAAATTTAGGCAAGAGCATACCAAATTTTTCAGCTAGGGATAAATCTATTCTCTCTTGAGCCATCTTATTTATTTTCTTTTTACGACCCGAAAAACGTTTAATCGACGTAATCGTGAAATATATATATAAAAAAAAAAACTAGAAAAATATTATAAATTATGAATATTGAAATAGTAATCGGTTTTTTATTTAAGAAACCTAGAAAAAACTCTTAAAAATCGGTTTTTTAAAGAAACCTAGGAAAAACTATACAAGTTCACTAATTTTTTTACCAGATTAGGGAAACTGGGGAGAAATAGGAAATGCTCACCGATAGTCTTCGAAGTCGTTGCGGGCGCTACTCCGTCAATCGAACTCTCTGGTCTTCTACCACAGGTTCTTAAGGGTGTGCTTGATGGTTGAAACCAACAGGTATCTGATATGGAGCTGGTACACTGGACACTTCTCTTCAGGCCTGGCACAATCCGATCCTCGTCGCCAATTATGTATTTTGGGTTGAAGACTTGGTTTTTAAAAAAAACACTTTTATTTACAATAGAGAATATTACAATTCTGTGTAAACTATGACTATCGACTAAAGCTCTAGATCTATTTTCTTCCTTTGAATCAAGGAAGAAGATGCTTTTATAAGCTATCTTATCTATAGGATGTGACTCAGCACTGCAGGTGTTCACTGCTGACTTTGCAGGCTGCAACATAGTAATATACAAATGTTTATGGGTACTCTGTGTATGTTACGTTGAATTAATATGGGGTGCGATTACATAATTATATATATATATATATTCTTTTGAGATGAGCATTTACATTTTTTTATATCAAACAATTTGTGTCATAACAGTATTAGCCCCCGCGCATGAAACTTGTTAACAAATTTCATGCGCGGGGGGAGCTCCAAGCTACCCAAATCGTCAAAAAGAAAGCAGTAATAATATAACGGGGTGACTTCTGGAGGCCAGAGTTCGTTTTTTTTTTTTTAAATTTTGGTGCAAATGGCTGAAAAACATCGTAAACATGACAAATGTTGTCACTTTTTTCTATTCAAGAATTTTCGGAAAAATAAAAACTGAAATGGAGTGAAAAATGGAAAAATAACTAACATTGCGCATTCTAAAAATTTAGTACATCCTAAAAAAAATTTCAAAAAATACTCACTGAAGCCTGCAGAACGACACTCCTATAGTTAATGTTTAAGCTTGTGAACCGGGTCCAGCGGCCCGACCTTTGAGATATAAGCGAGGTTTGATGACATTTAAATGTGCCTGTGTTGTCTAGCTGTAATTTAATACCACGTGGTATTGTTTCCTCTTGATATAAAGATCATTTAACTCCCCTGGAAAAAAATGTGCCCGATAAAAACTCTTAAGTAAATTAGAGTTATGAACATAAATTTGTTAGCAGAGTTTGATCCGATCTGTATTTCTGGAAAGTTTGAGCACATATATATACAAATATTGAGTTCTCAAGTGGTTTCTTTCGAAAGTTATTCTATTTACGATCGGTAGATTAAATATTAGAAAGGAGCAAATATTTAGCAAATAATAGGTTTTTTCATTCAATCATGTCCATTTATCATTCCAAGACATTAACTGATGATGGACCTTACAACTGTAATTATAAATGGAAATTTTTAAATGAGCTTGAAAGGTAGGCACTAGGTAGTATACGCGAATTACTTAGCAAATTGAACTAAATAGGCATAGGGCCTGAGGTTCCAGAGAACTTTCCTAGAGTGCTTGAAGCTTTATCAGTGCAGCGCCCTGGTCTGGAATATTTATAGTAGTATATTAACTTGGTTGAAATCACTCTCTTTACATTCTGTTCTTGGAAGCAAGTGTGTTATCATACTGTAAAATGTCTGTGATTTTTTTTCCAAGAAAACTTAAATTTTTTGATAATGAAAACTAGTATTTTTTGTAACGCTTCTTCAAACATTTGTCTGGAATAACCTATAGCCTCATGAAATTCTGAACTGCCACCATTTTATATAAATTTCAAACTGATTGTCAAATTTCACGAGCATTTTGCAGATTGAAAATCTAGAAAAGCATTGACGTGAAGTCAGCAGCTTTTACGCCCTTGTTCACATTGCGAAATGGTGACTTGGAAATTTCAGTGAAATTTTAATGAAATATGAAAATTTTAAAAAAATATTTTTTTTTCGAATTTTGCCATGGATAATTCTTCCTATTGACTGACATCTTCCAACCAAGTTTCATTTCGATCAGATAAATATATATTTTTTGAGTTAATTGAAAAATCAAAATTTCAAACGGCTGTAGCACATGTTCAATATTATTCTATATTATAACATGTCAGATATACTCTATGGTCAAGTTACTGGAATGTCGGATTGATATCATAACCACACTGTTGTAACATCACATGAATGTATATGTTCTACCGATTAAATATTAAAGTACAAATCTCTAGTGTTCTATTAAATATCAATACCCAAGTATTAAACATGGCGCAGTCGTAACGGAATTGAGTGATATACGAAGAAAAGGTGAAGGATCCAAGAAATAAATTTAGATTTCTATTATAACCTATAAAATGGCAAGCTACACGGGGCCGGTAAAACTACCCCCAGATTTCGACTTGCAAGGCAAAAATGCCGCTATGGAGTGGAAATTTTGGAAAACTGCATTCACCGACTATCTTATAGCGACAGGACAATACGAATCCCAGGACCACATCAAGTTATCAATATTGAGAAATATTATCGGTACAGAGGCAGCAAGAATTATGTCTACATTCGTCATCCCCGAAACAGAAGTAAACAAATATAATTATACGATTGATCAGATCCAAAAATATGTGAACCCGAGGGTTAACGAATGTTTCGAAAGGTATAATTTCCTAAAAAGGATGCAAAAGGAGGATGAACCCTTTGAAGATTTCTCACGGAATGTAAATACCTGGTACGCACATGTAATTACAATGAAAGAGACCCAAATCAGACAGCTGAAGATAAAGCTCTGAGGGACAAAATAGTTATGGGCATCCGAGATCCTATAACCCGAGAGGCATTGCTGCGGATCGAAAAGTTGAGCTTGGATAAAGCAATTGAATTTTGTCGAACCAGTGAACAAAGCAAACAACAGAACGAGCAGTTCCAGAATGAATTGAGGTCAGATGTTCATGCTGTAAACAAGTTCAACCAACAACCAAGAAACACATATAAATCACAGGGCCAGAACAAGGAAAATGAAAAGTTCAAATGTAGGAGATGCCAGTCAACACATGGTGCACGTGAATGCCCTGCATTTGGAAAGAAGTGTAAAAAGTGTGGTAGGTTCAACCATTTTGCCATTTCATGTTTCGTAAAGAATATTAAGAATGTTGAGAAAGATGATCATAGTTCGGAAGATGTATTTGTAGGTTATGTAGGAAAATGTAAATGTAGTGATCCCAACTGTAGTCATGAAAAAATGTGGGATGAAACTATTCAGATTGAAGGTGAAAATTTCAACGTAAAATTGGATACAGGTGCGGATATTAGTATAATACCTGAAGTAAAGTTTAATGAAATAAAAACACAGATTTTAGTTCGTAAATCCAATTATATTATTAAAGGATTTGAAGGTACTCAGGCCAAAACTGTTGGAATTATAAATTTATATTGTAAATATAAAAATAAGAGTCTTTATGAGGATTTTGTGATCGTTGAGGGGGCTACTAGAATCCTTTTAAGTGGTCAGGCATGTGAAAGTTTAGGAATTATTAGGCGAGTAAATAATGTTAATATAAATCCTTCTGGAAAAGTCTCGGAAAGAGATAAATTCATCGAACAAAATTCGGATATTTTCTCAGGACCCGGTAGATTCCTAGGCGAGCATAAAGTAACTACCAAAATAGACTTTGAGGCTGTCAGTCATCCACCAAGTAAAATCCCCTTAGCTATAAAAGATGCGCTGAAGTGTGAATTGGATAGGCTCGTGAAATTAAAAGCAATAGTAAAAGTTGATGAAGTAAGCCCCGGCATGAGTATTAATCGAATTGTAGTCGTTGAGAAAAATAATGGTAACTTAAGGTTATGTCTAGACCCGGCTGATTTAAACCAACAAATTATACGCAAACCTAGAGCGACACATAAGATCGAAGATATTTGTTCAAATATTAGAGGTAAAAAATTTTTTACAGTTTTTGATCTATCTGAAGGATATCACCATTTAAAATTAGATGAAGAGTCGTCGTGGAAATGTTCTTTCGCAACCACATTTGGCATTTACAGATACTTAGTGTTACCTTATGGTTTATCAAATTCTCAAGATTTATTCGAAGAAGCAGTAGAAAAGAGATTTGGCGATATTGAGAATGTATTGATATGTCATGATGATATGATAGTTTCAGGTGGTACTAGGGAAGAACATGATAAAACTGTAGAAAAAGTAGTAGCAAGAGCTCGAGAAGTAGGCGCTAGATTCAATAGAGATAAATTTCAATTTTGTAAAGACAGTGTTAAATTTATGGGTCAAATTTTTTCTGGTAGAGGAATGGAAATAGACGAAGATAGAGCAAAATCACTTTGTGAACTAAAAAGTCCAAGTAACAAATTAGAATTGCAAAGAATCATTGGATCATTTAATTATGTTAGGCGCTATGTTCCCAATATGACAAATCACATACAACCTCTTTGCGAATTGTTGAAAGCTAGTGTAGAATGGCAATGGCTACCTAAGCATGAAGAATGTTTTAAAAAGCTGAAAGAGATTGTATGTAATTCACCTGCTCTTGTTCCATTTGATCCTGGTAGAAAAATAATCCTTCAGTGTGACGCATCAAAAAATGGTCTAGGATGCTGCATGTTCCAAGAATATGAGAATAAAATTTTAAAGTTGGTAGCATGCGCTTCACGCAATATGAATGACAGTGAGATAAATTATAGTCAAACAGAAAAGGAATTTCTCGCTATCTACTTCGGTACACAAAAGTTTCACCATTTTATTTATAAAAGTATAGTAGATGTTCAGTGTGATCATAAACCGATAATATCCATCATGAATAAGCCTATATGTAAAATTGGATCAGTTAGGTTACAAAGGCTAAGAATAAAATTATTAAAATATTCTCTTAATGTATATTATGTACCTGGAAAAGATATACATTTTGCAGACATGTTATCTAGGGCCTCATTAAAAATAGACAGTTATGATTCTGAGATGTTAGAGATGGTACATTCAATATCAAAGCATCTACCCATGAGTGAAGAGAAAAAATTTGAATTCAGAAATGCTACCGGTAACGATGATACATTGGTTAGAATTTTCAATTATTATTACAACGGATGGCCTCAAGAGAAAAATATTCCCTACCAATGTAAACCGTATTATAAACTAAGAGATTCAATATATGTAGAAGCTGGTATCATATTTCTTGACGACAAGATAATCGTTCCTAAAACGCTAAGAACCCAAATGATTGAAATACTGCACAGAGGTCACACAGGCATGAATAAAACAATAAATAAGGCTAGAACTTTATTTTATTGGCCAGAATTAACAACAGATATAATGAACTATGTTAAACGTTGTAGGACATGTGAAAAGTACAGTCCCAGTAACTTCAAGGAACCATTGTTACCACACTCGGTACCAAGATTAAGATTCAATAAAGTAGGTACAGATATATTGGAATTTGGACCCAATTCCTATTTAGTAACAGTAGATTATTTCTCTCATTGGCTTGAAATTATAAAACTGAAAGATAAAACGTCAAATTCTGTAATAGACGCTTTTCAAAATATATTTACCAGATTTGGTTACCCAGAGCAAATAATTGCTGACAACTTACCATTCGTTTCGAGTAAATGTAGGAACTATTATGTTAGTAAAGATATTTCTATTTCAACATGCAGTCCACATTATCATCAAAGCAACGGACTAGCTGAGAAAGCTGTAAATATAGGCAAGCAAATTTTGAAAAAGAGTAATGAGGAAAATCTAGATTTTAGAGACCTAGTCATGAACTACAATAACACGCCTCTTAGTGGTTTGAAAGCATCACCATCACAAATTTTACAAAGTAGACACCTTAGAGACCTTTTACCGCCAACAACCGATAAATTGCAACCTCAAATTCAAAAAGGTATTTTCAAAAAATTGTGCGATCAAAAGTTGCAACTTAAGATGCAATATAATAGAACAGTACGTAGAAATCCAGTAGAATTTAAAAAAGGCGATCAAGTTGTAATTAAAACACCAAATGATAAAATTTGGGAAAAGGCAATTGTTTTAGAAAAGGCAAAAGAACCTAGATCTTATTGGCTGAAAAAGGAAATAAACGGTCAAATACTAAGACGTAATACACACCATATAAAACGATCATATACCAGACCACATAGTGGCGAATACATTCTGCAGCCAGAATTGAGCCCGAACCAACTTTCACCAGATCCTCATAACAAAGATGGTGGTAATTTGAACAAATCGAATACATCCAATATTGTGAACAACCCAATTATAGAAACTAAAACTGTAAAAGATAATATGACCCGTTTTGGAAGAATTGTGAAACCCCCTGGTCGTTTAGATCTTTGAGGGGAAGGTGTTCAATATTATTCTATATTATAACATGTCAGATATACTCTATGGTCAAGTTACTGGAATGTCGGATTGATATCATAACCACACTGTTGTAACATCACATGAATGTATATGTTCTACTGATTAAATATTAAAGTACAAATCTCTAGTGTTCTATTAAATATCAATACCCAAGTATTAAACAGCACATTCGACAAATTTGTCCCATTAACGAACTTAACCGAGATACTCAGGATCTCAACCTAACCTGAAAATTTCAAGAATTTAGGTCCTTTCTTTCGAGAGTTACAGCGCACACGGCCGTACGGACAGAATCAATTTTGACCACGGATTCTTCATCAGTGAGTGAACCTAGTCGTTTCAGACCAATATCGGCTCAAAATTCGAAAATTACAGACATCGTGACGAAATGATAACGCGCTGTTTTCTAGAACAAAAGCGTAAAAAGCAATTAAATGGTGACATTGAAATTTTCACGCTTCACTGAAACAATTTTAAGCCGGATTTCGAATAAACTGTGCGTCTTTATTCGAAAGTTACGAATTTCAAAAGTATCCGCTCAATTTTCAATTATTCATTTCCAATATCTTTTTTCCTCACGTCGTTATTTCAAGTGTCGTCACTCAAGTAGAAATCTGTTTTACGTCTCGTGCAAAGATTAATTTTTGATCACAGGATAAAACCAGACAACTTCTTTATACAATGACAAAAACCTTCGATATTAAAGAGGGCGTATTTGAATGGGGCAACATTTCATCGAATGTTGCAGTACAGATAGGTCTGTGGTTGCAGTGGTCCAATAGATGTCACGTGCAATAAGATTTGTATGGGGAGTAGCTATCTCCTCAAACAATGGTAGCAGCATTGTTTAAGGAGGATTTTTTTCCACACGTTATTTCAACTCATTACTCATGTAGAAAACTGTTTTAGGTCACATGATAAAATCTTTGATGTTAAAGAGGGCTTATTTGCATGGGGTACGATTTAATCGAATGTTGCAGAGTTCCAATAGATGTCGCGATTAAACCACGTCCAACAAGATTTGTATGGATAGTAACTATATAGTCTATATCCTCCTTGAACAATGGTAGCAGCTAGGACACCCAAATTGAATTCCTCTGAAATATTAAATGAACCTTCAGGTTATCAGTTTTGGATTTCAATTCGATCGGATCTATAGTTTTGGAAAATTAAGGGACATGAAACTTTTTGAAATATACCTGTATTTCAAAACTTGAAGTGTACATTTCAGTATGCAGGTTTATTGATCGGTTACATAAGTTCCAGTGCGAAAAAGCTTTCTGGCTTCACCTCAATGCTTTTGTCGAATTTTCCAAACTTATTGTAATTCGAAAATGAAGTTTTTTAACAATCTAGTTATGTGTTACAGTATGACTAAATTCAATCAGCAATGACCAATCATTTATAGTTTCAAGCTATAATGAAAATATGTTACTTCTTGGTCTTGTGGAGTAGCACAAACATACAGTTGTGACTTCTATATCTTTTCAAAATATAATATCTTCGAAAATTTCTTGCATCGAAAAATACTTATTCCAACCTTCCAGGAAATTTTCATTTTGAGTTCTGTAGCTAATAAGAAAATTCGAGAAAATAACTGACGCGAAGTCAGGAATTATTACACATGCTTGTTCATCCGCTTATTCGTTAAAATCTTAAAATTTTCATTGTCTGGGATATGTGTTAGCCCCACCAAACGCCAGAAGATGACCTCCAAATAGAGAATATGAAATTCCATCTTCCAATCATGTGACCCTCACGAAAATTTGGATGCATAAATCTTCGGCTACGGTCAGTATTTTCGTAATTATTGAAAACATTCAGGTGCTTCATATCGAGAATCATTGCAGATTCTGCCAATTCATGGCCCTAACAGGCGCATTAAGAACTGAAACCTATCCTGGAAGCTCTAAGCCCAAACGTTTCTTCTTTCAAATGTTATTATTTTTTGGTCCGTATACTGTATGTAGAGAATTGAATTCGAGCACAAATGCTGGATAAGTAACTATGGAGTTCAGTTGAGTCAGAGAAACCAGAAATCACAGATATTCCGTTGAAACATTGTCTCGTTCTATAGAACAATGGCACAAAACTTGTCAGGAATTGAAACACGCTTATAAGAATATTGAATTGATTCCACATATTTGTAAATGACAACTAGTTGATGAACCAAGTATTTAGGTCAAATTTATCAGTAAGATTGATGTTCCAAAAAAAGTTTTGGTTTAGAAATGTGAGAATAGAATTACATTAATTCATATTTTTCATAAACCTTACCTAAAAGCAATTTACTAACCCTTGAATTGATCCCTTCTAAAGGAACCCATCACATCTTGCGATTTCTAGGAAACTCTTTTCTTAAGAAGAAAAATATGAAATATTATTTCTTGTACCACAAAAAAAAAGATTGAAACCAATGGTTTCGTTCTATCCTTTATCCAGTTCAATTTTCTATTCGAGAAGTACAATAAGATAATTTTAACACCGTGAAGAGATTGCACAATCTGTATATAACTTTGAGAATTCATCAAGTGTTCTAGAAACTAGAAAATTAAATGCATCTCTCGATGATTCATAGTCACAGAACAATATTAACCACAGACAACACTTCAGATAAGTCAAAAACTACTCATAATAATACAATCATTTTCCCACCTGCCGATAGAGATTATACTCATTAGTATATATTAAGAAGCCCAAAGAAAATATTGATAATGAATTTATCTAATTGCCTAATTAACTGGAAATAACCGATATTGTGAGAAAATAATGAAAACATGAAATGATTTATAATTGCAAGCAAAATCTAGATTTCTGAATCCAGCTCATAACATCGTTTGCCATGCATGTAACATAGTCACCCAAAAAAGCATTTAAAGCAACCACTAAAATGTTACAATTATTCTTAAAAACCCTATATGATCAAATCAATTAAAATCTTATAAAAATACATTTATTTTTATATTTACATATAATTTCTTTCCATTTTATAGTTACAATGCTTGTAAATATTAGATCAATACAGTATGTCATAGGAAATAAAATCAACTGTAGCTAAGCTGTAGAAAGCTAAGGTTCTAGTGCAATATGAAGTAAACCAAGTACAAATTTTTAATTATTTATACAAAAGTTTTTGTTCTTATCACCTGTGATAAAACCCAAATACTAAATAATTGGGCTAATTTGTACTGAATATATTTTCGAAAGGTGACTAGAAATTAGGAAGAGTTCTAATATTACGAGAGGAATGCCCGAACTGTGGCTTGGATACTTTTACGACACACTGCACATTCTTTCAGGGCTGATGCACAATCAATGCAAGCCACCATATGTCCACAAGGTAAGAACACAACACCTAATTCATTTTTGAAACAAATTTTGCATAATGTCGTACTTTCCTCAGATTTCCTCTCTTCGTTATTTGCACTCTGACAGCTTAGAGTTTCTTTGGTGTCGCTATTACTAGAGCTACAACTCGCTTGAATTTCATTTTCTTCTTTTTTACTTGATAATAAACTCTTGTGTTTCTTATGAACAGCCTCGACAAAAGCAGGTGATTTCTTCAACAACAGGTAATTACATTTGGGGAACCAAAGTGCATGCTGCTCCCAGGGGTCATCTTCCTCGACCCAGTCTTTGAGACCGCCTCCGCAATAAAAACACAGGGTTTGGTCACCAACCCCAAGGTAATAAAAACCTGAAGCTGCTAGTTCTGGTGGTTTCTGTTTCATAGATTTCGGCCAATTTTCAAAAGTTGCTAGCCTAGTTTCGAAAATAATTTGATCTGGGTGGCTGGGACCTTTGGCCTTCTGTATACCTAATTTTTCCAGGCTAGTCTCAGACTCCACTACGTCTTCTGGTATGGAATTGGGCAAGATTTCTACACCCAAATTTCCACAAATATCCTGACCTTGTCTCACCTGGATGTTGTCGTGTTCGGTCGTGTTTTCTCTCACAAACGGGCAATCTTTGTTCCACCTCATATGATCTTCCATTGGTTTATCATTCTCCACCCAGTTATGGCCTTTAATTCCACACCTGTAGCACTCTACGATATCGGCTCTGCCACAGTAGAAAAATCCTGCGTCTGCTAATGTTTTAGGTTCAATTCTTTTGTTAGGCCAATTCTTAAAAGTTTTTAGTCGATCTTTCACTGTATGTACTAGTAACTTTGAACTTAGGAGTGTAGTACCGTTGTCTATTACGTCTTTTCCCAATGAATGATTGTTGTATTGCAGAAGTGACGTCATATTTTTTGAATCTTGTATCTTACCTACAAAGAAAAACAGAGTTAAACAGTGCTTTTCAATGCCGATATTTATAAGTAATGAGTGCAGAACACTACGTTTCATTTCAAGATAATGTTATGCCAAATAAAAAAAATCTATGAACAATATCCTTTAAGGATTGTGTTCAAACCATCTCATATATTTATGTACAACTCTGCTATTTTCATTATATACTTTAAATTAGAATAGATGGCGGAATTCTATATCATGTGAGCGGAGTTCTGAAAAAACCTATTCTGCATACACAGGAATGAAGTCTACTACGAACGAAGAATCATTTTAGTGTACATGAACAATCGAAATAACGCTTAATGCTTCTAAACAGCCTTGTTTGCCATTTCAAATACTTAATCAAGGCCAGGAGGGTTTTAGTATTGCCTGCACTATTGGAAGGAGCATAGAACATAATGAAATATAGTTATTTCTTGATACTTGAAAGAAGCATTGAAACAATCAAATTTGCTTTCAAAATTTGTTCAGATAATGAATGCAACAAAAACTCAATACATTACCTTTCAATGCATTATCTCGATATCATTCTTTGTATCGAAATAAATATACGATTTGAAATGGACGAAGCCGCGTTGCAGAGCTTTTAACTGGAATAATAGAATTTAATGAGATGCAGTTAAGTTTTTGTATACTTTCTAAGGTGACTATATTTGAATAACTATTGTAGAAATGCCTGAAATAATCATTTTATCGATCTTTGTAGGAGATAACATATCGTGTTTATAGTATACCTTTACTTTATTATTCACTTATTACTCAAAAAAGTATAGATAAGGCAACAAATGAATGAGTACAGTAATCTAGATTCTAAGAATTCAAATATCTAATTTTCCATTTAAAATTGTGACAAGTCATTGTAATTACCTACGTTTCGGAAAGAACTGTTGAACAATTATATGGAATGCGTTTTGCAGTTGTCTGAATCAATTATCAGAATATCCATTCTTACACAAATAGTTTAATTGAACGTGAAAACCTTTCGCTAAAAATCGGAAAGAATATTCCGATATTTACGAAACATCGTCAGAAATCACGGACCTTGATATTTTGGTTTTAGAAAGTTGTCCAAATGGGTTCTCATTTAGTTAGTAGCAGCATCAAGAAACAGCTGTTTTTTACTCTCATCATATATGTGGGTATACAATAATCAATAAAACAACTGATTCGAAGTTATCATTTAGCTAAGTTTTTTATTTTATTCCCAATATTTTATCAGCGTTTTAGTATAAAATATCTAATAATGAATCTATGGGAGATGACTTCCCCCTTATAAGGTACTTATAGCGTTCTTCGTACACCTGAGGATATGAAAATCATCGCTTGGAGGACCGGACCTGGTCGAAAGAACATCCCGGTCAAAGAGCAAACATGTTGGTAATATTATTTACTGCTTCCTATTGGTTTTTTGTTTCAGAAATTATGTCAAGATATTTTGTCGATATAAACCTAAAATGACGAAAAATTCTGTTCCAATGAAAAAGATCATCCATCTTGTTTCTTAAACTAATTCCAAATTCATTATACTTATACGGGGAGACAGAGTTTTAGCTGAAGTTTTTATCTGTGCTCTTATATCAGACGTAAAAATGTATGGTGCGCCGTTTATATTTCTCCTGCTGACCATACAATTTCACACTTGGTATATTGTTTGAAATACCGAAGAATGTACAGCTCTTTCTCGAAAGAATAAATGAATAAATTTAGTTACAACTTCAAATCAAAACTTCAAGTTCCAAATGATGGCATTCAATATCAGCATTAAAGAATTCTCATATGTTTTCTCTTCACAAGCAGAACCCATCGAATTAATTTGTATTATATTAAGGTACAAACACTCCAGATTAAGTACAGTAGAACATAGCAATTACGACAATGGTTCATTGATTGACTATTTTTTCCATCCCTAGCCTAACCTAATTTAAGTTTGATAATTGAATTTGGCTCGGGGGTCGAAATTATTTAATCGATGGTTTTCATAGTTACGAAATTTAAGAAAAAATTCAACAAAAATCATCCATAAATGAATGACAGAGAGAAACATTTATGTCACGATATGATTGCATAAATATGATCTCGCAAACTCGATTTCTCTCAATCCTCGATAAGACCACCAAGTTTCACCATTCTGTTGGGAAAGGGAACATAACTGTGGGTATTGGAAACGGATGGGCTTTCTCTCCCAAGACATTTCAACCTACAGCAGAGAATCTCTTTTTTCAGTTCTTAAGCCGCTTCTTAGGAGGTTCACACACCAATATTCATTAAACCCATCGTGGCAACTACGCTGGGATAGTAGCCCATTCACGATTCCCAGCATTCCGATCTTCCTCTTTCCTCTTGATCCCCTTAAACTTTACAGAACCCAGCCCTACCACATTCCACCGAGATCACATCAATGACCGAGCGCCGGATAAACGAAAAAAAATATACCGTAGGAGTAAAGACAGAGAGATATCCGACAGAGATAGATATAGTCTTAAGGCAGCATTCCAGACGGTTCTCAGAATCGCCAGTCCGGCCTTTCCGTCTCTCTCGGACTAAGCCGGGAGATCACGTTTTTGAAATACCACATGCCTAAATCCCAGAAATACTTGCTACAAACATGATAAATACAAGTTATTCTTCATCCTACATTACATAAAGCACTGAAGCAGAACAACGCAAACGATAATTCGACATATGGCTAACAATCGCCCACATTTCAACGTAAAATGCTAAAACCCTAGTACCCAAATGTGTATAAAATGAAGAATGTACATCTACTAACCTTTCTTAATCAGCAGAATTAAGTTGGGACCTGGTGGAGCATATTTTTGACGAATTTTTCGAGTTTTAAACCGAAACAAATATGACAACTCTACCCGCGCAAGAACACACAACCACGATCGTCTATGGCCGAGAATACATGGACGACGTCTAAAATCTACAGTGTTGCCTGACCTAACTCGTATTTCCTTTCTGTCTTGCGGAAGGGGACTGAACTCGGTTGGATCGTTGGATGGAAAGTATCCAGTAATACGGCGATTTTAATTTACAGACAATAAATAGGTACGGAAAAAAGTTAAAATCACAGATTTAAATTCGGAACGAAATATGAATGTTTTTAAAAGCAATAATTATGCTAGTATAGTGTGTGGTTACCAAAAAAACTGCATTCCTTGAACCGCTATACACATGTTGAAAGTCAAATCGCATACTGAAATTCGTGATTCATTTTGAGTAAATCAATTTGATCGCCAAAATTATTCACGTAAGTATTCATTGTCTACTGATAATGCAGTTACTTCGAAAACATGAGAATGGCCAATAAAAACGAATAGTGAAATTATAACAGAACTGGTATATATATTATCATCGATATTTCTAAATATCAATAAGCCTGAATAATGAATTGAACTATTCATGTTTGGTTGTATCTATGATTTAAGCAAAACATGGTGTGCTCATCTGCTAATCTGTGATCGTATTTACCAATGATGACGTCACTTTCTTCATTGAAATTCAAACCACAGAATATATATTTTATTGTATATTAATCTTGCTGACGTCACTTTTTTTTTCAGATGAGCGCACCATGTTTTTCACAACATAGTTGCATCCATTACTATGACGGTTCCCCTTGAGACCCATCATTCTTTATTTCTCATATGCCACCTTCTTCCATATTCAACAACAAAAGTGATTTTATCATTACCTAGATACGCAAAGATTTGAGCTCATTTCATTTCCATAATCAATTAGGGAAAGTAAATTATGTCGAATGAATTTCTATCAAAATTGAACTTAATCGAGTATTGCTTATATTAATAATAACAAGTATAACAAATTAATTACTAAAATGAGATGAATAGGACTAACTGCATCGAAATCAACGTGTTCCTTAATTTTGCGAACAAAACGTCCCAATGTCAAAGAGAATAAATGTGATATTGGCAACGTAGCTGAGGAAATGGCGCAGACGTAGCAAGGTTGCCATGTCATATAGAAAGGCAGAGATCGAGTATCCAGTTTTTGTAGCAGAGAAGGCCGCGAATGGCAATGAGATTGCTGGAATATGATATTTAAAAATAACGTAGGTACTTTGTTCATTTATAAGATCAAGCAAGGATGGGGTTATTCAGCATGAAAATATAACACAAAGCATATAAGGAACGGAAGACTAAAAAGGAATTGTATTGTTTGGTTGTACCTATAAATTCCAAAGTCAGAAACTTGCGTTTAACTTCTTTCACAATAGAAAAAAAGAGTTTTAATTTTACGTAGATTAGAATATTTCTCTCAAACCTAAGATGATTTTATATATTTATATGTATATCAAACTAACAATGACTGACCTTCGACTGGTATAAAAATATTTGTAGCATTCATGAACGGAAAAAATATTATTCCAAAGTTTTATCAGATAGGTATGAGCATGGAGTGGATGGATCTATTTCTGTAGTATGATACGTAAATCAAAAATCTTATATTTCTTTTTTTAAATTACATTTTAATGACAGAAGTAACGGAAAAGAACTCCCATAATTAAGGTGTAATGTTCAAGGATGGGAATAGAAATCTAAATTAGTTTATTCATTCCTCAATCGAACACATTAAGAGATCTACACAAGATAAGCTATTCAGATTGTGATGAAATAGGGTTTGGTTTTTTTTAAGTCTATCCATGATACAATTCATCCCTAAGTGCTGAAAATTTTAGGAGTGCACCGAAGTCAGCACAGGAGTTTTAACGCGCTCATTAATTCATAATTTGAAACCATAATGGTCGAAATCAAAATTCCTGATAATGACCCCGCACCCCAACGCATCTGTTATTCACTATTTTGTGATCTCCTGATGATATTATCCTCACGAAATTCTGCATGAACCTTCATGACGTCAATTTCCAACCAAGAAAAAGATTTCGATTCGACGGAAAATGTATTTTCGGAAATAAGTCAAAATTTATTTTTCCAACGGATATATTTACGGAATCATTGAGCGAGCGGTCGTCGTTCATGAACAGAAAAAAAGTCAAGTTTAAATTTTTCGCACTTGTTCTAGGCAATAAAAACGTTTTTCTGCGCATGTTCAAGGGGAACAGCGTGCTATCGTTTTGTCCAAATGTCTGTAATTTTGAGCCGAAAAAGGTATGAAACGGCTAGGTTGGACTCACTGATGACGAATACAGTGTCAAAATCGAATTTTTCCGGCCGGCAGTAAGCACGATTACGAGCGTACGAAGAATTCTATCGACTCAAAAATTTCGAGTTGGTTATATTTCAAAATTCGAAGGTTAAGTTCTTTAATGGGCAAAATCGACCAAACGGTTTCGAAGTTATAGTCATTTAAAGTTTTGAGCTTATTTCCCTGATATTTCGAGAACTACTAGAGCGATTGAATTGAAACTTGGCAACCAGTTTAAGCATAATTGAAATAAATTTTGGTCATTTTTTTTCACGGCAGTGCACCAAATTTCAGTTCGATACGATAACAATTAACTCTCATTTTTGAACCAGATTACTTCGTTGAAATCTGCCAAAATAGTTTTATAATCTGAGGCTCTGAGTCTTTCGAGACCATTTTCACTTCAATATTCGAAAATTTCAGTCATTAAGGTAAAAACCTAAATAAAGAGTACCGCTGTGAAAGCAGTACAATATTGTAAAAAGATATGTCAAATTTCGTGGTTTTTTCCTCGTTATCGAAGTTTTTTTCGAATAACTCAACAAAGCAGCTTTTGCGCACATGTTCAAATTCGTTGCCAAAACGGTCCCCATTGCACATGTGCGCAGAAGCTGCTGCCTTCACGGTAGTGCGTTTTTCGGTTTTTCCTTAATGACTGGAATTTTAGAATTTTGACTTGAAAATGGTCTTAAAGAGAATCAATATTTGTAGAGCAGGATTAGGGCTTATCTACGAAGGTGTAATTCGTGAACGTCGTCAACCTAACGGCCAACAGTAAACACAATAACTTCCGAAAGAAACAACTTAGAAACTCGATATTTGTAGAGAAGGTTTGGACCTGAATTACGAAGGTCAAATTCGTGAATGGGTTAGATCCACCTAATGATTCCGCATCTTATTTTCCCAATATTTCCAAAAATACAGATTAGATCAAAATGACATCCAGTACTTTATTGAAAAATGACACTTCCAAGGTTCATACAGAATTTGATGAGAATAATATGATGAGAAGATCACAGAATATTGAATATTCGAAAAAAAATTTGAATTTTTTTTTCAAATTGTTCTAATGACATAATCATTACGAAATTTTGCGTGAAGTTGTCTTTCAGCATCTTCAAACTAACTGCGAAGTTTCATCATGATTGAATCAGTATTTCTTGAGTTATATACCGAAAAAACAACGACATCGAGAAGAAAACCACGAAATTTCACATATTTTTTTCCAATATCTCCGAAACTAATAGCCGTATCGAATTTAAATTCGGTACACTGCTGTGAAATATGGAGTTGAAAGTATGCGCTGATTTTTTCTCAAATGTGATGACCTGTTCGCGCAAAAAAAACTTTTTTTCAAAATTTACTGATCGCATGATCTCAACAAAATTTCACGAAAAGTTGTGCGTTGCCATACTCCAACTAACTGCCAAGTTTCGATCAATACGTCAGAGTAGTTCCCGAATTATCGCCAAAATAACGTCAAAACTTTAAAAGGCTCTAACTCCGAAACCATTTGGCTGATTTTGCCCATAAACGAACTTAACCGTAGCATTTTGAAACGCAACCTACTCTGAAAGTTTCAGGTCGATAGGATTCTCCTTACGACAGTAATCGTGTCTACGGACTGGCGGTCGTCTGGACGGAATCGTTCTGGAAACCGGATTCGTCTACATCAGTGAGTCCAACCTAGTCGTTTGAGACCACCTTCGGCTCAAAATTCGAAAATTACAGACATTTGGTCGAAACGATAGCACGCTATTCCCCAGAACATGCGCAAAAATGTACCAGCGAGTGAAGCAACCATTCATTTCACATTGAATATAGCATTTGAATCCCAACGACCATCACGAAATGAAATTAGAACATTAATTAGATACCTTGACTAATTTCACCTCGAATCTAATTCACTAGGACGAATTACACGAAAATTATTGTGGCTGCGTCATTTGGTTCACGTTCACGCGCTGACCGAATGTTTTTCATGTCATGCGAGAAAATCGATAGAACGTAACGATAAGATGATGGTGCTCCCCTTCTAGGCTTGAAGCATCCCTTAAAATATTGCGCGAGAGCTTCACTTTCATATGGAGCAAACGCAAACTACATAGTACTTTTCTCTGTGTGAAATGTATAAGAATTTTGAATTCTTACATATTTTAAAAACGGGGGGTGCAAATTAGTTGAAAACTAGGTTAATCTTTTGCGCTTGTTCTGAGGAATAAGAACAATATCATATTGCGCAAATGTCTGTAACTTTAGAATGTTGAGCTAAAAATGGTCTCATACAACTAGGTTGAACTTACTTATGACGAATCCGGTGTCAAAATTGTTTGTCTATTTGTCTGTCCAACCGTAGGCACGATTACGGGCGTACGGAGAATCCTATCAACTTGAAATTTTCAGGGTGAGGATACTTGAGCGAAGTTGACTGTTAGTTTAAGCATAATGAGGCGCATTTTCTTGTTGAGACCGTACTCTCAGTAAATTTTTTACAAACAATTTTTTTTAGGAAACTATTCATCATATTTAAAAAAAATGTCGCTGAGCCTTGAACTTTTTTCACGGCAGTCTAGGAAATTTCAGTTCGATAAGATTATAATTTTTAGAGATATTGGGAAAAAATATGACAAATCTCGATGTTTTTTGCTCCGTATCGTTGTTTTTTCCGGAATAACCATGATATATACAGTGCGCGTTGAAATTATGGAACACATTCATTTTCTCATAAGAAAAATATTTGGCAACAAAATCCAGAAACAGGTCAATTTTTGTTTCACTTTCACCAAATTTGTATGCATTTATTATGGATTTTTGCTGCATTCTGTGCCATCCCCATCAACCCTCTAAATTTTTTGAATAGGGAAAGTAGGTTATGTGGTACTTTTTTGGCAAGTATCTTCTTTACAGAGGTTTTCAGTATGTGCACATTGTCATGGCTCATTTACTTTGAGACGATGGTACCAGATGAAATTTGTCACCGAATGAAAGTCGATCATTACAGTTTGGTTCATGCACAACTTTCAACCCCCTCACGTGAAAGATTTCACATGAGTTCACGAAGTTAATTTTCATAGAAGTGTATCAATTTCTTGAAGTGGTCCCGTTTTGATCTCGGAGATTTTGAGAAAGAAATAAGTAAAATTTCTTGATTTTTTTTGTTATTTTTACCGGAATTACTGATGCTGATCGTTATGAAACTTGGAAGGCAAATGCTGATGAACAATGTTGTGCAAAATTCCGTGACGTTCGTGTCATTTGAAGTATTCAAAAATTTTTTGCCAACGAATTTGAACATGTTGGCAAAAGCTGCTGGCTTCACGTCATTCGTTCCTAGAATATTTGTTATCTGATATAATTTTTGTTGAACGCATGAGCAACTTTTCCGATGTAATAAAGTCTGGTAATGTAATAAACGTTTATTCAATACGAGGAGGGCATTCTGGTCAAACCCTTCCTCTGCCAAACCTGTTTCACATTCATGAATGAGTTCTTATTACTGAAAGGGAACCTATAAGGGGAAAAATATGGCATTCAAAGCCCGGGCCTCGTAAGAACTGGTGGAAGCAAATACACCCTGGGCCCATTGTCCTTTCGTTCGGATAAGACAAATTCTTCGGATATTTCAATTTATAACGGAGTCTGATGTTTCCCCTAACATGATATGAAAAGAAAGCTATCATAAGCGTGAAGGGGGTTCATGCCCTATATAATAATATTTCAAAAACGTAGATTCAAATTTGATAACAATAAATTATTTTATTCAACTGTACATACGAATGTTTATCTTGAATCGTATTAATTTGAAGCAGTTTCGTTAACACCCTATGAAATTTTTTGTCAACACTCAGAATAACGTGATGATCAAAAATCGAATGAAGAAATCAGGAGTTTCTTTGAAATATTTCCTCTGATGGATTGCAATACTAAGTTTTTTAATCTTCATAGCAATTTAAAATGAACTACTTTTTCTCATAACGTTAATATTCCAAATAACAACGAAATTTGACACATTTTTTCCTTAAATCTCCGAAAGTAAATATCGGATCGAATTGAGATTTGGAACATTGTTGTTAAATACTACCTCTGAAGTTTGTACCGAATTCCATCAAAATCTAATCAATAATTTCAGAGAAAGAAGAATTTTTCATAAAAAATTTCGAAAATTTTGGAACAATTATTTTTTTCAAATCTTGGATGCAGACGAAATTTTGCTGTGAGTTGCCCGTTGGTATTTCAAAATTGTCCACGAAGTTTCAGTTCGATCGAGTCAATACTTCACGAGATATCGAGGAATTAATCTCTAAATTTCAAATGAGTCCGAGTCCGAAACTATCCAACCGATTCCATCCATTAACGAACTTGACTGAGATATTTTTACTACAAACCAAATCTGACAATTTCAGGTCACTAAGTCTCTTCCTTCGAAAGTTACAGCAAATACGGACGGACGGCCGGACGGAAAGAATTGAATTTGACCACGGATTGTTCTTCAGAGAGTTCAACCCAATCATCTAACACCATTTTCGGTTCGAAATTTGAAAATGACAGACATCGTGATGAAATGATAAGTAACGAAAGTGGAAAATTTAGGATGTTTTAAAGAAAACAGGATAAACATTTATTTGCAAAGTTTCATGAAATCAAAAAGCTATGAAAGTGATGATGTCCTTGAAATCATTGGATCTCGATGATGTCATGTAAATTCGTTTTAGAAATTAGAAACATTTCACGCTATCATATTTCCTCATCAACTCAATGCAATAAGATACAACGCCCTCTTTGTTGGTATATCTACAAATACTGATCGCAGAATATTGCTGCAAAATGGATTTTGCAGGTAAATATTATATAATTTCAGTTTTATGTTATCTTGTGATATTTTTGCGCGCATGTTCTAGGGGAACAGCGTGCTATCGTTTTGTCCAAATGTCTGTAATTTTGGATGATTGAGCCGAAAATGGTCTCAATCGACTAGGTTGGACTCACTGATGACGAATCCGGTGTCAAAATTGATTCTGTCCGGCCGGCCGGCCGTAGACACGATAACTGTCGACAGAAGCAAGCTAGCTACTTGAAACTTTCAGGATAGGTTGCGCATCAGAATGCCGCGGTTAAGTTCGTTAATAGGCCAAATCGGTCGAATAGTTTCGGAGTTATAGGCACTTGAAGTTTTGAAGTTATTTATTTTTTATTTCAAAAACTACTCAAGCGATTGGATTCAAACTTGGCAGTTTGGTGGAGTATAATGACGCGCAACTTTGAGCCAAATTTCGTCAAGATCATATTGTCAGTAAATTTAAAAAAAAAAAATTTTTGAAATTTTTTTTACAAAAAAATTTTATTTCGGAAACCATTCATCATATCCAAAAAAAATTATACTCACACTTTGACCTTCTAATTTCACAGCAGTGTTCTAAATTTCAGTTCGATACGATCATAAGTTTTGGAGATATCGGGAAAAAATATGTCAAATTTCGAGGTTTTCTTCTCGATATCGTTGATTTTTTCGGTATTACTCGAGAAATACTGATTCAGTCCTGATTAAACTTCACAGCTAGTTTTAAGATGCTGAAAGACAACTTCATGCAAAATTTCGTGATAATCGTGTTATTAGAACAATTTGAAAAAAAAAAAATTCTATGATTTTCTCATCATATCATCCTCATTAAATTCTATATGAAACTTCGAACTGTTATTTTCGATGAAGTACTGGATTTCAATTCGATCTGATCTGTATTTTTGGAAATATTGGAAAAATAAAATTTCGATTGGGTATATCTACGGAATCATTGGGTGGATTTTACCCATTCACGAATTCGGCCTTCGTAATTAAGGTCCAAACCTTCTCTACAAATATCGAGTTTCTAAGTTGTTTCTTTCGGAAGTTATTGTGTTTACGCAGTCGGCCGTTAGGCTGACCGTAAACACAATAACTTCCGAAAGAAACGACTTAGAAACTCGATATTTGTAGAGCAGGTTTGGGGTTTAATTACGAAGGTCGAATTCGTGAATGGGTAAAATCCGCCCAATGATTCCGTAGATATACCCATTCAAAATATTATTTTTACAATATGTCCAAAAATACAGATATGATCGAATTGAAATCCAGTAATTTATCAGAAAAAAATTTCAAAAAGCACTGCCGTGAAGGCAGCAGCTTTTGCGCGCACGTTCAAATTCGTTGCTGAAGCGGTCATCTACATTGAACATGCGCGCAAAAGTTGCTACCTTCACGGCAGTGCTTTTTGAAATTTTTGAGTATATGGATCATCTGTGAATAACTAATAATACGTTTTTGTACCAAGTTGCAATAAAAGATTTATTGAACAAATGTGGTGATGTTATACCTATTAATATTTTCTTTGGTTTTCAATATTATTCATTCGTTCGTGATAAAATTCATGGAAATATATTTTCACGCTCATGTTTCAATATCCTCTAAGGATGTACTTTGAACGTTCGTCATTATTTATAATGGTTGTATGCGTGATAGGTGTATAAGGCTTTAATTGTACAGTTTGTTCTATCAATTCGAGTTTTGATTTTCCATTTTAAAACAAAAAACGGATAGTTCTTATGAGGAAAACGTTCGTTGAACGAATGGTGGATGATTTCTGTTCGGAATTGGCATTACAGCTTTTATCTTCACTTTCACGCAACGTTATAATAAAAAATTTGCGAGTTCTCAGTAGATATTCGAAAAGGCTTTTATTGTTGATATCATCAAAGTATCTATCTCCCGTTTTCGTTTACAGCACCGATTTGGTAACATTCTGTATTTTTACGAGCACTTGGTGTGGACTCATATTTCAGTCCCACAAATTTCAATTTGATAAACAAATATGATAAATTATAATTTAACAATCTTTCCATTGCTCATATGTTATGTTTGATGATACATTTGATTCGCAGATTTGTTATTCATTGGAGATTCAGTTCAACAACAAATATTACGCAATGCATCAGTATGACGACATCAACGTTTAGATAGCAAAGAATCTTAAAAATCTCCCAGGAAATTTTTGCGATAAACATTTCGAATCATCACATAAACGTTTTTCCATACTCCAATTACGGAATTATCTTATATTATCGATGGTATCAGTATCTCTAACGAATCACTTTTTTTAAAAGGATTCCTTACGAATCCGATGTATCAGAAAATCGTCTCAAAACTACAAATTCGAAACCAAGTTTTAACGAATAATTTTCTTGAGTAGGCATAAACCGAATAAACAGTTTGAACATTCTGGTATGATTACATTAAAGCCATTACCTCTTCAAATCGTTATAAATAAGCACTCAGTAAGAAATAAACTGAGAAAACCAATTTTATAGAGTCCGTCAGTCTGACTATGATTCAAATGCGGGAATAGAGGCGACAGGCGAATCATAAGACTGTCTGATTGATTGATTCAACCAATTCAATCAGATCTGAACATGACTCAAGTTTTCAAAGTGCGGTCGATCACTGAAAAACAAATTGAATTATACAATACACCAGGAATAGGAAGATTTGGTTTAATGGGCTGCCTAAAACTTTTATTTGCTTATAGGCTTAGTATTGGCGTTCAGCCATTCCGTCTGTACATCCGAAAACATGTTTCGTGCACTTTCGGGAGATTTTACTTCATATTGTTTTTCCCTCTATTCTACCTAATATCGTGTAATCCCATTGCCAAGCTATCTGCATTTTCGAAATTTGTGTTTACATTCACCCAATCACTTCCGTTGGAAACAACTCAGAGACTCAGTTAATTACGAAAGTTGAATTCCACTTTATGATTCCGCAGGTGTACCCATTCAAATTGTTTATTTTCTCAATATTACCAAAAATTTGAATTCAGTATTTCGTCGAAAAAATGACAGAACGATATGAGTATAGCAGATCGTTAAATCATTGTATATATATACAATGGTAAGATTTTTGAAATTTTTTGAATCGATTAAATGGCATGATCACCACGAGTTTCAGCGCATCAGTGTCTGAAAACTGATTAATCTTGACCGGACTATATTTTTTTGAATTAAGAAGGAAATAACTACGTTACCGAAGGAATATTGAAATTTCGAATATTTTCCTCTGAATATATCCGAGAATAAATGTCTGATCGAGCTGAGTTTTATTACACTAATGTTTAAATACCGACAGAGGCCTCTGCCAAATTTAATTGAAATATGTTTGAAGGAACTCAACCGTCTCTGATGCGCGACCTATAATGAAAGATTCAAGCTGCTAGCTTGTTCCATTCGAATATTTTTGTGCCAACATTTGTGCAAACGCTTGTTCTGGAAAACCAATATGAAGAAAACTTATTCACATTTGAAAATACGATCGGTAGTTAAACAACTAAAGGACTCGACATCTGTGAAGAAGAGACTCAATTTCGAAGGACGGATTCATGAATGGGTGAAATCCACTCAATTATTCCGCACATATTCATTCGAAATTTAATTTTCTCCATGGTTCCAAAAACACAACTCAGGTCCAGTAAAAACATAATAGGAAGATTGCATTACCAATAAGTAACTTTCTATGTCTATAGGAAGAGATTTTTCTAGCGGTGTGGATTCTTGGAGTAGAAACTCTAATTATGAATATGTGTCAAGTTTATTTTGATGAAGAAACTAGAGCTTTATTCGGTACGACAACTTAATGAATACCTATTTAATTTACTTATTCAGGGTCGTTTGAGAGTGATCTGTTTGAGTGAAATATATTATTTGAGCTTTGAGTTTAGAAATATAGTCGTAAATTTACACCTTTATGAATTTCAGCACCCAGTTTTATTTTGGGTAATGATATGTTGGAATTGAATGAGAAACGCAAATAAACAGGGTGTTTTTTTGCTGTTTTTTTGTAGTTATGTATTTTGCTAGTGAGAATGCGCAAAGTTGATTTTTCGTTAAATTTTTCAATCCATATGAATTATTTTTTGCTGAAAATTGTCAAAGCAAGAAAACGGTCAAGAGTGCGCATTCTCACTGAAATTTCGAATCATTCGAACGAAAAAAAAAATTAAAAATCTACATACGAAAGCCCGTTCTTTCCCTAGAATAGTGTGGGACAATTTTAGTGCCATAAAGTGATAAAAGTGCATTATTAATTGTTTTGCGCATATGGAATTGTCGCTGAATACTGGTAGGTATGATATAGACTTATGAATTTGTAACAGTTTTATGATAAACGAACAGTAACCAAGATTGCATACAGAGCTTTCTATAATTATATCACATGATGTCTATTTCAATTATGATACGATTTTGATTGTAAGTACAATCGGACATAGTCATATTCAACCACGAGTTATATATCTTCCCACAAAGTTTTCAAATGCCTTGAAGATGATAAATAGGTACTTTTTTCTTGATGGGGATTTTTAATCTCAAACATTCTATGAATACAAGACCCCATATTCAGTAAAATACCCCTTGAAATATTTTACATTTCACATCAAAGATTATCAAGATTTATAGTTTTATATCAATTAAATATGAACCCTATTATATCAAAGTGATAGAGGCGTGTAATGCCAGTTGTACGCTCGATACTAAGACGTATTGATTTTGGAATCCAATGGAAATTTTATTCCTAATTGATTACGTATTCAGAATAGCATTATAGAGGTACCACAAAAGAGCCACTATGTAATCTAACGCAGTGTGAATTCCAAGGCTAACCTGAAATACGTTTCATCAATGCCGAAAACGTAAACATAAACAACATGAGTTGGCCATGAAATTCGATGGAGTGTGAATTTGCGTGTGCAAAAAGAGTGAAAAATTTCCTATGAAAAATCATGCTAAGTAAAAAGAGAAACTTACAGTGTTTCTCCGTCCTTGAAATAGGGACGAAGCAGCATTTTCGAAAAATCTCGAAAACTAGTCGTAGAAAATATGTCACTCGATTCACGCTCACACCACTGCAAACATCGGTCGATACAATTTCTGTGCTGGTAAAATATAGAATAGAAGAGTGCAGAGCCTTGCGCTGCGTGGTACGTTCTACAATTTCGTTGCTACAACTGCGCGGTGTTCATTGGTTCAGAACCCAAACAAAAGAAAAGGATGCCAGTATAAACAATCACATAGAAAGAGACGTGAATAGAGGAAACTAACAATATTCTGAATGGTATTATGCATTTGAATTCCTTTGAACTTAATTTATGCGGTGGAAGTGGAAGGAAACGTCCTGTTCTAATTTGGACAGGTATTATTTTCACCCACGCCACATGGGCATGGGCGTAGATGAGGGCCGGAGTGCATATGACGAAATGACCTTCAGTCCTACACGAATAAGCTATTGAATTTTCCATGGATTCACTTAAATTAATGATTTCTGAGAAAAATCTGAATGCGTTTCAGATTATGGGTCAAACTCTTATATTATGACGTAACACCTATTTATATTTTTAAAAATATCATATTCTAGCCAAAGAGAACGTCTTCCATTTATTTTTCCTTCTCCTTCCTTCTATTGTGAAAATATTCCTTCCATAAAAGTATTAGTAGTTTCGGGATTTTAATATTTTACGTGCATTTTCTAATTAACAAGAGCTTCATTATTTGGCCTCAAAATGAGAACATGACCCCAATCTGCTTGGTGGGACTAAGTAATGTAGAAATTACATTATGTCCATCCAGGTATCCATAAACATCTCAACTTCCCAAAGAGATGAGATGGACCCAGTGTCTTGAAATTTTCAGGGGTAGGTATAGAGCCTGAATATCTCGGTTGAGTTCGATGATGGGGTTTATTCCTCGGGTTTATCCACTCAACAGTTTTTGAATTTTGTTAATATTTCTTCATTCATCTACAGGTCCAATCATGTTGATTTTCGGAAATTAGTTGTGGATTTTTGACAAGCAAACTAGTGCAAATTCGTGGGGATCGTATAGTGAGAAGAACTCAAGAAAATTAATTGAAAATTATCAAATTTTTTTACGAATATTCTATATTTCAGTGAATATTCGTCAGATTCCGCTGTGAGATTGCATGAATCTTTGAGTCGACATTTTACAACGAGTACGAGGTACAGCCAAGTTATTCCTATCGGGGTTTTTGGAAGAAAAAATTTGCTCAATTACTAAAGTCAAATTTCATGAATATAATGTTTTCGTAGATTCTAAATTTCATTCCTCCATTATTTCAGAACTTAATAATTCATTCGAAGGTTCAAACCTAATAGTGGAACAACGGTAACTTTCAAAAGAATCGACTCAGAGACTCGATTGGGACTTGTCGAATTCGTGAATGAGTGAAATCTGGCCAATCATTCCGTAGATATACACATTCAGAATGGTTATTTCTGAAAATACTGATCCTATCGAATTAAAATATGGTACTAGCGTGACGATTGGAAGTTAAAATATATCAAAATTTCTTTTTGCGCGCATGTTTTGGGGAGTAGCGTGCTATCGTTCTGTTCAAATGTCCGTAATTTTCGATCTGACTGAAACTAGGTTGGACTCATTGATGACGAATCCGGTGTGAAAATTGATTCTGTCCGGCCGGCCGACGACACGATAACTGTCGAAAGGACTAAGCTAGCAATTTGAAACTTTCAGATTAGGTCGCGCATTGGAATGCGGCATCAAGTTCGTTAATGTTACAAATCAGTCAAATTGTTTCGGAGTTATGGTCATTTGAAATTTTGATATTAATTTCCTATGCGTTTGAATTGAAACTTGATAGTGCGTTGGAGCATAACAACGCACATTTCTTCACAAAATTTCGTTGAAGTAAAAAAAAGTTAGTAAATTTTGAAAAAATTTTTTTTCGAAATTTCACCTTGGAAATCACAATTTTCAGCAGTGTTCAAATTTCATTTCGATACAACCATAATTTCTGAAGTTTTCTGGAAAAATATATAAAATTTCGTGATTTTTTTCTCGGTATCGTTGTTTTTTCCGGATAAACTCAAATAATTCTGATTTGAGGTTGATTCTCACTATACGTCCAATAACCTTCTAGTATACCTTCCGTATGATTCAAGTCAAAATTTCGTAGGCAAAAATGTCATGTTGACGGAACGCCAACGGGACGTATAGTGTGCATACATCAATACATTTACACCTCATAATATTTTACGGGGAGGATACTGGAAGGTTACGGAACGTATAGTGGGAATCAACCTTTTATCGGAATGAAATTTGGCAACTAGTTTGGAAATGCTGATGGGCAACTTTGTGCAAAATATCGTGATGATCGTGTCATAACAACAATTCGAAAAACAATAAAATGTTTTTTTTTCAAATATTCAATATTTTGTGACCTTCTCATCATATCATCTTCATAATATTTTCCGGATTGTCATTTCTCGATAAGATACTTCATTTCAATTCGAACTAATCTGTATTTTTGGAAATATTTGAAAATAACATTTTCAATGGGTATATCGGCAGAATCATTGAGTGGATTTTATCCATTCAAGAATTCGGCCTTCGTAATTAAGGTCCAAAACTACTCTACAAAGATCGAGTTTTTAAGTTGTTACTTTCGGAAGTTATTGTGCTTACGGTCAGCCAGAAGTGTGATGTTCAGGCTGTTAGATTATTCTGAAAATTCAAATTCGGAGAAGCACATGGCAACTTTCTATATGGATATTGAGTTCTTGTCAGATATGATGAACTATCTTCAATTATAGTTTCAAGTTTGGACAACATGAAAGGTACAATACAGTAATAAAACAATAATTAAAACTACCACAAATACTCTTTACAAATCCATCTCAAAAAACTCCGCCATGATCATAACACGGAGTGGGCGGCGCATTACCAACAATTAATTGAAGATTAACAGCCGGTTTCACAAAACTTTGATTGCCCGATCAAGGGCTTTATCGTCAGTCAACATTAAATTATGTGCTCGATTTCAGTTCATTTTCAACCCAACCATCGAATAAAAACCTCGATGAACGAGTTGATCGGACGTCAAAAGTTTGGTGAAACCGACGGATCATCACAGAAAATGAAAGAAACTATACGGCACAGAAGAATATTGTTCTCCTTCTTATATGTGTGGAAGGAGCATCAACACACGAATAAATGAACATCTTACTAGCTAAAGAATCAACAATAATAGTAAATCTATTTTTGGAGTGCATCTAAGAGAAAAGAATCATACGTTCAATAAAAAAGAAAAGACAAGATAACTACATAATTGTGAGTTCGTTAGAAGACTGGCAGTCCTTGAGGGGGCAGAGATTTACAAACATTTGAATATTCCCAAGATAGAGTCCTTGAATGCAACCATGGTAAAAAGTTTTCAGGACGTCACTTTTCACGTCAAAGTTTTTCCAGAATTGTTTTGTTGTTATGTTTTTGGTAGAACTGAAATCAAGTTTTATTACCTCTTTTCAGAAGACAACGCACTTTGGTTTGGTTTGAAAAAAATTCTAGAAAAGCATTGATGTGAAGTCAGTAGCTTTTGCGCGCATGTTCAAATTCGTTGCCAAAGCGGTTAAGTAATATTTTCACGTATTGACCACGCCAAACGCACCTTTACTTCCTGATGGAAAGATTTGGTGATTCTCTAAATATACCATCCTCGCGAAAGTTGCGATTTAACAATCAAGTACTGGATTTCAATACGATCAAATCTGTATTTTCGGGAGGAAGACTGTAAAAACGATAACTTCCGAAAGAAACGACTATCCATAATGGTGCTGCAGATAAACCCATTGGAATTTTTATTTTCCCAATACTTCCAAAAATACATATTCTATCGAATTGAAATCCACTTGAAATTCCGAACATAATTGTTCATTAGCATCTTCGAACTAATCACCAAGTTCCATCTTGATTTAATCAGCAGTTCTTGAATTATTCCGGAAAAAAGATATCGAGGAAAAAACCACGAAATATGACCCATTCTTTCCCAATATCTCCAAAATTTATATCGTATCAAACTGAAATTTTGCACAGTTGCGCGTCGTTATGCTCCAACTAACTGCCAAGTTTCCATCCAATCGCTGAAATATCCGGTACGTAAATGAACCTCAATATTATTTATGAGTATACCTCCGAAACCGTTTGACCATTAATTAACTTAATCGTAGCATTTCGAGGTACAACATTATCTGAAAGTTTAAAGTCGGTAGGATTTTCCGTGCGCCGAATTCGTCATCAGTGAGAACAACCTAGTGGTTTGAGAACATTTTTGAAAAAAATCGAAAATCCAGACATTTGCAAACTGATATAGCACTCTGTTGCTCAGAACATGCGCGCAAAAAGTCTAGATTATCCCATAGAGGTTGCACTCCCTTCCGTGCCATAAAAGAAAATAGCGTATGAAAATTTTACTAAGAAATTGACGCAAAAATTTTCCATAATACTACTGGTTAATAAGTTCCCATTGCGGTAATGATTACAGAGTTTTATCTGAAACTGAATAGTAGAGTGTGGAAACTTTTCCGAACCATCCTTTGACCTAACGATACCGCGATATCTCATAGGGATTGTGAATCCGCTGCATGAACGTTGAACTCATGAAGGTTTAAAACAATCATGTGATTCTGCATCATTTTGTATACATAGACGTTATCTTCATTTTATCGTGAAAAACACAGTGGATAGTTTTAACATGCTTTCTTGTGATCAGAATCGGATCACATTGATGGTAAAAGTAATATGTAATCTCAACTTGAACAGATTCTATAAAAAAACTGATGTGAGGTCAGATGGTTTTACGAGCTTTTTCATATTCGTTGCCAAAGCTAAATTTCACATATTTTTTCCTCAATATTTCGGGAGATAATAGCATCGTGCTGAAATTTTGAACTTTATTATTGGATATTGACTTCAAGGTCAAAATTCGTTGAAATTGCAAATGGGTATAACTTCCAACATGTTCCACCGGATTCTCCCATCTATGTAGCCAATGCATTTTATGCCCCATCTTCCCGGAAAGTTTCAAGTCGAAATTCATCTTGCGGACGAACTGGCGAGCGTGACAAAACTGAGTCCAACCTAGTCGTTAGAGACTATTTTCGGAAAAAAATAATCAAAAATAACAGACATTCGGGAAATAAAAATGCGTTGTTTTCCAGGGCGACCGTGTAATAGGGATTCCGTCACATACCCAAAAAACGCTGCAAATTTCACACAATGGTTTATTATTTTCTCAGTTGAACCCAATATCATCGATATCTCAAATAAAACTTATGTACTATTCATATCTGTCATTGGTTTTTCACCCCAAAATTTGTAGCGTTTTTCTTTATAACTCAGGGCTCACTGGTCGGAAATCATCGGGGTGAAAATTTAAGGTTGAGTTATGCAACAGTTATCAACGTTGAGAGTTTCATGAAAATTCGGTGGTAAGTTTTCGAGACATTTTTTTTTTCCTCCAACCCGGTTCAGTACTTTCAGCATTGTATAAAGAGGGATCCTTACACAATGCTTTCAGAGACAGCGGACGCCGTACGGAGGACGGAAGATTTTTTTTATTAGTTCATTCCAATCTACATACTTCCAATGTAACCTGTGAAATTTTCAGAGGGAGTAAATTTTTTTTGTCGATCACTAAGGTTTATTATTCGATTTTTTCAAATAATAAACCAAAACATTAATCTGAAAATTTTATTGAGGCGCGTTTGGAGAAATACTCGCGTCGGTGAATGACTGGAATACCTGGTTTTCGTTTATTATTTGATAAAATCAAATAATTAATCTTGGTTATCGACTAAAAAAAAATTACCCCCCCTGCAAATTCCACAGTTTACATTTTGAAGTCTGTAGATTTGAATGAACTAATACCGTATACCGTCCGTTGTCCGGGGTTTTTCTCTGAAAGTACTGAACCGAAAGCCGTGAAACTTGGTAGAAAATTCGTATGTCGTTCTGGATTGATCCTCCGAGCTTTTCAGCAGCTTCGGTGTACCCTAAGAGCTCAAATTGGGGGTTGGAGGAAAAAAAATTATCTCTCGAAAGCTTACCTCCGAATTTTTATGAAACTCTGAACGTTGATTAATGTTGCATAACTCAACCTAAACATTTTCAGTCGGATGATTTCCAACCAGTGGTCCCTGAGTTATAAAGAAAAATGCTGCAAATTTCCAATAATCACGAAAATGAATTATCGCATTCGGTTCTAAGATTGGAATTCAGTTAAATAATCGGTTAACTTTTCATACAGAATCATATATCTAAAAGTAGATGAAAAGATTGATTTCCAAACTGGTGTGATGATACTGAAGGATAGCTCCGTGCAGAATTTCGTGATAATCATGTCATTAGAACAATCTGAAAAAAAAATTCACATATTTTTTTCAAATGCACAATATTCTGTGATCTTCTTATCATATTATCCTCATTAAATTCTGTATGAAGCTTCAAACCGTAATTTTTCGATGAAGTACTGGATTTCAATTCGATCTAATCGAGTTTCTTATTCATTTCTTCCGGAAGACTTAGAAACTCTATATATGTTGAGTAGGTTTGGACCTCAATTATGAAGGCTGAATTCGTGAATGGGTATAATCCACCCAATGATTCCGTAGATATACCCATTCAAAATTCAATTTTTCCAATATTTCCAAAAATACCGATTAGATCGAATAGAAATTCAGTATTTTATCAAGAAAAACCTAGAAAAGTACTGCCGTGAAGGCAGCAGATTTTGCACGCACATTTCGTAACTCCAGTAGAAAAACAACGGTGGAATTGAATTCAATACTAAAAAACCTAGAAGACACTGTTGTGAAGGCAGCAGCTTTTACACGCATGCTCAATGAAAATGACGGCTTTGGCAACGAATTTGAACATGCGTGCAAAAGCTGCTGATGCCTCCACGGCAGTGCTTTTCTAGGTTTTTTCGATAGAGTACTGTATTTCAATTCGATCTAACTTGTATTTTTGGAAATATTGAGAAAATAACATTTTGAATTGGTATATCTACGGAATCATTGAGCGGATTTTACCCACGAATTCGACCTTCGTAATTAAGTCCCAAACCTACTCTATAAATATAGAGTTTCTAAGTCTTTCATAAGAAACGACTAGGAAAACTCGATATTTGTAGGGTAGGATTGGGGCTTAATTATGCCGAATTCGTGAATGGGTAAAATCCACCCAATGATTCCGCAGATATACCCATTCAAAATTTTATTTTCCCAATATTTCCAAAAATACAGATTAGATCGAATTGAAATCCAGTACTTTATCGAAAAATGACAGTCTGAAGGTTTTTTTTAATGAGGATAATAATGATAAGAAGATCACAGAATATTGCATATTTAAAAAAAAATTGACAATTTTTTTCAGATTGTTCTAATGACATGATTATCACGAAATTCAGCAGAAACCTATCCTTCAGTATCATCACGCTAGCTGCGAAGTTTCATCAAGATAGAATCAGTATTTCTTTAGTTATACCGAAAAAAACGCTGCAAATTTTTCACAAGGTCTTATTATCCTCTTAGCTAAATTACCAAATACCATTTATACCTTAAACAAAAGTTATATATTATCATAACTCATTGGATTTTCACGAACACAAAAACTCCATATGTTTTGAAAATTTGGTAATCAAACTTTTCATCTACTTTTAGATCTATGATTCTGGATGACAAGTTAACCGATTATTCCACTGAACTCTAATCTTTGAACAGAATGCGATGATTCATTTTCGGGATTATTAGAAATTTGCAGCGTTTTTCTTTATAACAGAGGGACCACTGATCGGAAATCAACCGGCCGAAAATTTTTAGGTGAGTGATGCAACAACAATCAATGTTGAGAGTTTCATGAAAATTCAGTGGTAAGTTTTCGAAAAATATTTTTTTTTACCTCCTACTCCCAGTTTTGAGCCCTTAGGGTACACGTATTCTGCTGAAAATCTTGAAGGATCAATCTCGAGCGACACACCATTTTTCTACCAAGTTTCACGGATTTCGGTTCAGTACTTTCAGAGAAAAGTCCCGGATAACGGACGGTGGACGGACAGATAGATTTTTTTTAATAGTTCATTCAAATCTACATACATACTTCAAAATGTGAACTATGAAATTTTCAGGGAGGGTAATTTTTTTTTCGGTTGATCACTAAGTTTTATTATTTGATTTTATCAAATAATAAACCATAACAACGATATCTAGTAGAAAACTACGAAATTTCACATATTTTTCCCAATATCTCAAAAACTAATAGCCGTATCGGATTGAAATTTGGTACACTGCTGTGGAATATGAAGCTCGAGGTATGAGCGAAAAAAATTGTTTCCGAAAATGATTGATGGTTCCTAAAAAATTTTTTTTTTTAATTTTGAAATTTTTTTTAATGAGTGACCGTATGAGCCCAACAAAATTTTGCTACCATTGCATTGCAAATCGCAACCCATTGCATTGCGAATCGCTGCTCATTTCCTTCAATAGGTAATCTGAAAATATTACATGTACAATCAAAAGGAATGAAACTCAACTATCTGGAGTCTATTGAAATTTATAAATTAGAACAGAGATTCTTGGAATATTGAACGACCAAACGAAATTGTGTAATTCCCAAATTTTCAATGATTTCTAATATTTCCCAAAATTTTTTCTTCTTGAATAGTTGGTTATTGGCTTCAGGACTGGGCAAATAAACTGATCAATTCTAGACAGTCGACGTTTCGATCCTGATTTGGATCTTTCTCGAGACTGGAAGGATTTTAATCATGATAAAATACATATAATACTTAGAATAATATACAGAATACATGGGACTTAATAACACAACTACAATACTACATATAAATCTTCTAAAAACTATACGATCAATATGATCGAAAATTATATACAGGACATCGAAGTGAGTCAATTTTTCGAAAAGGCCAAATTCCACTGAAAATATATGTAGGTCCACTTTTATGAATTCTGTCTTGTACTCACCAACTTAGGTGGATGAACAAACGAAACTGCGTACTTTCACTAAAATTGTGGTTGTCATTTCTCCATCAAATATCATATCAAAGGTTTTAATTGTTTGTTGTTAATTCAACACTAGGAACGAATATGGATGTACTAAGAAATGATAAGCATCTGTTTATAAAGGTGGAATGAAGTAGCTCTGGTTGTTACGCGCGATATTTTAAATTTTGTCTTTCTTAATTTGTTTCAACAAATTGCCGTAAATGACACTCAAAGATTCTACGTCGGTTCTTGTATTCACTGTCTCGTTTATTGATATTTGTATCATCTCGCTAATGCACCCTTCGTGATAGTTGTTTTCTCTATCTAGAATTTTTTTTTCTGACATCTGTTGCAGACAAAATTCCTCAACTGTCACTTTTTATTATCACGTTGTTTTACCTGAATGTGCATAAATACTCTGCACTATGTGCTCAGGGCTCAGTTGTCTGAAGATGAACGAAAGGTCGAAACTTACATATTTTAGAACATCTCAGAATTGTTGGAAGAAAAACATAGTAATAAAAATTTGTTCCAATCTAAATTTGGTAAAACTGTATTTAGCAGTTTTTTGACGGTTGCCAAAATAACTTTCTTTAAGAACTTTTTAGCGTTTTGAAAGTTCAAGGGTAGGTTGTGCATATGCATGCGAGGGTTAAGTAGGTTAATAGACATCCGCGGGATCTTTGGGCGGATTTTACCCATTAATGAATAATGAATTCGACCTAATCAATATATAGTCTCAAAAACGCTGCAAATTTTTCACAAAGGTTTATTATTTTCCCAGCTTAATGTGCAAATTCTTCAGCGATATTCAAAACACTTTCATCGTCGCGAGTACCGAAAGTGAGAGGTTTGACAGTGGAATAAAACAATTTTTAAGATTGTCCGCTAATATCGGCTAGTAAATATCATAGCGGGATTCAAAGTTACTTTTTATACTGTCACTAACCTAATCAGACCAAAATCGTACTATTCTCGCAGAGTTATATATATTGAAATTAATAATGATAACTTTGCGGTAGGTTGCATATAAAATGAAAAATATTTATATTGTATAGTAGTTATAACTTTACGTTTACGTTGGCTCTATATTTATCTTCGGAAATATAAGGAAAAAATTATGCCCCATTTCGTGCTTATCGTTCTTAATTCAGGAATGAAACTTGGTAACTGATTGTCGAATAATGACGAGAAAACTTGTAAAAAATTTCTTGATAATCGTTCCGTTAGAACAATTCCAAAAAAAATCAAAATTTTCTTTTCACATATTTTATACCCATTCAAATTCTTATTATTCCAATATTTACGAAAATATAGATCAAATCGAATTGAAATCTAGTATTTATTGAAAAATTATAGCTTTAAGGTTCAGGCAAGTTTTCGTGGGGACCAAATGACAAGAAGATCTCGAAATTTTTTGATGGGGAATCGAAGTGGCGTTTGGAGGGTTCGATTGTTGAATTACTGACCGCTTTGATAACGAATCTGATGAAGACTAAAAGCTTTCAATCGCACTTCTGAGCTTTTCTAGAATTTTTATTATAAAGATATATACTGACTCTGGTTTCCCGTGTGTGTTCTCCCTCATCAAATTAGACACATCCTATGCGTTGCAACTACTAATCCATCTAATTATTAATTTGCGAAATTTTTTCATGGTTCCCAAGATTTCATTGTCCATTCGGTGCTTATATTTTCCTATGGATCTAGAGGATTGATAGGAACCGAGTCTTCATGAATTTGAGTGAAGCGAATTTTAACTCATATAAAATGTACCATTCGACGAAGTTGAATGTTGGATACCTTGAATAAATTCAATGTCATTAGTCATTAGCAATCATTAAATTAAAGTGTTAAATGTTGATGAATTATTGAAAACACAAAAAACCAATTATTGCTGAAATTGGAACATCTACATATGAATATTCAACACCAATCAACATACAGCATTTTCCACGAAGTCTTCTTTATTTTCAATAACGAACAATATCAACCCGGATAAACAGCATATTATAAGAGTTACCAGCTGTATTAAAAAAACCAAGAAAAGTACTGACGTGAAGGCAGAAGCTTTTACGCGCTTGTTCACTTTCACGAATTCAGCTGGCATAATTAATCTTTGTACATCGCTGATCGTAAACACCATAAGTACCGAGAGAATCTGCTTAGAGATTCAATAATTGTAGAGCCGGTTTGGAGTTTTATAACGAACGCCAAAAATCCTTCTTGTGATCCCGCAGATATACAGGGTGATTCATTAAGGGTGGCCACCGGCCGTATCTCGGAAACCGTTCATCCTATAACTTCCGGAAAAAAATTCTTATGTCAAAATCGGCCTCTAGAAAATGATTAAAAATATTTTCAAGTTCGTAGTTCCCCACTAGAGGGCGCAATCTATCACTTGTAAAATATAATCTCATTTTTTACGAAATATTCTCCAGCAAACAGTGGTAAAGAATAATAAAATAAGAAAATACTCTTCCCATTCAACAACTTTTGTTCGAGAAATTTTTCCATATTTCCTTTTTTTTAGTGATGGTATGGAAAAACTTTTCTTCACAAGAAAAACACTCTCACTTCTGTATGCGTGAACCGATTTTCACGTTCTTTGATTTCATTCGAAGGCCATCAAAAGTAGATCACAGAAAAATATGACAACAATATACCGGGTGATCCAATAAAAAAGTACAGGCTGTTTTATGTCACTTCACCCTATTTATGCGTTTTACTTGAGAATTTCAAATGCAATGCTATAATTCTAACCGACTGAGAATTAGCCAAGCATTATCACCTATTGACTTGTTAAAACTGCAGATAGATATCTTTGGTCATTTCGAAGATATTAATATTTTTGTAAATTTTGATAAGTGTTGATCAATCCTGTGAAATGCAGGAGGAATTGAGTTGTTTCATCGTCCAAACAATTAGGTGAAAGAGAAAAACTCATCAAATATGTATGTCACTAACAGCACAAGTTAACATAAAACAAAAAAATCATCTAATACCTGATTATTCATAAATCCCACCACCTTTTTCTATGAGCAAGTTCCCTTTCAAACAAGCTGATGCAGATCCAGTAAGCTTTGGCGTTATTGTTTACTTTCGGTTTCTATAGCTGTCAAATTTAATTAGGTAGTTTGCAAACAACTAGTTTATGATGCCGAATTATTCAAACGAAGAAGCATATGATATGCTTAATGTTTATTTTGAATGTTTAGAAAATGCAGTACTAGCTGAAAGGGAATACCCGATACGATATCCTGAAAGACGTCGCTATTCCAGGAAAGTATTCAAAAGATTGGCACGAAGAGTGCGAGAAACTGGTAAGGTTCAATATGTTGGAGGAAAAAATAGAAAACGTAGAAGCCGTAATGAGGATAACATCGTAAACGCGTTGGCTTATGTTTATGCTGAACCACATTTAAGCATCCGAAAAATTGCAAGTGATTTGGGATTGAATTATTCGCTAGTTCAGAGAATACTAAAGGACCATAAACTGCATCCATATCATGTTGTCTTGCACCAAGAATTGAAAGAGAGAGATTTTGATCAACGTCTTGACTTTTGCCATTAGTTAAAAGGAATGTTGAACGACGGTCCTAACTTACTTCACAGAATATTATGGACGGACGAGGCAACTTTTTCTAGCAATGGTAGAGTAAATTTACACAACGGCCACTACTGGTCATATACCAACCCACATTGGTAAAGGGAAGTCAATAATCAAAACCGCTGGAGTGTTTACGCATGGTGCAGAATTTTTGATGGAACAGTTGTCGGGCCATTTTTCTTCGAGAGTACCTTAACGGAACAAAGGTACTCGCAATTTCTAACGCAAGATCTTCCAATTCTTTTAGAAGATATTGCTATTCAGAGCAGGTTAGATATGTGGTATCAACAAGATGGTTGCCCGGCGCATTATGCAGCTAACGTTAGGGAATATTTAGATACCGTCTTCTCAAATAGGTGGATTGGACGTGGGAGTATTTTTCCATGGCCAGCGAGATCACCGGACCTCACAGTACTAGATTTTTATTTTTGGGGGAGAATAAAAGACTTAGTTTTCCGAACACCCCCAACTACGAGGGAGGATATGAAAAATAGAATTCGGCAAGCAGCTAGAACTATTTCTCGTACTGAAATTGTGAACAGTGTCAACTCGACGAGAGAAAGACTTGATTTATGTATAGAAAATAATGGTGGACATTTTGAGTATTTGAAATGCTTAGGTGTAAGGGCTGTTTTTTTTGTTGGAATATTTTCGTTGTTGCTAATTTTGTTTCATTTTGTCATATTATTGTTACTTTATGTGTGTTGAATAATTTGTTGCTTTGTCATGACGAATAAAGTCATTCCTTGTTTTTCCAATCTCACAGAAATGATCAATATTGATCAAAATTTACAAAAATGTTAATATCTTCGAAATGACCAAAGATATCTGTCTGCGGTTTTAACAAGTCAATAGGTGATAATGCTTGGCTAATTCTCAGTCGGTTAGAATTATAGCATTGCATTTGAAATTCTCAAGTAAAACGCATAAATAGGGTGAAGTGACATAAAACAGCCTGTACTTTTTTATTGGATCACCCGGTATATTGTTGTCATATTTTTCTGTGATCTACTTTTGATGGCCTTCGAATGAAATCAAAGAACGTGAAAATCGGTTCACGCATACAGAAGTGAGAGTGTTTTTCTTGTGAAGAAAAGTTTTTCCATCCCATCACTAAAAAAAAGGAAATATGGAAAAATTTCTCGAACAAAACTTGTTGAATGGGAAGAGTATTTTCTTATTTTATTATTCTTTACCACTGTTTGCTGGAGAATATTTCGTAAAAAATGAGATTATATTTTACAAGTGATAGATTGCGCCCTCTAGTGGGGAACTACGAACTTGAAAATATTTTTAATCATTTTCTAGAGGCCGATTTTGACATAAGAATTTTTTTCCGGAAGTTATAGGATGAACGGTTTCCGAGATACGGCCGGTGGCCACCCTTAATGAATCACCCTGTACATACCCTTGCAATAGATGATCGGATGTATAGATATTTTTTGAGTTATTTCGACACTAATTAACAATGATATGGATGGAAAAAGCACGAAATTGAACCTATTTTTCCCCAATATCTCCAAAAATGAATGTCCGATCAAATTACGAAATTTGTTAAATAGTGACCTCAAGTTCTGTGCTAAATTCCATGGTAAGGTTATGAATAGTTCTCGAAAAAACAATTTTTTCAACAAAAATCTCGAAAGTTATGCGTTGGCATTACTATCGAGGAAGTTTAATTTTGACCTCACTCCTTTTAGAGAAATTGAGGAAAATCTCAAAATTTGAAATAGCCAAGAAATTTGACATATTTTTTCCAATTTCTCTGCAGATTCTCGGAAATTTGGAGCACTATGTTATATTAAGACTGCAAGGTCTGTGCCAATTTTCATTGAATTCTGATGAATATTCTTGGGAAGAAAAATCGACACAGACTCTGGCAAAACGATAACACCTTTGTTCCCTAGAACAAGCGCGTATTGAAAGAAAATAACTTTCTACTAAATATCTTTCATGAAAGATAATAAATATCTGATCAAGTTGAAATGTGGAACATTGCTGTTAAATATTGACTTCAAGGTATGTGCCAAATATCATCCGGATCTGATTAGTAGTCTATCGGAAAATAATGTTTTTGAAAAACATTTGTTTCAAATTTTTTTAACGGTTAGATCAAAATTGTGAACAAGGTTGCGCGTTGGTACTCTTCAACTCATTAAGAAGCCCCAATCTGATCGCATCAATTAATTTTGGAACACACCTCAGAATTTCAAATTTTTATAACTCCGAAACCTTTTAGCCAATTTCGCCCATTAACGAACTCAACCGATATTTTCAAGCTCCGAACATACACTGAAAATTTCAAGACTCTAGGTAATTTTCCTCAGAAAGTTAGAGCACGGTCGGTCGGTCGAACAGAACTGAATTAGATCACGGATTTTTTCTCAGGTCCAACCTAATAGTTTGAGATCAATTTCGGTTTAAAATTCCAAGTTTCGTCATGATCGGATAAATATTTCTTGAGTTTTTTCGAAAATATCAATGATTCTCAGGAAATCGCCACAAAATTAGGCATTTTTCTCCCATATCTACCAAGACGAATATCTGCTCAAGCTGAAATTTGAAACACTGTTGTTAAGTAGTGACCCCAAAGTCTGCGCTAGTCTGTAGTAATATTGTTTAAGTAAGGATGGTATTATCATCTAGGATGAGCATCATAGACGATTCCGATACACTGCTCATGCGCTACGGGGAAGTACCGATCAAACTTCCAGGGAAAGGATACATTAATTGTCTCAATTCCAAACCAATCAAAATCGACGCACTTCCGAAGGAACCCGAAAGCTCTCGTGTGAAGTCGATTATCGATCGGCTCGATCGTGGCGGGATTTCTCGCTGCGATTGCGGTTTACTAACCTCTAATATTTGTATTCTATGCTGTAATCTATCTAACGCACTAACGAAAACGAATTGATGCTTGCTTGGCTACTGTTCTGTTACATTTTGAAGAATTATCAATACGAATTGTCCAGACGATTTAAAAAAAGCAATTATCATTGCTATACTAACTTTTAATCTAACTTACTAACGACTTGATACAAAGCAATTATCATTGCTATACCCGGCTAAATATCATTAATAAATTACATCTTTACCACACAATTTCAGATTTTTCCCTAAATTATGGACACGGTGAGGTAAGTTCAGTTTGTGCATTATGGAATAGTTTTTTGATAAAATTTCGGTTTTTTTGCAGAGTGAATCCACTAATTCGTGAAGAATGTCGAAAGGAGTTCACCAGCGTATCAAATAAAAACAAGCACCTCCGGAATATACATAAGCATGATTCTCCAAAAGTGGAAAGGATGCAGAATATTATGTGTTCTCTTTGTCCCAATGAATACAGAGAGATGTTTTCATCCTATAATGATTTGGATCAACATTTCACAAATATCCACAACATAAGAATCACAGAAAGTATTATCAATTTCAGAAGCCATGAGGAGTTTGAAGCATGGCGAGCAGAGGAAAACAGAAATGTTGAATATGCTTGTACTAGGGCCATTGAAAATAAGAAGGGGGATAGAATTGTATATTACCATTGTAATCGAAGCAATTATAGAGGTACGTAGGACACTTCTGATCATGGAGAATCAACTGTGTTCAATTTTAGGATACCAAAGTAACTGTGCAATACGTAACGTGAAGCTCGGAGGAAGTATTCACATTTAGGGAATGTGTTCTTCAAGATTTTCACTCAAAATTTCGACAGATGGTAATAACTATTAACTAACCATATATTTGTATTGATCTGATTTTAATACCTCCTGCTAGGCTAGTTTACAGTAACATTTGAAGAAACACACGTGGGACATGAGGATGTTTCTTTAAGAGCAAAAATGTGGAATAAAATAATCAATGTTGAGAGACCTACAGCGAATAACTATCAACATAAAATCACTGTGGAAGCACACAAAAAAGCAGAAAAAATGAATGGTAAGATCGAAACATACGAATTTGGAAACTTCAAGGTACCATCTTGTTCGGTGAGTAATAAATTTTATATTGTGAATTGTAAAGAACTTTGTGATAGCGATTGTAGAGCAGGATTTTGTAACATATGTAAAATATGTATACATAGATATGAGTGCCAGTGCTCAGAAAATACAGTTAAAAAAGTACTGTGTAAACATATACATGCTGTATCTTTGCTAGAGGAGAGAAGCGAGTAGGTTTTAGGTTCCCCACATTCAGATGAAAGCGATACACTGTATCTCAACGAGCCTACAGGAACCAAGCTGCATTACCAGGATGATGTCACCCATTTTATTCATGAGAGCAGACCACATAATATATCCATTAGTTTCGAGGAAAGAAGAGAGGTATTAACCCTAAAAAAACATATTTTCCGAATGATAAATGAAACTTTCTCGCATGTTTTAAATTCATAATTTTCGGGATCTTTCCATATAGTTTTTCGTTATGTAAAGAATGTATATCTTCATCTTACAAAGTTGATGGTAGTTTGTGTTTTTATATAGCTTAGGTGTAGTTAACATTGCTAATGTTCATGATGCTTATGAATTGTGAAATGTGTATGATGTTTTGAAATTGGGGATTGATGCGATGTCTGTATAGTTACAATACTTAACATATTAAGGTGCAAATAATAGTTATAGTCAACACTCTATTAACACTGCTTACTTTCTTAAAGTAAAATATTCAATTTTGGAATTTTATCATTTTGGAATGAAATGTACATTGTATTTATACAAATATTGCATTTTGGTTCAGGTGTAGGGGAGTTGGGAGCCTGAAATAAAATTGAAAATAAACTAGTTTCAGACAATCCTTAATAACATTGTTATGTTAGCTTAGGTGTGGTAAATATTGCTTATGTTCAAGTTGCTTAGGAATTGTGAAATGTATATGATGATTTGAAGGTGAGGATTAATGTGATGTGTGTATAGTTACAGTTTTTAACATATTAAGGTGCAAATAATAATTATAACTTAACTCTCTTAACACTGTTTACTTTCTCAAATTAAAAGTATTCAAATTTGGAATGAAATGTGCACTGTATTTATACAAATATTGCATTTTGGCTCAGGTGTAGGGGAGTTGGGAGCCTGAAATAAAATTAAAAATAAATAGACTAGTTTCAGTCAATCCCAAATGACATTCAAATTGTAGTTGGGATTTGAATCAATTATGTGAAAAAACTGTTTTCTCTTTGTTAGCTTTGAATTACTAACCCTGGAAGTTATTAGAGATTAATTTTTCCATTTGTTATTGTAATTATTTGCTCGAAGTTCATAAAATAAACAACTTCAAATATGATTATTGTATATTTTCCCTGTTCCTAATTCCTTCGAAGTAATAACCCACTCTTCATTGACTATTTTATAACGAAAATTTCGTAAATTTATAAACTGAATCATTGATGAAATATAGATCCTTCACTGATTTGCAGATAAAAAACTGCCAAGTAGACTATTTTAAGACATACTAATTATTTATAAGTTAAATTTAATATTCAATGAAATAAACTCTAAAATTCAAAAAGTTATAACGAAGCTTCCTCCATTGGGACAGTGTTGCTGAGACAATAACAGTCAATGATTAAAAGAAAGTTATTTATCTAAGAATATATTAAGAACATGAATATTTTTTTGGGATATCCTGATGATTCAGAATTCATCATGCATTGTGACAATTCATAGTGATATTCCTAACTCGTTCTCTACATCCACATCTAAATCTATTTATTAATAAAATGGTAATTGATACACTGCGAGGCCAAAACATTTCAATTTTGGGCAATGTACTGAATGAATGACTTGTTGAAATACTATATCTAAAGAAAAATGTACTTTACTGTTTGTTTATAACATACCTAATCAAATGGTGATTCAGTGCAATATACTGAATTAATGTAATATTATGTTTATTACTATACATTCTACTGAAATACAAACAGTTCAGTACAATTTACAGTTCACCACATATACATTAACTTTTTGCGCACAACGTGAGATGACAGTTTTGGTCAAGTTCAAATACTTCCAAGCAGAAATTCAATTCAAACTGGCGCCAAAGAGACCACGCCCACATCGATTTTGATTGGTTTGGAATTGAGACAATTAATGTATCCTGGAATCACCTCATGAAGCATAGAGTGTGAACAGGCAAGTGTAATACGTCTATTGACGATCTATTGACGCTACTGTCCTTCATAAAGTCACTGTAGGATCCGGTAAATGCTCCGACTATGCACCAGTAGAGATGTCTTGAAGGGGTGATGCAAACAAATATTCTGAACTCTAGATCTTATGTTTATGATGATTCAAAGAGTACATATGTGATTAGACTGAAATAGAATCTTCGATGTCGATCAGAGTAAAATTTAAACGGAATCGGAGATATGGTTTCTGGAATATATATGAATTTCTAAAAATAAATTTCCTAAATTTTTTTGTTGATTCGTTTTTCAGGAAAATCAGGAAATCTGTTTGGCTGAAATTAAGTTATGAAATGGCGATTTAGGTAACATTTAAATGAAATTATCGAAAAAAAAATATTTTTTTTGAATTTTTATATGGATAATGAACTAACCTCAGAAATTCATATTGTTTTAACGCCGTTCGGCGGATTATGCCCACTAACGAAATAAACCGAGATATTGAAGCTTCAAACCAAACCTGAAAATTTCAAGACTCGAGGTCCTTTGAGTATCGATATTTATAGTGAAAAACCAGAAAAAACCTACAAAATAATCTAGGCCCTTTTCCCCGAAAGTAAGAGCATATTCGGTCGGACGGACTGACAGAATTGAATTTTACCATTGATTCTTCATCAGTGTGTCAAACCTAGTCGTTTAAGGTCATTCTCGACTCAGAGTTCGAAACATTTCAGACATTTGGGCAGAATTTGTAGTGCCGTTTTCCAGAACAAACGCTTTAGAGAAAAACGTAATTTCGTGTTAGTATGAAATAGTGGCCATGCGGAGCAGAAGGTAATGAAGAGACAAAAACAAAGCGGGCGGTAATTAAGAAGGCATTCCGAGAAATGCAAGGAGGCAAATGCATCTGATATGATTTAAACATAATAGTCATAAATATAATACTTCCAAATTTTCTATTCAAAAAGGACACCATGAACGTTTTCGCAAATTCTGGTAGATCTTTGTTGTTTGGGATATGAACATACTGACTTTCTTGGAAAAAATATGTCAAAACTAGAATATAGTGCTGTTTCTGAAATCAGTTGGCAGAGAAGAATGTTCTTGAAAAGATAGACAAAAATTAATTTCTGTTCAACAGAAAAAAACCTTCAAAAACTTTGCTGGAATCAACCATTGCGATACACACCACACAAAAGGTCTCTTGCATGAATTTTTTTCATCACTGGAATCAAATATTCTATCCGTAAGACTACTGAAAAACTTTAACCGCCATTGAAAATTTCAATTTTCAACGAGAAAACGATGTTTTAAATTTGGCTCCACATATTGGGTGTTCAAACCACTGAGAATAGAATTAATCTATCTATCTATCCTCCCTCGTTCAAACGGACGAAACTTCGCCACTGCTGTGACGCACCGGGATATATCCACTCTCTCGTTCTTCTCGTGTACTTTTCTCTCTAGCAAGCCAAAAGACAGTATCTGACGCGTTTCTCCCGCTTCAACCTTGCGTACCGATTTGACGATTTTCAATAGCGAATTATTAAAAATTCCCGAATTCTCGAAGTGTGTGATAGCATACATTATGATTTTGTATCGATATAGAATGAGAAAAACATAAAATATGATAGTTCGTTTCACATGCAACAGACCTATTCTTAATCCATGAAACGATTCCCTGCCCAACTCAACCCACGAATCTGTGCCTTAACCTTAAATGTTCACCATCGTTGAGAACTCAATATGCATATTAAGATTTTTGTTATTGTATTAGGCTATTAGAAGAATTATTTACACATATTGTGCCCAGTCCAACAGGTGTATCACTAAAGGCACAAAGGAATACCAGAAGTGAAATTCGAGTGGAACGTATTGTAAACAATTTCGAAGAACAAGATGATAAAGTTGATGACACATTCATTCATATAATCAGACGATAGTGCTACAACTTGATAAGAATGTATGTCGTTCTATTGTTATTCAGACCCAATAAACATAGCAGGATTGATAAATCATTGAACTTAAATTCAACAATATAGGTGTACACCGGAAATCAATTCTGAATTCATGATGTTACTATCCCAAACGATATCACCGTCACGTCGCAACGAATCTATCATTTTTGGGGTTGAACTTATGACCTTACTCCCACGAGTCTTCTTATATTGTAACATAGTTAATCGATGCCAACATTTGTTGTAGCCTTGAGTTTAGAGTCATGGATTGAGCTTTTCTAAAAATCTTGAAAAGCGGCACTGGTGAGAGAGAAGAGGTTGTGTTGTCTCTTCCTACAAGAATACAGTGTTTGAGAGATCTCATAGCTCTCTTTTTATCACAACACTATGGAGGAGATTGAATTGTCTCTTTCTAAAGTTATCCAATCTTTTGAGGTTGTTAAGTAAAGACCATATTAGGCATTCCAACGACCTGTCAAAATAAATACAACATGGAGGTGGCAGGCACACAACGTTTTTGGTTTATTATTTGATAAAATCAAATAATAAACCTTAGTGATCGTCATAAAAAAATTACACCCCCTGAAAATTTCATAGTTTACATTTTGAAGTATGTAGATTTGAATGAACTAATAAATAATCCGTCCGTCCGCCGTACGCCGTCCGTTGTCCGGGGCTTTTCTCGGAAAGTAATGAACCGAAATCCGTGAAATTTGGTAGAAAAATCGTGTGTTTCTCGGGATTGATCCTCCAAGCTTTTCAGCAGGATCGGTGTACCATAAGGGCTCAAAGCTGGGGGTTGGAGGAGAAAAAATATTTCTCGAAAACTTACCACCGAATTTTCATGAAACTCTCAACGTTGATTACTGTTGCATAACTCAACCTAAAAAATTTCACCCGGATGATATCCGACCAGTTGTATCTGAGTTATAAAGAAAAACGCTGCAAATGTCCAATAATCCCGAGAATGAATCATCGCATTCGGTTCTAAGATTGGAATTCAGTGGAATAATCGGTTAACTTTTCATCCAGAATCATATGTCTAAAAGTAGATAAAAAAATTGATTAACAAATTTTCATATACATATATCGAGAAGTTTCTAACGGATTCGTTAAATATTTTATAACCCCAATGTGCAAATGCCTCATCGATGTTCTTGACAATTTCATAATCGTTAGTAGATCAAATTAAATATTTTTGGGGTTTCTCTCCTGATATCTGAAACATAACTACAAAAACTCGGATAAAAATTATTATTTATAGATATCACCCGGCGAATTACGGGATTTAAGATTAAATTTCTTCATGGAGCTCAATTATATCTTAAATAAAACTTATATATTATTCACAAATCATTGGTTTTTCAGAACACAAAAACTAACTCCATGAAAAATTTGAAAGATTGTTATCTTAATAAATACTCTGGTATAACTGAATAACCCTTACACATACAGAACGCGAATTAAGAAGCGTGATTTGAAATAATGACTATTTCCAAAAAAGTCGGTTGATCGGAGGTTTCCATCAATTTTGGTTTGCGTAGTAAAATTATCGTCAACATGTGGATATCCGTTACTGGTTTCAATCGAAATCCAATATATTTCGTACTGAGAGTTTGAGATAAGCATGAATATAAAAGATAATGAGCATGTATATGATAAAACAAATCGGAGGATGTACATATATGCAAAAACGCTGCAGATCTTACACAAAGGTTTATTATTTTCTCAGCTTAATGTGCAAATTCTTCAGCGATATTTATCACACTTTCTCATCGCGAGTACATCAAGTGAGAAGTTTTACAGTGAAATTAAACAATTTTTAAGATTGTCCGCCAATATCAGCTAGTAAATATTATTCCCACAAGCGGGATTCAAAGTTTTTCTGACGAAATTCTGAAATGCGAGCAGCCGTATCAAGCCTCTTTCATTTCGGAATATTCATTCATTTCATTTCTTATTTCAATTCCTACCTGGATGGTTTCCAAATAGAATCATAGAACTAAAAAAGAAATTTATTAGTTAGACGGTAACGGCCAACATTTAATGTTAGGTCAATAATTAACAGTGCTATGTCAAGGTTGGAGTAAGGATATAGATTCGTCCCAGAACGAAATACCAAACAATATGAGCAAATCTAACGAAAGTTTAAATCGAATGAATAACACTGAAAGGGAAATTCCGTTGCGTATCGTTGTCAGAAACACTCCAAGGGGTGTTAAGTGTCCAAACGTAAACTGTTCATAGCGATTAATTTTTCCTCCAGTGACTTCGTGACGTATTCACGAGAAGGGTAAAAAAGTGCAGAGTTAATTCCCCTCAATTGGTATATTCCATTTCACGGATATTGTTCATCAAAATTTCAGAGCAGAATTGCTGAAATTACCAAACTGCGATGTACATGAGACTTTAAGTGTCGCATTATTAACGATATTCACAGTTTCCATTCCTAACGATGACGGCACCTACATCTTGATTTAGCTACGCCCCTGAGTATCATTGAATGTTCGGGAAGCGAGCTCTCTTTGTTGAAGTTTTGAAGATCGGCGAAAAATAAAAGATTAACGAAGATATTCAATCCCAATAACCAAGAAATGATAGGATGGAAGTCAAGCATTATCGATAATATTCACATGGAATTATTTCAAAGAACCAATAATAAATTCTCTTAGTAAATGAGATTTGATAACCACTTTTATGCTTAAAACCAAAATCACGAATTTCATGAAAATTCGATGATAAATTTTAGAGAAATAGTTTTTTTCCCCTTTAAACCCCTCGTTTCGAGCCCCTGGGGCAAACCAATCCTGCTGAAAAGCTTGGAGGATCAACCCCGAGTGACACACGATTTTTCTAGCAAGTTTCAAGGATTTCTGTTCAGTACTTCCAAAGAAGCTCTGGACGGCGGACCGGGGACGGCGGACGGACGGATTTTTTTTATTCGTTCATTCAAATCTACATACTTCAAAATGTAAACTGTGAAATTTTCAGGGGGGGTAAAATTTTTTTTTGTTGGTCGATCACTAAGGTTTATTATTTGATTTTATCAAATAACAAAGAATTTTTTAAAAAAAAATTTTTTTGAAAACATATTCATCAAAGTTCAATAGAATGTGGTACAGGTCTTAGAGTCAATATTTGAAAACAGTGTTTCAAATTTTAGTTTGACCTATATTTATTTGCGGAGACATTGGCAAAAAATTTTGTGGCCATTTTAAGTTTTGAAGTTATTTCCCTAATTTGTCAAAAAGGGCAAACGCTATCTGATTTGAACTTCATATTCAATTGTAGAATAACGACACACAATTCAATAAGTATTGAAAAGAGTAAGATTTTAAGATTCTAAATTATGCTACTCATTTATTCACAATTATGTTGTGAAAAACCAATGAGTTATGCATAATTATAAATTTTATTTAAGATATCAATGGTATTGGGTTATTCATCTGAAAAAATTATAAACCCCTGTGTAAAATTTGCAGCGTTTTTTACTAGGTGTCTAGTGCTATTGATTTGGCCTTTTTAGCGCAGTTTCTAAGCGTCTTAAATCAGAGGAAAAATGCATTGTGATAAATTGGTATCTTATTAATCGAAACATATCGATAATATGTATGTTGGTTGGTTGTGGAAGTCGGGGTGATAAGAAAATAGTTGGATTCTGAACTGTTCCTACTGTGTTTGCTGAGTGCATTTTATTGCTGCCAAATCAATCAGTCTTTTATGAAGATAAATGTGAATCGTTCAAGGTGAACCTGCAGCATATGAAAATCCAAATATCCTCAACTGATTATTCATATTAGATTTTGTTGTAGTTCCACCCGGCGTATTTGAATCGAGTCACCTGTTTCGGATAGTGATGAGTGAATTGGTGGTTACTTATTCTCTCTTTCAAAAGCTGTATATCTACCTACGATTATTGGGCTCTGTTCGGAAATTTCGTAGTTTGCTTCTGTTCAATCACCAATAGAACATTTATCATACAGTATTTGTTAAAAAACAAATTCACCCATAAATTCAAAAAGAAAAGATGTACTTCATACATCATTTGTTAAAAACCAAATTCAACCATAAATAAGTGTTGATTCGATATATTATTGAAAAAAATGAAAAAATTGGGTATTACAGGAGCATCACTTAAGCTTTTCAGATCTTTCCTCACCAGCAGATATCAGTATGTGGTATTGAATGGTACCAAGAGCAAACGCCAAAGAGTCGAATCTGGGGTACCGCAGGGCACTGTACTTGGACCATTGTATCTGATTTATGTTGAAAATATAGCTGAGATCGGTCTTTTAGGAAGATGCTTTATGTTCGCAGATGACACAATCCTTATCTATAGTGGCAAAGATCTCAAAAATCTCCAGAGAGCAATTAATTTCGACTTACTGAACTTTGGTGAATGGTTGAGTTCGAGCGAAATAATAATGAATAAAGACAAAGCAGTCTTCTTGCACTTCAAAAAAAGAAGAAAATCTACAAGTAGCCCACTACAATTGGTCGTTAATGAAAAGAATATCAAACAGAAAGTAAGCAATAAATATCTTGGACTGAATATAACTCAAAACTTATCCTGGGACCTTCACGTGGATTCAATAATTGATAATCTAACTCCACTTGTAGGAGCTTTGTGGCATTCGAAATATTACATGAACAAAAAATCAGCAAGCCTAATATATTATGCATACTTTCAGTCAGAACTGTCCTATTTGTCTGTGATATGGTCTGGGACTTCAAAATTCAACTTGAACCGACTTCAAAGATTACAGAATAAGGTGATAAAATGTCTCCATAATCTTCCATATAATTATCCATCTGAAGAAATATATAAGACATACCCATACTTGAGGTTTGACAAATTAGTAAAACTACAACAATGCAAATTGATTTATGAACTCGAAAATAAACAACTCAAGAGTCAATGTCTACTCAAAAGGGGTTACGACATCACCAAATACAACATACGGAGCAACGATTTTTTTATCTTAAAAAAAAGCAAGGACAGAGTTTGAACGTGCTGGACCTATCTATTCTAGTCTGGCAACAGTTAAGTTTGCCAAATGATATCAGAAAACATTTGAATAAATGTAATTACAATCATTTCAAAAAACTTGTAACAAGTCGACTATGTTAACAAGCACTGTGTTGATTTATAGTTGTATAACCTAAATAAATAAATTAAAAAATTCAAAAAAAAATTCATTGGATATACTTTATTATATATTCAGAAAATAGATAAATTCCATAAATTATCCTTATTAAATTCTACCTATATGAACCTTCGAACTGTTATTTTTCGATAAAGTACTGGATTTCAATTCGATCTAATCTCTTTTTTGGAAATATTGGGAAAATAAAATTTTGAATGAGTATATCCACGGAATCATTGAGCGGATTTCACCCATTCACGAATTCGACCTTCGCAATTGAGCCCCAAAGGGCCGTAAGGCCGACCGCAAACACAATAACTCCCGGAAGAAACTACTTAGAAACTCGATATTTGTAGAAAAGGTCTGGATCTTATTTACGAAGGCCGAATTCGTGAATGGGTAAAATCCACCCAATGATTCCGCAGATATACCTACCCATTCAAAATTTTATTTTCCCAATGTTTCCAAAAATATAGATTAGATAGAATTGAAATCCAGTAGTTTATCGAAAAATAACAGTTCGAAGGTTCATACAGAATTAAATAAGTATGATATGACAAGAAGATCACAGAATATTGAATATGTATTTGAAAGATTAAGTTTGAATTTTTTTTTAAATTGTTGTAATAACACGATCATCACGATCAAATTCTGTACAAAGTTGTTTTTCAGCATCTTCAAACTAGGTGCGAAGTTTTATCGCGATTGAATCAGTATTTCTTGAGTTATAACGAAAAAACAACGATATCGGGAAGAAAACTACGAAATTTCATATATTTTTTCCCAATATCTCTAAAACTAATAACCGTATCGAATTGAAATTTGACACACTGCTGTGGAATATGGAGCTTAGAGTTCGCACCGAAATTTTTTCCAAATATGATGAACAGTTCGGGAAAAAAAGATTTTCTTCCAAAAAATAGTTCATAAAATTTTATTGCATTTTCTGTTCGGATTACACTCATCTGGACCCGGCTTTACAAGAGAAGTTTTTTCGTCAAAGCTCAAAAAGCCACCCCTTAATGCGAATAGGGAATGCCATAAATCAAAGGGACTTTCATGGATCGAGGCAGCGTTCTTTCTGCTCCGTCAGGATTCGTTTTTCGACTTGAACGATGCATTTTAATATATTATTCCAGTTTGAGCTCGAGTGCCGTCCACACTATTCGCCGAATCGTTTATCAAATTTTATGGCATTTGCTTTTCGGATTACACTCATCTGGACCTGGTTTTATGCCCACGAGTCGTTGGTGGTTGCAAGACGTAGGTTATTCACAAGGAAGAGTGCACCGAGAATCTTACTTAGATTTCGCATATCTACTGCAAATCGATTTTGTAAACAGTGTTTTTTAAGATCTATTAGATTGGTGAATTGAACTAGTTAACGTGTGGATCTACCTAGCGCGCAGATTCGCCTTATAATAATATATAAATCATCGAAAAATATTTTGGGCAATCGCAAAAAAACGCTCGTGACACTCACTAAAAAACGCTCTGTTACTCCTACAGAAATGTCAAAGCTAACTTCAGAATTATCTATTTTTCAGATACATTTTCCAGAAAAATGGAAATAAATATCGTTGAAAGGGCATCGCAAATGAATAAAAGGAACTTTAATATTGAGAAACATACCAGAAAAAGTAACCTAGCTCGTACACAGCGGTAGGATTCCAGTCAGAAAGAATGTTCTGAACTGTTGTGTTGTGAAGAGTTGATGGTAAAACAATTAAAAGGGATCAGTACCAACCTCTTATCGATCCATTTCAATATAATATATCCCATATTTCCATCGACTTCGTTGAATTTCATGTTGAAAATCCGTATGAGTAGCTCTCGGTCATCGTATAGATTCATGGCATTTCCTTCGAAAAAATCGCCAATTTCTTCATTCTTCTGCTCGAAATCAATGACCCGTGCTTGGTTCTTGCTTTCATACAATTTTGCCAGTAATTCGGTGTTTTCGGTCAATTTTATTCAATTTCCACCTGACAGCACTGACCCAGGCTGTCAGACCCGTGAAATCACAAAGTTCGACTCGATGGTTGTCAGAATTTTTCAGAGAATTAAAAAACGTCAAAAAATTTCCAACTTTATTTCGTAATTTTCGTACATTTTCGTTGGTTTCTGAGGTATGAGAATTCTACGGGGGTAGGTTCTGTCCTTAATGGTACTTTTCCCACCCTCGATCAAGGCCGAGAAGCTTTGCCTTCTGAGGATATCAAAGTCCCGAGATAGTCCAATTGACGAAATCCGTGAAAATTCGTCAAGTTCGCGAAATTTTTCCGGTATCTTAGAAATTTTGGAGCAGAACGAATGGGGGTATCGACGGAAAGAGCGTTGTTTTTCCTTTCAGATCGGATAATCGCCTTCGGCGATTTAGAAAAGTTCTAATATTCAATTAAGGTGAGTTATTATTTATTATTATTAATTCTTTTATCATAGTGTCATAAATGATTCGGCAACTAACAGGAAGATGGTATATCATTTTCAAATTTAAAGTTAATTGTGTCATAAGAGAGACTTCAAAATTTGGTCATAATTGCCATAGAATCCAATTTGTTGAAAAACATGAATTTGGAAGATCTAGGGCCGTATTTATAGTTGTTCCTTGAGGCTTCCTTGAACTGAAGGCCGCCTTGAATTTGCGTTTCTATGGAAACAAATACAAGTTTGTTTGTATAGAAACATAGAAAAGCAAATTCAAGGCGGCCTTCAGTTCAAGGAAGCCTCAAGGAACAACTATAAATACGGCCCTAATAGTGAAATTCACTGAATCGGAAGCAAGAAAAGTGAAAATTTCTTAATTTTAGTCTGAGGAATGTTGAACATTTTTTGCCCATTTATATACATAAATTAATGTTATTCAGTATGAGTCATTTTGTTTCGTGTTATCATTCATTTTCTATATTACCGTATCTGTTACTTATTTTTATATATTTCAGAGTAGCATTAAATCATTGCGAAAGCTCGGTATAGAATAAAGAGTACCGCATTTACTCCCCAAACCAGAGTCGATAGACCCTTATCATTAAATCTTGAATATCATTCAGGCTCTTAAAACTAACTTTATCATATTTCAGAGTATATATGTGTGTTCCTTTGAGTTGTTTTCTTATTGAATTATTTTTAATATTTTTAGAGTCTCTGCTGAATGATGATTTAATTCTTCATTCCTCATTATTTACATTTTAATTCGCACCGTTTTGGCTTAGATTCTAAGTGATACTTAGATCTAATAAAAAACTGTCCGAATGGCCGCCAAGAAGGGGCGGAAATATATAATATTCTCATGAAACTCTGTATGAACCTTCAAGTTGTTATTTTTCGGTGCAGTGCAGGATTTGAATTCGATATATGTTTTTGGAAATACGTATTGGAAAAATACAGATTAGATCTAGTTGAAATCCAGTACTTTATCAAAAAATCAAAAAAGTACTGACGTGAGGTCGGGAGCTTTTACGCGCTTGTTTAAATTCGTTCCCAAGTCATCTGCTCATTGATCCCCCCAAACTCAGTTTTACTTTCTGATAGACTGATTTGGAGATTTCTTTCCATATATTCCTTTGATTTTCTGCATGAACCTCCAAGCTATCATGTCTCAATCAATTGATAGATTTGAATTCAATCCGATCCGTATTTTTGGAAATATTTGTAGGTATATATCTATGAATCATTTGGCGGATTTAACCCATTCGAATCGCGGCCATCGTATTTGAGTCACAAATCAATGGACCTACAAGCTATTGTTTTTCCATCAAGTACTAGATTTGAATTGGATCTAATCTATGTTCTTGGAAATATTGGAGCAATAAAATTAGTAGACTCATGTGAATTTTTTCAGAGTGAATTTTAGCTATTCAAGAATTCCGCCTTCTTAACCAGGGTCCAAACCTACTCTACAAATATCGAGTGTTTGAGTTGTTTCTTTCGAAAATTAGTGTGTTCACGTTTAGTCGTTAGTGCTTTCAGCACGTTTTTCATAATGCACCTATTTAAATAGATGAATTTTATTAGTTCTTCTACTCTTTCTCTATGCAAGATTTCATTTTCCTTCTCCTATTTCAATAATTTAGTTCATTTCTGTGAACACAAATTCAGTGTGGTAAACCGGTTTTAGACCGCAACCTCAACGTTTCAAAAGGAGGCGCCGACAGGCATACGCGTGAGTGTAGCTTACCTGATCCAATTCCGATTCTATGGCTCAGATCAGTATTTTTCGAATTTCTCGAAACTATTTCTATTAACGAAATAAGGCCAACGCTCACTTATCGGCAACAGCCCGGACCACGGCAAAGCGGAAACTTATTTCCCTACTAATTTTCCATGTTCTGTAGCGGTCAAGTGCGCGCGGATCAATTCATTTATATAGAAAGAATAAAATTTCGGTGTGCCGTGGGCTGGGCGGTTACCGATAAGTGAGCCTTAGCTTTTAAGCGACACATTATACCCTAAACTTATCCTGTAAATTTCAAGTCTGTAGGTCTTTCATTCCGGAACTGATAGTATTCTTGGCTGGTCAGACAGAAATAATTTCACCTCAATTTACTAATTTTTGCGCGCATGTTCTAGGGGAACAGCGTGCTAACGTTTTGTCCAAATGTCTGTAATTCTCGAATTTTTTCCGGAAATTGGTCTCAAACGACTAAGTTGGACTCCCTAATGACGAATTCAGTGTCAAAATCGATTGTGTTCATTCATCCAGCCGTGGACACGATAACTATCTAACGGAGTGAGCTAGCATCTTGAAACTTCCAGGGTAGGTCGCGCATTGGAATGCCACGGTTAAGTTCGTTAATGGGCCAAATCGGTCAAACAGTTTCGGAGTTACAGTCATTCGAAATTTTGAAGTTATTTATCTTTAATTTCAGAAACTACTGCAGCGATTGGATTGAAACTTGGCAGTTAGGTGGAGTATAACGACGCGCAACTGTTAGCGAGAGTTTGTCAAGATCATACTGTCAAGTAAATTTAGAATAAAATTTTTTTCATCTTATTGAAAAAAGTTTCACTAATACTTCGAACTTCATATTTCACAGTAGTGTACCGAATTTCAGTTCTTTACGATCATAATTTTCGGAGATATTGGGGAAAAATATGTAAAATTTCGCAGTGTTCTTCTCGATATCATTGTTTTTTTCGGTATAACTCAAGAAATACTGGTTCCATCATGATAAAACTCCGCAGCTGGTTTTAAAGTGCTGAAAGAAATCCTTGTGCAACATTTCGTGATGATCGTGCCATTAGAACAATTTAAAAAAAAATCCATTTTTTTTTTAAATATACAATATTCTGTCATCTTCTTATCATATTATCCTGACAAAATTGTGTGTGAATCCTCGAACTGTAATTTTTCGATGAAGTTCTGGATTTCAATTCGATTTGATCAGTATTTTTGAAAATATTGGGAAAATAAAATTTTGAATGGGTATATCTGCTGAATCATTTGGTGGGTTTTACCCATTCACGAATTCGGCCTTCGTATTCAAGGTCCAAACTTTTTCTACAAATATCGAGTTTCTAGGTCGTTTCTTCTGGCCGACCGTCAACACAATAACTTCCGGTAAAAACGACTTGAAACTCGATATTTGTAGAGTAGGTTAAGGGCTTAATTACGGAGGTTGAATTCGTGAATGGGTAAAATCAGCCCACTGATTCCGTAAATATACCCATTCAAAATTTTATTTCCCCAATATTTCCAAAAATACAGATCAGATCGAATTGAAATCCTATACTTTATCGAAAAAAACTCTCCATCATCATCGGTCATCTCCATTGAACAGTCGCGCTAAAGCTGCTGCCTTCACGGCAGTGCTTTTCTAGGTTTTTCTGCATCAGTTAGTCGTTCAACTTAATCGTTATAGAGTATGTTGTTGTCAAAAGTCAGGAATTACCGTCTGTTGATCAGTATGATAACGCTCTTGTTCGTTAGAATGAGGTCTTTGTTTATTATAATTGGGTTATCCTGAAAGCATTTTAGATTTCCCTATTTCCACAGTCATGAAAATTAATCGCTCGATTTCGACATAATTACGACGTGTGTATATGCAGGGAGAACCTATTTCCTGTTTCATTTTCCTAGAACCTATCAATCGAAATCAATACCAATACAGCACAGCATAATAAATCTTTCGTTATTTCTCCAGACCTATAAAAGATGTTTATTCATTCTAGAAGTGAATCACTGTTTATTTTTAGAGTTTCTACGCAGAGGCGTAACGAATTCGTGGTGCATAAAGCGACTTCAAATTTTGTATGGAAATAAAAACGAGTTTTTGCGAGTGACGAATTCCTATTTATGTGACTGATTCGCCATTTCTTTTTAACTAGTTCAAAGTTGGAATTATCATGTTCGCTTTTGTTAGTCCCTAAACGAATGATTTTCGTGGTTGATTTACTAGCATTATGGAGATTGAGAATTTGCTTTAATATACAGTGCGCGTCAAAATTATGGAACAAATTCATTTACTCAGAAGAAGAATATTTGGCAACAAAATCCTGAAACAGGTCAATTTTTTTTCACTTCTACCAAATTTTTATGCATTTTTGAAGGATTTTTGTTACACCCTGTGCCATCCCCATCAACCCTCTAAATTTTTTGAATAGGGAAAGTGAGTCATGTTGTACTTTTTTGGCAAGGTCTTTGTATCTTCTTTACATGCGTGCAGAAATTTTCAAGAAATAAATTTTTTTTTCAAAAATTAGTTAGTTCAAAGAGGTTTTCAGTATGTGCACTTTGTCATGGCTCATTTACTTTGAGGCGATGGAACCTGATGAAATTTGTCACCGCATGAAAGTCGACCATAACAGTTTTGTTCATGCACAACTTGCAACCCCCTCACGTGAAAAATTAGAATGGTTGAAACTGCGCACTGTTTCACACATTCTAATTATTCATGTGAGGGGGTTGAAAGGGGTTGAAAAATCTGCATGAACAAAACTCTAATGGCCGACTTTCATTTAGTGACAAATTTAATCACGTATCATCGTCTCAAAGCGAATGAGCCATGACAAAGTGCACATACTGAAAACCTCTTTGAACTAACTAATTTTTCAAAAAAAGAATAATTTTTTTCTTGAAAATTTCTACACTCCTGTAAAGAAGATACAAAGACCTTGCCAAAAAAGTACCACATGACCTACTTTCCCAATTCAAAAAATTTAGAGGGTTGATCAGGATGGCACAGGGTGCAACAATAATCCTTCAAAAATGTATACAAATTTGGTAAAAGTGAAACAAAAATTGACCTGTTTCAGGATTTTGTTGCCAAATATTTTTCTTCTGAGAAAATGAATTTGTTCCATAATTTTGACGCGCACTGTAAATCTCTACTTTCAAATATTGATTCAGCCGTTACTATTTGGTAGTTGATGATCATAATCGAAACGAAATTTTTCATTACTATGTTTCAATACTAACAATTATGACATGTTTAATGTAAGGTTTACATGTTTGTGACTAGTTTCGAACTTCTCCAGACAACTGACCTCTGAGCACATGGTACATGGCTTTTTTGTAGATTCAGGTAAAACGAAGTAGTAATAATGAGTGACAGTAATAGGAATTTTCTCTGCAAGAAATGTTAGAAAAATAAATTTTTTGGGGAATTATTAGGGTGTTCCGTTTAGTTGTTCATTATCTGAAGAATATTTATTTGCACTAATTTATGAATTTCAATGGACTCCAAATGGTTGAGTTACGTTTCTTTTGATTCTATATAATATAATAATATTAAATTCAAAAAAGTCTACTTGTTAAAGGCTATTGATACAACAATTAAATACAGTAATTTTGTCATTGAAGACGTAGTACGTCGACGACATAAAAGTATATCGAAAGATATCAAATCAATATCGAAAGATATTATTATGTAAAGGTTAATACAGAAAAATCTGTATTTAATTGTTGTATCAATAGCCTTTAACAAGTAGACTTTTTTGAATTTAATATTTGAATGAAAACTTATAGTTTTCAAAGGTCAATATCAGCTGTCATTTAATTTTTGAAGTTATAAAGATTTTGGAAAATGTTTTTTACTGCATTTCATTTGTCAAGGAAAAAAGAAGGTTTAAGTAAAATCTGTGGCATTATTGTTTTCTGTGCACAATTCTAACAAGCATGCGTATGGACTTAAATCTGGTTATTTCCGTTGATGTGAAATGTGAGTTGAAACACGTGGTAAGTTTTTGATATATAATATAGAATAAATGCTACTGATGATTCTAAATCGAAAGATAGAAGATGAAACACTGTGTCTAGTATTGTTTTTAGGTTGTATTTCATTTTTTTACCCTTTTCTAAGGTTTTTACTTTGATCATTATATGCCAGTTGATATAATAATTTTGTCATTGAAGACGTAGTACGTCGACGACATAAAAGTATATCGAAAGATATCAAATCAATATCGAAAGATATTATTATGTAAAGGTTAATACAGAAAAATCTGTATTTAATTGTTGTGTTAATATAATAATAATATAATATTTCCAGATTGTCGATAGTTGGATATGAGTGGCAATTGTCAATGCAATGTATTGCGACGATGGACTCGCTTTCGTTTTTGGTGAAATCCATTCTGTGATCTCTGATCGAATTATCCGCATTAAATTCTGTACGAACTTCTCATCTTTCTATAAATTACTGGATTTTAATTCGATCTAATCTGTTTTTCAAGAAATATAACGTTATGAGGGCAGGTATTATGGTAAGGTAAATTTGCTGTTATCAAATGCTTATTTCGACATCATCCATCGATAACATATTTGATCAAAGACTCTTCTGCCGTCTTCATCAACCTCATTTGCGCATACTACAGTTACAGTGCGCGTCAAATTATGGAACAAATTCATTTTCTCAGAAGAAAAATATTTGGCAACAAAATCCTGAAAGAGGTCAATTTTTGTTTCACTTTTACCAAATTTATACGCATTTTTGAAGGATTTTTGTTGTACCCTGTGCCATCCCTATCAACCCTCTAAATTTTTTGAATAGGGAAAGTAGGTCATGTGGTACTTTTTTGGCAAGGGTTTGTATCTTCTTTACAGGTGTGTAGAAATTTTTATGAGAATTTTTTTTTTTTTGAAAAATTAGTTAGTTCAAAGAGGTTTTCAGTATGTGCACTTTGTAATGGCTCATTTACTTTGAGATGATGGTACCTGATGAAGTTTGTCACCGAATGAAAGTCGACCATTACAGTTTTATTCATGCAAAACTTTCAACCCCTTTCAACCCCCTAACGTGCAAAAATTAGAATGTGTGAATCACTGCGCTTCAGTTATGATCTTAAGAAGGTATGTTATTAGTACGTTTCTACTGAAGTTGACAACTTTTCGATAAAATGTTTCAATTCAAAAGCAGATTTCCGACAACGCAATGTCATCAATGTTATAAATGTGTAAACAGAAACAACCATGTAGAGATTCGAAATTCGAAGTAAGAAAATTGTTTTTCATGCCCATGGCTGAAAAAAACGTACATAACATGTGGCGTTCAAATGCGCCCGGTATCATATCATACAATTAATGTCTGTTTTTCAGAAAATTTGAATTCAAGTTGCATTCAATCGTTGCTCAAATTCCAGTTCATTGTTCTGAAAATCGGAAAACAAATGCCTCAGTTAAATGAATAACAGAGAATTGAAATTTTAATGATGATCGGGTAGGGCGATTGAGTCCGTACTCAACAGGAGGTTTGTGATATATTTAACGCCAAATATCCAGAAAGACCAATCAAAAGGTCAACGGTCAGTAAAATTGAAATTCACGGAGTAAGGACATGTTAGACATATTCCAAATGCCGGACGACCCAGAACCTCTGAAGACACTAAACTGAATGTCTTGGTGGAAATTGAAGAAAATCCTCATAGACTGCTTTACGCATTTTGAAGGCAGAAAAATATCACCCGTATAAAATTCAGCTTCATCAGGAATTAAACGAAGATGATCATGATCGACGGAATCAGTTTTGTGAAATTATGCAAGATGCGTTGAACCAGAATCCGCAATTCATCAAAAAATTGTTTTTTCGGATGAAGCCAGGTTTTCTCGAACGGAACAGTGAACCGACAGAATAGACGACTTCGGCCCAAGTTGCCAACCCACAATTTTCTTCACAAATTTACCATCACTTAGGATCGGGAATTTCAGGACAAATTCAACATAATAAGGTTCGCGGTATTTATAAATATCCGTAAAAGATGCCTCGGCACCTCAAACAAGATAATTCCTTCTAAATATGGGTTTTTGTTAGGCTGAAATTTAAGTTGGGATTCCTGATTTCATGTAAAAGTAGTAATAGTGTCAAGTTTATGAAGGATATGTTCCACAAATTAACTCAGTTATTTCGGTAGCCGATTTTTCGTTCTGTAAATATGAAATATTCGGTTGGTTCCTGAAAAGAAAAGATTAATTACGGAATTTGATTGATGAAAAAGCAATCTTTCTGTCACCAGAATAAAGACATATTAAGTCTATGCACCAGAACGACAATCAATGTTTTATGGTAACATATCCATAGCATAGAGCAATCTTTATTTACCTTATGATCCATAGACCATACTTAGTAATTTTTCCATCGTTGATTGTTGTCTCTTCTATGTTCTATGGACCATAGGGTGAATAAAGATAGTTCTATGCTAAGGATATGTTACCATAGAACATTGACTGTCGTTCTAGTGACAGAAAGAACGTTTTTTCATCAATCAAATTCCGTAATTAACCTGTTTTTCAGGAACCAACCGAATATTTCATATTCACGGAATGGAAAACCCGCAACCGAAATAACCAAGTTGATTGCGGAACATATCCTATATAAAGTTGACACTATTAACATGAAATCAGGAATCCCAACTTAAATTTCAGCCAATCAGAGATGATCTTAGCAAACCCCTATATTTGGAAGGAATTATCTTGTTTGAGGAGCCGAGGCACCTTTTACGGATATTTATGAATAACGCGAACCTTATCATGTCGAATTTGTCCTTAAATTCCCGTTCCCCAGTAATAGTAAATTTGTGAAGAAAATTTTGGGTTGGCAACTTGGGCCGAAGTCGTCTATTGCAGGTTTTTGAGCCGAGAAAATCAGCATTGGATGATGGAAGCACATACGCAACACCCACAGAAAGTAAATGTATGGGCTGGGATCATTGCCAGCAGAATAGCCGGGTCTTTTTTTTCGATGGAAACCTAAACGGTGCAAGGTAATTAGAATTCCTCCGGAATGAGCTTTTACCCGCTCTTGCCAATATTTTTCCGGATGAAAATGATCCAATCATGCCAAATTGCATAATATGGTTTCAACAGGATGGAAAACCTGCGCACTATGCGCGTCCTGTGCGCGAGTTCTTGGACAATGCGTTTCCTGAGAGATAGATTGGAAGACGCGGTCCCATAGAGTGGCCAGCTAGGTCTCCAGATCTGATTCCGCTCGGTTTTTCTTATGGGGCTACCTAAAATCGAAAGAGTACATTAATAGGCCCGAAAATTTGGAAGACTTGAAAATCTGAATAAGGTTCGAGATAGATAGAATAACTCCAGAAACTCCCCAGAACGTACAGGAAGAATGTGTCAAGCGCTTTGAGTATTGCATCCAGAACGATGGTGGTCATTTTGAACATTTAATTTAACTTATATTGTAATGCACAATGATTCTCCGGGTGGTACTTTAATGCCGAAATAAATTTCTAATGATACCCCATTTTTTTCTCCATTAAAGGGTTCGTAGGCGTTGAAAGTTGTGCATGAATAAAACTGTAATGGTCGACTTTCATTCGGTGACAAATTTCATCAGGCGCCATCGTCTCAAAGTAAATGAGCAACGACAAAGTGCACATACTGAAAACCTCTTTGAAGTAACCAAATTAAAAAAAAAAAATCTTGAAAATTTCTGCACGCAAAGAAAATACAAAGACGTTGCCAAAAAAAGTACCACATGACCCACTTTCCCTATCCAAAAAATTCAGAGGGTTGATGGGGATGGCACAGGGTGCAACAAAAATCCCTCAAAAATGCATATAAATTTGGTAAAAGTGAAACAAAAATTGACCTGTTTCAGGATTTTGTTGCCAAATATTTTTTCTTCTGAGAAAATGAATTTGTTCCATAATTTTGACGCGCAAGTAAGGTTGATGAAGACGGCAGAAGAGTCTTTGATCAAATATGTTATCGTTGGATTATGTCGAAGTAAGCATTTGATCACAGCAAATTTACCTTACCATAATTTCTGTAATCATATCGTTCTATTTCTTCTACATTCGCGAATATAACACACAGAAAGGTAAGATATTTTTCTCTGGCTTTCTTAAATGGTGGTTATTGTTAAGTAATCATGCCGATGCAGACATTAAGCAGCCTTTATGCCATTTTAGCTAAAATTTCAATGAAATTGATTACCTTAGTGAAACCCTTCATCCGTTTCGCCACAAGAAGGCTCGTGTCTGTCTGTCTAAGTATTCTTGAATTCGTGTGAAGTTAGCCACTGTTTAGTTATAACAAATATTTTCCCTACAGAATATCATGTAAATTTTGTTTTAGTAAGATACAAGGCTATTCATGTCGACCTTATTTGTACTGATTGAGTGTCTTACCTCTGAGTACCTTGAAAATTCTAGGATCACACTGTGAAGTGAAGTGAGGCGCTTTTAGGCATGCGTTCAAATTTGTGGACAGAGCAGTGACCCGTACAGAGGTATTCAACACGTACAATGCTTCCTGACTACCAGTTGACAATAAGCGCTGTTCCACTTATTCCGAAATTATAAATTCGATTGAATTGAAATCTAATTGCTGCTTATAAATGAGTTACAGATTTTTGCTCACTAACGAACATAACCGAGGTATTCAGGATCTCATCTGAAAATTTCAGTACCTACTCTAGTGTCCTTTCCTTCGAAAGTAAGAGCACAGACGGACAGAATTGAATTTGACCACGTATAAGGTTGTTCTTACAAGATTCTAGCGGTCTCCCCGCCATGGGTGAATGCACAGAATGGAAAAATATTATAATTTCTCTATTCTTCTGTGGTGAAAGTAAGCATGCGTATTGACATAAAATCCAAATAACGGAGGTGGGAAATATAAAATACAGACAATCTAACTTAACCTAACCTACCATTTCAAAGATGGATTGGATTTTATGTCAATACGCATGCTTACTTGCACCACAAAAGAATAGAGAAATTATAATATTTTTCCATTCTGTGCTTTCACCCATGGTGGGGCGACCGCTAGAACCTTCGGTTGTTCTTCATATGTTGAATGTATTTTGTCCGATGTGTAGCTTTTTTGATGTTCATGGATCCCTGTCTCGAATGATCTTCCTGTTGCACTATTGTAAACTCCAGATCTATCATCTTTATTTGTTCAATCTTTATTGTTTTTTATGAGAGAACTTATATTATTGGAGGTTTTAAACGATACGTTAAAAATGAAATTATTTCTGAAATGTTCAGCAATATCTTCAGATAATCCATCGACATAAAATAATGAAATTTAAATCTGTGTATTGTTCTCTTCTATGAGTGGATGCAGTCCCATGACAAATAAGTTTATTGGATACGATTTTGTCTATAAACCTACTACCTACTTTCTTCTTTACGATTTTGTATAATTATTTAGGCACGTTCCTAACCATATTTAAACCTCGTTGTACTACATACATAGCGAAAGAATTCTCGTAGTAATGAAGTTGTGGAAACTTGATACCGTTTCTTGATTTTTCAATTCATATTTTTCGTATTCATATTTCATAATCTAAAGCCAACGAAAGATTGTTAATGTTGATTGAAACCGACAAGTACAGTTTATTTTTCGTTCTACCTGCATTTCATGTACGTTTTTATTGTCGAAAATACAAAAGTGCTAGTGTATTTTAAGTTTTTCTATTTATATTCGTATTTGACTTCTGATCCGACTTATTTTCATCCAGCGATAAAGGGTAAGCTTTTCAATTCGGAGTCATATTTTTGGAATAACATTCTTCCAACATTCCGGCATTGACAATTACAATTTGAGGGATAATAGGACAGAATAGTCAAATTAATTATCGATATGAGGCACCTACCGGAGCGTATACTGATTAAATCCCAAGAAATACATACTATGATTCATGAATGTGAAAAGTTTGCTTGAAAGATGTAATCAAAGTTTGATTAAGAGAGTGCCTTCACAATTGAGGTTGAAATTGGGCGACAACAAATGAATGAGAAAAAAATCTAGATAAGCACTGACGCGAGGACAGGAGCTTTTACGCGCTTGTTCAATTTCAAAGCCATTCTGCAAGACATTGCGCTTCAACCTTCACGTCTATTCGAACACGTACGCATTTTTGGTAATACTGGGATAGAAAAATTTCGTATAGATATATCTTCGTTATCAATAGGGGGTTTCAAGTTTTCACAATTTCGACCTTCTTAATTAAACCTTGCTTCAAAAATATCGAGTCTCTAAGTCCTTTTCTTCGAATGTGATTGAGGTTGAAGTCAGCCAAACTGCCAACTGTAAAATGAGAATCCATTTAGAGACTTGATATTTGTTGAACCAGTTCAATTACGAAAGCCAAATTCTCGAATCATCAAATGATTCCGCATATATATCTATCCGAAATGTCATTATTTCAGTATTTTTTGAGTAACTCTGTAAATAACAACAATACCGAGAAAACAACCAAGAATTTGACACATTTTTTCCCAATATCTCCGAATATGAATATCGGATAAAACCGAACTGTCGTAAAACACTGACTCTAGCTTTTTGTCAATTTTGTTGAAATCTAATGAATAGTTGGTATAAATTTTTTGAACAAAAATTTCCAAAATTTTCGAACAGTTTTCAACAATTTTTTACCATCATACACGATACTCACGAAATTTTGCATAAATTTGTGCGTTGGTATTCTTCAACATCATAAATGGTTTAAATCTGATCGCGTCTGTTCTTCCTGAGATATTGAGGAAATAACCTCTCAATATCTCCGACAATGAATCTCGCATAAACATAAACATTACTTTATTCCCATAATCAGTGTGATCAGTGTTATCAGCAAACAACTGAAATTTAAAGAATTGTTTTTGAACATTGACTTCAAGGTATATCTCAAGTTTCAACCTGATCGCGTCAATAGTTATCGATATATAAGGAAATATTCTCAAAATTTCAAGTAACAACGAAATTCGACATAGTTTTTCCTAATATATCCAGCAATAAACATCGGATCAAATTGAAATTTGAGAAACTGTTGTGAAAGACTAACTTCAAGGACTGTGCCGAGTTTCATCGAATTCCGATCAATAATTTCACAAACAAAATTTTTTTTCGATAAAGATGTGAATAATTTTTGAAAAACTATTTCGTTTAGTAAGTAGCGCGGCAATATTTCTCAAATAACTAGGAAGTTTCGATGTGATTGCTTCTGTACTCCTTGAGATATTGAGGATATAACCTTAAAGTTTCAAACAACGAAATTTTACATATTTTTTTCCGTATACCTCCAAAAGTAAATATTATTATCGAATTAAAATGTGAAACATTGTTGTTGAATACTGATTATGGGGTATGTGCCTCATTTCGTTGAAATCTGATCAATAATTTCCAAAAAAAATGTTTTTTTCGAAATACGAAATTATGCAATCGGTTTTTCGTTCGTATTCTCCATATAATTACGAAGATTTGATCTGATAGCATCTTTACTACTTGAGATATTGAGGAAATAGAGCCAAAAATTCAAACAACAACGAAATTTGACCTATTTTTGTCAATATATCTCCGAAAGTCAATATCGTATCGAATTAAAATGTAGAACATAGTTGTTGAATACTGATTCTGACAGTGCTCCATTTCCTAAAAATCTGATCAACATTTTCCGAAAATAAAATTTTTCAACAGCACTCTCAAACATTTTCGAATAAACATTTTATTGAAAATTTTCCAACAAGTTGATCCATACGAAATTATGCGGTTTTGCGTTGATAATCTCCATATAATTATGAAGTTTTGATCTGATAGCATCTTTACTGCTTCAGATATTGAGGAAAAACGCCAAAAATTCAAACAACAACGAAATCTGACTTATATTTGCCAACATATCTCCGAAAGTAAATATCGTATCAGATTGTAATTTGAAACATTGTTGTTGAATACTGATTCCACAGCTTGTGTCGAATTTCGTTGAAATTTTTTTCGATTTTCTAACTTCTAGATCAACACGAAATTTTGCACCTAGTTGTGCGTTAGTATTATTAAATTGATTACAAAGTTCTAATCTGATAACATCTGTTCTCCTTGAGATTTTGCGGAAATAACGTTAAAATTCCAAACAACAACGAAATTTGGGCAATTTTTTTTCCTTGTATCCCTGAGGGTAAACTTTGGATCGCATGGAAATTTGGATTATTGTTGTAAAAAACAGATTCAAAGACATGGGCCGAATTTCGTTGAAACCTAATGAATGTTTTCCGAGAAAAAAAATTTTCAACAAATATTCGAATAAGGATTCCTTCAAACTTTTCTAACTTCTGGATCCTCACGGAATTCTGGTATTCTTAAACTATCTACAAAGTTTTGATCTGATCGAATCAGTACTTCATGAGATATCGAAGGATTTACCGCAAAATTTCAAACGGGCCTAATTCCTGAACTATTCGACCGATTTCACCCATTATCGAACTTAAGAGAAAACAATACCTCAAATATAATTGGGTGACTTCTGGATGCCAGAGTTCTTTTTTTTCAAAAAATTTTTTGGCGCAAATGGTTGAAAAAAAAAGCAGCAATGCGCAATTTGCTACTTTTTATATTCAAGAATATTCGGGAAAATAAAAACTGAAAATTCGAAATTTCTCCGAATTCTAATTTTCACGTTAAAGCATGTAGACCGGGTCCAGCGGCATGACCTTGAGATATAAACGAAGTTTGATGACATTTAAATGGTGCTGTGTTGCCTAGCTGTAATTTACTACCACGTGGTATTGTTTCCTCTTAACCGGGATATTTGGACTCCGAACCTACTCTGACAATTTCAAGTAGATGGGTCATTTCCTTAGAAAGTCAGAGCACATACGGAAGGGCGGGTGGACGGAAATAATTGAATTTGACCACGGATTTTTCTTCAGGGTGTTCAACCCAATCATTTAAGACCTTTTCCGGCTTAAAATTCGAAAAATACAGACATTGTAACGAAACGATAACGCGCGATTTCCCAGAACAAGCGCGAAAAAAGCAAATAATATAGGTTAAAAAATAACGATGATACCCTCGTTTGGAGATTTGTGAATGTATATGATGAGAAAAAAATATTTTCTCTTCGAATCAGTTTTTCTGTATTCTGTTCGGATTTTCTCAAAATATTATTTTATCCTCATCATTGAGTTTGTTTTTCTTTAGAGGGGATTTTTTTTTCATATTATGTACTATTATTTCCATTATGTTACCATGTTTAATATCAGATCTGCTTATCTGGAAATATTAGGTACAGCAGTATTGACGGAAACCTTAAAAACAATAATTTGGGACGAAATATCTGATCAACTCGATAATTGTTTGGCCGTCTTGAAGCGAATGTAGAATTCTTGTTTAGCAAAATGAGTATATTTTCCTTTGAAAGTGAAAAGAATATAGAAGCACTATAGTGAAGTCAGGTGTGCATGTTAACTGTCGAAAATCTCATTCTGCAATAGGTCCAAAATTTCATTTCGGAAAAATTTTGAATCACTTGGTAATTTAGTTTCGTCACATATCTAAATTTAACTGACTGATGTTTTGTAGTACAACAAGGTTTGAATATGAATCACTCGGTAATTCGGTCTCAAAAATGACGGCTTGATGGGTGGTTCGAAATTCAAACCGCATAAGGTTTCACATTGGCATTTTACTCCAAATTACTAAGTTGTAATCCTATCCCATCACTATTTCAAAATTTATTGGGGGAATAAGATCAAAAATTCACCTGGATTTAATTCCTATTTGGATGCGCAACCAACCCTGAAAATTTCAAGTCACTAGCTCATTCGTTCGATATAATTTAATCTGATCTCGAATTCTCCACAAGTGAGTCAAATGTAATAGTTGGAGACCATCCTTGGCTAAAAATCCGAAATTGACTGATTTTTAGACAACATATTGTAGCGTTATACCGTTGCAAATGTACGCGAAAATAATGGAGTATATACTCACAATTTTTGGTGGGCCATAAATCTGCATTCAACCAATCATCTAAATCATCTATACCTTCCGTGGAACTTGTGTCATCATCGTCATTTATATTTTGGCCAGGTCGTGGAACATTACACTTCCTTATAGCTCCTTTGGAGCTGCTTGATGTATTCGGGTTACTTTCAAAATTTTCAGTCGTCACTGAAATATCATGCACCATATTTCCAGAAGAAAAGGGCAATTCTGATTGACTCCCCCCATAGAACATATTTCGTTTCTCATCCCTCTCATTTTTCAACCATTCTATTCTGTTCGCTGAACTTTTTGAATGACTTGAGTAATGTTCGACATTCCGTGAAAAGTTGTCTTTAGTAGGTATTCTTCGAAATCTTCGTTCAATTTCTTCATTTTTGCAGGGTATATTATTCGTTCCAAACTTTTCACTCCGGGCTAAGACATCAGTTCCACATTTATAATCCTCAACATGGGATTCAGGTTTTCCAGGAACGGCTTGTATTGACTCAGGTATCGATGATTTACGTACTTTGTTCGAGCCAAAAGCCGGTTGAACTCCATCCAATCTGTCATGTTTGCTAACACAAAATTTAGGATGACTGCACAAAAACTCCCAAGATCTCCAAAAAACCACAGATTGCACTTTGGTTTGGGATTCTTCAGCTGAAGAGAACCTCCTGCAATAAGTCCTCGAATTTGGTGTCATATTCCGAACGTATGCACAATCGTCCACTTCAGATGTACCTAGACATGATTTCATCTGAATGCACGTGTTGTAAATAGATAAACCGCTCATTTCTACGAACTTCGTTTTCAATGGATATAGGTACTAGAGTGTAAACGCCTACGTAAGTAACTAATATGTTTCATTAAACCAACTGACTGTTACAGTGGTGTTCAACCTTCAAACTTATTTAAACTTTTCCGATAATAGGAGGAAATTACGTGATTTGATCCAGATCAAAAAGATTATTAATATGGATAACGATATTTAATTTGAGCTTCGTTGAATTCAATGATAACTATTACGATATAATTATGTATTAATAGAAGTTGAAAAGGAAACTTCTAGTGATAATTTTCCGATATTAATGGTATGTAGTGGGATTTAAATATTTGCACTTTGGGGCCATCTAGGAAACGGATTAGATATAGTTTTCCATCCCAATATTTCAAGAACAAGTGAATATTTAATTATTGTTTATATAAATTGCTCCTGCTTGTGGTATGACATATATTAAAATATATTACACTATTGGCCGGAGGAAATTTTGTGGAGCACTGCCTAATGAATAAAAAATCTAGAAAAGCACTGCCGTGAAGGCAGCAGCTTTTGCGCGCATGTTCAATGTAGATGACCGCTTTGGCAACGAATTTAAACATGCGCGCAAAAGCTGCTGCCTTCACGACAGTTCTTTTATAGATTTTGATCTAATCTGTATTTTTTGAAATATTGGAACAATAAAATTTTGAATGGGTATATCTACGGAATCATTGGGCGGATTTTACCCTTTCACGAATTCGACCTTCGTAATTAAGCCCCAAACCTACTCTATAAATATCGAGTTACTAAGTTGCTTCTTTCGGAAGTTATTGTGTTTACAGATCACAGATCAGATCGAATAGACGACTTCGGCCCAAGTTGCCAACCCACAATTTTCTTCACAAATTTACTATTTCTGGGGAACGGGAATTTCAGGACAAATTCGACATGATAAGGTTCATGTTATTTATAAATATCCGTGAAGGATGCCTAGGCTCCTCAAACAAGATAATTCCTTCCAAATATACGGTTTTGTTAAGATCATCTCTGATTGGCTGAAATTTAAGTTGGGATTCCTGATCTCATGTTAATAGTGTCAAATTTATATAGGATATGTTCCGCAAATCAACTTGGTTTTTTCGGTTGCCGGTTTTCCATTCCGTGAATATGAAATATTCGGTTGGTTCCTGAAAAACAAGTTGATTACTTAATTTGATTGATGAAAAAACGTTCTTTCTGTCACCAGAACGATAGTCAATGTTCTATGGTAACATATCCTTAGCATAGAACAATCTGTATTTACTTTATGATCCATAGAACATTGTTCTATGCTATGGATATGTTACCATAAAACATTGATTGTCGTTCTGGTGCATAGACTTAATATGTCTATGTTCTGGTGACAGAAAGATTGCTTATTCGTCAAGCAAATTCCGTAATTAACCTTTTTTTCAGGAACCAACCGAATATTTCATATTTACAGAACGGAAAACCGGCAACCGAAATAACCAAGTTGATTTGCGGAACACATCCTTTATAAACTTGACACTGTTAACATGAAATCAGGAATCCCAACTTAAATTTCAGCCTAACAAAAACATATATTTAAAAGGAATTATCTTTTTTGAGGAGCCGAGGCATCTTTCACGGATGTTTATAAATAACGCGAACCTTATCGTGTCGAATTTGTCCTGAAATTCCCGTTCCCCAGTGATAGTAAGTTTGTGAAGAAAATTGTGGTTTGGCAACTTGGGCCGAAGCCGTCTATTGAAATCCAGTACTTAATCGAAAAATGACAGTTTGAAGTTCCATCAAGAATTCAATGAGGATAATATGATGAGTAGATCACAGAATATTGAATATTTGAAAAAAAAAATATTTTTTTTTCAAATTGTTATGATGTCACGATCATCACGAAATTTCGCACAATGTTGTCCATCAATATCTTCAAACTAGCTGCGAAGCTTCATCACTATTTAATCAGTACTTCAGGAGTTATACCGAAAAAAATATAGATATCGGGAAGAAAACCACGAAATTTTACATATTTTTTCCAAATACCTCCAAGAATTATGAACGTATCGAACTGAAATTTGGTAAACTGCTGTGAAATATGAAGCTCAAGGTATAACTGAAATTTCTCGAATATAAAGAATCGTTTCAGTAAAAGAAATTGTTTAAGAACACATGAAATTCAGCACTTATAAGTATTTCACGATGCTGATGAAATCTAAAATATTTTCAAGGCATGAGCACCTCCGGTTTTTCCGGAAATGACGTCAACTTCCGTTTTTCAAATTAGAACACCATTTTTTTATTGCAGAAATAGATTCCTTAGAAAATTTCAATTTATTTTGATGTAACATTTTTCAGTTTTGGTTGGAGAATTCTCTCTGAGCGGGAAAATTCGAAAAAAAAATCGAAAATAGAGCTCCGCTGAAACAAGAATAACTTCGAGGTTTTTGGATGGAAAATTTTCATTTTGGGGATTTTTCAAGATGTAAGATTGATGTATCCACTTTAAAAATCGAAATCGCGATTCATGATACAGGGGGTGAAAAAATCGCTTTCAAAGTTAGGGATGACAAAATCGTGAAAAATCAATTTTTTCAAATTAGAACCCCATTTTTTTATGGCAGATATTGAATCTACGTTAAAAAATAATGTGAGTGTATGCATCACACCCTTGCCCTAAAGTGGATATTTTCTGAGTTATTCACAAAAAACTGTTTTTCGTCTTGAATTTTCAGCTATTTCTTTTCCCTTCACGCCAAAAAGATGACATTTTCAGGAACTGTTACTTAAACCATGTTTTAGATTTTACTACCCTAATATGCAAGAGAAAAAAGTTTCAGGTTGTTCCTAAATAGATGGCGAATTTGGATTCGAATTTGTATCGGAAACCTCTTTATTTCAACTAATCGGCCATCGGTTTTCTCTCCAGTGATAAATGAATAATTCCTTATGAACCATATGTAAAAACTTACCATGTTTTACATAATTTTTTTTTTTTGATAGATATCATTAATTACATCTGCCAAATTCCTCTTTATTCAGTAGCATTTTGTGTTTACTATTAATTTGGTGATAATTCGTATTAAGTTATAAAATCGATCACTATGCCTAATTTTACCAATGAAGATTATTTAAATCTCATTCTTTTTCATGGAGAATGTAATAAAGTTGTAGATAGAACGATTCGACTGTTCATTGAGAGGTTTCCTGACCGACCCAGACCAACGAGAGATACCATTAACAGAACCATGACAAACTTGAGAAATGTCGTATCTTTCGTTAAGAAAACTACACACAGAGAAAAAAGTGTAGTAGAAGATGAGAACAACGAAATTACAGTTCTTGCATATTTTCGTGTGAATCCTCAAAATTCTCTCAAAGATGCCGATATTGATCTGGGATTATCTCAATCGAGTGTTTGGAGAATATTAAAAAAACATAAAATGCACCCATATAAATTCAATAGGGTACAGCATTTGAAGGAAACTGATTTCGTCAGGAGAACAGAGTTTTGCGAAGCTATGATGATTCGATTTCAAGAGAATGAAAACTTTTTGGACTGTATAATTTGGACAGATGAATCTAAATTCACAAAGAATGATTCTTTCAATAGGCATAACAATCATTATTGGGATGAAGAGAACAACCACCACTTCAGACAATGGAACTTTCAAGAGACTTGGAGTTTCAATGTTTTTTGCGCCATCAAAAATAATGCAATTCTCGATGTTCACATTTATGATGGGACTTTAACTGGTAAGATAGAACACTACACATGTTTGCATTATTTAAAGAATGTTCTCCCTTAGGAGATAGATATTCTGACATATTGACTCAAATAATTGAGCCGCTAGTACAGAACCATAATGACTTATGGTATCAACAAGCCGCGCCGCCTCCACACATTTCACTCAATGTGTCAAATATCCTCTACAGACTATTTGAAGATCGATGGTTGGCGAACAATGGTCCACATCTTTGGCCACCACGTTCTCCCGATTTAACTCCTTTAGACTATTATGTTTGGGGTAGGATAAAAAATATTGTCTACTCAACTCCCCTGACGGATAAAGAGGACTGCATAGAACGAGTTAGAAATGCGTTCAGGTTTGTTTAGATTTTTAGATTCATAGTTTTGAAACTCAATTTGGTTTTTAAACACTTTTGCAGATCTCTTCCTCCCGATGAAATAAGAAGAGCAACGCACGAAGCATTCCTGAGACGTATAAATAAATGTCTAGAAATTAACGGTCAAAACTTTGAGCATCTTCTCTAGTTATAACTGCGAGAGTTTGCCATGGTTCACCTAATAGTAACTTGAAGTCGGTTTCAAGAAGGGGTGAAAAATCTACAGCATGGTTCAAATAACAGTTCCTGAAAATTTCATCTTTTTGGCGTGAAGGGAAAATAAATAGCTGAAAATTCAAGACGAAAAACAGTTTTTTGTGAATAACTCAGAAAATATCCATTTTAGGGCAAGGGTGTGATGCATACACTCACATTATTCACGATTACTCACGAAAATTCAATATCTGCCATAAAAAAATGGGGTTCTAATTTGAAAAAATTGATTTTTCACGATTTTGTCATCCCTAACTTTGAAAGCGGTTTTTTCACCCCCTGTATCATGAATCGCAATTTCGATTTTTGAAGTGGATACATCAATTTTACATCTTGAAAAATCCCAAAAATGAAAATTTTCCATCCAAAAACCTCGAAGTTATTCTTGTTTCAGCGGAGCTCTATTTTCGATTTTTTTTTCGAATTTTCCCGCTCAGAGAGAATTTTCCAACCAAAACTGAAAAATGTTACATCAAAATAAATTGAAATTTTCTAAGGAATCTATTTCTGCAATAAAAAAATGGTGTTCTAATTTGAAAAACGGAAGTTGACGTCATTTCCGGAAAAACCGGAGGTGCTCATGCCTTGAAAATATTTTAGATTTCATCAGCATCGTGAAATACTTTTAAGTGCTGAATTTCATGAAAATACGTTCAGTAGTTTCCCGTATAAATATGGGTGAGGTTCCTCGTGAAAGACCCTCCTGAGTATATTTTTGAGATATTATGTCATAAGGGATTTTATATTAGAGAGATATTGCAACTTTTGAATAGCGCAAGCGTTATGTTATTACGGTGCGCTAAATATAACGTTTTGGTGGTTAACGTGGATTTAACGGTCGTTCCGGAAGTAGACGTATTGCTACACGTTTTTGTTACCGTTATGTTAGTTATCAGTTTGTTTGGTTAGGTTATGTGAGACATCAGATTTTTGTGTTACAAACTGCTGAAGTTTAATCATTTGCATTTCTACATTAGTTTTTTTGGTTCTGGATAAAATGAAATAGGAATCGGAAGCGGTAATTTCAGCTGGTGCTATTGCAGAAGAAGTGGAACTAGTTATATATTGAACAATATAATTGGCATGGTTCAAACTATTCCTAATTTCAAACCCCTCATGTTGCTTCCAAAAGTATTTCTTAATTCGTGAAAAAGTAACAAATACCTATATATGAAAAAAATTGCTGTGGTAGCACCAAGAAATCTTTATGTCGAATATCAGTTGTGGGTAGAAGGCATTATAAAATAGATTTAAAAAATCCGAGAGAGTTTTGTAATTAACACTAAAAAACATATTAACAAACAGCTTCTCTATGACAGTGATCGGAGCCGGAAGGACCCGAAGCTTAACGAATCCTTCCGATATAGAATAGCGCAACGTAAATTGCGGCTCGCAATTTTCCGTAAATAACGTTAGACGCTAACGCTATTAACGTCGCGTTATTCTGAAACTGAATCTGCGCATCCTTAGCTGTCAAACATAACGTTCGCGCTAATAACGTCACACAAATTTGACACTGCAATATCTCTCTATTATTCCAATCTGTAATGTTATTTTTTCATTGCCGTTTCTCATTCCCTGCTATGGATGTAGTTACTAAATAATAATTTCATGTTGAAAACTGTTCTCATTAAGAACATGGATAACCTGTATATACGAAATCAGAAAATCGAAAGAGTAAATAAATACAATTATTACCGTATAGTACCGTTATCAATGAAAATAATGAGAGTTCTTAAGAAATAAATATCAGGATTGGAAAAGCAAGGAATGGATTTATGAGAATGAAAAAAATTATTAAGGATCAAGGATTCAAGTGTTGAAACGAATGAAAAGCGACAAAGTGATCCTCAACATGAAGAAGAGATAATTATTATATCTGGGTCATATAATGAGAGGGGACAAATTCCAGCTACTCTAAAACATGGTACAAGAAAGAATAGAAGAAAAGCGTTCGGTAGGAAGAAGAGGACATTCATGGATGAAGAATCTCCGTGATTGGTACAAGTGCAATAATAGCCATACATTTAGAGCAATAGTTTCGAAAATTAGGATGGCCTTAATGATTGCCAACCTCCCAACGAAGAAGTCATTTGAAGAAGAAGTTGACTTTGAAATATCCTTTTAGATATAATCAAGATCGAAACAGAATATGTTCATTTTCTTTTACCCTTGACACCTAATAATTTTTTCTTGAAACATTTTTTTTCTGAAGTACATAGTTCTTGAGTTAATTGACTGTCTCAAGTTAAATGCCGCATCCTGTATATTACAGAATTGATTCGAGTTAAGGACGAACCTGTGAACTCGAAGGTAGGTTATTGACAGTTCACATCCTCATAAACAGATGTGGATTAATCAAAGGGCAAGCGAAATAAGAATTATAGAAAAATTGAGATGATACGGAAAATAAAATAAGGCCACACAGGCAATTTATTAGTATTTGTTTTTGTATTTGATCTGCCGTGGCTTAGTCTAGCCTTTCAGAACTGCGACCGATACGAAATTTGTTTTATTACCAGGCTTTTTTATTTCTAATGGCATCGTCGATGATGCTCGAGAATGTAGTTACTTCCTCAGGAGCCTTGTCAGTCACTTCTTGAGGACTTAAAACTGGCTCACCCATATGAAAAGTTCTTGGACAAACTGGCTCTGGAAATTTGCATACTTTATGTTCGGATAAATCCTTTTCCGAACCACAGAGCCCGCATTTATTATCTGCTGACTTGTCCATTCGATACAAGAGGTGCTTTCACGGACAGAGGTCTGGCAGCAGTAGCAACATTACAAAAAGCTCAGATCGTTGTAGCTGCAGGAGTTTCATGGTTTAGGCCAGGAACGCACATGCGCGTTTCTGTCGTGCCATCGTTTAGTCGCAAAAATGAAGCACACACTCTTAAATACGAATACGCGCTTATACGACCAACTAATCGCAAAAATTGCTTTCTTGGCGATCGCGAGTATTAAGTCGCACGACAGAAAATTGCAAGTGCAGGCTTAGCCTTAGGATGTTTCTTCCTGGTTGTATCATATCCAGTTTGTGCATTCATTCTCGTTAAACTTCAGAAGACCTTGTAATCGATTTAGGTAATGATTATGAATTGTTTTATTTGAATACTTTAGAGTGTTTTCTTTCATTATTTGAAGCAAATTATCATGTTTGCTAGAGGAATTGAATTTGAAAATTTCATCTTAATAGATCAGTGGCGTACTTGTTCAACTGAAATCGATTCATAAAACCATTCCAAGAACATCAAATTTGGATCAGCCATTCGGACCCTACAATTCCCTGACCTGCGTTCTGTACGGTTCATACGATACCTTGTATGGCCGAAGATAATGTAGGGACCAAACTAGCAAATAGGTATCAGTGATGAAGATAATGAAATGTTGGGATGAGGTTCATTTGAGCGAGTTAAAATCACTGTCACCATGGTGCTGCTTTGAACAAAATCAGAACTTCATGTTTCTGTTTACGGCTTCGATAAAAATTTAGATTCGAAGTATCTTTCATTCAATGTTAATTATCTACGCGCTAGTGATGAGAGTGTTATATTCTGCCAAAATTTCTATAATTCCCGAATTTTGAACTAGAAATAATCTGAAACTTATGGTTGAGTTGAATTCACTGATAAAATTCTAGAAAAGCATTGACGTGAAGCTTTTGAGCGCATTTTCAGATTCGTTGCCAAAGTGTTAATCAGTTCACGTTTTGACGCCGCCAAACGCAGTTTTCCTTCCTAATGCATATTATCCTTACGAAATTCTACAAAACCTTCAAATTGTCATTTTCCAATCGAGTACTGGATCTCGGTTCGATCAAATCAGTATTTTCGGAACTATTTGGAAAAATTTTTCTGAACGGTAGGTATATCTATGGAATGATTCGGCGGATTTCATCCATTCACAAATTGGACCTTCGTAATTTCGTCCCAAACCTACTCTACAAATAATGGGTTTGTTCATCGTTTCTTTAGGAAACTTTGTGTTCTCAGTCGGCCCCACGGTAGATCGTCAAGCTGACTTCTGAAAGAAACAACTAGAAAACTCCATATTTCTAGAGTGGGTTTACGAAGGCAGAATTAGTAAATGGGTAAAATCCACCCAATGATTTCGCAGATTCAAGACCCATTCGAATTTTAATTTTTCCAATATTTCAAAAAAATACTAACCAGATTCGATTGAAATCCAGCAATTAATTAGAAAAGAACAGCTGAAAGGTTCATACAGAATTAAGAGATCATATGATTAGATCCTGGAATATGGAATGTTTGGAAAAAAATGTATACTTTTTTCGAACTTTTCTATAATGACACGATCATCACGATATGTTGAACAAAGTAGTGCATCAGCATTTTCAAACTATCCGCCATTATCATCACGATTGGACTAGTATTTTTTGAGTTATTCCAGAAACAACGACGACACGGAGAAAAAAATAATGAATTTGACATATTTTTTTCCAGTACCTCCAAGAGTTATTATTGGATGGAACATGATAGTGCAAAATTGTTTACAAATGTAAATAATATTTTCCGCGAAGGAAAATTTTCGAGAAACAATTTTTCAAAATTCAGTTACGATATGATCTCAACAAAATTGTGCTTCAACTATCTGCCAAGCTAATCCCCAAGTAGATAGTTCCAGAAGTACTAGGAGAATAATGAAGTTTCGAGTCGGTAGCTTGTTTCTTTCGACAGTTATCGTGTCTTCGGCTGGCCGTACAGTATCGATTTTGACATTGTATGCATCATCAGTGAGTCCAACCCAGTCTTTTGGGACCATTTTTGGCTGAAAATTCGAAAATTACAGACTTTTGAGCAAAACGATAGCACACTGTTCCCCAGAATATGCGCGCAATATTAGATTCTAACTGATCTGTCCAGCCAGCTTAGCAGAAAAAAATTTTAATGAATCAGCTTAAATAATATTCCTAAAAAAACGCAATAAATAGATTTACCGAATTGAAACTCAGCAAGTAGTGTTAAGGATAATGCAAAGTTTGTATCACTTAAAAACTGACGGTATGAACCTATGAATAAAACTCACCAATAGAGCGGCACTTTTCAACAATAGAACAATCTTTAATCCACGGGTGGAGATCAGACGAATTCTCGTCAAAGAGTACGAGCATAGCGATATCAATAAGACATAATGAAAGATAATTTCCATTGTTTGATATTTTGAGTTTGCATCAGTTTAAGGAGAGTATTTTCTTGATTTTTGTTATGATAGATATTCGCATCCTCACCCTCTGCTACTATCGAGATGAAATTAATCTGTAAGTACCTTTTATCATATTTGAAATTTGTTCGATTGATAATTTCTCATCACAATGTTATCTGTGAAATATTAACTAAATTTCCAATTCGTCTAGCTCAAAATCAAATAACAACTCACTTGTGAAAAAAGTTCTCGAAAATTTCAGATGAGGCTCTATTTCAGATATGCAATGGATCCATGAACTCTAGCGACGTATTCAGACCAAGAACGTATCCTAAAAATTTTAATTCTCTAGGACCTTTCTTTTGAAAGTTATTGTGTTTATGGACGGCTGATTAGAATTAAATTTTAACATGGAGTGTAAGACATTCTTCAGCGGCGATTCTGGTTTCACTTTTCAAATTAACAGAAGTGTTGGTGAAAGTTCCACGCAGCAAGGAGATGTCTAATCGATTTTCATTTTTGGTCACAAAATGACGAAAAAGCTTCCTTTTGTGCTAGGGAGATTCGGGTGTTTGGGTAGTCGGAGATTCTTCCCTATTGGTCGATGACGATGACGTAATCGGCGTCAGCCATTAGGGTGAATCTCCGACCCCGATTCCCCAAATAACCGAATCTTCCTCGCACAAAAGGCCCCATATTAGACTTCATATTCAGACGTCAAGATGATGTTCCGAAAATGACCTTAAAAATGTGTGAAATGAAAATAAATTTGGAACAGTGCTAACCGAGGCATGGTTAATATTTTTCTTATGAATCAGGTCAGTCACTGCTTAATGTTCCAGTTCCAGTTTGTTCGTGTAGATAAATTCAGAGACATCCCGATTATGCGTGGGGTCCAGACCTATACCGCAAAGGGGAAATTGCAAGCATAATAGTTATCGTTCGTAGAAAAATGAGTGTGAGCATGAACAAAAAAATAATATATTACGAAACCCGGACAGCCACGAAATACCTGAAGTTTCAAGCTTATCCGAAATAGAGAAGAAATTCACTTTATTGTTGGACCGAAAACTAAGAACTATCGGCAGAGGACTCAGATGTTTTTGAAACGGCTCGTAGGCCACCTCCATCACCTATCTCAGCTCTAAGCATTTTTTACCAGTTGAAATCATGAACCTGTGGACGGTAGAGCCACAGACCAACCAGATAAACCACCCGCGTCATTCACTTAGGAAATCTATGTGAAAGTGTTCGTGACCGTTAATCGAGCTTAGCCGTATGCTAGCAGCATTTTGGGGTGCGTTGGGGTGCCCAATAAAATCGCACCTGAGAATACGCTATTCAAGGTCGGCAGGTAGTGAAGCTCGCAAACAGTAGAGTAATTTGTCCTGTTGATCTGTAGTAGAGTAATACGTTTTGCTTACGACAGTTACGTCCTTAGTAACGAGTCCGTCACGGCCGTTCAGCGTGAGTTTCGTCGCCATTTCAATATCCACCAGAATCGGATTATTGGGCTGAGGAAAATCCCTAACAATTACACGAAAGACCGCTGCATAGCCCTAAAGTGACCGTTTGGTGCGCTGTATCCCAAAATTGCATCATCAGCCCTTACTTATTTAAAAACGTCGATGGCAATGCTGTTACCGTGAACTGTGAGCACTATATCGAAATAATAACCAACTTCTTTGCACCTTACTTAAGAAGACTTCGTGTTCCAATCCGACGTGTGTGGTTCCAACAGGATGGGGCGACCGCCCACACACTCAGAGTGTGCCAAAGCCTTGTGCCTAGTGCTCGTGAAAGTACTCGAAGCACTTTTGTGCTCCTAAGCACTGTGCTCGCAAGCACTTTAAAGCCAGTGCTTATCTTTGGTGCTTCGAGAATTTTTTGAGAAGGCTTGGTGCTTAGTAAATCGAAAAAGTGCTCCCAAGCACCGGAGTACTCCCGAGCACCGCAAAGCGCTCCCGAGCACCGCAAGGCTTTGAAGCACTTTTCGGGATTACTAAGACTTGCTATCGCGTGATTGGAGAGAGAAAGAGAACGAATTTATCTGTTGTCTCTGGTGATTGGAGACATTGACTAGGAATACTAGGATTCTCATTCGGCACAATCGCAAGATACTTATGTGTTTTCAAGTTTAGTTTTGTGCTTTTACGTATCAAAAGCTTTTAAAGTCAAAATGTCAAATCGTAAGCTCTCGGCTGGGAACATTGATATAGAATATTTCGTATTCTCTCGATCATGGAGTTATTAGAATTCCGTTCTGAAGTGTGTTAAAAAATCCACTGACGTGAAGTCATGTGGAGTATTCGCATTAAGTATTCCTATTCCTATGTCACATATTCCGGTTGAATTTTAAAATTTCATTATTTTTTCTCTACAATTTCGAGCCTAATGATCTGATTGAATCGATATTTGTAGAGCAGGTGTATATGAACCTTAATTAAAAAGGCCGAATTCGTGACCATTCACCCAATAATTCCGCAGATATACTCATTCAGGATTTTTTACCTAATATTTTCGAAAATACAGATGAGATCAATTTAAAATCCAGTACTCGATTGAAAAATGACAGCTGGAAAAATTTCTAAACAATTTTTTCCTCAGACATATTGACAGTACAACCTCAACAAAATTTTGCGAGAAGTTGCGTGTAATTGTGCTCCAACTAACTGTTAAGTTTCAATTCAATCGCTGTTGTAGTTCCTGAGATATTAAGGAAATAACCATAAAATTTGAAATAGCTATAACTCTGAAACCGTTGAGTCGATTGTGCCCAGTAACGAACATGACCGCGGCATTCGGATGCACGACCTATCCTGAGAGTTTCAAGTTGCTAGTTTGCTCCCTTCGACAAATATCAGGTCCTCGGCTGGAAGGCCAGCGGAGCAGAATCGACTTTCACACCGGATTCGTCATCAGTGGGTCTAACCTAGTCATTCGAGACAATTTTCATCTCAAAATTCGAAAATTACAAATATCTGGAGCAAACGATAGCACGCTGTTCCCTAGAACATGCGAGCAAAAACGAACTCGGGTTAGGCCATGGACTTTCTGAGGAATGTCTTTATGTTTCCATTATTTCGACAACATATTATTTTACATATTACATATTACACATTTATGGCAAAACCTATATTGGGAAGTTATCGGATATCTGTCTGTAAGTTTGAAATTGGGATCGTCCTAGGACCGCCCTCGACTCGGAACCCCAATAAAGCACAAGAGACTTCATTAATTGACAAAATTACAGACAATTGGCTGAAAAAGTCTTGAAGTCGAAGTTTCACATCAAGAAGTGCTTAGTGCTCGTGTGAACGAATGACTTTGTGAAAGTGCTTGGTAATCGCAAGCATTTCACAAAAAATTAGTGTTTAGTGCTTGAGATTCCGGAGCACTTTTCGAAAGGGCTTGGTGATTTGTGCTCTAAGCACTTTCCATCAGTGCTCCTCACAGCTCTGCCCAGAGCAACAATGAACTTTATTCGTCCTCTCTTCCCTGGCCGACTTATTTCCAGATTTGGTGAGGTTCATTAGCCTGCTCGGTCGCCAGATTTGGCCATCTTCGACTTTTTTGTGAGGACATCTCAAAGCACGAGTTCATCTATACACAAGCCCCGAATATTGAAGGAATTGAAGGAAGCAATTCGCGTGGAAGTCACCGCTGTTTAGAGAGCAACGTTGGAAACAGTTTTCAGAAATTTCCAAAAAAGAATGCAGGAGTGTATCGCGAAACAAGGACGCCACCTGACTGATGTAATTTTCCACACATAAATTTCCAAAATGCCTTGAAATTCTGAATCCAAACTGTTTTATAAATTTTTTTCGAGCAACAGTTACTGAGGTTATGATTTTATCAAAAACGCCCGAGTTCTCTGCCGAACTCTGTGTATTAATATTTGTTTCATATTCGTTGAACGCGTGACATACAGGGTCATAATTTAGTACGGTATTCTTCCATAGCTGCCAAACAAGATATCTCAGAAATATCGTTCTAAAACAGACTTAGGAGACTTATTTCTACATCTCAGGAAGTTTTTCTCCAGTATCTATACAGGGCGCCCTTAAAAAAATATCATCCGAAGAATAAGTGATTATTTAAATGGATCACCCCTTATTTTTTCATATATTTTAATGTGTTCCAACTCATTTTTAATGGTGTGAACTTTTAGAGATATTTTTGCAGCGGTGCAGATCTTATTGAAAGAAAACTCTGAAAAGTTGAGGGCATGGCCGTCCGTTAAATTTCCTCAAAGCTTAGAAGTTACACAAATTCGATCATAAGTTTTTTCAAGTGAGATATTTGCTGAGTTCTCGTATCAAAATAAATATATTACCTTCTACAGGGTGGCCGTTATTAAGTGTCAATTATGGAGAATTTCAAATTGATGTTTCTCGATTTTGTCAAATGGAACAACCTGTATATTTTTTCATGAGAACGAAGACTATTGAATTCTTTACATTTTGCCGGAGTAACATTGCGGCTATTTTCTTGTTTGCGCCTAGCAGAGAAGAAAAATGCCATCAAAACTGAAAATTTGTAATTAACAGGCGTAAAAGAGTAGGAAAAATGAGATTGATGATAAAATCATTCAGATAATACTTTGTGCAGGGTTACTTCATCATAAATATCTCTAATACAGGCTGGCTGGAATTTAGTGCTGAATTAGTAGTATTTCAAACGGATAATTCTTCGGATTCTCAGATCTATCATCTTTCAACTTTCGTTAGACAAATCATGATCCAATATTATAATAATCGAGTGGAATAATGAAAGAGCTAGAATTTTAGACGAACATTCCGGAGGGTTATTACTTGAATATGCGTGAAACATGAAAAGAATGATGTTAATCTGCACCACATATGTCATATTCATGAATCAAGTAATGGAAAAACTATTGAATTAAACCCATCTTTCTTCAACAAACAAATATGGATTTCAGATACATCAGTGTTTCATCGGTATTCTGAAAATCAATTTTCAATAGGAAATATCGTTTTTTAGAGCTAAACATATTTGCTGAAAAAATATACACACATATCAAGATAAATTTTTGACAAAAATGAGATTGCTGATATGATTTTCATGTTGGGAGTATATCATACAATTTTTTTAGCAAGTAGAGTTTATGCTACAGAATATCCCGACAGAAGATATCCAACAGACACGAGTCTCTTGAACAGATTCGTTGAGACTGGTGATGTACAGTACAGAAAACAGGACCGAAAAAAATCGTCCACTCACGAAGAAAAAGAGCTCGAGGTTTAACCACTGTATAAAGACAACATTGTCATTGTACAATTTATAAAGATAACATTGTCAGTATAGAATGGTTCAACTGACTGTATCCCCACACACCAGTCAAAGGGAAATAAGCCAAGCCTATAATATAAGTACTTGTTCCGTTCAAAAAATCGTCAAGAAACATGAGTATCATGCCTATGACATTCGAATGCACCAGGCGCTTACCGATAGCGATTTTGAAAACCGTTTGAATTTCTGTAATTGGGCAAGATTGCGAATGGAGCAGAATCCCAATTTTTCGATTTTATTTTATTCAGCGACGAACTGACATTTCATAATTCTGCTTTCGTTAATAGACACAATTTTTATTAATAAGGGAAAGTCGCCTAATATTGGACAGTTGCCCAATTTTGGATACTACATATGCTAGCATCCTATCAGTGTTCTTCTAGAAGTGAATGCAGAAAACTATTAGTTTCTGACCAAAACAAACACCCTGTGAAATATGAAGTTCAATCTATTACTTCTAGGTGGCACTTTGAGTTTTAATCTTTCAATGTGATAGCCAGTATTTTATTTCGCCAACATTAAACTCTGATAAAAAGATGAGTATTGAGTGTAGAATATTGAAATTTAGTATTAAAACACTAGAATATTTGAGGAATCACTTCAGCGATTTGATTCCAACATTCCTAACCAGTATTCATATTCATTTATTGTTATAACCTCAGACATGAATGTAGCCTAATTTTGGATAGGAACGGTGTCCCAAAATTGGATATCCAAAATAAGGTATCCAATTGTGAGCACTACGCAAATTATAATATTTTTCAGTGAAATGCCTGAGTGGTGATGTCCAAATTGAACAGGTACCAAAGATTGTGAAAATCCAGGATTTTTTGTCTTTACCATCATGTAGTTCATCTGCACCTTCGTGCAGGGGACGTTAAGCTGGTTCGGCAGCGCTTATAACGGGTTCACCCTACAAAAATGAGTTAGAAACCAGCGTTGAGGAGAAAAAGAGGAAAGAATCATTGAAAAACGAACAATATCACAGAAATTAGATAATAGAAGTAAATCTCGAAAAAATATATCAGTGGGTAAAAAAAAAAGACAAAAAAATAGAAGAATGTGTATGACGAATACTCGACTCATGATGTTTCCTATGAAAATATGTCGGAAACAGATGATGAGAAAGATGACGATGCAGAGTGCCTTTTTTGCAGTGGACATTTTTCGGAAGACCAACATGGAGAAGGCTGGATCCAATGTTCAGTCTGCTTCAGATGGGCCCATGAAGATTGTGCTGGCAGTGACAGAAAAGTTTATATGTGTGAATTTTGCTGGGAATAGTAGGTTCCCAATTTTGGATAGGGTATCCAATATTAGGAACCTATTTTTGCAATCATGAAAATTGACATTTTTCAGTTTGGCTTATTTTTATGTCAGTTGCAACAGAAAAAAATATTTCAGTTTTTACGATGTGTAATTGTTAATGTGAACTCACATTCAAAGCGAAAAAAAATATCTAGAAAATGGATTTTTCTGGCGAAAAATTTGGAATAGAAAAAAGTATCCAAAATATGGCGACTTTCCTCTACTCTTGTGAAAATCTAAGCATAATGAGAGAAGTCGACTACCAACACAAATGGTCATTAAATGTCTGGGGGGGGCGTTATTCGCAATCATGTGATAGGCCCTCATTTTTTTGAAGGACATCTGGACGGATCTGCTCATTTGAATTTTCCCGAAACATTTTCCGGGACTATAAGCACTGCTACCTTTACATGTAGGAAGGGAAATATGGTCGCAGCATGATCTGGGGCACGCTCATTTTCCTCGACTTGTGGGAGATTTTCTAGATCACCAATTTCCAAATAAATGGATTGGTGTGTGCGGACCTACACGATGGCTTGCTAGATCACCCGATCACATCGCGCCAGATTTTTTCTTGTGGGGAAATCGTTCACTATGAAGCTCCAACAACAGCTATGACTATGCTGGAGAGAATAGTCGATGCTTTTTTTAGCATTTTTTCACCCATGCTGAAGCGGGTTAGTCGATCGTTTAGCGATAGGATTGCTTTGTATTTGAGAGAAAAAGGGCAACACTTTGAACAACTAGTCAATCATTGAGAAATTTTTTATGTCAGAGATATTTATGATGAAGTAACGCTGCATGAAATATTATCTGAATAATTTTTATCATTGGTTTCATTTTCCGAATCTTTTACCTTTGTTGATTGTAAATTTTCTGTTTTGATGGCATTTTTCGTGTATGCTGGGCGCAAACGTGAAAAGAGCCCCAATGTTACTCCGGCAAAATGTAAAGAATTTAGTAGTCTGTGTTCTCATGAAAATATATACAGGGTGTTGCATTTGAAAAAACGCTGCAAATTTTACACAAGGATGTATTATTTTCTCAGTTGAATAACTCAATACCATTGATATCTTAAATGAAACTTATAGAGCGTGCCAAAAAAGTAACGTTACTCGTCAATAATCTTTGAACGAAGAATTATTGAGGAATCCTCGCCCCTGTCGATTTTCGATTTCGAAACCAATTCATTCTGTGCTTTTTTGAATCTGATATTTCTCACCCCACTATAAATTTTTTCAAATGGAAATATATGGATTGTGACTCATCAAATGAAAGGTAATTTAATGACCTATTTAGTGATGTGGCTTAGAGTAGAATTTGTCGTGCCGCATTTTTATTGAAAAATTAGGAAATCATTTACAATTTCTGATTGGAGAGAACCGTGATCAGATATTCTTTCATTAATTATTATTGAGGGTAATCCTCGAACTCATGTATTTGTAATTTAAATTGAATGAATAATTAACTCTTATTTTCGTTCACATAACTGAATTGGTCATCGAATGACCTTTGATCCGATATATCACATGCAATATTTTGCGAAAAAAAACTGTTGAGGTTTAAAGATATGAAATGCATTTCTCAAACTTCGAAAATAGAAATCGGCAGGTAGGAGGATATTTTTCAGTATTAATTATTTTAAGAATAAGAATCTGACACAAATTGTGAATTTTGTAATAAAAAAAGCTTAACAAATTCTTTTTTCAGTCACACCGCTCAATATATGCAATCGAATGTCCTTCCATTTGATATATCACAATCCATATATTACTATTTGAAAAAAACAGTAGGGGTGTGGAGCGTGAGGGGTAGGAGTTTTCAAATTCAAAAAAGCATGGGTAGTCCTGCTTTCGGAATTACAAATCCATGGATTCGTGGATTTTCCTTAATAATAAGTAGTAAAAGAATAATGGTCTGATTGCAGTACCCCCCAATCACAAATTCTAAATTATTTCCTAATTTTTATTACAAAAACGGCATAACAAATTCTTTTTTTAGTCATATCGCTGAGTAGGTAATCAAAATACCTTTCATTTGATGAACTACAACCCATATATTCCCATTTTTAAAATAAAGAAGTGGACTGCGGGGCGTAGGGGGTTAGAAATATCAAATTAAAAAAAGACAGAAAAATTGCTTTCGAAATTTAAAATCGACGGGTGCGGGGATTTTCCCCAATGATTCTTCGTTCAAAAATTATGACGAGTTACGTTACTTTTTTGGCACGATGTATACTATTCATAACTCATTGGTTTTTCACCCCAAAATTTGCAGCGTTTTTCTTTATACCTCAGGAATCACTGGTTGGAAATCATCCGGGTAAACATTTTTAGCTTGAGTTGTGCAACAGTAATCAACGTTGAAAATTTCATAAAAATTCGGTGGAAAGTATTCGAAAAATATTTTTTTTCCTCCAACCCCCAATTTTCAGGCCTTAGGGTACATAGATCCTGCTGAAAAGCTGAGAGGAAGAATGCCGAGAGTCACACGATTTTGCTACCAAGTTGCACGGATTTCGGTTCAGTATTTTCAGAGAAAAGCCCCGGACAACGGATGACGGAGGGACGGATTGTTTTTATTACTTAATTCAAATCTACATACTTCAAAATGTGAACTGTGAAATTTTCAGGGAGGGTAATTTTTTTTTGGTCGATCACTGAGGTTTATTATTTGATTTTATCAAATAATAAATCAAAATCGAGAAACATCAATTTGAAATTCTCCATATCTGACAGTTAATAACGGCCTCCCTGTAGAAAGTACGATAATTATTTTGCTACGATAACTCAGCAAATATCTCAGTTGAGAAAACTTATGAACGAATTTGTGTTACTTCTGCTCTTTCTGAGCGTTTAAGAAAGTTCAGCGGATGGCTATGCCCTCAACTTTTAACAGTTTTATTTCAATAAGATCTGCAGAAGTCTGTTTTGGAATGAAATTTCTAGGATGTCTTGTTTGGCAGCTGTGAAAGAACACCGTAATAATGTATGACCCTATATATAGAGAAAAATCGAAGTAAAGCTGAGAGTTTTTTTTTGAGAATGGGTTGAAACCCGAAACATGCATGTAAACTTTATATTTTTAGTGAATTTGTGAAACGTATTGTCGAGTGTTTTGTTAAGCCTGTTATCAATATCGCCTTTATATTTGTGAATATATCGAAATATATGAACTCCATTGAAAAATGCGAAAATATAGTTCAAAATACTCTCTAGCCATGATTCGCTTCCACTATATGGAGCTTTCTTTCCAGGAGAAGAGTTGAGTCATATATCGCTGCATTTATAAATTCCTGATTCTTTTTGGTTTATTTAGACATATTTTGCAGGGTCGATAAAAAATGACAATTTTTGGGATAATTGGATATTTTGTATACTTTTTATTTCCATATGACATGACTTCCTGTCATGGTTTGTCATTCAGATTTTAGAACGGTTCTGAAAATCATTTCCTTTAAAACAGTAACCAAAAGTATGAGTCAGATTTTATCGTGGTTGAAAATGTTCACAATCGGAATGAAATTATTTCTGTGAGATAGAATCTATAAGTTGAAAAAATGAAGAAGTTTTTCACAGATAAATTGATGGTTAGCACTGTTGAAGTGCTATTACAGCAATATATTCGATATTTTACGTATTGGCGAATGAAGAAAAGCCCTACTCCCTCTGGTGGCTATCCGAGTAACCCGAAGTACAGACATTATCATTGACAAGTTAAAAGAAATGTTAAGAAAATGAGAAAGTTTATGAATTTTTCTTGGCGTTTGTGTGATTTTTACAAGTGCTTCTATTGGGGAAAAGCAAACTCAAATGTCTCTTCACACAGATTTCCACAGCCCGGTGAAAAATTTCGAGTTAGGGTAAAAGAAACTTCCTTTAACAAGTCGGGCTTGAAATAATCGATAAAAACCAACAAACAAGATTTATGAGTCTGTTATCTGTCTTTTATCGATGATGATCATTTTTAAGGTAAGCACGAATTGCTCAAGAAATATTAGATCACATTCATGAAACCATTTTTTTTGCAGGCCCCTAATCCAAGCAGAGAAATTTATTTAAGAGGAATGCTCCGCCTTCCGATATCTGCCGGTTGAACTGATCATTAAGGAACAACGTAAATGTTTTAGTGATAGAACTGACTATTGAAAAACAAAGTCTCAACAAGGAAATATATGGTGATGAATACTGTTAGCTCAAAGTGCTTCTGCCGATGAAAGCGAAGTTGTACAAGACTTATTTATTACAGCTTTTTCAAGACCAATCATATGAGTGTTGGAAAATTTATTTGTCAATCCATAATAAATAAGACTTACGATACGAGTAGCATTAGTTTTATGTGAATGTATTCATTTTATTCATAATATATTGAGTATTTAGTCCTTCGCTACAAAAAAAGTTAATAAAAAAAAGTTATAAGTATTTGTCTATTATTCCAAAAAGTATGTTTAACAATACTATCTGTTTTTCAACTTCCAAGACAGCCTAAGAAATCCACCAAAGTCGATCTTGCCATTTGGATCTGAAAATAAATAATATTAAAATACTGTCTAACCTTGGAGATATCCCCGTAATTTTAGAGTTGCTACACTCAATAAGATTGAAGAATGATACATACCTACTTTATAAGAATGGAATATGCACTCCCAGTAATACTCTCGTCAACTATAAAAGTCTGGAAAGTCTTTCAATAAATCGTGAAATCAAAAATTATCAAAACAAACAGTACAAAATCGACTATCAAAACAAAATCTATGTCTGTATCTAAGGTTCTGATACTGGCCACCGTGGCGCTGCGATCTTAAATTCAGACGCCAATAAACCTCACAATAATGTACAATTTGGTATGTTATCTATGATTACGGAGTCTGCAATTCTCTAGAGGTGTTCATACACGTCAATAATGTCAGGTGGCAAGGATTTCGTGAAGATTCTGAAGAAAGAATTGTTGAAGCAAACTGCAAACTTGAGGAAGGATTTGGAGCGAATAGAGGCTGAAATTAAAGGTGAAAAGATGGCCGTGTGGAGCCGACCACAGTCAGTTGAACCTCGTTTGAATGATGTTGAGTTCGGGATCTTAAAAGCGTAGAGGTCAGCTAGAAGGAATAATATAATCATAGTAGCACTAGAGGTCGACTTAGTGAACGTTGTGGAATCTACGATCGCTGGACTCAACGAGATTTTAAATGTAAACCTTTCGAAGCTGAGCATTAATAATATAAACATCCTAGGTGGCTCGAGGTTAGCTCAAGGTAGAGTTTTCTTCGTTTCTTGCGAAGTCCTTGGTCCTTAAGAATAGAGCTGCGTGGAACTAAAATCTTTATATTTTACAGATGAATTCTTCCATCAGTGTGTCAGGTATAAATTTGAGAAGTAAATGAGAAACACACTTCAAGATTAAAAATTTATTCTTTAGGCGATCGATTTCGGTTCAATGAACCATCATCAGGCCAGCTGAAATAAAATGCACAATTATCAGGAGACAATATTCCAGTGTTCAATACGTTTCACTGTGAAAGTGAGGTTATAAAAGTATATACAAACATAAATAAAAAAAAAGGAATGTGCAACATACCGTCCAGTTTAACAATCGAAATATCCACATAAATCAACACTCCAGAAGTGTACAAATCAAACGGTAAATTTTTCTTTCTAAATTTCTCGTCCAAACAACACAATTATCAAGTACTATGAATTCAATCTAACTGCAGGAAAACCGAAGGAAATAGAGGTGGGGCCACCCATGATAGACGAAAATGTCAAAACTAGTCTAGTTAAGTTGATGCTCTTTATCAACTCTAAAGAGTTCTTGATCGGGAAAATTGTTCTCGTTCTCAAAGAAAGATGGCTTACCAATGGGTCTACCATCCAGTGGACTTATAGCGAATGTATAGGTAGACAAAGTTGAGAAACAAATTATGCAGCTGCCGGGAAGTGACCAGATCGAATTATGGAAAATATATGTGGATGATGTCTTTTGTATTTGGTTAGGTACTGATCAGGAATTGACAGATTTCTTCGACCTCATGAATTCTAAATTTAAAATAAAATTCTCCTTAGAAAAATCACTAACGAATTCCATCAACTTTCTCGATCTAACTATCACTTTAAACAATGATAATAACTTCTCCTATAACATCATCAGGAAGCCCACACAAACCGATTCGATAATTCCTCACAATTCATACCATGCACCTCCAGCAAAGAAAGCAGCCTTCATTTTTTTGTTTAGAAGACTCCTTAATGTTCCATTATCGGTAGGAAACTATAATAGAGAATTGAAAATCATATACCAGATCGGAAAAAACAACCAATATACGGATAGATTCATGAGTGATATTCTGACATCTATAAAAAGAAAACTAATTATTGATAAAATATACCCACATGTATCGGCTGGCAGAAACTTCATCGCAACACCTTTTTACGTAAATTTAAATCGAAAACTATCTTCAACTCTCAAAAAATTTAACTATGACGTGACCAACAGAAGACATAGAACCTTGGAAAACATGTTGATTAATTGCAGGGCAAAACCTAATAAAGAACAAATTAGTGGAGTATACAAAACATGAAAAAACGGTTTAATGAACATCATAAAAATAGACCTAACTCATCGCTTGGAGAACACCTGAAAGATAATAATCATAAGACAAATTTTGATAACCTTGAAATCTTACATGCAGAAAACAATTACTTCAAAATAAGCCTTCTTGAACAATACGAAATATTAAAAAATAGAAAGGATAATAATCTCTTAAATGACATTTCAGATTTCAATGCTTCTAGAAATATTTTCAAGCTCATAACTCCTTTTGTCTGAATTGATTTGAATTTGACCGCCAAAGTTTTGACATTTTCGTCTATCGTGGGTGGCCCCACCTCTATTTCCTTCGTTTTCCTGCAGTTGGATTGAATTCATAGTACTTGATAATTGTGTTGTTTGGACGAGAAATTTAGGAAGAAAAATTTACCGTTTGATTTGTACACTTCTGGAATGTTGATTTATGTGGATATTTCGATTGTTAAACTGGACGGTATGTTGCACATTCCTGTCTTTTTATTTATGTTTGTATATATTTTTATAACCTCACTTTCACAGTGAAACGTATTAAACACTGGAATATTGTCTCCTGATAATTGTGCATTTTATTTCAGCTGGCCTGATGATGGTTCATTGAACCGAAATCGATCGCCTAAAGAATACATTTTTAATCTTAAAGTGTGTTTCTCATTTACTTTTTATATTCAAAATCTTTATACTTGAAGACTTGTGTGATAAGGAGGGGAGGGACGAAAAAATGCTGAGGAATCCAAAGGAGGCTAGAAAAAAGCAATACAAGGTATACCTGAAAAACGGCTTTCTTTACGTGAATGGTACTAGGTATGGTCCTGATGAATTATTTTGGGCCCAGCCGCTTGTGAACATAGGTGAAAAGGAAAACGCTATTTTCTTGCGTGATGAGGATTTTGACGGAGAAAGAAGGCAGAAAGAAGTGGTGGATGAGTCAGTGAGGGTAGTGCGTGATGTGAGTGCGGTTGAAGGCAAAGTTGTGGAGAAGGTGCTGTCGAATAGTGCCCCAAAATCGCCGAGTCCATTATCATGTTTCAAGCAGTTATCTTCAGAACATGATCATATACAGATCTTAGATGACTGGCAAATTTACAAGGATGCTGATGGGAACGACGAAATTCTATTGAGCACGAGAGATATGAAGCAGCAAAAGAACGATAGACATCACTTCTCTAGCAGTGAGAATTCTTCAATTAGAGCAACAAGGAGGAGGATTAAATAGATTGTAGTGACTGACAAATGCTGTTTAACTTTTTGTAGTTTTCTATTTTTGCATGAGTTTGCGAAATCTGTTATGGGATTTGTTCATTTCATTCAAATTCTTTTAGATTTTTTTTTATTTTGATTCTTTTGGTCACTTATTCAATACCAAGTTTAATACTTATTTTTTTAACTCATTTCAATTTTTTTTCTTGTTTTCTACTGATTCTCATCTCAAATTACTTTACAGCCTAAGATGTGTGAGTTCAGAGATATATTACATAAGTATGAGTACGATATTGTTGGGGTGACTGAGACCTGGTTTGTCGATGGAATGGTATCTGGCGATGTGTCGGTGCAGGGTTCTAGGTTATATCGCAGCTACAGGAGCGAGGGAGGTGGCGCAGTTTGTGCTTATGTCAGGGACTATTTGAGGTGTGAGTCGATTCATTTGTAGATGGAAACAGAAAGCCCTGTAGAGTACTTGTGGTTGAAGTTTAATCTGTGTGGACATATAGTCATCGTTGGAATTATCTTTCGCCCACCTGATAAAAAGGAGCGACCTTCTAAGTTGAGTGCTTTTGTAAATGTCCTATGTTTGTTTTTTTTTAGTTTTGTTTTGATCAGATAATAGCTGAACATACTAGGATAACTTCTCGTGGTGGTTCGCTATTGGATAATGATATGGACCTCGAGGACCTTCAGGGTAAGAGGTGGAATGAATTTTTGTATGAACTGAATGTTGACAAAAAGGTGAGAATTACTGAGCGTATTCGATGAGCATGCTCCTATTGTAGCTAGAAAGGTAACTCGTCCTAAAGCTCCTTGGTTGACGGATTTCATAAGACATCTGATGAGGGAACGCGATAGTGCTTTGAACAAGTTCAAAAAATACCCAAGAGATGATATGTGGAAGGAATATAAATCTTAAAGAATAGACTTTTTGAAATTCGTAAAGCTAAGAAGTCGTTCATTAGCGTAGCCACGTTAGAATGTTGTAAGGAGGCATGGAGTGCATTGAGAAATATTGGGTGGTCTGGCAGCTTTAGGAGGGGTATATCTGAAGGACTATCTGATCCAGAAGTAATTAACGATTATTTTTCTCAATTTAATGCTACTACGAACATCTATAATGATAATAAGTTTGACCAGTCACAGTCTTTTGAATTCTACATTGTCGATCAAGCTTTTGTTACTGATTTGCTTGATGGTATCAGTTCCAATTCAATGGGTACTGACTCCATAAACATTTTGATGCTCAATTATTTTCGGCCGTTTATTGATCCATTAGTCCTGCACCTCGTGAATAGTTGTATTATTGGTAGAGTGTTCCCAACCACCTGGAAGAATGCTGTAGGTGTTCCATTGCCAAAGGTTTAAGAACCAAAGTCCGTGTCTGATTAACGTATAATAGGTATTTTACCTGCCCTTTCGAAGGTACTGGAAAAAGCATTTTTCGAACAGCTCTTAAATTATTTTGAACCAGAAAAATTGTTACCATCCTATCAGTCTGGTGTACGAAAAGGATGTAGCACGACAGCTTGTCTTCTATCGGTGACTGATGCTATCTTTCGTGATCATGATCAAGGGTTCATTGATGTGCTTGTTCTGCTAGATTTCAGCAAGGCTTTTGACACCATCAAGCATAAGTTGCTGTGTGCAATACTTTAATATTTTGGTTTCTTTCCCTCTGCACTTACCTTGATTTCTTCATTTTTGGCCTTCCGTACACAGAGTATAAGGGTAGGTGATAAATCATCGAATAGAAGTGAAATTTTATCTGGAGTTCCACAAGGATCTATCATTGGCCCTTTATTGTTCATCCTCTACACATCTGATGTTTTCTCGAGGTTGAAATTTTGCATGGTAGAATTATTTGCTGATGATGCGCAATTGTTGTTCAAAATTTTCCCTAAGGATATATTGCTGGCTTCTGTCAGAATAAACTCGGACTTGGAAATTTTACGAAGTATTTCACAACACCACAACCTAAACCTGAACCCAAATAAAAGTAAAATTATGGTCTTTACAGGTAAAAGAGATAATGAGAGTGTTATAGATAACTTGGATATATATGTATCGAAGGTGTAAAGCTGAAGGTATGTGACAGTGTTAGAGATCTATGTTTAACAATTGACAGAGATCTCAACTTTTCAGAACACGTAATGCAAATTACAAGATCGGCTTTTTTCAAGCTGAAATTAATTTACGCTGCACGTAGATATTTGACGGTCGAGATCAAGAGAATGCTATGTGAAACATTGATTTTGTCGAGATTCAATTACAGTGACGTTGTATATGGTTCATGTATTAATCATTTTTCACGGAAACGCATTCAGAATTGGTGCGTTAGATTCTTTCATGGACTGAGGAAATTCGACAGAGGAATTTCTCGTAAAATTGATGAAGTGAATTGGCTGCGCATGGACAAGAGGGCTAAACTGTATTTGGGATGTTTTGTGTTCAAGTTGATGAAACTGAGGCTCAGATTGTTACCAAGATATGGCATTCACGATCGCTAAATACGTGGCGCCAATATGCTAACGATTTCGTCTCATCGAACGACCAGGTTTAAAAGGTCTTTCTCCTACTGTCCTGCAAAAATTTTCAACGCAGTGAACTTGGATTTGCATTCAACAACAATTGCACAATATAGGACACATCTGAGATGCCTTTTATTCCAGAGACAAGTTCATTTATATTTATTCATTCATTTTATTATTTGATTATCCCTTCAGATAATTCAGCTTGTGGTTTTTTCTTCTTAACTTTTTTGTCGATCATATTTTTGTATTCAAGTTGGAGCAGTGTACATGTAAATTTTTGGGCCGTTCTGGAGTTGAGTGTAAGAGTAGTCCTAGACTAAACTTCGCTTCAGTTTGGTGCCTAATACCAGAAGAATGATCGTATCATTTTCAATAAAGGCGACATCATTATTATTATTATCATCATTATTATTATTATTATCATTTCAACGATTTGGTCGCAAACGAAATGATTTCTAATGAAGATAACACACAGAAGAGGGCTGAAAAAAAAGTTTATTGAAGGACGAGATTTGTCTGACAAACAGAACCTCATACTATTTCGAGAATTGTCGGAAAGTGCTCTGATTGTGAATGGATTCTAGATGGATTTTTATGAAGGGAGGATTTCCCTTTTTGGAGAACTAATAGTTATACCTGCAGTACGTAAAAATAATAAAATTTATCCACCTTTGCAATGAATCTATTTTTCGAATGTCATATCCTTGTCTTATGATTTATACATAGTCAGATTTTATCAAATTGAGAAATGAGTTTAGGTTGAGGTAGGTTCAAGTTGAAATTTCAGATGGTCTCAGCTAGTATTTCTTACGATTGTTCACTTCACTTGTCTTGAATGTGTATATCGAAATTTCACATGAATATTCACGCCGACCATTTACTACTAGATTTCAATGCAATCTGATATGTTTTTTTCGGAAATATTGGTGAAATAGAATTTCGAAATGATATATCTTGGAAATCAACGGGTTGTTTCTACGAATTCGACTTTTATATAATAATTAAACTGGCTCTGAAAATAACTATAACCCGAATAAATTACATTTATTCACGATTGGCCGCTAGGTCGACCCTAAAAACCAAACTCTTTAGAGAATCGATGTTCTAATTTGAGGTTTAAGCACGAACATAGAATTCTTGAATCAATATTGCAGTCAATTATAATCATCCAAGATGTTCAGAAATGGTGATCTTCCCTTTCAACAAGAAGTAGAACTCACCAACATAAACACACAAAAAATCGTTCATTCGATTCGAACCTCTTTGTATCAACAATTTTCTGTGAAATTCTCTATAGTTTGCAAAAAATTTTGAGGTTAAATCATTGTTTTAGTGGTTATGAAGTAACCTTAGAAACAAGCAAAATTTGAGTAATGGATAGGCTTTGAAGCTATATCTGAATCACAGCAAGAATTTTTAAGTTTTTTGATACATGTTGGCACTTGAATTTACTTCTGGACATTCCTTCTGATAAATGAAATCATTGCAAAAGAGGAGCAATTAAATCCTGAAATTAGAGTTGATTTTGTTTTTTTGAATTTTTAATGGTTTGTAGTTATGAATAAACATTAGAAAATTTTCAGGAAAGACTGGTTTTAGTTGTATAATTGGCCCCAACAGAATTTGCCACTTTTTCTGTCACATCATGAAATCAGTTTGATCATACCTTCCATAGCGGCGGTAGCTCAGTGGTTAGAGCGCAAGCCCCATGATCATAAGGTCTGGAGAAATAACTTTTCCGGTTTTTAGGGGACCGTCCAACCTTTCACTGTTGGGTAAACAATTAACAGTGCTGTTCCTAACGAGGCACAAGGAATTAGTAACAAAGCCTACACAGAACACTCCCAGTATCCTAACTCGAACAAGCTCTAAGCTTCTGAGGGGTTTCGTTGAAGCCTAGGATAGTCGAAAAAAAAAATACAAATACAAATACAAATATAGGAAATGGTTTCATGGAGAAGAAAGAGCTCCAGTAGTAATAAATAACATAATCACAAGGACGAATATCCGTCGATAAATCATCAAATATTCCCCCTTGATCAGAGCTAATCACCCAATCAACCAAAACACCTACACCGAAGAAGCGGATCCAAGTAGAATGACTACAGCTGTTTCACAATTGTTATTGATCGTCAGGTGATCTTAACTTGGATCCAAGTTAAGATTGCGCAGGATGCAACAAAAATCCTTCAAAAATGCACAAAAATTTGGTAAAGTGAAACAAAAATTGACCTGTTTCAGGATTTTGCTGCCACATATTTTTCTTCTGAGAAAATGAAATTGTTCCATAATTTTGACGCGCAATGTATAGCAAAAAAAACGTGAAAAACCTACGAATCTTGGGCTATCCCAGTTTCGACGAGACTGTAAAAAAGCATACAAATAAATGAACTTCAAGCAATGAACGAGGACTCCCAGATTTCAACATCGATTCGCTCGATATATGTAATAATGAGTTTGTTCCTACTCAATCTGGAATCAGTTCTGAATCGGGAGGAGTTTAAGGAATTTCGTGAGGACAATATTGTAGCGAGCGCCCTCTCTCAGCTCTTACTTAAGTCGCGCGCGCAGTACCATCTTGCGTCTTAAGTATCCTGCGTTATCTGCCTGTAACGCTTGGCCAACATCATCGGTCAGCGTACAGGGGGCGCTAGCGCGCACGCTATCCCGGTCATCAAAACAATCAGCGGTTCATCCAAGTACCACGACCTCCTCATGGAATTTCCCAACATAACGAGACCTGAGGGAGTCCCGATGAACATCAAGCACCATACAAGGCATCACATTCAAACAACCCCTGGTCCATCACTTTCATCCAGACCACGACGCCTGGCACCAGAAAAACTCAAAGCTGCGAAGAAAGAATTCGAAACCATGATCAACCTAGGAATTGCACGTCCATCCAAGAGTCCATGGTCATCCCCACTACACCTAGCACCAAAAAAGTCAACCGACAGTTGGAGACCCTGCGGAGATTACCGAGCACTCAACGCCCGCACAATACCAGATCGATATCCAGTCAGGCACATTCAAGACTTTGCCCACATCCTGCAAGGAAAGAGCATCTTCACCACACTGGACCTTGTTCGAGCATACAATCAGATACCAGTTGCTGAAGAGGATGTTCCCAAAACAGCCATCACGACACCCTTCGGAATGTTCGAATTTCCATTCATGTCTTTCGGACTTAGGAATGCTGCTCAAACCTTCCAACGCTTCATCGACGAAGTACTACGAGGACTTGACTTCTGCTTCAGCTACATCGACGACGTACTAATCGCCTCAGAATCCGAAGAAGAACACATCGAACACCTCAGAATCGTCTTCGCAAGATTCCAGGAACACTCGATGACACTAAACCCATCCAAGTGTGTTTTCGGCCAGCCTGAAGTCAAATTCCTAGGCTACCTCATTTCCGCTGAAGGCACTCGCCCACTACCAGATAGAGTTACCGACATTTTGGAGTATCCTCAACCAACCACAGCCAAGGAACTCCGACGATTTCTAGGTATGATAAACTTCTATCGTCGTTTCATACCCAGAATATCAGACACACAATCACCCCTCAACGACCTACTGGTACCGAAGCTCAAAGGGAAGGCCAAAATCAACTGGACTCCAAAAGCCTCAGCGGCATTCGAAAAGTGCAAAAAGAAACTGGCTACAGCAACTCTCCTATCACATCCCAAAGACGATGCACCCCTAGCCATAGTGAGTGATGCTTCAGATACAGCAGTTGGTGCAACTCTGCAACAACTTCATAATCAAGAATGGCAACCGCTAGCTTTCTTTTCGAAGAAATTATCAGGAGCAGAAACCCTCTATGGAGCTTATGATCGAGAACTCCTTGCCATCTACCTCGCCATCAAGCATTTCCGTCATATGGTAGAAGCAAGAAATTTCACCGTCTTCACAGACCACAAACCTCTGACGTTCGCCTTCAAACAGAAACCAGAAAAGTGCTCACCTCGACAGTTCCGCCACCTCGACTTCATCTCGCAATTCACCACTGATATCCGCTACGTACCAGGTGATCAAAACATCGTTGCCGATGCCCTGTCACGAGTCGATGAACTTTCAACCGCCCTCGACTACGCAGCATTGGCCAACTCCCAGCAAAACGACGATGAGTTGAAGAAACTTCTACATGGCAACACGGGACTTCAACTAAAAATGGTCAAGCCGCTTGGATCAACCGTCGCAGTGTATTGCGATACCTCCACACCACTTGCTAGACCCTTCATCACGAAGCCATTTCGGAGATCAGCTTTCGATATCGTCCACCGTCTGTCACATCCAGGAACCAACGCAACAGTCAAACTAGCCAAACAACGATTCGTTTGGCCCTCAATCAATTCCGACTGCAGAAAATGGACAAGAAGCTGTCTCCCATGTCAACGAGCCAAAGTCACCCGTCACGTAGCAGCACCACTTGGTGATTTCTCCCAAGCTCCTAGAAGATTCGAGCATGTTCATTTGGACATCATAATAATGCCCCATTCTGAAGGATTCCGGTATTGCCTTACCTGTGTCGATCGATTCACCCGATGGCCAGAAGCAATCCCCATTCAGAACCAAGAAGCAACCACAGTCGCCCAAGCGTTCTACTCCCAATGGATATCGCGATTTGGAACCCCCCTCAGAGTAACAACGGATCAAGGAAGACAGTTCGAGTCATGCTTATTCAAAGAACTGAATAAGTTGACTGGCACTAACCACCTAAGAACCACCGCCTATCACCCAGCAGCAAATGGAATGGTAGAAAGGAGCCACCGGCAACTAAAAGCAGCGATCAAATGCCATCAAAACGACCGATGGACTGAAACACTTCCAACAGTTCTACTCGGAATGAGATCAGCATGGCGAGAAGATCTAAAATCCACCTCAGCAGAACTGGTTTATGGCGAACCACTAAGATTACCAGGCGAATTTCTCGAAACAAACGAACAGAAAACTGGAACTGACGACGTTTCGGAATTCGTAAAAAGTCTTCGAGAACAAATTAAACAGATAAGGCCCACGAACGGAACAAGACATGGAGAACGGAAAAGTTTCGTTTTCAAAGACTTGGCCACAGCAGAATATGTCTTCATTCGTCACGACGGTCCAAAAGCCTGCCTACAACTACCGTACGATGGACCATTCCAAGTAGTGAGACGAAGTCCAAAAACTTTCACCGTCAACTACTATGGAAAGGAAACGACTGTTACTATCGACAGAGTAAAACCAGCGTACATCATCAACGACGAAAACACAGAACATCAACCAGACAACCAGCCTAAAGAACGGTCAATTCAACCCACACAACAGGACCTCAATCATCAGGAAAGACGAACTCGCTCTGGAAGAAAAGTTCATTTTCCGGACCGACTTCAAGCAGGATTTTCGTGACTTCATCACTGGCAGGGGAGTGTGTGGCGAATTCATCCGCTTCAACAAAAACGGAAAAAAGGGCGGAGTCGAAAGACGAAATTCAAATCTGTGAAAAATCATATAAATACACTTCGCTCGGATTCCAAAAATGACTTCACTCCACTTCGCTTGACTCGACTACTCTCTCCGATCCATCTGCATATCACCGCTACGAAGATATTCGATCCCGACGCCGCACTTCCTGATCTGCATTATTTCAACTTTACGAAGCGCCACGAAGAAATTCTACAAGGTCCAACATCTGGTTCACTTCCTCGACGACAGAGACCCTTTTCGACGTCACCGACCCTTCAAGCGCCAGCGACTATCAGCACCCCAGGGGACCTACGCCGAAGAATTGTTAAACTCTGCCTTTTCAACAAAAAGAATTATTGCCTTTCGAATTCATTTTTGTGTAACACTCGACAGAAAAATAAACAGGCTAATTCGTTTCCTTTTATTGTGTGTTTGATTCCACAGAACAGACGCCCCCACAATATGATCAAAAGATCGTATAATATCGAATGTTTGAAACAAAAAACTGATTTATTTTAATGGTTCTAAAGAAACGATCATCACGAAATTATGCACAAAGTTGTTCAACAGAATTTTCAAACTAGCTACAAGTTTCCTTATGAATGAATCTGTATTTTTTGAGTTATTCTGGAAAAAAACAACAATACCGATGAAGAAAACAACAAAATGTCACATATAGTTTTTCCCAATATCTAAAAATATTATAATCGTATCGAACTGAAACTGAGTACACTGCTGTAAAACATGGAGCTCAAGGAATGAGTGAAATTTCTAATAAATATGATGAATAGAACGAAGCTTGAATATGTAAGATATAAAAAACAACTCGAAAAAAATATTAATAGTAAAACTTCATTTTGTTCGTTTATTGGTGAAAAAAAATTTAGAGGGTTAATGGGGATGGTACAGGGTGCAACAAAAATCCTTCAAAATGCATAAAAATTTGGTAAAAGTGAAACAAAAATAGACCTGCTTCAGGATTTTGTTGCCAAATATTTTTCTTCTGAGGAAATGAATTTGTTCCATAATTTTGACGCCTACTGCATAATGATATACTTGATTGAAAACTCTTATATTGAATTCAATAACTGTCAACATGGTTTTGTACAAGGGAAATCAACCATAAGTAATCTTTTTTCATTCGCTGAGCTTGCAGTGGAAGCAAAAGAAAAAGATTCTCAACTCGACACAATATACTTACTGACTGTGAAAAGGCTTTTGATAGAGTCATTCACAGATTTCTCATTGATAAGCTTACTATGAGTGACTTTCCGTGGGATGCTTGTGCTTTCGTTGACTCTATTTGCATCCGAGAATAAAAGTTGTGAAACTTGGTGATGAGTTATCACAAGACATAATACAGAGTTCAAGTGTTCCCCAAAGTATCATACTGGGGCCACTACTATTTCGGATATTTATTAATGACCTTGCTGCCTGTTAACGATTCTCCATAGCACTGTTGTTCGCGGATGATTTAAGGTTGTCTATGAGAAAGTCTTGAGTCTGAAGAAGTGTCATATTGTCAGCCAAACTTGAAGATTCAACTCGATATATTTCAATTATGTAATTGAATCGGAAATTATTGAATGCAATTCTGAAACTAAAGACTTGGATATAATTTTTCAACACAATTTGCAATTTAACTCCCATCCTCATCACCGGCAGATCTTACAGGTTACAAGGTTTAGTTCTTAGAAATAGCAAAGATTTTGATTGCTCCAATACCATATAGCCATATGTCATATTGACAAAATTGAAAGAGTTCAGAAAAGATTTCGTCGCTATTTACACCTGAACCTATCGTCAAAGTGTATCTATATTCCAGATTAATCTATCGCTAGCTAGATATGGGCGCTAACTTTTTTGTACCTAAGGCTAAAAAATGGGAAAACTCTTCATATAACCCCAGATAGTTTATCTCCTATTAATAAAATGGTGTTTATATGCAATGAATTGATTGATAAATTCGATATAGATTTGTTCATACTAGTTTGGGAAATGTAAGAAAATTGTTCTCCTTGGTTGAGTAGTCGATAGTAGTTTTGTTGTTCTGGATATGTTATTAACTATTTGGGTGTATGTGTACAAATAAATAAATAAAAAATAAAATCTGGAAAACAAATTTTTCAGAAAAAAATCACTAACAGAAGGATCTCAACAGAATTCCGCAAAAAGTTGCAACCAGTTTTGGTTCAACTATTTGCCAAGTCTAAATCCAATTGCCCAAATGGTTCTTTAAATATCAAGGAAATAACCTTAAAATTTCAAACGACTTTAACTTTGAAACCATTTGGGCGATACAGCCCATTAACAAACTAAGTCGTCACATTTTGAAATGCAACCTACCGCAAAAGCTTACGATCGGCCAGACAGAATCGATTGCAACACTGAATTCCTCATCAGTGAGTCAACCTTGTTTTTCGAGACCAATAACGGCAAAAAATTCGAAAACAGACATTTCGACAAAACGTTAGTACCCCAGTACATGAGCGTTAAAATTACTTGTTGAGAAATCTAGACACTAAAATATGATTCACATTTATATTTCTTGTAACAATTGATAAAATTTGTGTGGATAACATTGATAGGAATGCGATAATTATTTAAAGAATATAATATGAACGGGACATGAATAATGAACAAGTGATTCAACGTTTGCGAAATCCGATATACCTCTCCTACGAGACTTGCATCGTAATAATGAATTCATTTAAACAATATTTTTAATGCTTTCCAATTCAGGATCGATTCCGTAATAACTCCATGATATGCCAAAAAGAGTTGAAAAAATGATGCAAATTTCTAAGGAGTATCGTCGAATAAACGTGAGTAACAATTAAATGTTTACACGAACTTCTTGAACTGAATGTGCCAGGATCTGTGAGGGTTTTCTACAAATTGGACAGTCCCATTATATTCCACACATATTTGAAACATGATTTGTTGCATTATTTTGTGAGAGTACACTTAGGTTATGTGGAAGGAAGCAAAAGTTTTGGCACAAATACCATGTTTACATTTCAGCATGTCGCCAAACTCCAAGGTCCTTTTAAAAGGACAGTGACAATATGGTATTAAGGTTATGGATGTGTTGAAATCAAAAATAAGTTTTCCTTATGACATTTATTTTGATAATTTTTTAAGCTCCGTGAAGCTGCTAGGTGAATAAAAATTCAATGTTGCTGTTGACATGAAGTTAGCCGCTTTTACACGCTTGTTCACATCGCAAAAGGGTGAATTGGAAATTTCAGTGAAATTTTAATGAAATATAAAAATTTTCAAAATAAAAAACAAAATTTTTTTCGAGTTTCTCCATGGGTAATTCTTCTTATTGACACTGTTCATCTTCCAACCAAGTTTCATTTCAATCAGATAAATATTTTTCGAGTTATTGAAAAATCATAGTTTCAAATGGCTGTAGCACAAAACAATTCGGCAGATTTGGCCCACTAACGAACCTAACCGAGATAATCAGGATCTCAACCTAACCCGAGAATTTGAAGACTCTAGGTTCTTTCTTTCCAAAGTTATAGCGCACATGGCCGGCCGGACAGACAGAATCAATTTGACCACATATTCTTCATCAGTGAGTCCAACCTAGTCGTTTGAGACTAATTTCGGTTCAAAATTTGAAAATTACAGACATCGTGACGAAATGATAACGCGCTGTCCCCAGAAAAAGCGCGTGAAAAGTACAGGGGCTATTCCGGAGAATGGCAATTTCCGACAATATCGGGAAGATATTATCTAAGGAGGAGAAAAAGCTTCAAAGGTTCCCCAACCATATATAATAAAAATATAAAAAGAATATATTTTTCCAAAAACTGGCAAAAAAAATGTTTTCCGTTCATATTCATCTACGTTGAGCGTTTTTCATTCGGACAAATTTCTATCAAAATATACGATTCAGAAATATTTTATTTCAATTATCTGAAAAGTCGGATACCATGCGCTTATATGGAGTTCCTTATGATATAATTGCCTGCCCTTAAAATGCATGTTTACAATTATGTTCATTTCAATTTCGCTCGAAAACTCTTGGGAATATCGAAAAAATGTGCCATATAAAAGGTGTTAACAGATAATACTAGATTCAGATAGATTTATGAAAATTTCAATAGGACCAATAATTTCCTCAAAAAATAAAGAAACATGTTGAATCCCCTTCGCCTTGGCGGAACGTGAAGATGCTAGTAAGGCGCACTCACGCGTGTAAACGGGTGTTGTACCAGAAATAAGCGACCTTATGCATCGAAGCGTTCATAAGGTTCAGTTTAAGGATCATTCAAGTGACATTCACATTGTTCGACCATTTTCAGATGTCATTATTCAAATAATTAATTTCTTATATGTGATTGAATATGTTTATACATATTTTATTGAGTTTTTTAACTTGTTGATAAATATAGAGGGCGTGTTTTTAAATTCACCAAACTGGTGTGGTGGATTAGTGGTGGATACAATAACTCGTTTTTATATTATTGTGGTGGAAGTGACAGGGAACCATGTTTGTTTTTTAATTCAATTGTTTGGTCCACCAATTTTTTTATTTTCCACCGGTTTGAAACGTCAGTGGTTTGACATTTGTCTCACGTTGGAGATAACAACCTAACTATCCCGCTTGGTTTATGTTACGAAGTACAGCATTATGAACAATTTCAGAGTGAACTCACAAGTTAAAATGACTTATTCTAATAGAATTGGTGAAGCACTAGGCCAAGTTATTGTGCATAAATGCACAGAGAGACGAAGGAATACAGTTTTTCAGATATGTTGTATTATAAACTTTATGTTTGGACCTTTGACCCATTCCTCAAAGTTTTATTTGTTATTGGAAGAAAAAGAATACTATGAACTATCGTACAGAAGGAAAACATCCTACATTCACGCCATAAATTGAAAAAATAATAAACCAAAAACTGTTCTGACAAAGTAATAAACTATGGTAGAGTTTGTTGGAGACATTTCCACACTGGTGAAGGAATTATATATGTTCGATTCGTTTAATAAGATGAATCATGCTGGGATAACTATGATATAAATAATTGGTGTTAAACACATTTTTTTCATAATAATGAACCAGAAAATTTTCTCTGTTCTCAATCGAACATGTTTTGATGTGGATCTTCTACCCAAAGATGGAACTTCTACATAATGTTCGTAATATATTTCGAATTCTTATAGTCAATTGAAGATTATGAAAGCTTTAACGTTGCATTCCCATAATAAGAAAAATATTAATATGGATAGTGAAGTATTTTGTGAGGATGAATCGAAATCTGTGTTCATTTGAAGATCGGCTAATACAAGGATGAAAGTTTGTTTATATTTACGTTTAAATACTTCAAATGACTCACGAATATGCTGCTTGATTCGTTTTGAATAGGGACGATGTCAAAATCTTATGACTATTATTTTTCCAAAAGCAACCACTGGTTAACAGTATGTTTTTGGGAAGATCTATTTGGAAAAACTTCTGCCCAGTTGAAAGCATATAGGGTTTGTGCTGCTCATTTCGAAGTGCTCTACAGGAGGAACATGCAGAGACCGAATGTCCTAGGAAATCTCCTATTCACAAAGGTTTCATGACATTCGAGATTTTCTTATTTATATTCCATATACCCATTAGATAAGAAATTCTATTATGTATATTTAGTTTGCAGCTCAAGGAATTGTATTTATTTCAAAGATCAAATACATGATCTGGAGATTAGGGAATATTCCTTGAAATAGTCACATAAACAAATGGAAAATTTTAGAGTGTATATAGAATATATCACTTAAAACCCATTTTATCATTTCAGATATGGTCATTGATGCTGATGTAGATCTGTCGACTAGTGCCAATACAGGTGAACCAGTATAGTTTGTGAGACTGTGTTTAATCTGTAATCTTGTATGATTTATTACAATCTGTTGAACAAATTCACCATTCTGTAATTTGTCAAATAGAGCTTCTAATTTTAGGTTTGAGATACATGTATTCCTACATCCCTTGATGAGATTTCCAAAATAGTGCCTTGAACATTATATTTGGTTTTTTTTTCAGGTACTGACAGTACCCTACCTTCAATTGCAGACAGATCATCAATTGATGACGGACCACCAGTTGGTGAGGGAATAGCCTCATCAGTAGAAACACAAATTGCTGCCTCTTTGAGTTCATACAGGCCAAGGAAGCAAAAACTCAAGGAAAAAGTGAGAGCCCTCAAAAGAAAAAAAAAGGAAAACATCTGAAGGAAAAGAGGAAGAACTTATGTCTTTGGATCAATTCCACGAAATCTGCATTAGGTTTCTGCCTCAGGAATTAGCAGATTTTGTGAGAATGCAAGCGGAGTTGAACCTGCTTAAGGCGAAGGGTGGGAGATATAATGCAGAATATGAAGAAATTCGCTTTATCTCTGTATTTCTTGGGACCAAGCGCTTATAGTTTTTTGAGAAGCTCTTTTATTCACCTTCTGTGAAGAGCCTTGAAAGAATCGCCAAGGGAATTTGTTCTAACCAGGTCAACGTTTTTATAATTTTCATCAAACTCATTGAACATTTCATTGTCCAAAAATTATTATCAAATAAATTGTTATATGCACACTATGATAATATATTTATGTTGGAGTATATGATTTGAGTGGTTTTATTTATTGAAAGATATATAAGAAATAAATAGGTTGTGTTAATTGTCTGGAAGATGCTGGGTTCCTTAAAGACTCCTACAAACTTTTATTCACAACGTTTAATTGAACATTACTAAAGTGGTATTAAAATTTATTAGGACTTTGTTTGCGTAGATTATAAATTATCTCTTTTGAATAAATAATGGCATAGAACGTTGAAATTGATAAATAATATCTGGTGAGTATAGTTGTAAAGTTTATTTGATTAATAAAAAAACTGAAAATCACCAGATAAATCAGGCTGCATTTGTCCTGAATTCAGGAAATATTCACCTCCTGTACAGAAAGCATGTCGTTCAAGCAAGATAGTTTTTCTATGAAATGATTGAAGGCTTTTTCATTTCAAATAATGGAATTGAGTCAGCGTTTACCTTATCAGTATGATTTTTAAAAGATTATTGTATGATACAATAAAAGCGATATTCGTATTTCAGGAAAGATAATTGAAATGAGGTAATGAAATTTAAAATAAGGAGACAGTATTTAGTTTCCACGAAACGTTTTGTGGAAACCAAGTACTGTCTCCTTATTTTTAATTGAAATGAGTTTCTACCAAGTAAAGACAGAATCTATCAAACACAAGGTAATAAAAGTAACACGTAGCACATTAACTATATCAATTCTACAAATTTTCGCCGAAAAGACTTCGAAATAAAACAACTACATTCATAAAATTATTCAACGCAGTTATGTCTCAAATATCTTGCAGTAATAATACATATAACATACAAAGTATCCATATGTAATTTCAAATTCGCCGCCTACCAGCCATTTTGGTTGATCTTCAAGGTCACGAATTTTGGGTACATCGATAACAATGGCAATTTCAAAGAGACCATAGATATAGGGTAATTGTTTTGTACCATAGACATATCATCCTATATTTCTATGTTATGTACTTAGCGTAATTGTCAAATTTTTGCTTCGCTTACAAGTGGAAAGTAGAGATATTCCAAAATAATGGCTCAGTCGGAAATAATTCACAAATATCTGGTTAACTTGGAGGTCGATGGTGAAATTTTTTCTACCGAGTTGACCGCGGAGGAAATAGAAATACTTTCGAATGGTAATTATTTATACCTCAGTAAATTCTAGAAAAGCACTGATGTGAGGTCAGTAGCTACTACGCGCAGCTTTACTTTCTGATGGAATGATTTTGCGATGCTCAATTCATTCGGTCCTGATGAAATTCTGCATGAACCTTCCAGCAGTCATTTTTCTATAAAGTACTGGATTTCGATACGATCTAATCTATATTTTGGAAATATTGGGGAAATAAAAGTTTAAATGGGTTAATATCTACGGAATCATTGGATGGATTTTACCTGTTCACTAATTCTGCTTTCGTAATGTCCCAAACTTATGCAAATACCAAGTATCAAAGTAGTTTCAGAAATCGAAAATTTAAATGGTTATAACTGCTCAATTAATGAACTTAACCGTCGTATTTTGATACGGAACCTACCCTGTAAGTTTCGAGTCGCGAGCTCATTCCTTTTGACAGTTATCGGGGCAACACAAGGACGGACGATGGACGGAATGAATTGACTTGAGCAGGGAATCCGACCTAATCGATCAACAGCGTTTTCGGCAAAAAACGCGAAAATTACAGACATTTCGGTGGAGTGATAACGCGCTGTTCCCCAGAACAAGCGCGTGAATTTCTGTCCATAATCTGATTTCGGATTTTACAGATGAAAATGCGTACCTGCAGAAATTTCAAGAAATAAAAATGATGGGGAGTTCAACTGGGCTTGAACAACCGAGCGGATCCAGCGGATCCCAAGAATCGAGAGCAAAGTGGGGCCCTTACGCAACGAAACTGTTAATATCCTTAAGGCTGCAAATGGAGGAGAGTTTTTGCATGCCAAAGTGCAAGAAAACCAAAATGTGGAATGAGATCTCAACGAGCATGAGACAAAATAATTATTTTTATTCTGGCACTGAGTGCCACGCGAAATATAGAAATCTTCTTCAAACATATAAAAATAATAAAGACAAAAGATTAAAAACTGGCGAGTCGAAAATAACCTGGGAATACTTCGAGCAGTTCGACGAAGTTTTGGGATACAAAAACTCAACCATTCCGGCTGAAAACCTGCTCTCTACTCATCTTGAGACAGAATCTACAACTGAGGCAATTCCTAGCATTATTAATGAATCTCATGATAAGAATAAGGAAAAAAAATGTCGGTTACACAGTATTTATATGAAAAAAATAAATCTAGAGAAGCACGCGAAGCAAAGGACGACATAAGATGGGAAGAAAAAAAAAGATTGAAAGAAAAAGAAATTGAGGCCATAAATAATTTAGCTGATGCCATCAGAGGAACTTATAAGAGAAGAAGGTCGACTCATTCAGATTCTGAATAATCTGCCAGGTTACCCGTAGCCTATATTTTGCTTTTTTAATAAATAATATTCAATTTTCTGAAAAATACTTTATTTGTTTTGTTTTCATTATCTCGTTCGTTAAATATATTTGATAAACATTTACTGCAATGAATTCTTTATAGTATTTCTTTTTGTGGCTGCAGTCGTAGGTATATTTTCTACTGAGTGTTGTTGTTCTTCATCGTCTTCCTCTTCAGTATCAGTTGGCTCATAATCAGTATTTTTTCTGATGCCAATGTTGTGCAATATACACGCACCAATCATTATATATTTCATATTGGATAAGTTCAAGGTATTTGAATACTTCAATATCCTCCACATTCCTTTCAATCTGCCAAAGGCCTGTTCTATTATTACCCTAGTGCTGCTTAGGGTTTTATTAAATTTCTTTTCTTGATGTGTTAAGTGTCCATTGTCTTTGAATGGAACCATAATGAAGTTCTCTAGAGGATAAGCAGTATCTCCCAAAAGATGGAAGTCGGCAGGTATGAGATTATCAAGTAATTTTTGGTAAATAGGAGAATTTCTCCATACTCTAGCATCGTGCACAGACCCTGGCCAGCCACAATAAACATCAATAAACTCCATTTTTGAATTGCAAATACCCTAAAAAATAGCACCGATTATTAAAAAATTATAGAAAACCACTGACGTAGTCAGTGCTGCCTTTGCGCGCATGGTCAAATTCATTGTTAAAGTCGTCAATTTCTCACGTATTGGTCCCACAAAACCACCACTATAAAATTCTTCAAATCCTCTCATATAAGATCTAATCTAAGAACATAAACCATAGAATTGTCAAAAATTTCGGATTCCATTGTGAATGTTCAATTTCGTGCCGACTTGCGTGCTGAAGTTGCACTTCGCCCGCGAATTGATTCTGAATGCAGCTTAAGGATTTTGTGAATTCATAATCATCAAGGTCGTCCTCGAGGCCGGCCGTTAACGAGTTTCAATCAGTTCACACTAGTAGTTTCTGAAATATTGAGGAAATAATCTTAAAAATTTAAAGGACTATAACTCCAAAACCGTTTGGCCTATTAATTAAGAGCCGCATTCTGTGCGCGACCCACCCTGAAAATTTTCAAGTTACTAGCTCGTACCTTTTGGCAGTTAGTGCGAGTCCACAAATGGAACACGAAGCACTGACCATGGCACCGACCATGGCAAATACACAAATTAAATCTATAAAATATGATGCTGTGTGTATGGAAAGACAAAATGAATTTTGAGGGAAGACGCTGGATTTAGTTCTTCGGTTAATACAAAGGTCGATTACTTGAATCGAGGATGTTTTGCATTTTAAATCGAGGCACAGAGTTTTACCGGTGCGGTGCTTGGTTCGATTCTGCGGTTTGGTGCGCCGTTGTGGATGCCTATTTATAGTGTATCCGGCTGGTCGGACAGAATGGATTTTAGCACCTGATTCTTCATCAGTGAGTTCAACCTAGTCTTTTGAGAACATTTTCGGCTCAAAATTCGAAAATTACAGACATTTGGACAAATCAATAGCACGCTCTGCTCTGTTCCCGGAACATGCGCGCAAAAACAAACAAAACCAAAAAAAAAACCTGGAGGTGGATGGAATGATAGCCCTTTCTATTATAGAAGGAATTATCTCCTTTTGGTCCTGGGATGGGTACATGCATTCCATCAACGGAACCCACAACATTTGGGAAGGATTTATTATGTCTTAGATTATTGAAATCCTGCACTGTTCGTCTCAATTCATCACCTTCTGGCCAACAAATATATTTATCCTTGAATGTACAAATCTTTTTCAGAGTTCTGATAAAAACTGTATGAGCATGTCCTTTGCTAAATCCAAATCTATCTGCTACACTTCTGAAACATTCCTGGTTTGCCAGTATCCATAGCGTCATGAGAAATGCTTCAGCAGATTGCACTGGGGGTCTTCCAACACGGGATGGTACTGCGTCAAAGTGGAGTTCTAACAGGATTTCTTCAACGCTTGTTTTAGAGAATCTAAAATGCGATTTGAAATCCATGTCATTGTATCTGGGAATTACAGATCTAAAATAGTTTGTAACTTTTGCGTGCTTTTCTGAGTTCTGATAGATTCGAACGATTAATTCATCATCGGATGAACTTGATTCCGAGGAAGAAGATGATGAGTTACAACATTTTTTCACTAAAGCAATTGAAGCATACATCTCAACAAAATATTTAAGAGCAACCACGAAGACTGGAAATAGTACGAAAATACGTTTTATTATATCGTTTTTGGAACTCCTTTTTTTATTCAAGCATTCAACAAAATAGACATAGACTACGGAATATATTAGTATTCTGTGCTGCGCAATAACACCACGAAATCGATTCCCACCTAGACATAGACAAACCCATGATGTAAGTAAAAGATGGTGTGCTCATCTGTGATTGTATTTACCAATGATGATGTAACTTTTTTCATTCTAATTCAAAGCACAGAATATATATTTCCTTGTATTTTAATCTTGCTGACGTAACTTTTTTCAGATGAGCACACCATGTTTTTACATCATGGACAAACCCATGATGTGCTCATCTGCAAAATGAGTGACGTCAGCAAGTTGAAAATACAAGGAATTATATATTCTGTGCTTTGAATTTGCATGTAGTTTCATACGTCATTTGTACGTACGATCACACCATTTTTACTTACATCCTTTCTCCCCCAATGATCTAATAATATATCAGTATTATTAGACCATTGATCTTCCCCCGTAGATATCTTCCTATCCACTTGATGTTTCGTCTTTCGTTTCACATCAGGTCCTTTCGTTTGCATAGAAGGTGTAGCACTTTCTATGCTAACGAAAGGATCTATTGTCTTTTGCTCACAGTTTTGAAGTAAAAGCGCGGTATTCTTGTCTATGGGCGCATTACACTAACCACAAAGTCGAGAATTAATCTATGTTCCTTAGATTTTCATTCCTTGCATGAACACAAAAACCACAGACTATAATCATAAAATCACCAACCTTATGTCACGGAATATTCCGTCCACCAGTGTTGTGACAACAGTCCCACCACATCAGCGGTTTGGTGGAATGTTTGACATTTATATGACATTAGGGAATCCAACGACCTGTCAAAATAATCCCACGTGGCGCTTGGAGGGCAAACAAGTTTGTTTACTTTGTAAACTAGTTCTATTTTGGAAGCTTTTTCAGAGTATTTCACACTGATTGGTGTATAATATCGTTTAGTTTTATTGAAAAATATAGTGAATAGTGAGAAAAATGCCTGTAACATGTATAATGGTCAATTGTGGAAGCCCTTTAAATCGGGACCTTAAGAGTACCTACTGTGAAAAGCTCTTTGCATTACCCTCAGAGTAACTGTTGCTCTGAGGCATTACCCACATATTAACGATCTTTCAAGGAAACTAAGGGAAATGTGGTTAGCAGTCATCAAGAGGGAAGATCTAACTAAATCAATTATTAGAAACCGAAGGGTCTGTAGCAGACATTTCACTACAGGTAGGTAACTAAGAAGAAAATAGATATTTCTGTATTTCTATATGAGTGTAACTGACGTTTGATATTACAGTTTTATACAAGCTTGAAGGATAAAGCATATGTGTAAATGTTGTACTCTATTTCAGTTTATGTAAAGCATCCTATTTCCAATACAAACTTATAATTGATTCAATTTGTAGGAGAATCTAGTGCTTTGAGTGATGAAAATCATCCAGATTGGGTCCCATCACATCACCTGGATCATCAATCTAGTCCATTCTAAACGCAACTGTGATGTAAATCTAAATTTGCGGCAGACAAAAGAATGAAATTGAGTCATGAAGTATATGGACCAAGCAAATAGGTAATGTCCTAAGGAAGAAGTTGTGATCTGCAAATTTTAGTCTTATAAGACATACGTAATGAAAAAATATTCTATTTTTCAGTTTAATGAAGAAAGTGATAGCTGGCATAGTGGAAGCATAGTGCTACATAAACAGACGTTACAATGACCATGTTGGCTACAAAACTTGAGCAGCTCAACTTTGCCTCGTTGAAAATTAGATTTGGAAAAAAAGCTAAAAACACTCCCCTGAGACTGATGAGAATTTCAAAATTGTATATAAGTGGGAATATTTCTATACTTCATACATCATTTTAAGCGTTGTAGTTTCTTGGAAATCGTGATCCACATATAAATCATAATTATTTTTAAGTGAAGTTATTCGTTTTGTAATTCTAATAATGTTTATTTTGTTATGGGAGTACCTATGTTTCAGTAATAAAAAAAACATTTGTAAGAAACTAAAATATGTTCTGTATTTATACACTATTAACTTCTCTAAATAAGTACTCTGTATGTTGAAACACCATAACAATTCGATTTAACACTTAAGATGAAAGAATAATTATCCAAAATGCTCAATAAATACAATAAAAGTAGCTTTAAACCTCAGCGCAAAATGCAACAAAACTTTTGTTTGCCCACCAAACGCAATATTTGAGGTTGAAAAGTCACGTGGTTTGAATTGCCTAATTGGTGGAGGTTGGAGGTTAAACAAACATCATTGGTCATTGGTAAAGATTATTCATTCATTTTACGAGTGAGGATATGGATCTTATTAACTGTTTTTCAGTTCCAACGATTCTCATTACAAACGATATAAAGGGAAACTTTCAGTAATTTACATTGATTCTTGGAACCTGAAGAATCGAAATCAAAGATATCATTTATTATATCTATTGAAAATGAAACATTGAAAAATGGTGGCTTACTTATTCCCTGAAACGATTATGAGAATGAAATAAAACATATGCATGAAATGGAAAAACATGAAGAAAACTTTTTCAGTTCTATTTCAAAGAGTGATATATATTGCAAATGATCAAAATGCTAATTTATTATTCTACAGATGTAATGTCAGTGCTATCCTAATCTATAATTTTATATTATATAATTGTTATACATGACATAAGAAATAATGCAAATGATGTTGCATCCTTGTGTTAGACGATCGTCAAATGAACACCTATGAATCATACATACAAAATACTTTATCATCTATAACAATGTTTTTCATTCTGCAGAAAGAGAACAGAACAGAAAGTTCTTCGATTCGTCACTTTAAAATATTCGCAATATTTTATTGAACCTATTGTATCAATCACATAATGAATATTTTTGATGGCTTCACATAGAATATAGGATCAGGATGGGTTTTGTATAGCAGACCAGCCATGTATCATATATTATCGGGAAGTAATAATTGTTGAAATATGTGTGATAAGTAGCAGAGAACTGTTTTCACCATATTGCTCTCATCACGATTCAATGAATTATACAGAACAAATCGAATAGATTTTCAAACAATTTCCTTCACCAGCGTGGAAAATTTCTCTAACAAACTCCTTCATATTTTGATACTCAGGCCAGTTCTCCCAATTTATAACATGAATCCAAGCTGTAAATCTTCACTAGGAAATTCCACTATCTCTTCTAAAAGGGTCGAAGATGCAAATATTCAAACATAAAACCTACGCCGTATTCCGCTGTCTCTCGATGCATTTCCACAATGGCACAATAACTCGGCCTGGTACTTTGATAATTCTATTAGTTTAATCATTTAAACTAGTGAATTCATCCTGAAAAAGCTGTATTTCATAACATGAACTGAGGTTGTTTTGGATTGATTCACCTTAATGTTTGACAAATGTCAAACCTTGCACCAAACTGATCCATCAAGTCGTTTTTTTATTATTGGTTGAAATGACGTAAATGTCAAATTATCCAATCCACCACTCTTCCACCATAGTCCACCACAACCACACCATTTTGGTGAATTAAAAAACGCGCCCAGATATTCGCATGAGTTGACAAATAAGTTTAGTGGATGAATTTAATTTTTCCAGAATTTCTTTAATATGTATTTGAGTATATTTGAGTATTTATTCGATTCCTGTTACATTGCGAATAAATATACAAATACATGCAAACTTATTTGGATTGTCGATCAAAGGACATTTTGGGAGGATTTCGAATTCTATTTTTCAGATTTCGCATATGAATTCTGAATTTGCCAATGAGATTATTGGTCCTCGGCGTAAAAAAATTTCGTGAAAATAGTCAATTCCTACTGAGCAGATATTTTTCATCTTTCAGTTAGATTTGAGGGTATATCAAGCGTATTGATTCATGTTATAAAGAAATGCTTATTGATAACTTATGATTTTTAAAAACTGCCCCACCCAGAATCGTTTGACTTGCCTTCCAAATCATTGTACATGATATTATTCGACTGAACTTGATAATCCGCTCAAAATTCGATTTCATTGCATACCTGAATGTAAATTTTATGAATGAATCCTATCTAATTCAAGTTTTGTTGATTGTGGACTCTAATCACCATCCTTTGTTCTTTACCGAGGTAACTGAAGAGTTGGAAGGTTACATTTATTCTGTTAATTAAATGGTTTTCAAATGCAGTTATAGATTGAATGTATTCAGAAATTATTATTTTCCCTTTCAGAACCAATAGAAGTTTCTTATTTCTCTCTTTTATAATGGATAAGTTAAGTTCGTCTCCACATCCGGATAGTACCATTCAACTGAAAATACTTCTACAACTCATTGGTAGTTTTCATCGATTTGATATTGATTAATCGAGCTTGAATATCTTAATTTACTTCAAGACACTTACCCTGGGTTTCACAAAGATTCGGTGATCGTACGATAAACAGATTGCTCCGTCAAATTTTATCGGCCGATCAACGAATTTGGGTTTCACAAAACTTCATCACTCCGTTAAATACATTGATCAGTTGATTGAGGAATACAATCTGGCAACTTTGCATTTCTGCGGCTCTGATTGATGAAACCACAGAAATGGGAAGAAAATTGGGTTATGTTATTTGATTTCCGTGAGTGAACATGAAAATTGCTCTGTTTTTGAAGTTATTGTTGATGGTGGATGAGTTCAAAGTGATGTAATTGTTAAATGAATTTGATAATAGAAAAGAGAAAGGCATTTGGAAGAAATTCATTAGCACAAAATAAAATGTAACATGAAATTGCTGATTTCATTTTGAAGGCAGTATAGTTACGAGGATGGAGAATTATAAGATGATCGGAATGAAAGTATTAAAGAAATAAAATTGATTTTCATATTGAAATTTATTTCTATTTCATGTGGATGTTGATCCATTTTCATCTGAATATTATGTTCACAATTCTTCACCGAAAAAAATCTGATTTTTGCACAACCCATGTAGTGAAAGTTATCAATCAATCCATCAGGAGTTATAAATGGTAGTCAATATCAGATTTAAAACATCATTATATTTCCAAATATCGATAGAGGATCATAGCAACAAAAGTGCTGTATTCTGAATGGTGAAAAATGGGTTGCTTCAATTTCACAAGTTCATTGACTCCTAATATGTTCCTGAGCTATATTTACTATTGGGTACACATAGATCCAAATAACCTTGACTGGGAAAGTAAATAACTGTTGAAAAGGTTACATTGCAGATTGAAGTTAACAACCCATAAAGAGAGAGAGAGATATCTTTATTCGATCTTATAACCAGGACAGGTGTTGATCTTGTCGAAATAAATTAACAATTTAATACAAAAAAGAAGAGTAAATAAATACAAAAAGAAGCATTTCAGTCGCTCAAAATCTCTCATTTAGGAATTCACTTAAGCTATAATAGCATTTTTCTACGAGAAACCTCTCCTCTTTTGTACTCCAAATGATCTATTTATAAAATTTTCAGGTAAATTATTCCAGATTGATAACAGACTATATGTTACATTTTTCTGTAAGTATGAAAAATTTAACTTCTCCTCAATTAGGTAGTTCTTCCCTCTGGTGTTATATGGATAGTGCAGATTTTTGAACTCAGAAAGATTATTAATGAAAAATATTTCAGACTTTTATATATATACAAACTGTATAGAGTTAGTATGCTGAGGTTTTTAAATAAAGTTTTACAGGCTTCAGTTTGTTTCATTCCAAAAATTACCCTCAATCATCTTTTTAGTAAGTGGAAGATTCTTTCAACTTCTGCAGATCTTGTCCAGAAGATAATCCCATATCTTATCCTAGAGTGCTCCTAAGCATGGTAGGAAGACAATGCAGCATCCACTCCCACTGTATCTCGGATCATCCTCAATGCAAAACAGAATCGTGCTATATTTGAGGCTAGCTTTTCAATTTGACTCTTCCAGTTGAATTTTTGATCGAATGATAGACCTGATGAGACTGTTTCGATGTTAATGACCTGGTATTTTATATCAAGCTGTGCGGTTCCCTCACCACCGAATAATAGGAATTTAGTTTTGTCTATATTGAGCATTAAGTTTTTTTCGTTGAACCATTTTTCATGTCATTCTCAACTCTAATTCTGCACTCGTTTACATTTTCAGCTATAGTTATTATAGTTGTATCATCAGCAATCATAACAGCACTATTGTCAATGAATTGAATTAAGTCATTTGTATGAATTATATACAGCAATGGACCCGGGAGAGATCCCTGTGGAACCCCGCTCTTTACTTGCTTCAGTTCAGATGTTTTGATATTACTATCTTTTCCCTTGCTGAATCTCCTCTGCATTCTGTTCGTTAGAAATGACCTTATCAGAGACAGTGCTATACCTCTTATCCCATACCTTTCCATTTTGGCTTATAGCTTCTCATGATCAACCCTATCAAAAGCCAACCATAGAGTCGCTGTTGTGTGTTTCTGGTTCAGTGCTTTTATGGTGGTTTGTAGTGCTTGGTAAATTGTATTTATAGTAGACTTACCACGTCTGAAACCGCATTGTTGTTTGACCAAGATGTTATTTTCTTCAAAGAACTTATTGAGCTTATCAAAGATGATCATTTCTACGATTTTGTTAACATTAGATAGTAGTGATTTGGGTCTATAGTTTTCAAATCCTTCTCTTGTACCTTTTTTGAATATTGGTATAACAAGTGCTTCTTTCAGCCTCTATGGATACTTTCATGTTTGTAAAATCTGATTTATTATATGTGTCAAAGGTGTTGATATTATCGATGCACATACTTCAATAAGTTCTATAGGTAATTCATCATGAACAACAGATTTTTTATTTTTTTGTTTTGAGATATATTGATACACTTCCTGCTCCACAACCGGACTCAGAAATATACTCTTACTACAAGATCTTATCAACATTAGAATTAGCCTCGCTGTTCTGTTTGATTGAGTCAACGAAATATAAGTTTATCTTGTTAAGAATATCTAATTCGTTTTCTTGGGGAAATACATTCAATATTGAATAGCCTCCACCATGTTTATTTTCCATAATACTGTTTACCAGATTGCAAGTAGCTTCGCTTTTGTTTTCAGCTTCCATTATAAACTTTCTGTTACTCATCCATTTGGCCTGTCTAATAATTTGCTGGAGCATTCGAGAATATTTTCTATAATAATCATGTGTTGTTTTCCCTTCTTGTAAATCTTTCCAAAGTGCTCTTTCGCGTTAACTTGATGTTCTTATGCCTACAGTTATCCATGCTTATGGGTTATCTCTGATTGTAGATTTTTTCTGTGGAAATGTGAGGTTTAAATAATTTTTCATTATCTCTGAAAAGCCGTTATATGCTCTTTCGGGATCCATTTCTTCAATCACATCCTGCCATGATAAATCCTGTAAGCTTTTGAATTTTGGTCTTAGTGTATCGTCTTTCCTTCTCAGTTGTTTTTTTATGATGAACTTTATGAGTTTCTATCGTTATGAACTGAGCCTTGTGGTCAGTCAGGAGAGAATCCATATTAATGTTATCCCTGTAATCATGAGTGTTCATGAAGATATTATCCAACAAATTTCTTGATGATTTTGTTATTCTTGTTGGTTTACTGATTGTTGGCTGTAAACCATAACCAGTAAGCATATCCAGGAAACTACGTTTTGCTCCACTATCAGTATCCTCCATCAAATTGATGTTAAAATCTCCACATAGTACAATTTTGTGTTTAGTAATTTTTTTATTTATTATATTAAGTATTTACTCCATTTTGGTCATAAATACCTGTATACTCCCCAGACCAGTCCTATATACAGACAAGACAATTAGAGTTCTACATTTGCTGTGCACACAAGACACCTCAATTTCCTTTTACACACTTATGTTAGTGATGTCAGGAACATCCTCAAAATCATAGATATCATCTCTGATTAAGATGCATGTTCCCCCATGCACATACTGTTCTCTAGAGAAATAATATACAACCTTATAATTTGAAATCTTCAAAAATTCAATTTCTTGTCCAGCCAACCAGTGTTCGGTGATACACAACAAATCAGGAGGCTTTTTGAGTTCTTCAACAAAGAGTTCGACTTCAGGCAGCTTGTTTCTGAGGCCTTGAATATTTTGATGCAGGATATTTAAGCAATCACTCGATTCTCTCCTCTGTTGAGGCTTCGTCTGAGGTGCCAAAAATTGTTGACTATAATTCCTTTTCCCCATATACTTCCATCCATAACTTTATCCTTCGTATACACCGGGACATATATCTTGAAAGAGCTCTTGAATTTAACTTGTTTAGTTTTCATTTTTTCACATTCACACTTTATGTTGAATGTCTCATCTATATAATCTTTCACATCCTTGGTAACCACTTCTGGATTCAGACCTGACAAAAATAAACAACATTGGTTCATAGCTATTGTTAAATTGAACTTCTCCTTTAATTGGAGCTGGTCTTGTATGTCTTGGAGTTTTCCTCTTATGTTCAACCAATTTCCATTTTCCTACTTGGTGGCCGTCTTCCTCCTCTGAATTCTGCCCTTTATTTTTATTTCCGCCAGTCCCATTCATAATGCTATAATCAGGTGGGTTTCTATTTTTTCTCGACTTCTTGCAATATTAGGTGTTCGTTGTTGTTTACCTTCCATATCAAGATCTATTACTGTAGAGATTGGCGTTTGTTTCTGACTTTTACTAGGTTCTTTCACATCATAGACATGTCTGTGTTTTTCGTGAATTTTTAGGTTTTATTTATTGTCTTTTGTTAGTGTTTTCGCGTATGTCATCGATGATGCATCGCTACTCTGTGGTTTCGAGTTCGAGGTTATCGGTATTGACGGTATTATCGGTGTTAAACTGTCTTTGCTCTCATTGTTCATGTTGATGTTTTGACGATTTTTTTCTCGTTCTGACTCCAACTTTTTTTATCATCTTTTTGTAGCCTTTCAATCCTTTCAATTAAAAGTTGATTATTTTGCTTAAGAATCAAATTTTTATCACTTATTTCACTAATGAGACGTTCTTTACTCTCTTTGTATTCTTCAAGCATACATTTCAGGTGTTGTATCTACGTTTGTAACATTTGATTTTCATGCTTCATATTAGTATTTTCCTGATTTAGTTGCCCAATTACACTCTCACTTGATCTGTTTTTCTCCTCTCCTCCCGGCTTTTGGACTACGGCGTTAGTAGTTTCATTCATCTCACAGCACTTCAGGAAGTTTCCCTCCAAGAATGATAAGCCACCTTTCTCTATAAGACTTTTTGCACAAGATTCGTGGTAGGCACCACCGCAATTCTTACATATATACGTTGAATATTGCTTTCTAATTCAACATTTGAAATATCTGCTACATTTTTGAGCATTTTTCACATCAAAATCGGCACTTCTTTCGGAGCACCGTTCTAACACGTCATCCGCTCTTTCCGCCATCTTGTATATTTCGCCAAACGACAGTTCACCTGAAATTTTATTGAATATATCCATACAGTCGTGAGTTTATCTTAGCAAAAATAACCTCAAATATTGTCGTAACCCGCTGAAGTGAATCGGAAAAGTTTTTTCAACTAATATCTGCATTCTCGCATTGCTCAGTTTAAATTCCATACCAATTTCAGAAAATTCCATAACTCTGATGATTTTGTGTTCATTATTATTTCCTTCTGATGAAAAAGACTGAGAAATTATATGGCGACACATCCCAAAATATACTGATGATCCAGTAAATTACACTTCAATACTGTGACCAACATGTAAGTAAAACATGGTGTGCTCATCTGTGATCGATTTACCAATGATGACGTCACTTTTTTCATTCAAATTCGAAGCACAGAATATATATTTCCTTGAATTTGAATGAAAAAGTGATGTCATCATTGGTAAATACGATCACAGATGAGCAGATGAGCACACCATGTTTCTTACATCAATACTGTGACTAACTGGCTTGATTGTCCAATGTAACCAATCAACTTGATCGACCGTCAAGTGAAGTTTCTATGTTAATCAGTACTCAAAAATGTTTTATGAAACCCTGATATTGCTTGATCGGCAATCAACGGCCGTTGATCGACCATTTCGTGATCGAGCCGTCAAATCCTCAATCGCCGATCAAGTTAGATTATTGAGCACAGAATACGGTGTTGATCGACCAAGGTTCTGAGAAACCGGCCGTTAGGTTTCAAATTGTATTTCCTGCCTTGCTAAACCCAGCAACATGCGAAAACGGCATCACCAGCAAAAACTGTATTTATTCGAAAAATTCCATAAGTTTAGTAAAGATGTTACTGTTACAAGATATTAAATACTTTGGATATAGTTACTAGATAATCCAATAGTGAATAGTTCAGTTCAAAATGGCCCAATCAATACAAAATCACAAGCCAAATTGCTTTGTCACATAGTTAACAATGTGTTTTAGGTTATTGTTCGTCCTCCAGGCTCTCTCAACTATCAAAACTGCTCGTGACCTATTGGCGTCTGAATTTAGGATTGCAGCGCCACGATGGCCAGTTTTAGAACCTTAGATACAGACATAGATTTTGTTTTGATAGTCGATTTTGTACTGTTTGTTAGTGTTTGGTTTCATAATTTTTGATTTCACGATTTATTCAAAGACTTTTTTGACTTTTATAGTAGACGAGAGGATTACTGGGAGTACATATTCCATTCTTATAAAGTAGATATGTATCATTCTTCAATCTTATTGAGTGTAGCAACTCTGAAATTAAGGGGATATCTCCAAGGTTTGACAGTATTTTAATACTATTTATTTTCAGATCCAAATTGCAAGATTGACTTTGGTGGATTTCTTAGTCTGTCTTGAAAGTTGAAAAACAGATAGTATTGTAAAACATACCTTTTGGAATAAAAGACAAATACTCATAACTTTACTATTTTTATAGCGAAGGACTAAATACTCAATATATTGTGAATAAAATGAAAACATTCACATAAAACTAATGCTACTTGTATCGTAAGTCTTAGTCATAATGGATTGACAAATAAATTTTTCCAACACTCATATGATTGGTCTTGAAAAAGCTGTAATAAATAAGCCTTGTACAACTTTGCTTTCATCGACAAAAGCACTTTGAGCGAACAGTATTCATCACCAGATATTTCCTTGTTGAGACTCTTGTTTTTCAATAGTCAGTTCTATCACTAAAACATTTACGTTGTTCCTTAATGATCAGTTCAACAGGCAGATTTCTGGAAGGCAGAGCATTCCCTTTAAGTAAATTTCTCTGCTTGGATTAGGGGCCTGGAAAAACAATTGTCTTCATGAATGTGATCTAATATTTTTTGAGCAATTCGTGCTTACCCCTATAAAAATGATCATCATCGGTAAAATGCAGGTAACAGACTCTCATAAATTTTGTTTGTTGGTTTTTATCGATTCTTCAACACTTTCAGGTCCGACTTGTTAAAGGAAGTTTCTTTCACCCTAACTCGTAATTTTTCACAGGGCTGCGGAAATCTATGGGAAGGGACATTCGAGTTTGCTTTTCCTCAGTAGAAGCACTAGTAAAATCACACAAACCTCAAGAAAAATCCATAAACTTTCTCATTTTCTCAACATTTCTTTTAGCTTGTCAATGATAATGTCTGTACCTCGGTTTACTCGGATAGCCACCAGAGGGAGTGGCGCTTATTTTCGTTCGCCAATAGCTTTATTTTGGTTCGGAACGGTTCGAGCATGTGCGAATTTGTGTTTTGGTTCATTTTAGAAACGGTTCAGGATTTGAAGCAAGTTCGGATGTCGCAAGTCCGAACTGCTTCAGAATTGGCTAGTTCGCACAAGCGTGAAATGGCTGTCTCTGTGTCAACTATTTAAATAGTAAACCTAAATTTTCGACGTGTTAATTTGGTTTTTGACCATTGTATCCGTTGAGTACACGTAATAGCAGTTAAATTAAATAATTTTGATTGAAGATAATTCCATTGCTACAACCGCCCATAAAACTCTAATTTCCATAGTTCCTACGAGAGCTTCACAAATAAATCCATGAGAGCAAGAGTCCTCTTCCCATTGAATTGTATAGTAATGTTTCGGATGAATTTTCAGCTGAAGCGTATATATCTGAAAAATTGTATCATTGAATTCATTAACTGAGTAATATTGGCGAGGAGTTGGACAGAATTTAAATAAAATTAATCAATTCTTTACGAGAGAACAGAAACAGAAATGAATTGTAACCTCATCATATAAATAAACAAGTATGTAACATAAATTCAAAACAGTTTAGAAAGCTAAGAATAAAACACTGGATTGAATCCATGACCGTGAGTACCAAACCATAGAAAAGCACTGAAGGCAGCAGCTTTTGCGCTTGTTCAATGAAGATGACCGCTTAAGCAACGAATTTGAACATGCGCGCAAAAGCTGCTGCCTTCGCGGCAGTGCTTTTCTACACGCAAAAAAAATCTATTTTTGAATTGAGTAAATGATATTTCATTTGAGTATATGATAGATTCATATACAAGCAAGAATATAGTAGATTTGAGTCAAGTATGCCTTATTCTCAAAATTCGAGTATACCAATTATTTCCAGTGTAGCGAGCGCCCTCTCTCAGCTCTTTCTTAAGTCGCGCGCGCAGTACCATCTCTTGCGTCTTAAGTACCCTACGTTACCTGCTTGTAACACTTGGCCACATCATCGGTCAACGTACAGGGGGCGCTAGCGCGCACGCTGTCCCGGTTGGATCCTCTCAAGATCTCGGATATACGCTCATCCCCAACGGTCTGGTACACTCCCTGGTGGTCCTCACAAGGGGTGTCCACTCACGTAGGCATGTAAACGGCTTAGTTTGGTGCATGCCCTGACGAGTTCCCCCAAACTAAGCCGGGAACGTGACACTTCCCCAAAGAGGTTGAAGCTACCTCGCAAACCTTCATAAGCTTCACCAGTAAGTAGATAATGTACTTCCATGTGATAAAGTCGATATGATTGACTCAAGAAAATTTTTTATTTCCTTGTGGGTAAAATGTTCGAATTGAAATGAGTAAATAAATTTATTTTTCGGAGTGTAAGATATTCTCATGGCAAGTGATTGAGTTTTTTAATTTCAGTTGCTTCTTGATTTAAAAGAAATAAATCATACATTCGAATAAAACAACTTATTATACGCAAACCAAAATAAGATTAGTGTTGAAACAAGTATATAGTATTTTCAATTTAAGATCTATCTTATGGTTGTTTCGAAGGATCAGTGAACTTAGTTGAAATAAATATCAATTCCGAAAAAATAAATGCTATAATTCATTCAATTCATTGAATTTCTCTATGTGAGCCAATGAGAAATCAGAAAACTCCGTTCGAGTATAAATTATTTTCAAGATGAAGGCTTCAATTAATTTATTCTATTTGTTTCATCATTAGATGGAGATCAAACACATACAAGTTAGCACACCTATTAAATCTTTCAAATTGTAACGAAGCGTTTTCGTTACGTAAAAAATCCGTTAAATTTATTTTGGTCAGTTTCCGTTTCCCGAAATAAATCAGGTCGCAAGATTTGAAGTGTATTAAGTATTTCTAATACCGTTGAGACCTCCGAAGGTTCATGTAGGTTTATTTCCCATTTCATGGATATTGAATAATTCCATTTATTAATTTTTGCAGTGTAGATTTCCATCCTATATGGAAAAAACCCCGTTCAATAAACATTTCATGAAATTTCACGTCTCAGAGTTTTTTTTTAGTTGTTATTTGGTTAGTGTGACGTCAAAAGGCGCAAAGAGGGGTAACAGATGTCTTCTCCGTTGTCTGTTCCGAAAAATTTCAAATCCTTCTAGAAAAATCCGGTGACCGTAAACGACCAATGAAATGGATTTTTGACCGAAATATGGCTGAGTCCGAAGGCTATCAGAGTCACTTTTAGCTTCATTATTGCTTTAAGAGAATGTCTCCGAAGTGTTATTGAAAGCTATTCTTTTCCGATTCAAAGTTAATACCGTTTTGTCAAGTAAATCACAGCAGTGTTGATTGTTTTAGGAATTGTAACTTTAGATTTAATTCCTTTTACCGTTCAGTGAAACCGTACGAGATAGAGACTCCAGTGTACGATAGTGTTCATTCAGTGCTACAAATAAGCTAGCATAAACTTTGGAACTGAACCGTCCTTTTAATTCTATTGCGTTTCCGATCAGTTCAATTATTTTGCTTTATTTCAATATTCCCGTTGGAATAAAATTCGTTATCGGTCTCGCACGCACATATGCGAGATAAGAATTCCATCGCACACGACACACAATCGGTGGACGATTATTTTGCCTGGCGTCAACGCACACTGACGACAATCAAGCGTTTCATGTTTTTCTGAACACGAATAAGTACTTGTTTTACATTTCAATCGACAAAATAATAGTAGTCTGTCTTGAGCGTCACGGCTAAATCTGAAGAATGGTATTCGGCCGTCTATCCGTGCATATTTATATCCTGAAAATTTCAGGATTCCTGCGAAAGTAAGAGCACATACGGTCAGCCGTATTGATCACGGTGTCGAACCTATTTGATTAAGAATATTCTCGGATTGAAATTCGAAAGATATAGACACTTGGGCGGAACGATAGCGCACTGTCACCCAGAACAAGCACGTCTTTCATTCTGGGAAGCAGTCCTTATTTGTAGTGTATAATATTTTCATAGATCTTACATAAATAATTTGTGACAAATTATGTAATCTTTTTGGCAGTTTTAATGCCAGAGAGTGAAAAGCATCTCAGTTATATTGCAAGTGTAACCATATCAGTCACCACGGCGATGACCATCTTTGGATAAGTGAACCTAAATAGCTGGGGACGTAGACCAAATAACATCTGACGCAGTGTAGACTGCAGTTTTGCCACCTACGTTGTTATTGTTGGCGACCCACTGGGACGAAAAAGGTAAAGCTCCCACGTTGATTGGAATCGATCCGTCATACCTCTGGGATTAATAGAGTTTTATTAATTAGATATTTCATTACAAAATAGTTTCCAGCTAAAATCATGATTATAATTACACCATTTCTCAGAATCAATGCGAACATGCTGTAGTTTCACAATGAATACATTTTGATAGAGTTAAGGCGTTTATGTAAAGTAAGGTACTTAAAAAAAATGGATATTTTCCAAGATCGATTCGGCTCAAATCTCAAATAATCTTCTCTATTGAAGCCATGGAAGTACATATCATTCTTTTCGATATCCTTAGATAATATCGGCTGTCTATCATTGAAAATTACACTCACATGAGCTGTAAAAACATAAATACAGAGCTTTCATGATGAAAGGAACAAATTCATTTAAGAATTAGGTTTCTATTTCATGCTGAAATCCTCGGACATGTCAATTAGTATATTTATTTTGACATTTTTCACAATAAAATTTTGTATACAGGGTGTCTCATTTGAGAGCTATGACATTACTTTTTTTAAATTTAATACCCTGTATATTATTTCACTTTATACCATAAATTCCTATTACTTATCAGTCCAGAAGTAATTGAAAATGTGCAACGGGAAACATTGTATCGAATTCCGAAATGCCTCGAAGTAAACAGACAACAGAATGAACATCAATAATTAAATAGGAACTACATTTGTGTGTTTTCATATCGTATCTTTCATTATCCACTATCTCCGTTATCTGGGAATCCATCGAGTTTAGGCATATGGTATGTTCACAAAAAGTAATATGATTTTAGCGTAGAATTGTAAAGTGAAATAATATACAGGGTATTACATTTAAAAAAAGTAATGACAAAGTCATAGCTCTCAACTGTATACAAAATTTATGATTACAAAAAATGTCCAAATAAATATAATAATCGATGTATCCGAGGATTTTGACATGATATAGAAGGAACCTTAATTTTTAAATGAATATGTTCCTTTGATCATGAAAGCACTGTATTTTAGCGCTCAATATCTGCACTTGATGGCTTACTGATTCCGACAAAATCATTTCAAACCTGAAACCTGAGTCAAAATGTCCCAAGAGAGCAGGATTTTAAAACCATTATAGCAACTCGACGTTCATTTCACTAGAACCGAAATTCTAGGGATAAGATGAAGGAAGCAGAAATATGGTAGGTGTCAAATTATTGCACGGACAACAGAAATATTCTAGAATAGCACTGAGGTGAGGTCAGGAGCTTTTCTGCGCATGTTCAAATTCTTTGCCGAAGCGGTAATCTTTTTCACCTTTTCACGTGTTGACCTCGCCAAATGCAGCCTTACTTCCTGGTGGAAATATTCGGCGATTTTTTTTCCATATGGTTCTCATGAAGTTCTGCATGAACCTGCAAGCTTTCGTTTTGCAAAATTTCAATTCGATACGATCGAGTTTCTGAGTATTCTTCGGAAATTTTACCTCAACGTCCGATCGCAAACACAATTACTCCCGGAAGAATCAACTTAGGAACTGGATATTTGGTAGTAGGTTTTAACCTTTATTACGAAGAGTGAATTAGTGAAATCCAGTACTCAATTGAAAAATGACAGCTGAAAGGTTGAAGCAAATTTCCATGAGGATAATATTATGAGAAGATCGTGAAATAAAAAATATTTGAAGAAAAATTCTGAATTTTTTTTCAAATTGTAAAAACAAGATAATCACGAATTTCCGAACAAGAGTTTTGCAATATAGTTTGCCAACTAGTTAGCAAGTTTCATTTTGATTAGACCAGTATTGTTTTATCTATCCAGAAAATAACACAGCTTCCCTGGAAAACAATCACGAAATTTAACATTATTTTTCCCGATATTTCCGAAAATGAAAATTGAATCGAATTGGTAATGGTTACACCGATGTTATATGTATATTGACTCCAGGATCTGTACCAATTTACAATTTAATCGGAATCTGACGAATAGTTTCGAAATGAAATAATTCAACAATATTCGAAGAAGTTTGAAGATGATTGTTTTTCAAATTCACCAACAGTAAATATGAACAAAAATTCTGGAAATAACCTCAAAAAATCAATTGGGTATTATCCAAAACTGAGTCATTTGCATTTTTGAGATTATTTCCCCAAAATCTCAGAAAATACCAGTAATGAACTCTGCAATTAGTTGTAGAATATCCACGCGCAACTATTTGCGAAATTTTTTGGGGTCATATTGTGAGTAAATTCAAAAAATTTTTTCGCATTTTTGTTGAAAAAAAATATTTTTGCGAAAATTATTGATCGGATTTCAATTAAATTCTTCAAATACCTCAATGTCAACTAAATTTCAGTAACAAATTTAAGTTAGATCTGATTTTAATTTTCGGGGATATTGTGTGTTTTTTTTTCACGATGTCGTTGTTATTTCTGGAGTGACTAAAAAATACTCACCCGATTGGAACCTGGTATCTAAGTGTCAAATGCTGAATATTGCAGATGAACGTTTCATTAGAGCATTAAAATGAAAATTTTATTCAAGCTTATACGATTTGAAAGATTTCATTTCCACTCGATTCTATCCATTGTTCCAGAAACTTTGGAGTTATTGGGATAATGACTTCTCGTGATTGTGGAAATAGAAAAGACTATTTCGATTTTATGTAGTGATATTTCAAGGAAGTACCTTTTGTTTTCATATGAGCTATGGATTTGATGCTCGAAAAAAAGGTCATAGTCATCGTATATCTACGTGCTGAATTTTCATCTGATCGTGTCAGTATTTTTGGGACTATTTGGTTGACCGAATTCCAATTATGTTCATCTACTGAACTTGGTTTTGTGCATTCTGAACTTGGCCTGCGTATAGCTTTGCCCCACCCTTCTAATTTTCAGTCTCGTAATTATTCATTTGCAAAGTTATTATTTTTACAGTCGGCCGGCGGCCAGAAGTACTTCGAGAAATCAGCACTCCAGTTTCATGAATCAAAACCCCTAACAAAGCCAGAATACTTAATAGATATAGAAAGAATTACTGAACCCTTTGGCAACAAATTTGAAGATGGGCGCAAAAGCTGTTGATTACCTGTCAGCACTTTTCTAGAATTTTTTTGAGCAATATGTGGGTTTTGTATATTAAAGCTTTTTAAAGTAAGGGGCTTTTGGATCTCCATGAGATCCGATGAGCGATGAACAAAATCGAAGGATTTTTGACATATGCCTGAGGGTGTATTCTCAAACGGCGAGATTTTGAAATTGTGGAAAGAAAATCGTAATTCCTTATTCTCAAATGTAGCTTTAAAAAATATTCGATAGACAAACTGTCGAGTGATTAAGAGCAATCGGCAATTTCAGGTCGAATCATAGATGAAGCATTTGACAGATTTCCTTCAGCAATAATAATAATATGGATAATTACCCCTTCTACTTCTCCAAAAACACAGATCGGATCGAATTGAAATCTAGTACTTGATCGAAAAATGAAAGATTGAGGTTTATGCAGAATTTAGTGATGGTTTTGTAAAAAGCATCAGGATATACGTCATTATGCGACCGCTTTGGTTACGAATTTGAACAAATGCGTGAAAGCTCCTCAACTCACGTCAGTGCTCTTCTAAAATTTTTATTTCTTCTTTCTGCAGATCTGAAATCTCCATCCAAAGTATCCAAAGTACAACGCTATCCCCCGGATTATAAAAAATTTATCATTTTTCTACATGAATATCAAAATTGCCGAAAATTGTTATTAACGCTAGTACCAGAAGTGCAATAACTGTAAATCAAAATCGAATACTAATAAGTGGGCTAATAACACTGCAGCAATAATACAGCTTGAATCTGTTTCAATAATATTTTCCTGGCTCATTGTGTTCAGTTTGAATCATTGCGTATTTTCCGCTCTCTTTGAACTGATAACAAAAGAGTAACGTGATAACTCCATCTTTTTACTTTACTGAATAAACATTTTATTGTTCAAAAGCCATAGCACCTATTGTTAGAGAACAATGGAACTCTTAGTGGAATAATTGGGTTGGCACAAACATCGATTGAAAAGTTCATTCATATAATGGTTGTATATTCTTTCCTAGAAATATTAATGCCCCGTAGGTAGAGTGAAAATATGAATTCGCATATGCGTCGAGATACAGGATTTAAATATCGAATTCAATCAAAGTTTCTTCATCGTAGCATCCGCATTACTAAAGACATTTAGCTTAGGTCATATGAAATGAAGAGAATCTCAATTTTCCCGATTTGTTACAAAGAATTGTTGGGATTTTTTTACACGAAATCGAGGTAACAGATACTAAGTACTTACAGGAAATCGAAGGCGATCGAAATAAACAATGATTTTTTTCCATCCTTATTTCTTACAACCAGTGGTATCCTGATAACTGTGGTGAGTTATGCGTGACCTTTCAAATAACAGTTTTTGGTTACATCTTTGTATTTTTTGGTGGTCAATTCAATAGTGGTGTAAAAGTCTGAAAAAAATATTTCAAAATGGCGGAAAACCTACAAAGTTGGGATTTTTGTTTTCGATTGCCAAATTGGATAGCATTATTTCAATGTAACCAATTTTCTAAGATTTTCTGTGAAAAAATTTTCCCAAAATTCAGACAACTTTTTTTTTACTTGTCTACAGTGAAAAAAAAATTTACCCAAAATTGTTGAAATCTTTCTTTGTTGAAAAGATTTCGCTCGGAGTACTCAAATAATGTTTATTTAAGAAACTGGGTGGCCCTACGGAGGCCAAAATTGTGCTAATGGGTCACACAACAATTGAATTGACCTCCAAAAAATACTGAGATGTGATCAAAAACCGTTAATTCAAATGTCACGTATAAATCACCACAGTTATAAGAATATTGCTCAATGTTGACATTAAACACCCTGTATCTCGCTTATGCTCCGAAAACGAGGTATATGTCATAAGGCATAAACGACTTTTCCAAGGTCATTTATATTGCTTTATATGTTTGACCAGTTTATGCTGTAACACCCTGTATATTTTATGACGAAATTTTTGACAGACTTAAAACTTCGAAAAACTCTATATCGAAAACAAAATGTTTTATTGGAGAAATTCACACATTCAAGAATTCGACCTTTTTAACTAAGACCCAAACGTACTCTATAAATACCTATCGAGTTTCCAAGGCGTATCTGAGTTTACGAATTTGGCCGGTATCATATCTTCAAAATTATCGGAGTATTTCACACATTCATGAATTCGACCCTAGTGATTAAGCCCCAAACCTACTCTACAAATATCGAGTTTCTTAGTCGGTTCTTCCGGAAGTTATTGTGTACGGCCGATAGTAAACACAATGAATTTCGAAAGGAACAACTGAGAATCTTGATATTTGTAGAGTAGGTTTGGACGTAAATTACGAAGGCCGAATTCGTGAATAGGTAAAATCCACCCCTAACCAGGTCTACGAAGTATCTTTCGTAGCAAACTACTTGAATCACTGTATGTATGTCTTTATACAATGCTTGAATCCAAGACTCTTTAAAACTTTATTGAAATCTGATAAATACTATCCGAAAAAAAACGCTGCGACTGATATCTTGAATAAAACTTATATATTATTCGTAACTCATTGGTCTTTCAAAACAAAATTTGCTGCGTCTTTTTTTATAACTCAAGGACCACTGATCGGAAATCATCCGGGTGAAAATTTTTAGGTTGAGTTATGCAACGTTGGGAGTTTTATGAAAATTCGGTGGTTAGTTTTCGAGAAATAATATTTTTCCATCCAACCCCCAGTTTTGAGCCCTTAGGGTACACCGATCCTGCTGAAAAGCTTGGAGGATCAATCTCGAACGACACACGATTTTTCTAACAAGTTTCACGGATTTCGGTTCAGTACTTTCAGAGAAAAGTCCTAGACGCTAGGTAATTTAATTCTCTAGTCACCAATTTCCAAAACTATCAAAGTTCTTGTGAAAAAAAAATATGCATATTGATTGATATTTTCTGTGAGCATGAGAGGGAAAAATAAATCATAGATCAAACGAATCCTATTTTATTTTATCCTGACCAATGGACCTACACTAATTACCCTAACTACCCTATCAATATGATTTTGCCTAACTTACCCTAATTCCTATCCTTTCATATAAATCCTACATCTTCACAGTCTAAACCGAGGCCTGAGCCTACTCTACAAAATCCTATCTCTTTATTTACAAATCCCCTGGGGGTTACTTATCCATTAATTGATCGGTTAGATCGTATACCAACGTGCTCAACTTCCTTCAGATGGTTGTTCTTGATTATGTACGATTCCTCAACAATTATATAAGGAAATACTAAGCCAAAACCAGCAACCCCAAAAAGATTACACAAAGAAAACGATAAGAATACCTATTTCTTCTGGGAAACGAACATGGTAACTCACCCTCGATTATAAAAACTAGACCTATTAAAATCGCGAGCGCGGAACTCAAATCCAGCATACGCTACCCGAACAAAACTGATACCTAGGATATTCATTGGTAAATGGGCGGAAGCTAAGGGTAGATATGAAGTTGAAAGGACATTCGAAAAGAGTAGAAAAAACTGACGGAAGCAAGGTATATCTCGTACTTGCGCATGAGATTTTAATACTTAATAAATCTAGTCAAACCTGAAAATTCAGCGACACAGTAACCAAAATTTAAAAAAACTCAATCTTATTCGGTATTCATTAATTTTAACAATGCAATTGAATTTTTGGGTCACAAACTCGAAACGCAACGAAATGCAGAGGTTTGCAGATGTCCGTAATTAAATGCATTTAACAAATTTCCAAATTGAAAACAAACAATGGAATGAGTCCTGAAAAACCCAACATTTTCATGAAAAACCTTGATGCTTTAAGAAAGCCTGTGAAACACAGAAAAAAGATTCACAAAAATTTCTCAAAATGGCCATCATTCTGCTCAATGCATTTCCTTATCATTTCTTGATTATTATTATTATTCTCAACTTGTTGCGAGCTTCCCCGATTATTCGAAGAAGTTATATTCTATCGTCTCTTTGTGTTGAGTAAACTCCTGATTTTGAGTAATCCCAAATAAAATAATCGATAGGATTGAGGTCGGGACTCCTTACAGGCCAGTTATGCGGTCCACCCCTACCTATCCAACGATTCGGGCAACTTCCGTTCAAGAAGTTTTTCACAATGGCCCTGAAATGAGGTGCTGCCCCATCATGTTGAAAATACATGCCTCCAACATCAACAGCTGCATCGTCAAGCAAAACAGGTAAAATATTCTGAAGAAAATCAAAATAAACTTCACCAGTTAAAAATGGTGGTAACACGTACGGAACAATCAATCTAATATCATAAACACCACACCAAACATTGAATAAGAACCTGCATTGTGAACGGGCTTGTCTTGTAGCAAAAGGGTTTCGTTCGGCCCAGAGATGCGAATTTTTATAATTATTGATATCATCTTAGGAATTGTGCTTCATAGCTAAATAAACATCTGTATAATATTCTTCGATTTCGCAATATCCACCAACTAGGAAATTGTCGAACGATTTCATCGCCTAATTCTAACTTCTGAACTTATTTTCGTACGTGACATGGATGAAGATTATTTGGTTTTCAATCTTCGCCATACAGTTGATTGAGGAATATTAGTGATATGACTTATTCTTCTCGTGCTGATTTTCGGATTGTTCTGCGCCATGTTCAGAATTTCTGGCTCCAAACCGATATGTCTTCTTTCAGTATGTTCGTTTTCTTGTGCCGTCGAAAATTTACCATGTTTGGTTCAAAATCAAACAGGTGACAGTTAAAACAAAATAGAATAATAAGACCTTTATGTCGAAACGAGCACAGAACTGCATTGAGCTAAATGATAGCCAATTCGGCCAAGTTTTTGTAACACTGTTTCTTCCCATATTTTGAAGGAGTTCCAAAGTAGTTATTGAATTAAGATTTTCGAATTCATTTTTGTTTTTCAAGACGGGAATGTGCTAATTTAATTGTTCATCCCAAATTTATATCTAATAAATGAATGTTATCGTTTTCAGTGGTTAAATTACTAGAAATTATCACAGATTTATCCGAATACAAATCGTTCGTCGTCGTATTTCAATTTTGTGACCAGAAAAATAAGGGCCAAATAAGAGGCAGAAGATTCAATTAAATTGGAAAAATTAATAAATACTGAATGACACTAATTTTTTTTAAATACTGTTATTTCGTCTGAATATTCAGGTTTGACTAGATTTATTGATTATTAAAATCGCATGCGCAAGTACGAAAAATATCTTTTCTCCCTTTTTCGAATATCCTATCAAACTCAAGGAATTTTGATATGCAGGGTGTTTCTTTTCTGTTGAATCTTATTTATCATTTTTTTCAAGACCGGGCCTGAAAAAAAATTCAGCTACCATGTCTGTATGAAGTAGTTGTAGAAGAGAATAAACGTACCAAGTATCATGAAAATATATGGGGTGGTTCGAATGTTATGGGTAATTGAAGATATTGACAAAATCAATAAAACACTCTTTATTTTGAATATGAGGAGGGATAGACCCTTAAAATAAGGTTATTCTGACTCACTTCAGTTTCCTCTATCTACCCTTAGCTTCCGCCCATTCACCAATGAGCCACCTTGTATAAACTGAACAACTGAAATATGGTTGTGGTTGTGCAGACCTTAGGTAGTCGAAACTATATTTGTAAAACCTTAAATGAGAAAGTGAGATGGAGGAAGCATATTGACCAGATAGTTAAACTACGAAGTTTTTACGATACAATTTGTGATCCTAATATTGAAGAATACGTGTCAAAAAAGGACTCTCAGAGTCATAACATTGTTCCGAAACAAATATTTCCTATTCAGGAAGTAAAACTACCAGAGTTCGAGGATCACACAGTGGTTTCGAAATCTGTTGAAGAACATGTATCTTCTGATGAGGAAGATTTAGTTTTAGTGGAGGGAGACAGTGCACAAACAAGCGAAAGTATTTTGGCATCCCCAGATATAAAAACCGTTGGAGAACAAATATCAGATCTCCTGAAACATTTTGTGACAGATGAGTGAAATATCATGTAAAATACTAATGAGCCATTACAACACAAATAAAGAAGCATTATATCATTTTATAAAGACAAGTCTTTATACAATTATTATATTATATGTAATCCCCTTCTATGATTTTAGGTTGGGAATGTTTTGTATCTCTATTCTCTGTATCTGTCCTGTTGTAAACTCGAGTTGAGTTCAAGTGTTAAATTGTAAATAAATTTAAGGTTAAAGTTACTCTATTATATCTCCGACGATATTACAAATAGTGTTTCTTACATCCACTTCAGAACTTACCATACCATTGCATTACTTACACAGGACGCCAACTGTCTTCTTACTTCCATTACTTTTCGATATATGGTTGTGATAAAAGAGATTCGAATCGTCTTATGGATTTTTTCATGCATTTGGTCAAATTTCTCATAAAGAAATGAGGCTTTAACATAAACACAAGGACTTATATTTTTCGATAAATCAACAAATACTCCAACTTCATCTGAGCTGATCATACCATCAATCAATGCCTCTGCACTGAAGAAGATTTACCGATCGGTTAATACGACTCATCTTGTTAACTGCCGAAAAGGTTCTAGATATTTGTTACCAGTTGAATGCGATCTTGTGGACAAATGGTCGAAAAATATTTATTTTTGTCTTTATGTTTATTCATTGAAATGGAAGTCTATGATTTATATGAGCCATTTCTTCCTTATGCAATATAAATTATTTTCTAAGCAAATATTTGCATCTTATATTCATTACCTGGTTCGAGGTTACGTGCTGCGTGTATATTCTTGCAAATCATATAATTTCATTGAGATTTTTGAGCTTTATTATACAGTGAACGTTGTGTAGTAGCTGTGAGGGTATATTTTGAAAACTCAATAGATGCTGAAATGATCTCTAGTATTCGAATGTTGTTGGAAAACTCCGAAATAAAGGCTGACTAAAATAAGAAGTAAGTGTTTGTGTGACGATTAGGTTCGACTCCCTGAAGAAGAATCCGTGATCAAATTCAATTCTGTAGATTCGTATTTGCTCTAACTTTCGAAGGAAACGACCAAGTGTCTTGAAATTGCCAGATTAGGTTTGAAGTCCAAATATCTCTGTTCAGTTCGTTAATGGGTGAAATCCGTCAAATAGTTTCGGAGATATACCCATTTGAATTTGGATGCTAATTCCTCGATATCACATGAATAACTGCTTCAATCAGATTGAAAACTTTGTAAACAGGTTTGGAATACCAACGCGTAGCTGAGTGGAAAATTCCATATGGATCCAATTGTTAGAAAATCAAGAGAAAAATGTATTCGAATATTTCGAATTTTTGTTGAACATGTTTTTTTCGCGGGAAATATTGATCAGATTTCAACGAAATTCGGCCGAAAACTTTGAGTCGGTTTTATCAACATCCGTCCAAATTTCAATTCGATATGCTGTTTACCGTTATTATTTGAAATTTTAACGTTATATCCGCAATATCTCAATAATAACAGACGCAATTAGATCGAAAATCAGCTGAAGAATACCAACGCGTAAGAGGTGCAAAACTTCATGTTGATCTAGAAGTTAGAAAATCTAAAAAAAAATTATTCGAACATTTTAAAATTTTTTCCTGAAAATTTGTTCCTCGAAACGTGTTTATTTTATTTCAAAGAAGATTGAAACAAATTTTAAAAACAGTAGTATTTAACAACAATAGTTACATGGAAAAAAAATATGTAAAATTTCCTTGTTGCTTGGTATTTTGACGTTATTTCCTCGCTATCTCAGGCAGTAAAGATGCGATCAGATCGAAACTTTTAAATCTAACTGATTATTTGAAGAATACCAACGCCAAACTTATTGCAGTATTTCGTTTAAGTCCAGTTGTTGGAAAAATTTTCGTAAATGTTCATTCGGAAATGTTTGGTTGAAAATTTTTTTTTTCTCGGAAAACGGTTATCAGATTTCAACGAAATGAGGCGCAGGCCTTGAAGCCAGTTTTCAGCAACAATTTTTCAAAGTTCAATTTGGAGATATATGGAAAAAATGGGTCAAATTTTGTTGTTTGAAATTTTTAGGTTATTTCCTCAATATATAATAATAATTACAGAATCAAACACATCGAAACTTCGTGATTATTTGAAGAATATAAACGCACAACTTACCCCAATATTTCGTGAGTGTTCAGCCATTAAAAAATTCGTAAAACATGGTTTTTCTTAAATTATCCACATCTTCATCGAAAAAAAATCTTTTTCTGATTTTATAGACCAGATTTCGAGAAACTCGGCACAGACCTGGAGGCTAGTCTTCCACAAAGTTTTTCAAACTTTAATTTGATCTTATATTTATTTCCGGAGATATCGGGAGGAATTTCGTCAAATTTCGTTGTTATTTGAAACTTTGGGAATATTTCCTTAATTTCTCGGTAACTATTGACACGGTCTAATTGGACTTGGGATAAACCTTGCGTCAATATTCAAAAACAGTTTTTTAAATTTCGGTTCGATCTGATACTCATTTTCGGAGATATTGAAAGATGAAGATTATTTCCTTAATATCTCGAGAAGAACAGACGCGATCAGATTCAAACCGTTAGGCCCACCGTAAACACAATAACTTCCGGAAGAAATGGCTTAGAAACTCGATATTTGTAGAGAAGTTTTGGGGCCTAATTACGGAAGTCGAATTCGTGAATGGGTAAAATCCGCCTAATGATTCCGTTAATATACCCATTCAAAATTTTATTTTCTCAATATTTTCAAAAATACAAATTGGATCGAATTGAAATACAGTACTTTATCGAAAAAAAACCTAGAAAAGCACTGCCGTGAAGGCAGCAGCTTTTGCGCGAATGTTCAAATTCGTTGCCGAAGCGGTCATCTCCAATGAACCTGCGCGCAAAAGCTGCTGCCTTCACGGCAGTGCTTTTCTGAGTAAGCATTCAAGAGCGTCGCAATTATTGCCGTTAGTTAGGTAATAAACTTGATTGATTGTCATCTTTCTCGTTCTACTCATAAATATGAACATTTCGCAATGAATAATGGGAAGTTATTAAGTTGTAGAGAAAACCCTGCGAAGAAAGTTCATCAATTCAATTCGAATACATCTTAATTGGTTCCTGTGATATTGATTCATAATATACTACATGATTTTTCATTAGGTAATGGGCAAAACTTTTTGCAAAATTTATTCTCTGATCTTCATTCTTCCCAACGAGAATGTGTTTTCTTCGAAAATTTGTCCCATAATAATTAATTTACATGACACATTTTAAATATATTTCAATTTCAGGAATTCCAGTAATCAGCGACCGTTTTCGAATATCTGACAAGCCAATCCAGAATATGAAAAATAATGATTTTTGCATAATCAAGTTATAATCAGAGAATTGATGAATTGATTCCATTTTTATTGCGCGCATGTTCTAGGGGAACAGCGTGCTATCGTTTTGTCCAAATGTCTGTAATTTTGGATGATAAAGCCGAAAATGGTCTCAATCGACTAGGTTGGACTCACTGATGACGAATCCGGTGTCAAAATTGATTCTGTCCGGCCGGCCGGCCGGCCGTCCGTAGACACGATAACTGTTGACAGAAGCAAGCTAGCTACTTTCAGGATAGGTTGCGCATCAGAATGCCGCGGTTAAGTTCGTTAATGGGCCAAATCGGTCGAATAGTTTCGGAGTTATAGGCACTTGAAGTTTTGAAGTTATTTATTTTTTATTTCAGAAACTACTCAAGCGATTGGATTCAAACTTGGCAGTTTGGTGTAGTAAAACTACGCGCAACTTTGAGCCAAATTTCGTCTAGATCATATTTTCAGTAAATTAAAAAAAAAAATTTTTCAAAATTTTTTTACAAAAAAATTTTTTTTTCGGAAACCATTAATCATATCCAAAAAAAATTATACTCACACTTTGACCTTCTAATTTCACAGCAGTGTACTAAATTTCAGTTCGATACGATCATAAGTTTCGGAGATATAGGGAAAAAATATGTCAAATTTCGAGGTTTTCTTCTCGATATCGTTGATTTTTTCGATATTACTCGAGAAATACTGATTCAGTCCTGATCAAACTTCACAGCTAGTTTAAAGATGCTGAAAGACAACTTTATGCAAAATTTCGTGATAATCGTGTTATTAGAACAATTTGAAAAAAAAAATTTCTATGATTTTCTCATCATATCATCCTCATTAAATTCTGTATGAAACTTCGAACTGTTATTTTCGATGAAGTACTGGATTTCAATTCGATCTGATCTGTATTTTTGGAAATATTGGAAAAATAAAATTTTGATTGGGTATATCCACGGAATCATTGGGTGGATTTTACCCATTCACGAATTCGGCCTTCGTAATTAAGGTCCAAACCTTCTCTACAAATATCGAGTTTCTAAGTTGTTTCTTTCGGAAGTTATTGTGTTTACGCAGTCAGCCGTCAGGCTGACCGTAAACACAATAACTTCCGGAAGAAACGACTTAGAAACTCGATATTTGTAGAGTAGGTTTGGGGCTTAATTACGAAGGTCGAATTCGTGAATGGGTAAAATCCGCCCAATGATTCCGTAGATATACCCATTCAAAATTTTATTTTTACAATATGTCCAAAAATACAGATATGATCGAATTGAAATCCAGTAATTTATCAGAAAAACATTTCAAAAAGCACTGCCGTGAAGGCAGCAGCTTTTGCGCGCACGTTCAAATTCGTTGCTGAAGCGGTCATCTACATTGAACATGCGCGCAAAAGTTGCTGCCTTCACGGCAGTGCTTTTTGGACTTTTTTAATTTCTCTTATATTGAAAAAACCATTCCTTTTAACAGTATTTCATTAAATCATTCTGCTCTGCATGCAAATCATTGTTTGAAGATTCAAAAGAAGATATCTCTTGAAACTTTACTTTCACGGTCGAAATATTGGAAAATATTCACTAAATTTTTCAAGAATATGTGTAGCTTCATCGTACCTTAGGGAAAATTTTGTTATCTCCTTCGGAAAATTCTTGCAATAATACTATAAACTCCCAACTCATTAATACATTAATGGTCCGTAGAAAACAAAAATAACGTCACACAAAAAAAAAAGTTTCTTAAAACTAATGAATATGTTGACTCGAGAATAAATATATTTGCAAACACATTTCTATCTCAAAAACATGCAACACGCCTATAATTAATTTTATTCATTATGGATACAATCAAAGAAATCGAAGAGCCACAACCTATCATAAAAAGGGATGTCCTACATGATATCCGAAGAGATTTTAGTTGATTCTTGTGCCCGAAGAGCAGATGTTGAGCGGGCACGGGCAGCGGAAACGGCAGGTGAATTACCAGGTGCTAGAGAGCATCTGCACGACGCGGATAGTCTTTGTGCATGGCTCGTGATGCATTATAACACAATCCAATAGGCAGGGGATTAAGAACCTTTCATCTTTCTTCCAGCATCATTTCATTACTCCCGGAAGTATCTGAACATTAAAATCTAATGAAAACGGCATCAGATAGTCGTTACGACATTTCAATAGATAATCAGACGTACCTACTTGTAATAAGAATTCCTTTTTGTGTTGCGTCTATCCCTGATTTACGATTCGAGTAAGTCACGATCCAGGAAATAAAAATAAGTTTATGAAATGAATGATCGTGAGGCCATAATGACTTGTTCCGCTTTTCTCAGACTTTTTTCAACTGAGAGATTTCAATTATTTCCTCTGTTGTGATTACATTGTACAGAGTGAGTACAATTGGTGAAACCTAAACTATAACCTTGTAATCCTAAGCATTCTGTAATATATTTTCTATTTTATTTTCGAGTTGTAGGCCATGATTGGCATTTCGGTAATTTCAAATTTGGTCATTACCTCAGTTCCAACCATTATTAATGCCACTGTGGAAAATGAAAAGATTTGTCGATTAAACAGCTATGTATGTAGGTAGTGGGATGTCAGCTATGTATGTAGGTAGTGGGATATAAGACAAGATTGCACTGGATTATTCAGTATTCATTCATATGGAGAAACGTTACGCAGAGTGTTCCATCTGCTTCTTCAGGTCTGAAAAAGTTCATTGAATATGAGACAAACAACTGCGGACAACATAAAATTTTCTAGATGAAAACATCAATCCTTTCTATAATATAATTATAGAAATTACCTCTATAAAATATACAAATTCACTAGTCAACGATATAAAATCATAAACTACAATCATATAATATAATGGTATATATAATTCTCACACATTAAGAGGAAAAACAAACCTACTAGATATTTGACAACAAACAATACATCCAAACCTTGCAAACTTCAGTTACAAACATTCTCATATTCGTTTTCTTCTGGCAGTTTTCATTTTGATCTTTTTGACATATTTTTTGAGGATGCCATTGTACAATCTACTAAGGTGTTCTGTATCTGATGTTAATTTCATACTTGCATTCAAATTTATCTGAATCATTTCTAAGATGATTCTTTTCTTATAATTGTTTTTTTTTCAAATATCTTCACGCTTTCTTAATCGATTCGGTGGTTCATGTTGAAGAGATGGGAACATTGAGCAGTTTTTTTCTTTGTTTTTCGGATACTTTTAGTCGTTTTTATGTTGGTTGGTCCTCGATTTTAAATATTGTTTTGTTTACCCTACATATACCATTGGACAGTCGATACAAGGAATGCCATATATTAAGTTCGAATTATTTTTCCTATTCAGTTCATCTTTCTGCTATATAAATTACTCAAGGTCTTCATGTTGTAAAATAGTAGCTCTGCATTTTTAGTTTTTATGTCTTTTTTTATTTGCTGAAAAAGTTCTGGAATGTATGGTATTTTGTAATATGTTTTCTTTCAATCAATCTATTCTCGTTCTCTTTTCTGGTATCTGACTGAATTTTTCGTAGTAGTTCTTGGATCATTTTTTTATTGTGAACGTTCTGGGGTAGTTATTATTCTCTAATATTTTATTGACTTTCTTGATATTCTCTTGATGATATCAGGGGCTGTTCAGTTCAATTGGCTTGAAGAGTATGTTGTTTATAGCACTTTATTATTATTTATAATTCATGAAATGGTTCGAAAGAAAATCAAAGATTCTACCTGAATTGATCGGCTTCACATACCAATTTGCTTCTAGTTTCTAGTCTTGAGTGCGTGTGATTTCTATTTCTCAGTGAAATAGATATTCTTTCCTCACACCGCATCTACTGTTAACTTTTTTTTCCAATTTTCTCAGGTTGATATTCTCCTGTTGTTATCAGAAAATAAATCAACCTCTTTATTAATTGTGATATTGTATATATTAGCCTTTTACTGTTCCATTCTAGCATAATTTTTCAATTCAAATATTTTGGTGTAAGCAATTTCTATACAGTGTGATTCCGAAGGAGACCGTCAGATAAGTCTACACTAGTCGAGACAGTTTCGAAACAATGTATGGTTTATGGTTGGAGGTCTCTATTGACACTGTATAGGGTGATTTGTCTGCTTCGACCGATTTTACTTTTATTATTAGCTTTGGTGTGGCTCACCCGATTTTGTAAAAATTTATATCGTTGCACATTATGAATTAGCAAATTTAAAAATTCTCAAATTTTTTTTTCGAAATACGCCGTTGTTATTTTGGTAATTTCAGATTGGTTGTGCAGGATCAAAAAACATCCTGTACTTCACTTACCGTTTCAGATTCTACAATTATGAGTCATTATTCAGTTCTTTAATTTTTTTTGGACAACTCCAGTTTTTCGAAAAGCATTTTTGAATAAAGGAAAATTTCGAGATTCTACTAAAACCCATTCTACTTTTTTGATAACTTTGGTATGGCTCATTCATTTCAGATGAAATTTTCAGTGTAGTGTAATATGAATGAGTACACACACTAGATTCAACATTTTCCCAAAATTCAGGTAGGTTTTTGTGATAATTTTAAATTAAATGTTGAAAAAACACCCTACATAGATTTCATTTCCAAATCTTCTTGATCCCTTTGAGATTCAACAATAATGAGTCATTATTCAGCTATTTTTATTTTTTTTTGCGGGTTTTCCGAGAAAAAATTTTCAAAGAACATCGTCGAAATCTCGCTCAGAAGCAGTTAAAATATTCTGCACTGGGTTGTGATGCTGTATCGTCCAAGGATGCAAAGCTGTTAGTCAGTTCGAAAAATATTTTTTACAAATTCAAAATTCATATTAAATTGTTCTTTTTCTGTATAGATACATTCAATCCAGAAAATTTCTTGATTTAATTTTTTGCACACCTACTTCTCTATACCTAAGAGGATCATTTCTATGAAAAGCGTTCGTGAATTGATTTCGTTCAATAATGTACTCATTTACGCATATGAAGTCATTGTCTAAATTAAATGATTTCATACAGAATATGAGCAACTAAATATAAATCACGAATTTGAAAAGACTATTTCAGAAATTAGGAGCCGTTTTGCATCCGTGGAATATACTGCTTTACTACCTAGCGAAATTTCTGTAAGGTTCTTCTCTGAAAACTTTTTTTCCGAGAAGTGTGCCAAAAAAATAGAAACACCTGCATAATGACTCTTTAATTGTAGAATCTCGAAAGGATGAAGAAGATTTTGAAACACAAAGTACAGGGTGTTTCTTGAACCTGCAAAATTGATTGTAATTCGAATAGTTGAAACTATTGAATGGACTCATTCATATTGCATTACACTTACAATTTCATCCAAATTGAATGAGCCATACAAAACTTATCACAAAAAGTAGAATCGGTTGGAGTGAAATTTCGAAATTCTCCTTTTTTGAAAATTTTTTTTCGGTTGTGCAAAAAAATTAAATTCACCTGAATAACACATAAAGGTAGAATCTGAAACGATAAGCGAAGTTTTGAAAACGCAATATACAGGGTGTTTTTTCAGCCTGCGCAACCAATCTGAAATTACCAAAATAACAAAAGCGGAATTTGAAAAAATTTCAAGAATTGTTTAATTTATCATTCATTTTGTGCTACGATGAAAATTTCTACAAAATCGGATGAGCCACACCAAAGTTATTAATAAAAGTAAAAATGATCGAATTAGACAAAACAGCCTGTATAGTCCCAATATTTGAATAAAGAACAACAGGAAGAAGCATAGCGCTTTTCTACTTCGTATATCAGTTGGTCATAGGCGCCCATATTGAACCTCCAAGTATGACTCATGATAGTTAGTTTCTCCAGACAAAGAAGTCTCGGAACAAGTCATTCTCTCTTGAAAGTAAAAGGAAAGTCGGCCATATCCAACATCCATCCCGGACCTACTTTGTGAGGCATTATGCTCCTTCCTTATGCTCTTTATTCAGAGTTCTCAATAGAGACCCCAACCATAAACCAACAATTGTTTCGAAACTATCTCGACTAGTGTAAACTTACCCTAAAATCTGACGGTCTCCTCCGGAATCACCCTGTATATTGTGACGGCCCTTTCCCGGTGGTGGTGTAACCTGCTTATTCTAACTTTTAAAATTGGCACGGGCGCCAGTTACAATGGGTTTCACAAGAATGTAACGCCTTGGTTGTATCGGGCACTTACGGTATTACCTGAGAAGCCTTCAAACAGCTGCAGAAGAGCTCTGTCTAATCTAAGATGATAGCGATTAGTGTGTGAAGGTTTCTTTCTCCCAATAGATACTGACACTGTACAGGTACAGTAGTGAAACACACAGTCTTAATACAACTTTATTACAATATGAACAGGTATGAAAAGAAAATCAACATAAGAGCAGTACCAACGCAATGGTAAAGAGTCAGGAGAGTTCTGTTCAGAGTGAGTACAAGCACTCAAATTGTCAGAATGGTAAGGCTGTATATATACAATGTACGACACCGTATCTATGATACGCAATCAAATATACAGGGTGATTCATTAAGGGTGGCCACCGGCCGTATCTCGGAAACTGTTCATCCTATAACTTCCGGAAAAAAATTCTAATGACAAAATCGGCCCCTAGAAAATGATTAAAAATATTTTCAAGTTCGTAGTTCCCCACTAGAGGGCGCAATCTATCACTTGTAAAATATAATCTCAATTTTAACGAAATATTCTCTAGCTAACAGTGGTAAAGAATAATAAAATAAGAAAACACTCTTACTATTCAACATCTTTTGTTTCAGTAATTTTTCTATATTTCCTTTTTTTTAGTGATGGGATGGAAAAACTTTTCTTCACAAAAAAAACACTCTGACTTCTGTATGCGTGAACCGATTTTTACGAAATTTGATTTCATTCAAAGGCCATTAAAATCAGATCACAGAAAAATATGACAACAACATACCGGGTGATCCAATTAAAAACTACAGGCTGTTTTATGTCACTTCACCCTATTTGCGCGTTTTACTGGAGAATTTCAAATGCAATGCTATGATTCTAACCGACTGAGAATAAGCTAAGCATTATCACCTATTGACTTGTTAAAACCGCAGACAGATATCTCCGGTCACTCCGAAGATATTAACATTTTTGTAAATTTTGATAAGTGCGAGCTTGAAAAAACAAGGAAGTGACTTTATTCGTCATGACAACGCAGCAAAATACTAAACACACATGAAATAACAATAATACGATAAAATGAAACAAAAATTAGCAACAACGAACATATTTGAACAAAAAACAACCCTTTTACATAATCATTTCAAATATTCAAAATGTCTACCATTTTTTTCTATACATAAATTTAGTATGAGAAAAAGTTTCAGTTGCCTGTCGAAATATATTTTTCATATCCTCACTTGTAGTTGGTGGTGTTCGGAAAACTAATTCTTCATTCTCCCCCAAAAATAAAATCTAATACTGTGAGGTCGAGTGATCTTGCTAGAAAAATACTCCCTCGTCCAATCCACCTCTTTGAGAAGACGGTATCTTAATATTCCCTAACATTAGCAGCATAATGCGCCGGGCAACCATCTTGTTAATACCACATATCTATTCTGTCTTGAATAGCAATATCATCCAAAAGAATTCGAAAATTTTCCGTTAAAATTTCAAGCACCTTTTTCCCGTTAAGATACTATCGAAGAAAAATGGTCCGACAACTGTTCCATCAAAAATTCCGCACCACACGTAAACACTCCAGCGATTCTGATTATTGACTTATTTTTGCCAATATGGGTCGTTAGATGATCAGTAGTGGCTGTCGTGTAAATTTACTTTACCATTGCTAGAAAAAGTAGCCTCGTCAGTCCATAATATTCTATGAAGTAAGTTAGGTTTGGGGTTCAGCATTCGTTTCAACCAATTGCAAAATTCCTCTCGTCTCTTTCAATTCTTGGTGCGTTTTCTATTTTTTCTTCCAACATATTCAACCTTCCAAGTTTGTCGCACTCTTCGTGTCAATCTTTTGAATACTTTGCTGGAATGACGACGTCTTTCAGGATATCGAATCGGGTATTCCCTTTCAGGTACTGCATTTTCTAAACATTCAGCATAAACATTAAGCATATCATATGCTTCTCCGTTTGAATAATGAGGCCTCATGAACTAGTAGTTTGCAATCGACCTAAATAAATTTTACAGCTATAGAAACCGAGAATAAACAGTAACGCCAAAGCTCACTGGATCTAGATCAGCTTGTTTTGTGAGTGGCATACATTTTTGATAAGTTTTTTCTTTCATTTGATTGTTTAGCTGATGAAATAACTCAATTCCTCCTGAATTTCACAGGGTTGATCAACACTTATCAAAATTTACAAAAATGTGAATATCTTCGGAGTGACCGGAGATATCTGTCTGCGGTTTTAGCAAGTCAATAGGTGATAATGCTTAGCTTATTCTCAGTCGGTTAGAATCATAGCATTGCATTTGAAATTCTCCAGTAAAACGCGCAAAAAGGGCGAAGTGAAATAAAACAGCCTGTAGTTTTTAATTGGATCACCCGGTATGTTGTTGTCATATTTTTCTGTGATCTGCTTTTAATGGCCTTCGAATGAAATCAAATTTCGTAAAAATCGGTTCACGCATACAGAAGTCAGAGTGTTTTTTTTGTGAAGAAAAGTTTTTCCATCCCATCACTAAAAAAAGGAAATATAGAAAAATTACTGAAACAAAAGATGTTGAATAGGAAGAGTATTTTCTTATTTTATTATTCTTTACCACTGTTAGCTGGAGATTATTTCGTAAAAAATGAGATTATATTTTACAAGTGATAGATTGCGCCCTCTAGTGGGGAACTACGAACTTGAAAATATTTTTAATCATTTTCTAGGGGCCGATTTTGTCATTAGAATTTTTTCCGGGAGTTATAGGATGAACGGTTTCCGAGATACTGCCGGTGGCCACCCTTAATGAATCACCCTGTACAATAGTATGATGCCAAACAAGATGTGAGTAAATACTAACTAAAATATAATATACGGTGAGTCGGATGATTGAAGTAAACGGAAAATAAAGTAGTGCGGTTAATGTGAATAAAACAGTAAATGAACAGATAAGTGACATACAAAGTGAGTTAGCAGAATAAATTAAAAACAATGTAATGCACGGAACGGTAACGAATAGGGTGAGTCAAGCAGTGATAAATGTACGGAAAGGTGAAACAAAATACAAACGGTGAAAGGTTATTACGTGAAAGCACACAAACAAGTATGGTAAGACGGTGAAGCAGTGTAAAGTGTTATGTCTCATTATGGAACTAACCTGTGTCCCGAATCAGAAATATTATATCCACATATTGGTATTTTGACTTGATCTCGGAAATCGACTCTCAGCCACTGTGTCAAGTGATACACCTGACCCAATGGACTAAAAGGACAATGACAACTTACGTCTGACTAAGGCTGGTCGTCCACTGCACGCGATTTCGAGAGGCGCGTTAGGAGCGTAAACGAACGAACTTGCGCGACAGATCCAAATGAATGGAATTCTAGGTACCCTCGTCGACTGGCATCGAATTCATACGGGCGTTCTCGAGAGAATTCGAGCGGCGCAATCGTATCCCGATCAGTTTGGATCTGCCGCGTCTATACGCTCGAAAAAAGGAGCTATCCGTCGGCAAATGAAATGTATGGTTTGTGAACGGAATATTTAGTGAAGCTCGTTTTTTATTGTTAGTGAATTTTAGATGGATCAGGTTGAAAGGTTAATGAATGTTGTCTTTTTTCTTATATTAAACTCACACCCAGAAGTTCTGTAGGTGTAGTAGTCTACCTGAAATTGGACTCTTTGGCAATAATCGGCTGTATAGCATTCCAAATATAATTAATCCAGCGCGTTTCGCCATTATCTCGGTTTCATAGCTCTTATTATCTCAATATGTATTATCAATTTGTTTTTTAGTTCGTGACGCATTCCGAATATTTTTCTATATGCTCAAATGGTTTTGGTCCATATGTACTGTAATGATTCAACTACGTTCCAATCAATCACATATGCAGAACGATCCTTTTGACCACATAAACAAAATAAATAAACAAATAAGCATGGTTTTTTCTTCATCAAACGCTACGGATTTTTTACTTGTGACCTGTTTTCTCAAATACGCATACACTTCTGCAAAATTTTAGGAATTTTCTGAATTTTTGTGTCACCATCATTTCTTTCGATGTGTGCAGTTTTTAAAGTTTCGAAGTCCTTCCTTGTTTTCGAAGTACCCAGGTCATCAACATTCACACTTCAACTTCCATTGCAGTATTATAAATGAGTAGACGATAATAATCTGTTTTGCAGTCTTCGGGCAACTCAATTAAACTACGCCGCCTACATCTGTAAGGTTTTGAAGGTTTTTCCGATTCATTATCAAGATGGTAAATTTTTGTCGATACATTCATTTTTTCCAGATTTGAATCTACCTTAGCTCAAAAATTTTCCCCATTCCGTAGCTAACATAAGACTCCTGATCAAGTAAGATTTATCCAAGAAATGAATTATTAATTCTGAATCCATCCCGAATCACAATTCCTTCAATAAACACGGAAATCCGAAGTACAAATCCTCTGCTACGCAATAACAAGAACGTACCGAAACCTCGCGAACTGTCTGCCAGTGAACGACCCCGAAGCGTGAGACCGCTTGGTTCGTAAAAGCTCATCGGCGCGCGTAAAACGCGTAGCTCATAAAAGCCCCAAATCGCTTCCAGTGGACGGCCAGACTAACTCCCGAAGCGAGGAGCCTCAACGGTGAGTATTTTGAGACTAGCACTCTGAGTACGCGTCCCACAGAAACGATATGATCAACCAACTAAAACAACGGACGGACGGTTCGATGTGTACACTAAAAATGATCGTGGAAATCCAACCGTAGACACAAAGTCAAGTAATATACCTGGCCCAATGAACTGAAGGGCACTAAGGCACGTCTGACTCAAACGCTCAAAGCGAGGATCTCCATCAGTGGGTGGTTTCAGACCAGCAGCCTAAGTAAGCGCCCTTAGGAATCAGTATGATCAACAAAATGAAAGAACACGATGACGGACGGACGGTTCGGGGAGTCCGCTAAAAGTGCTCACGGAAGTCCACCCTTAGACCCAAAGTCAAGTGGTACACCTGACTCAATGGACTGAAGCGTACTAAGACACTTCTCACGTCTAACTCAAACATCCAAAGCGAGGAGCCCCAACGGTGTGCAGTTTGAGATCAGCACTCCAAGAAAGTGTCCTACGGAAACGATATGATCAATTAAATAGCTTCTGACGTCCCCTGTATAGTCCCCTGAGTCTCCCGACTCAGGGTACGTGTTCTCGGAGAATATTGTCTCGTGAAGTCACACCTGCCTCCATCCCAGCAGACGCGACCCTCGAACAATGCAATCCTTATCGCCGCAGCGTGTAAATATAAGATCGGAATAATTTATTTATTGTGAACGGAAATGTTCGGAAGTTTAATAACGGTAAATCAGACACAATCGAATGAATTTTTTTACCATGGTTTTCACTACTACACAGAGAAAAAGGTTCTCTTTAATCAATTTATAACCAAGGTCCAATTAAATATTAGTTTGATTTTCGATTAAATACTCTTGACCCATGTGAACAATGATCCTGCTCTTGATTCAAGCGAAATCACGTTTGATCCAAATGAGAAATCTTACGACAATTACTGAATATGTTTGCTTTATATGTTTCATATTTTCTGTCGGAAATACCATGATACGAATGTAAGATTTCACATTTTTGTATTTGAAATATTTTTCTAGAAGATTTCAATTCCTTCCACCAGGAGAATATAAAATGTTCGCTGCCATTAGCGGCTCTCAAATACTGAAAATGTATGATATCTTAAGGAGCCATTCATAATCATTTTTGAAGACATCAATCATAAATAAGATGCAAATGGAGGATCACCTTCTTACAAGATAGTTTTTTGGGAACAGGGTTTCGAAGATCAAAGAGCAGAAGTCTTTTGAAATAATTTGCTTGGTTACTATGTTTACTCTCGACCTCCAATCTAAAATGAAATTGTGTAGTCTGGAGTTCACGAATGTACCTAGGTATACATGTGACAATGTTTGTGCATAATACACATGCATGTAGGCATGTACCCACATATATCAATTCAAATTTTTTTCTCGAGTAATCAAACTTATTTTTGGAACTAAACTTTTCTTCTTGACTTTCGAAACTCTGTTCCCGAATAACTCCCTTGATGTTGATAAGTAATTCTCCATTTACACCAAATTCATAATGCACCATCAAAAACACAAACGCACTTCTTCTATTCACTACGGCGGCCATGGCGTTGTTTCCTATCTAAGTATACAATTTTCATATTTCATTTAAATTTCATTAAAATCTCCAAGCCGCCACTTTATAACCGAGTACTATATTTCAGCCTAATCAGATTTCTTGATTTTTCTGAGTAACGAATCAAGAGAAAAATTTGGAGAATGTATTTCAGAAATTCATATATTTCAAAAACCATATCTCCGATTCCGTTTGAATTTTATTCTAATCGCCACCGGAAACTCGAAGACTCAGTTTCTATCCAATCAGATATATATTCTTTGAATTTTCCTTATCATAAGTTCAAAATATTTATTCGCATCGACCTTTCACATTTACATGTCCTGGATCCTACAGTGACAATATTGCTGCTTTCCTTTTGACGATTTGAGCATCTCGGAGCTCCTCCAGCGCATAAAATTTGTTAACAAATTTTATACGCGGGGGCAGCTCCGAGCTACCCAAATCATCAAAAAGAAAGCAGCATATGCAGAAGAGCAGCTTTAATAGATCGTCAGTTATGAGGCGCCGTTTGGGACAAAAGTGCGTTTTCAAATATATATATTTTTGAGCCAATATTTTTATTAGTTGCAGCAATGTATTCATTTTGTGTGCCAATATATTTATTTTTCGTTCCGATATATTGATTTACTACGAAACATAATATATTCATGAGTTGGGTGTTGCAAATATACAAATTCGTGGTGTCCAATATATTTAATAATTCGACCTATTCCAAGTTGTCACGAGAGGGCGCGCCGGTAGCCTTCAGCACATTCCGAGCATATGACAACATGGCGTAGCAATTAGTACCTACAACATATCACGTAGTTATCTTCTTAATGTGTAGTACCTACACTGGCTGATAGATCGCTTATAGATTGTCGATATTGAAAGCAGAAAACTTACTTTTTGTAGCATGTTGTGTATGATGAGATGAGTAACAATCAATGCCCATTTATAATCACATAACCAAAGATATGTTTCTTTGTTATCTATCTTGTAGATAAGTAGATATTTTTATATTAAGAATACTAATAACAGTTGGTTTGTGTCTTAATACCAGAGTACAATTTAGTTCATTAGAGTGGTAGTTTTCTACGGCAAGAAATGTGAAATTACAATTTTGTCAACGGTACTTCACGAAGTGAAATTTAACACAGTGTTATGGTCAATTGATGCATCATTCATTCATAATCATATTGAGCACTTCTTGCAATAGCACAAAACAAAGAGTAATCTTAAACTTGTTATTGTTAGTATATGTATACAGACGTTTGAATGGGTGAATCGATTTATCAATTCAATGAAAATAAAAACGCACCTGATCTCTTTGTAATCTGCTACAACTATATGGTTGAGTAATTTTTATCGTGGTCTTCTAATGCTATTATTTTGGAACTTGGAACCATGGAGGTAGAAAAAAAGGTAATAGAACTCTGTGAGTTAGATAACTTTCCCAACCATTACTGCATTACTGCTTACTGTGAGCGACTTATGTACTAATAACTACGCCATGTTGCCAAAAGCTCAGAACTTTACGGAACGCTGCCGCGACGTCGTCGTCACAAGAGGTCGCGCCAACCTCTCGTGACGACTTGGGATAGGTTGAATTAATAAATATATTGGTTACCACGAATTTGTATATTTGTTACACCCAAGTCATAAATATATTGTGTTTCGTAAAACATGAATATATTGGCATACAAAATAAATATATTGCTGCAACTAATAAATATATTGGCCCGAAAATACATATCTTTGAAAACACACTTTTGTCCTAAAAGGCGCCTCATAGTCAATCGACGTATTGCAGTATTTCCATTTCAATACAATTATAATAAAATCATTTTCAGCATTGAATCTGGCTTTTATAAGGATAAATTTGAACCAAGTATCCAACAAAAGTATCCGATGCATATTCAGTATTCGATATTGTATATTCGTAGATATTATCGGATCAAACTGGAAACTAATACTGATCAGCGTGACAATATCTGGTACAAAACTGCATTTTTGGTAGTTTTTTTCGCAATTTCGCAGGAAGAAATCTGTGGTGGATTTCGGGTAGTTTTTGAAATCCACCAGTAAATTGTAGTAATCTATCGAAATGAAACTCAACGTGCTCAATAATTATCTAGTCTATCGGCATATTCTTTCAGTTATTGTGTTGACTATCCATGGGCCGGAAGCAAACAAATTAACTTCTGAGAGAAATTACTTAGGGGCTCGATATTTGTAGAGAAGGAGTGGGGCCTCATGATGAAGGTTGAATTAGTGAATGGGTAAAATCTGCCCAATGGTTTCGTAGATATACCCATTCACAATTTTATTTTTCCAATATTCTCAAAAGTACAGATTAGATCCAATTAAAATGGAAAAACAATACCTTGTAGCTTCATTGATTTGCTACTCAAATACGATGGCCGCGATCGTGAATGGGTAAAATTCGTCAAATGAGTGGTAGATATACACATTCAAATATTTCCAAAAATACTGATCGGATCGAATTTCATTGAATTCATGCAGGAGTTCGTTGGACTATATGAAAAGAGATCTCCAAATCAGTCTTTCACAAAGTAAAACTACGTTTGGAGGGATCAATAAGCAGGTGACTCCTTTGGGAAAGAATTTAAACAAGTACGTTAAAGCTCCTGACCTCGCGTCAGTGCTTTTCTAGATTTTTTCATATTGTTCTATGAACTTCTGCATGAACCTCCAAGCTATCATTTCTCAATTAAGTGATAGATTTTAATTCGATCCGATCCGTATTTTTGGAAATATTTGTATGTGTTTATCTATGAATCATTTGGCGGAGTTTACTCATTCACGATCGCGGCCCTCGTATTTGCGTCACAAATCAATAAACCTACAAGATATTATTTTTTCATCGAGTACCAGATTTAAATTGAATCTTATCTGTGTTTTTGAAAATATTGGAAAAATGAAATTGGGGATGGTTATATCTACGAAATCATTGTGCGGATTTTACCCATTTATGAATTCGAACTTCGTAATCAAGCCCCGAACAAACATCGAGTCTCTAAGTCATTTCTCTCAGAAGTTAATTTGTTTCCAGCCGGTCTAACCACGGATCGTTAACCCAATAACTGAAAGAATATGCTGATAATTGTTGAGCACGTTTGGAGTATATTTCGATAAACAAATTCGCGAATTGCTAAAATCCACCCAATGATTCCCCAGATATACTTAATCCAAAAATGAAGATCTGATCGCATCGATATTGATAATGGACAGAAAAGAGTTAGAAGGCTCATGAAAAATTTCGTGAGGACCATATGATTAATAGATCGCAAAATATAAATTATTTGAAAACACTTATCTTCAATTTGTTACTTATGAAACGATCATCACGAAATTTCGCTCATATTTGCACACCAGCAGTTTCCAACTAGCTACTCAGTTTCATTATGATCGGATCAGTAATATCTGAGTTCATCCATGAATGAGAGCGATAACGAGAAAAGAGCTAAAGAATTTGACGTAGTTTTTCCCAATATCTCCGAAGATGAATATCGGATCAAACTCGAATTGAACACTGTTGTTAAAAACACTGACTCCAGGCTCTGTGAGCTTTTCTATTGAGAACAGATAAAAATTCTTCAAATTAATTGTTCTTGGAAAGTTGGAAAATTTCCTCATCATCTTTGATTTGAATTTTTTACTCGTTCCATCCCAACAAACTTTTACATATAGTTCACGATAGATTAGTGGTGTAAGGATCAAAGAAACAGGAAAACGATACTCCGTCAGTTCGCGGACGTTTCAGAAAAAAATATTTCCATCTTAGGGCTCTACAAAATTTACGGAAAACATGATTTGTGATATTGATGAAGTTGTTTACAATGATAAAGGAAAAATGAGCAATACTATGACTGGAAAAATATCACAGAAAAGGTGGTTTTGGCATAAGATCATACATAAGCAATTATATAGTTGCTCGTCGGTATTCTTCAACTAACCAGGAAGCCACGAATAAGAAGGAATGTTGTATATGTAGACATAATGTAAGACATATTTTCTTCACGTTCATTTATCGGAACGAACTCCACAATAACTTTGTATGAAGTGGCCCCTCCGTATTCTTCAACTAATTTCAATCCGATCGCGTCAGTACTGGTCGAAATATAAAGGAAATAACCTCGAAATTTCTAACAGGACCAGAATTTGACATATTGTTTTTCCAATATGCCAAATATTGACTTTAGGATCTGTTACTAATGCCATAGAAATGTAATCAATTGTCTCCAGAAAAACAATCTGTTCAGACAACATATCGTAAAATTTTTTTTTTTATTTTTCAATAGTTGCGCGTTTTCATTATTCTGTAGCGAACGCGATCCCTCAGTCCCTACTTAGTACTTGCGCGCTCTATCCTACTTATGGCCGCTTCGTGCAGGGGACGCTAGCGCTCACGCTGCACCATGTTGATCTTCTCAAGAACCTTGCAAGACTGTGCGTTTTCGTCTCCTCGTACCTGGCACTCTGGTACATTTTTCTTATAAAAGCCCAGAAGTTGTATTATCACGTAATGGTCGAATTCTTTAATATGTGAACACCGCCAGATAATAGCGGTGTTTTGGTTCCGACTTCAGAACCAATTCAGGACTGCTTGGGATGGTTCGAGTATGCGCAATTGCCGTTTTGAGTCTGAAAAATCGCAATCGCGCATACTCGAACCGTCCCGAACAGTTCTGAATTCGGAACCAAAACAAACCCTATGAGGATATAGAGGAATTGGTCAGTCTGATACCACTGTCTCACTTCAGGTCAAGACATTGTAGTCGATATCGGTAGACACTGATGAAATTAGAAATAACATGAAATTCTTATTGAGCAATGATGTTAGATTGAAATTTGGAGTGTTGTAAAATACTGATTTTAAGGTTTGTTTCGAATATCGTTGAAATTCAGTCAGTATTTATGGAAATGATTCTTCAACAAAAATTTGCAAGATTATCGGATGAAGATTTTTTTCGAATTTTCTAATAATTGGATCCACACGAATATTCTGAAAACAAGTTGCGCGTTGATATTTCAAAACTACATTCAAAGTTTCAATCTGATCGAATCATTAGGTACTCTATGAGAAATCGAGGTATGAACCTTTGAATTTCAAATGGGTCTAACTCCGAAACTATTCGACCGATTTCAGCAATTAACGAACTCAAGAGAGATATTTAGTCTCTCAACCTAATTGGACAATTTCAAGTCGCTAGGTTCTTTCCTTCGAAAGTTAGAGCACAAACGGCCGGATGGAAGGACGGACAGAATTGAATTCGAGAACGGATTCCCCTTTAGGAAGTTCAACCCAATCTCTAGTCGACTAAAAATTCGAAAATTACAGACATTGTGACGGAACGATAAGCGCGTAAAATTGAAATTTTCTCCTGAGAAAAATGTTCTGTGCTGTCATACTCTTTTTCGAAAGATACAAATATGTTAAAAATAAGTCTTTGGGTGTGGGATCCATGCCACTCAACCTAAAATCTTGCGCCTACCTGACCTCATACATCACGACACGCCACTGCCAGGAGCCTCAGTAGAAAATTTCACAAAACAAAGAAATAACCGACTATACAACACACAACACAAACAGAAGCTAACTGCAGAGACCACAATGCGAATACAAATACCATTTATACAGGGTCTGTCAAAGAAAATAAGTAATATAGTGAAATCGTATATTCGAGAAATAGTGCATAGGCTATGCAATCAAGAGGAAAATATTTCCAGCAAGTGGAAAGCACTAACGCCCAAAACTAAAAATCACTAGTCGTTTACAGTGTCCCATGCAAAGACTGCGACGAACAATACATGGAACAACTTCACAAAGACTACAGGACAGACTAAACGACCATTAATATACGAGAAACGCGACCACAGCACTCAATAAACATTGGGAAATATGTAAACATGATTTCAATTACGAAGACACAAAATTTTAAGAATCGAACTCCAGGAGAAAAGAAGAGGTATATTCGAAATGATTCCATACAAGTAAACGAAAATGTAGTGAATGACAAACAAGACCCGAATCTCAGTCACAATCTGCAGGTGAGTACTACTACAAATAACATGATTGATTGATACGATAAGAATTTAATGATTGAAGTATTTCCGATATGTACGCTTTAGAGGAAAAAGGGCAGTTCGGGTGTGGATAATTTGCTGACCAAAATATAATCCTCTAAATCACGACCTTAAAGAATATTTAATTGAACCAAACTCTAAAACTGAGTTGTGTTCATTGATATGTTTGTGCCACCACATTCAAATTTCAAATCCACCCCAAATTGGGGGTAGTTTATTCTTGTAATTTTTCAAAATAATTTGCTGACCGGAGGTTTCCAGTTGAGATATTTTATCGAAACGCTATATTATGATTGAATATAGCATACTTTTTGTGCCACCATAAAAAAATTTCAGATCGGCCCCCGTTAAAGGGTAGTTTATTCTTGTGATTTTTCAGAAATCCTTGCTGATGGGAAATTTTCCGTAAAGATATTTGATTGAAACGATGTATTATGACTAACCGTAGCATACTCTTTGTGCCACCATAAAAAACATTCAGATCCACCCCCTATTAAGGGTAGTTTATTCTTGTGATTTTTCAGGAATCCTTGCTGATCGGAAAATTCCCGTAGAGATATTTGATTGAAACGATGTATTATGACTAACCGTAGCATACCCTTTGTGCCACCGTAAAAAATATTCAGATCGACCCCCTATTAAGGGTAGTTTATTCTTGTGATTTTTCGGAAATCCTGTCTGATCGATATTTTCTAGTGGAGATATTTCATTGAAACAAAGTAAAATAATTGCAAATCGGATACCCTCTGTGCCACCGTACAAAAATTCCAGGTCCGACTCGTTTAAGGGTAGTTTATCCTCGTAATTTCTCGGAATACTTTGCTGACCGAAAATTTTCAGTGGAGATATTTTATTGAAACAACGTATTATGACTAAACGTAGCATATTCTTGGTGCCACCATAAAAAATATTCAGATCCACCCCCTATTAAGGGTAGTTTATTCCTCGGATTTTTCGGAAATCTTTGCTGATCCATATTTTCCACTGGAGATATTTCATTGAAACAAAGTTAAATAATTGCAAATCGGATACCCTCTGTGCCACCGTACAAAAATTCCAGGTCCGACTCGTTTAAGGGTAGTTTATCCTCGTAATTTCTCGGAATACTTTGCTGACCGAAAATTTTCAGTGGAGATATTTTATTGAAACAACGTATTATGACTAAACGTAGCATACGCTTGGTGCCATCGTGAAAAAATTTCAAATCCGCCCCTCTTTAAGGGTAGTTTATTCCTGTGATTTTTCAGGAATCCTTGCTGATCGGAAAATTCCCGTGGAGATATTTGATTGAAACAAAGTATTATGACTAACCGTAGCATACCCTTTGTGCCACCGTAAAAAATATTCAGATCCACCCCCTATTAAGGGTAGTTTATTCGTGTGATTTTTCGGAAATCTTTGCTGATCCATATTTTCCACTGGAGATATTTCATTGAAACAAAGTAAAATAATTGCAAATCGGATACCCTCTGTGCCACCATACAAAAATTTCAGGTCCGACCCGTTTAAGGGTAGTTTATCCTCGTAATTTCTCGGAATACTTTGCTGACCGAAAATTTTCAGTGGAGATATTATATTGAAACAACGTATTATGACTAAACGTAGCATATTCTTGGTGCCACCATGAAAAATATTCAGATCCACCCCCTATTAAGGGTAGTTTATTCCTCGGATTTTTCGGAAATCCTTGCTAATCCATATTTTCCACTGGAGATATTTCATTGAAACAAAGTAAAATAATTGCAAATCGGATACCCTCTGTGCCACCGTACAAAAATTCCAGGTCCGACTCGTTCAAGGGTAGTTTATCCTCGTAAATTCTCGGAATACTTTGCTGACCGAAAATTTTCAGTGGAGATATTTTATTGAAACAACGTATTATGACTAAACGTAGCATATTCTTGGTGCCACCATGAAAAATATTCAGATCCACCCCCTATTAAGGGTAGTTTATTCTTCGGATTTTTCGGAAATCCTTGCTGATCCATATTTTCCACTGGAGATATTTCATTGAAACAAAGTAAAATAATTGCAAATCGGATACCCTCTGTGCCACCGTACAAAAATTCCAGGTCCGACTCGTTCAAGGGTAGTTTATCCTCGTAATTTCTCGGAATACTTTGCTGACCGAAAATTTTCAGTGGAGATATTTTATTGAAACAACGTATTATGACTAAACGTAGTAAACGTAATAGAGGGTGGATCTGAATATTTTTTATGGTGGCACTAAGAGTATGCTACGGTTAGTCATAATACATCGTTTCAATCAAATATCTTCACGGGAAGTTTCCGATCAGCAAGGATTCCTGAAAAATCACAAGAATAAACTACCCTTAATAGGGGGTGGATCTGAATATTTTTTATGTTGGCACAAAGAGTATGCTACAGTTAGTCATAATACATCGTTTCAATAAAATATCTCCACGGGAAATTTCCGATCAGCAAGGATTCCTGAAAAATCACAAGAATAAACTACCCTCAAACGGGGGCGGATCTGAATTTTTTTTATGGTGGCATAAAAAGTATGCCACATTCAATCATAATGTAGCGTTTTGATAAAATATCTCGACTGGAAACCTTCGGTCAGCAAATTATTTTGAAAAATTACAAGAATAAACTACCCCCAAATTGGGGTGGATTTCAATTTTGAATATGGTGGCAAGAAGGTGATCCTCGATAGATCTTAGGTTTGCATTATGAGTCTCATATTCTCACTAGAAGTCTGAAATTGACGGTATGATTCTATTTCGGTCAGCAAAGTATTTTTACCCGGGCAGTTCGGCTCTTACGTCCGAACTCCTTTCACAGGTCTGAAACAGTTCGGAATCGGTCCTGAAAATATCCAAAACGAAATTAGGATTACCCAAATCCTGAAACGGTCCTGAAATGAACGAAAACACAAAATCGTAATAGCACATGCTGGAACCGTCCCGAAAAGTTCTGAACTAGGAATCAGAACAAAGCTAATAGTTCACGCATACCGTTCTGTATTTTCTCTCTATGAGGCCAAGCCACTACGCCAACTTTGAGTAGTCCACAAATTCAACAGTTCAAATGCAAGGTCTCCAGGTCAAGGCCGTATCTAGGGCGTGGCAAAGATGGCACTTGCCACTGGCGCAAGCTCCTTAGGGTGCTAAAAGATAAAAAATAAGAGCGCCAGGGGAAATAATTCGTAAGATCTCAAATCGGTTTTCATTTATACGCCTCGCAACAAGGAATGCCGAGGAATCTTGAAACATAAATATTGCTGGCCATCCGTAGAATTTACGTACGTACTAAGCCTTTTATAATAAGGTCAGCAAAACTTTGATTTTAGGTAAAAAAATATAAATATGGCTATGTTCAAGTGTGCCGCAATGTAGTCATAAATATTCCTGTCGCGCATCGGCATGTTGAAGGATGCCGCACTCAGGACATAAAATAATAAACACTGTCGCGCGTCGGTATTTACGCTTACCTCTATTTTCACGTGTTTTTTTCGCTTCATCGGGCTTGTCGATATCTCTTCGACAAACGGTACCATCTATTTTTGTGTGAAGTGTGTGGCTTCTTTAGCCGCGTAGAGACACGAGAGCTGAGCCGCTTGCGAGGCAAGTTAAATGGGCTGCCTCGCAAGTATAGACGGTATTTTGAGCGGGAGCAGAGCGTTGCACGAGCCGCTAAACTTAATCCATCCGATGTCGGTTTTTACGGCGAAGTAGAATTCCTCAGGCTCAATTTGGACTGCGAACGAGTAGCGCTGAAATTTTTTTACTATGTTTAGAGCACACAGCTGCGTTTCGTGACGCTGTCCGTCTCGATGTTATTCATAGGCGTATCGTTTGTATGGGATAGTGCTAACGAAATATCATTTTAATAAAAATGCGGATCGAGTTGTGAGCTATGATTTGTGAATACAATCGTGTAGGATATTTTTCCGAATATCCTACAATTCGTTACTTTTCATCCTGTAATCTATAATAAGAGGCAAAAGCGTACGATTCTCGCAGAGTTATACATATTGAAAATAATAATAATTACTTCGCGGTCGGTTGTTTATCAGATGGAAAATATATATAATAGTAATCTCGTTTTGCAACTGTAATGAAATGTTTCGGCAGATTTGTCTCTGGTATTTTGCTATATGCGTAATCATCATTTAGCTATAAGCGTACCTTCTTTGAGTCAATAATGATATTAACCCCAGAGGATTCGAAATTTGTGCCGTAAAAACTTAGAGTTAACGAAATAAACAGGGAAAAGCAACTGTAGTTGCAATTTATTTTTCCGATAGTGTAGAGAGTTAAATTTATTTAAGTCTTCGAAAAAAGTGTCAGGCACTATGAAAATTGAAACAGTTGTGAGTGAGTATGGAAAAGAGTGTTTTGAATAATATAATACTGTGTAACTTTTCGATTCAGCATGAGCTTCGATGGCCCGTCAGTTACTTTGAATAATCAAAGGGTTTAATGGATTCTGTTCTTGACCTTTCCGGTCGATTCACAATGTGAATATATATTTCGTTGTCAAATCATTGTGAATGAGCTTATAATGTCCAATATTGCTATGGAATAATTTAATCATCAATCAATCTTCCGTATCTCCAACCACATACCATCAAAATCTAGATTCCCAATCCTGCCCATTAAATAATTTTATATTTAGCATCATTCTCATTCGTCCTCTTAGTATACGTTGGTACAAAGGAATTCTCGTAAAATAATCAACGCGTGTTTTACTACGCTGCTGTACTGACTAGGACAGGAAAGGGGCTCGCGAGCCACTGCGGCTCGACTTGGCCTCACATCTCGCTCAAGGCTGCCTCGCTGTGTCTATGTTTTCGCGAGCTGCTCATGAGCAGCTCTGCTCCAATGTCTGTACGCGGCTTTTGAAATACTTCTCCGATATTCCAGACATTCATTTTAGTTTCGATTTACCATCAACAATCAGAATTTTGAACCCCAAGAAGAGGGAGAAATATAAAATACAAGACATCATGAATATTCCAACATTTCTATTTTGACGAAAAAAGGATATTTCAAACTACGTTGACTGCTTAGTGTGTTTTCGAGTTTTTAGCCATAAATTCAATTTATTGTTTATATATATTCTGACTTCCATAAAAAGACATTGTTTTAGTTCAGAAATCTGTATTTCAATGGTTTCAATAAAATAGGTAAGTGAATATCTATAATATTGTGTATTATTTCAAAACATTAATGAAAATATATGACTGAAATTATGTAGAAAAATACCATAAGAAATTATAATTGATTGAAAAAATCTGCGCAAATGGGCGCTGTCTAATATTTTGCCACAAGCGCCATAGTACATAGATACGGCCCTGCGTTCAGGTTTATCTATTGGCGATTAGATTCACACTCGTCATTCGCAGATCTTATCTGTTACGGTGTCACATATAATAAACTTTATCTCGGATTTATGTCAATCGTGGTTCGTTCAATTTTATGCAGTTGTTGCATTCGTTTCTTGAAAATTTTCTTAGACATTCCACTGATTTAGGAAAACTAATTCAGTTATATTATATTCGAAGTACAAATAATATTATTTCGTTTGAATTCCGGAAGCCCACAAAGCTTTCTGGCTTATCCACACATGAAAAAGAACCTGCTTTTTCGAAAATCATTCACAGTCGCCGCCCATGTTACCGTTTAGCGTGGGCGTAACATCCGCTACTGTAGAACTCTGTAAAATCAACTAACAAGTCATTGAAGCAGTCATGGTAAGGTACCAAACTAAATCGAACAATTACTTCGACAGTTTGGAGTCAGGTTTGGAGGAAAGGAAACCATTGTTTTATTCCTTCTCGACTGGCGAGTATTATATGCAAATGTCCAGGCCATTCGAATTGTTTAATTTCGAGTCGAACGTCGTGTTATTAGCTGTTGTCCCGTATTGTTCCTCAACAGTGAGCAAACAGTGGTGGCACTGGTCAATCAACCCTTTTTTTGCGCGCATGTTCTAGGGGAACAGCGTGCTATCGTTTTGTCCAAATGTCTGTAATTTTGGATGATTGAGCCGAAAATGGTCTCAATCGACTAGGTTGGACTCACTGATGACGAATCCGGTGTCAAAATCGATTCTGTCCGGCCGGCCGTCCGGCCGGTTGGCCGTCCGTAGACACGATAACTGTCGAACGAAGTGAGCTAGCAACTCGAAACTTTCAGGGTAGTTCGCGCATTAGAATGCCGCGGTTAAGTTCGTTAATGGGCCAAATCGATCGAAAAGTTTCGGAGTTATAGGCATTTGAAGTTATTTTTTATTTCAGAAACTACCTGAGCGATTGGATTCAAACTTGGCGGTTAGGTGAAGTACAACGACGCGCAACTTTGAGCCAAATTTCGTCGGGATTATATTGTTGGTAATTTTTAAAAAAAAATTTTTTCGAAATTTTTTTCCAAAAAAATTTTTTTTTCGGAAATCATTTATCATATCCAAGAAAAATTATACTCACGCTCTGACCTTCTAATTTCACAGCAATGTACCAAATTTCAGTTCGATACGATCATAAGTTTTGGAGATATCGGGAAAAAATATGTCAAATGTCGAGGTTTTCTTCTCGATATCGTTGATTTTTTCGGTATAACTCGAGAAATACTGATTCAGTCCTGATTAAACTTCACAGCTAGTTTTAAGATGCTGAAAGACAACTTTATGCAAAATTTCGTGATAATCGTGTTATTAGAACAATTTGAAAAAAAAAATTTCTATGATTTTCTCATCATATCATCCTCATTAAATTCTGTATGAAACTTCGAACTGTTATTTTCGATGAAGTACTGGATTTCAATTCGATCTGATCTCTATTTTTGGAAATATTGGAAAATAAAATTTTGATTGGGTATATCTACGGAATCATTGGGTGGATTTTACCCATTCACGAATTCGGCCTTCGTAATTAAGGTCCAAACCTTCTCTACAAATATCGAGTTTCTAAGTTGTTTCTTTCGGAAGTTATTGTGTTTACGCAGTCGGCCGTTAGGCTGACCGTAAACACAATAACTTCCGGAAGAAACGACTTAGAAACTCGATATTTGTAGAGTAGGTTTGGGGCTTAATTACGAAGGTCGAATTCGTGAATGGGTAAAATCCGCCCAATGATTCCGTAGATATACCCATTCAAAATTTTATTTTTACAATATGTCCAAAAATACAGATATGATCGAATTGAAATCCAGTAATTTATCAGAAAAAAATTTCAAAAAGCACTGCCGTGAAGGCAGCAGCTTTTGCGCGCACGTTCAAATTCGTTGCTAAAGCGGTAATCTACATTGAACATGCGCGCAAAAGTTGCTGCCTTCACGGCAGTGCTTTTTGAAATTTTCGTTATCTAAATAGGCATATCCCATTTATGACATCTAAATAATTGGGATAAGTTTTGAACACCTATTCAGTACATTCATTACAATGAATATTTGAAATATCGCTCGGTTCCAAATGAGAACATGAAATGATGAATATAAATCTATTCGAATTCCGACACATCTGTGGAAAGATTAATATCTAATATTTCATTTTTATTTGGCAAATCTTCATTTCGAAGGTTATCAGTAGAGACCGGATTATATGCATTGGCATATTTGTATATGCATTTGCATATTTAAGACATCTTCAGCGGTATTTGCATATTTTAGCTAAGATCCAGTTATGATGCATATTTTCGGTACATATTTTCTTCCCTGCGTTCCGAATTGCGATAAAAGTGATGATTTTCCGAATCCAACCAAATTCCACCCGACCAAATCCTACAAAATATGAGGTCAATTGAGTAATAATTGTGACTTTTGTCGGATATGCGAATCACTTCTATCAGTAGATATGCAACAGGCATTCGAATTAAATACTAGCCCAAACACGTGTAAATTTCCATAAGGAATTTTGAGGTCCATTTTGGAGAAATTGTACCATTCCGTAGACGTGTACGAGGGGTTTTCAAGGTCATTCAGATACCGCAAATTTTTCTAGGTCCTGAGGGGGTGAAAGGTAGGTGATGATAGGTAAAGGGTGAAAGGTAGGTGATGATAGGTAAAGGGTGAAAGGTAGGTGATGATAGGTAAAGGGTGACAGGTAGGGATATCGAATGCCTAGGGCGGGGTTTCGGGGTTGATTGAACTCTTAAATTTTTCGGAAACTATCAGATTCGAACTCGAGATTTCTTATTACCAGCCAAGATCCTTATCGCTGGCCTACATGCGTCTTGAACAAACTGCTGTGAATGTTGATACCATGTTACCGGTCAGTCAACCTTTGGACCGCTTTCTTCATCACCATTACCTGTCACATGAGTGGTTACAGGTGTTCAACTGAACATGCTCGCGCGCGCGCGTTCCAGCGATATTTTGTTTATCGATAGTTTCGATTAACGAAATTTTCGTTGCTCAACATTTCGAGTAATAAAATATCGGAATTTCGTTCAATGAAATATCGATATTTCATAGCCTCGTAACCCTTCAAATATGCAGAGCTGCAGGTGTGTGATATATAAAAAAATCATTTTTCACACCAAGGCGATGTTCAACACATTTGAGCAAATTCTCAAATACTTCATTCTCGTCAATTATTATTAATATGTCTTTTTAATATACTCGAACCGCCCTCGAGAATAAAAATTCATATGGAAATCAATTGGTTCAGAGGTTAATTATGTATTATCGCCTGATAAATACTATATTTGGAAAACTTTGCATGGATTCAATAACAGCGAAGGTATAGTTGCAATTATACGATTTCCTTATTTTGTGACCAGAACAACATGCCTGTTCATGAAGGCAAATATGCAAATCTCATCGGATAATTCCGTCTACCACTCTACCTTGTTATTGTTGTAAGTGACAATGGGAAAGCTATGCCGCGGGGAATCACTTGCAAAGTTTTGTGTAATATACCCACAATTATCCGCAAATATATCCACAATATATTCGCAAATATATATCCCTATTAGGTTTTTAGGGTGAATGAAATAAAAATATGTACCATATATGATATTTATTATTCTTAAGTACATAATTGAAATCTTACATGCAATTATTTTAAAATCTTTTTTTATTTTCGAACACCTTCCAGATATTACAATTGTTGAAAATCGTCAGTTCCTGATACCTTATAATTTTCTTTTACATTGCTCCAAATGAAAAAAAATTCTTTTCATGTCTTGAATATTGTTGTTCTAGCAAAACCATCTTTTTCATTTTTTATCTCGGGATGAATTGCCATTCACATATAATATTCCAACTCTTTCAGCCATGGTTCCAATTCACTTTCTCCGCAGATAATGAGGAAAAAAATCTACACAATGAACCTAATTCGTACAATGACGTGTTATTTGAGGATAAATGTCCCAATGTCGAACCGAGCTAATTCTACTGCAACACAATTCCTACAAAAGGTTTATCAAATTTTATTGAACCTGCCATTTATTCATAAACATACCAATCGATTTTTCGTTTCTGAATTATATTCTTGAGAAATTCTTGAGAGTTTTTTACCCCTGAGGTGATTCCAAATGTCGAAACTTTTCTGAAATTATTGGATTCAATAAAATTTGATGAACCTTTTGTAGGAATTGTGTTGCAGTAGCATGAGCTCGGTTCGACAATGAGACATTTATCCTCAAATAACACGTCATTGTACGAATTAGGTTCATTGTGTAGATCTTTTTCCTCATTATCTGCGGAGAAAGTGAATTGGTACCATGGCTGAAAGAGTTGAAATATTATATGTGAATGGCAATTCATCCCGAGATAAAAAATGAAAAAGATGGTTTTGCTAGAACAACAATATTCAAGACATAAAAAGAATTTTTTTTTCATTTGGAGCAATGTAAAAGAAGACTATAAGGTATCAGGAACTGACGATTTTTAACAATTGTAATATCTGGAAGGTGTTCGAAAATAAAAAAAGATTTTAAAATAATTGCATGTGAGATTTCAATTATGTACTTAAGAATAATAAATATCATATAGGGTACATATTTTTTTTCATTCACCCTAAAAACCTAATGGGAATATATATTTGCGGATATATTGTGGATATATTTGCGGATAATTGTGGATGTATTACACAAAACTTTGCAAGTGATTCCCCACTTACAACAATAACAAGGTAGAGTGGTAGACGGAATTATCCGATGAGATTTGCATATTTGCCTTCATGAACAGGCATGTTGTTCTTGTCACAAAATGAGGAAATCGTATAATTGTAATTATACCTTCGCTGTTATTGAATCCATGCAAAGATTTCCAAATATAGTGTTTATTCGGCGATAATACATAATTAAACCTCTGAATCAATTGATTTCCATATGAATTTTTATTCTCGAGGGCGGTTCGAGTATATTAAAAATTTCAAAAAGCACTGCCGTGAAGGCAGCAACTTTTGCGCGCATGTTCAATGTAGATGACCGCTTCAGCAACGAATTTGAACGTGCGCGCGTACCAAATTTGAGTTCGATACGATCATAAGTTCTGGAGATATCGGGGAAAAATATGTCAAATTTCGAGGTTTTCTTCTCGATGTCGTTGATTTTTTCGGTATTACTCGAGAAATACTGATTCAGTCCTGATTAAACTTCACAGCTAGTTTTAAGATGCTAAAAGACAACTTTATGCAAAATTTCGTGATAATCGTGTTATTAGAACAATTTGAAAAAAACAATTTATATGATTTTCTCATCATATCATCCTCATTAAATTCTGTATGAAACTTCGAACTGTTATTTTCGATGAAGTACTGAATTTCAATTCGATCTGATCTGTATTTTTGGAAACATTGGAAAAATAAAATTTTGATTGGGTATATCTACGGAATCATTGGGCGGATTTTACCCATTCACGAATTCGACCTTCGTAATTAAGCCCCAAACCTACTCTACAAATATCGAGTTTCTAAGTCGTTTCTTCCGGAAGTTATTGTGTTTACGGTCAGCCTAACGGCCGACTGCGTAAACACAATAACTTCCGAAAGAAACAACTTAGAAACTCGATATTTGTAGAGAAGGTTTGGACCTTAATTACGAAGGCCGAATTCGTGAATGGGTAAAATCCACCCAATGATTCCGTAGATATACCCAATCAAAATTTTATTTTTCCAATATTTCCAAAAATACAGACCAGATCGAATTGAAATCCAGTACTTCATCGAAAATAACAGTTCGAAGTTTCATACAGAATTTAATGAGGATGATAAGATGAAAAAATCATATAAATTTTTTTTTTCAAATTGTTCTAATAACCCGATTATCACGAAATTTTGCACAAAGTTGTCTTTCAGCATCTTAAAACTAGCTGTGAAGTTTAATCAGGACTGAATCAGTATTTCTCGAGTAATACCAAAAAAATCAACGATATCGAGAAGAAAACCTCGAAATTTGACATATTTTTTCCCGATATCTCCAAAACTTATGATCGTATCGAGCTGAAATTTAGTACACTGCTGTGAAATTAGAAGGTTAAAGTGTGAGTACAATTTTTTTGGATATCATGAATGGTTTTCGAAAAAAAAATTTTTTTGTAAAAAAATTTCGAAAAAAATTTTTTTTTTTAATTTATTGACAATATGATCTTGACGAAATTTGGCTCAAAGTGGCGCGTCGCTATACTCCACCAAACTGCCAAGTTTGAATTCAATCGTTCAAGTAGTTTCTGAAATAAAAAATAAACAACTTCAAAACTTCAAATGCCTATAACTCCGAAACTATTCGATCGATTTGGCCCATTAACGAACTTAACCGCGGCATTCCAATGCGCGACCTACCCTGAAAGTTTCAAGTCGCTAGCTCACTTCGTTCGACAGTTATCGTGTCTACGGCCGGCCGGCCGGACAGAATCGATTTTGACACCGGATTCGTCATCAGTGAGTCCAACCTAGTCGATTGAGACCATTTTCGGCTCAATCATCCAAAATTATAGACATTTGGACAAAACGATAGCACGCTGTTCCCCTAGAACATGCGCGCAAAAAGACATATTAATAATAATTGACGAGAATGAAGTATTTGAGAATTTGTTCAAATGTGTTGAACATCGCCTTGGTGTGAAAAATGAATTTTTTATATATCACACACCTGCAGCTCTGCATATTTTAAGGGTTACGAGGCTATGAAATATCGATATTTCATTATTCGAAATTTCGATATTTTATTACTCGAAATTTCGAGCAACGAAAATTTCGTTAATCGTAACTATCGATAAACAAAATATCGCTGGCACGCACGCGCGCGAGCATGTTCAGTTGAACACCTGTAACCACTGATGTGACAGGTAATGGTGATGAAGACAACGGTCCAAATGTTGACTGACCGGTAACATGGTATCAACATTCACAGCAGCTTGTTCAAGACGCATCGTAGCCCAGCGGTAAGGATCTTGGCTGGTGATAAGAAATCCCAGGTTCGAATTTGATAGTTTCCGAAAAATTTTGGAGTTCAATCAACCCCGAAACCCCGCCCTAGGTATTCGACATCCCTACCTTTCACCCTTTACCTATCATCACCTACCTTTCACCCCCTCAGGACCTAGAAAAATTTGCGGTATCCGAATGACCTTGAAAACCCCTCATACACGTCTACGGAATGGTACAATTTCTCCAAAATGGATCTCAAAATTCCTTATGGGAATTTACACGTGTTTGGGCTAGTATTTAATTCGAATGCCTGTTGCATATCTACTAATATTTTGATTCTTTGGATGGTTATTTTGTAGTTGAATAAAAAGTATGTCTACGGTGCAAAAAACGCTATAAGAATCTGGAACGGACTACCGACCTCAGACAATATTGGCTTCCATCGGTTAAATATCCTCACCGATCTCGATACTTAATACACTATGATTTGCTTGATAAGAATCGACAAATGTTCTGATGAGTCTGGCGAAGCCAAGAGGTCATCATCATGAAATTTTTTTTATATTACCGCAGAATCTTCGGGAAATGTCTGCATATGTTCATCAGCTAGCTGCAGCAGGCAACGAATAGCCAGAAATAAGGCTGCTGCAATACCATACGTAACTATATTGAGCTGATAGACTGAAATACCTTCTTTAGGTCGAGATCGTCAAAAAAGTTTCTGAAGGTGACGCTATTTGGGCTCAACCAAAGCTTGTCGATACATTTTGCATATATCGGCCGATAGATACTACATAGCTGCCATGCCTGAAATGTATAAGAGGATGGAAAACAAGTCACTCTGAATCTGAGAACCTACCATCTGAATATGGTTCACAGACCAGCCCGTGCTTGAGAGACATGAACCTTTGAAAACAGCTCTTAACTTGGTAATGTGACTACTTTCTTTTTGATGTGGCAAAAAATATTCGTTGATTTCTGACGAGCCATCAATTTCGGTCATGTGACCCCAGTTTATGTGCTCATTCATCAATGAAATATACATTTCCATGAGCTTGGGATTCGCCGAAAACCTTTTCTAAGTTGAAGAACCTCTTGAGTGCATATGAATGCGAATGTCTCAACTTGTTCACAAGTTCTTTAAGGGGAATTGAAACAATGAAACGACCACTTGGATCTCCTTTATGTGTCTCAATGAATATTATTTCGCACTCCCGTTCCTCAGAAGAATATGTTCTGTCATTCGAGATATTTTCAATTTTCCAAAATTAAGCAAGTTGATCTTGAACATTTATATTTTTATTGGAGTTGTATCGAACAAGATTATCAGGAGATGGCCTCGTAGTTTAATAAATAATAATAAATCGCCAGAACAAATCGGCTCCAATAAGAAGGTCGATTGTTTTTAGGACGTAGAAATTTGGGTCTGCTAAATCAATATTTGGCGGAATTTGAAGATTTGCAGTATCTACTTCGTGACTTGGGATATTACAGCAAATATCGACAATAATGAGGAACGTTAGACCTTCTGAAAATGCACCATTCGTTGACTGAATATTGATCTCACATTTTTCATTGATACTTACTACCGTTTTCGTTTCGCCTGTTTCCGTTATATTCACTTCGTATTTCTGTGTGCCAAGTGATTTTTGAAACTACTTCGAAATTAAATTTTAATGCGAACCTGAATCAAACAGCGCTCTGAATCTACGAATTTTACCGCTTGCATCTTGACCATTCACAACAACAGAGGATGAGAGAATCTGAGACACTGATGAATGCCGACTCGAACGTGCTGCCTGATTTTGTGAATGTGCTCCTTTCACTGTCTCTATATCGATGTGTGAAAGTGAGTTGTGCTTGATACAGAGTTGAGGCATCGCTTATAAACTTATTATTATGTTTAAATAAGTAATGCTGTCACAGAGGAGAAAAATCCAGAAAAAATTAACAGAAGAAAAATCAAGCCACAAATGAATGGAGATTAACATTTTTCCCCACCTGCTTTGCTCTTGTAGTCACCGAGAATTTCAGAAACTTGCGATTTGTGTGAACCTGAACAAATTGGACACGATCGATTTTGTGTATGGAAGGATCGTTGACGGTTAAATTCACCTTTGTATTGCGTTCTGGAAGTTAACCGATCCCTATTTTCTCAAGAATATCGATCTGAGAAAGGTTAGTAGTTCCTCAAGAGATGGTTCCTCATTTGAGGGTTTCCCAATCACCGATTGTTACCAAGTCAAATGTCTCGTGATATTAGCTTTGTTTTGGTTCCAAGTTCAGAACTGTTCGGAACAGTTCTAGTAGTGCTCGATTGCGATTTTGTGTTTTGATTCATTTCAAAACCGGTTCAGGATTTGACTAGTCCTATTCTATTTATTTTCAGAATACATTCTGAACTGTTCTAGAACTGCTTCAGAATCGTGTCGTTCATACAAGCGTCAACGATTCAAATGGTAAACCTGACCTTTTCGGCCTCGTGTGTTGATTTGGTTTCTGATTGTTGTATAGGGAAACCGTTAGCTGTTAAATTTAAACTTTTGTTATTGGGGATAATTCCTTCGCTATGACCTTTCATAATAATCTGAAGGACTTCACTTCAATTGTTCACATCCGGGATGTTTACCTATTTCTTGAATAAATCTCCTACCCCTATTGACCTGTGAACATTATTAGTAATTTTGCCAAACTGTTCGAGAAATGTATAAAAGTCGGGCTGATTGGTTATTTGAAAGATAATTATATTTCATCCCCAAACCAATTCGGATTTATTAAGGGCTGCTCAACTGAGGATGCCATGTATAAATTAATTACCGAAGTGGTCAACAATTTGAATTCGAATAAAAAATTTTCAGCTGTTTTTTTGGACCTTGCAAGGGCATTTGATTCCGTGCCTCATAATGAACTCATTAATGTTCTGGAAAGATATGGTATCAGGAGGATCGCTTTACAACTGTTTGGGAATTATTTGACGGGACGATTTCAAATGGTGAAACTTGATAACACATTCAGTGAAAAACAGAAGATCAAAATCGGCTTACCACAAGGAACGATTTTGGGACCTATACTTTTTATAATATATGTCAATTTATTGCTGAGATTGAGTATCGACGGACTTACTATATCGAATGCAGATGATACTGCCCTAGTTATAGCTGGAGATTCCTGGGAAAGCGTAAAATACCAAACTGTGAAGAGCTTAGAAAAAATTATGGCATGGCTTCGGACGTATAGGCTTACATTGAATTTGGCGCAGACAAATTACATAGCCTTCTCACTCAATGTTGCAAAAAGACCACCATACCATTGTTGTTTGTTGAAAATCATTCAATAAACGAAACTCATTCTACAAAATATCTTGGAATAGTGGTTGATAGATATCTTAAGTGGCAGCCTCATGTTGATTATCCTTCGAATAGGACTCGTAAACTTATTCATAAATTTTACTTATTAAGAGAATTCTTGAATAAAAACACCCTAATTATAATTTATAAGGCATTTGTCGAATCAATATTAAGATATGGAATATTAGTGTGGGGTGGTCTATATAATAACAGCCTGTATAAATTAAATATAACACAAAAATATATTCTGAAGATCATTTATAAAAGAAACAGATAGTACCCCTCACATTAGCTTTTTGATGAACAGGAAGTTAACATCAGATCCATGTATGTTTTTACTGTGTGCACATATAAACATACTAAATCTGAATTGGAGACTATTGTAGATCATGTATATGAAACAAGAACGAGACACAACAGACATATTAAATAACTGATCAGTACAAATAATCTAAACCTCAGATATATTAATTATTTTGGCCCTAGACTGTACAATTTGATACCACTGAAAGTAAGGAATTTCACTAGGATCAAACAATTTAAATTAGCAGTTAAAAAAGTAATTTTTGAAAATTATCAATTTTTTGAGGGATTCTTCGGGTGATGTTGTCAATGGTGGATTTGGTGTGCTGCGGGTTGATTTTGAGAGATTGGTTGTCTCGACTAAAGTTGATTATATTTCGGGTTTTGTGGGTGCATCCATGTTAGGTTAATTGGAAAATAGGAAATAATTATAATATAGCACATACAGGTGTTTTACATCTAGGTTCTCTAAATATGATAAGAAGTTAGTATAGATATGATTGAGTGGTTTGACTGTTAGATTGTTCTGTAAATGAAGAACATTTTTGTGAATAAATTATAATTATATCATTATTATAATTGAATTATAATGTTTCAAGTGAATTTTTTCTTTGGAACGCACATAGTTGAGATAGTTCATCAATAAATTCATTATTATATAAATTAATCATTTTTTTGTTACCTACTTTCAGATTGTTGCTTCATTTAGTAACATAATTGAATACAGAAAAATACAAAAAATTGATGAAGTGGAAGCAATATGTATCCCCAAAAATATATAAATTACATATAAAACTGCGACGGGGACTTTCGCATATTCATTAATTATAAGACAGACATTGGGACGTGAAGAACAGTTCTCTTTTTTCCCAACACAATATCAGTTTTCGAAAACAAAGAGATAATGAAATTTTTCGGCACAGTGGCATTAACACCTAGATTTCAAGGGAATGCCGACAACTTTTCTGCCACCCTTGCGGGAACTTATTGTAGACAGATAAAAATAATTGGAACCTTTGATTTGATGATAATTTTTTACTGACAGCTGTATTTTGCTCTAGAGCTAGTTGCGTTTCGTAGGACTGTGACAATTGAAACGTTATTAATTCTGAAGAAATGTTGATTCGATCGCTCATTCCGATAGTAACCCTGATATTCTGGAAACAATCATTCATAATAAGCTATCTCAAATTAACGACATATGTGTGTAAAGAGGAATTCATTATATTTTATATCAATAGATATTTATTTTTAGCTACACGTCACCACAATCACTAAAATTGGGAATGGAAGGACGCCAAAAAGTTTCCTTCTATTGGTGCACCTATGAAGATACTCACTGAAGATTTTATTGTAAAAAAATTATTTGCAACGACATACCCGGAATTATGATATGGAAACTGGCCATTTTTCGATGAACACACTACTCTTTTGCAAAGGAACATTCGGAATTCAACCAAGAGCGTACATTAATATTCAAAATCACAAACTCAATGGATTACAAATACAAAATGGTAAATAAAGACAAAATTTTATGGGAACAGAAACATGTCATTGCAGAGATGATTCACCAAATAAAGGGACATGCAGAGCCAGATCTGGTCGAAAGATCTTCCTAGTTAAGGTACCAAATGTAGGCTAAATTATTTTAAATTTCCTGCAAATCTCGTTTTCTGTTGCAGATATGATTTCGAGATATTTTGTCAGTACTAACCCAAAAATGAGGAAGAATGTTCCTCGTGAAAAAAGATGTCCTCTTTTATGAAAATGTCAGCCTATCTTATTGGACAAATTCTTATTTTTCTTCACTTATGTAGGAGGTATATTTTCTTTAAGGTTTATTTATTTGTGCTATTATAAGTAGAAATGTATGGTGCCCTGTTCGAATCTCTCATCTAATACTGTAGCCAGGGCTGGGCAAAACACATGCTGGTCTTAATTGAAATACAAATTACAAAATACTTTCTCGCAGGTATTTGAAATACAAAATACAAAATACTTTCAAGTCGGGTATTTGAAATATAAAATACAAAATACAAATTACAAAATACATTTAGGTGTTACGTTAAATGTGAAAAGAGGACAACTAATTCAGCTCAGCCATTTAATCGCTAAATAGAGAATTTCCTTTCAGGAACACAAGATTTTTGAATGTAGTATTAGACAAACAGACTTTAGTTGAGGAATGAATAAAATCTGCTAAAGAAAACAATCTTTCTACAGGTCCTGATGAGCACAAACTTGTGTTATATTGTATGAACACATTTTTATATTATCTAGTCTCTCTAGCTCCATATTGAAATAACCATTGTGCAGGACCTTTTCTTCCTTTCCATTTGCTGAAAACATGATTGCTAGCAAAAAATCTAGATGAAGCAGATGAACGTTGCGCCATCTGAAGGGAGATTCGGAGACTATTTTCTGTAGAGCGTTCAGCGCTAAATGTATTTGTTCGAAAGTATTTCGAAGACAAAAGTATCGAAATACGAAATACAAAATACTTCAGCTTCAGGTATTTGAAATACCCATTACAAAATACATTTTCAAGAAGTAATTGAAATACAACTACAAAATACGTATTTGTATTTCAAATACGTATTTCAATTACAAGTAATTGAAATACTGCCCAGACCTGACTGTAGCTATCATATTGTTTGATATATCAAAGAACCTAAAG